>CAXIVR010000001.1:178718172-179400672 GCA_964035755.1 Teleogryllus oceanicus
CGGGACGTCATCCTCGGATGTAACTATTTATCGACATGGAGTTGGCCCATACTGGGGCTCCATAGAGCAAGACGGACCTCAGAACCAAGGCCAGAAGCTTCCGTTTCTCCTGACAGGGCCCTATGTTGGGCATTAGTCTCGACAATGCTGCATTAATTACCGCAGCTTATTGCTGGCGTACTTCAGGTGGTCAGAAAAGTCAGACGGGCGTCAATCATGAGACCAAGATATTTGATCGACGGCTGCGATGCAATATGGCGGTTCCGACTTTGAGAGTGATAGCTTCTTTTTTTCCTGCTAGTGACTAGATAACTTCAGTCTTGTGTCAGCTAACTGCAGCCCTGAGGACTTCAACTACGATCAACAATAGCGATCGCTTCGCTGCAAATACACAATTTCCTCAGTGTACTTTGCAACGGCGACGATAGCAATGTCGTCCGAGATACCAATACTGGTTCCTTCTGGGGGGGAAGCCGAAGAACCCGTCATACATCACATTCCATAATGGTGACCCAATACCGACCCTTGCGGACACCAGCCGTGATATTATGTACCTTCGGCCCATTATTTGTATTGTAAATCAGGGCTCTATTACTCAGATACTGGCCACAATCTTCCTCAGATACGTTGGTACATTAAATCTGCGGAGGCTTGGTGAATATTACTCCACCTGGCCGAGTTGAATGCATTTTAATATCTAACGTAACGACAGCACAGTACTGTTTTGGGCCTCTCTTCCATCTACTTCCCAATTGTTGTCGGGCGGTGTTAATGGCAAGCTGACTGCGTCAACAGTCGAGCGGGCTCTGGAAACCATACTGATTTTCTGAAAGGCCTCCTCCTCCTCCACATCTTTTCTAGTCTGTACTAATAATTCTTCCAGAACCTTGCCAGCTGTGTCAACTACACAAGGGCCCTGGTATGATGATGGATCTTCGGTGATTTATTCCCTTAGGAGGATCTTTCGGGATACACCCTTCTCAAGCACGAATAATAAAGATCCACAAAGATGTCGGTGTGAGCGAGTATCGCAGTCTTGAGGGCAATATTGGGAATGTTATCCGGTCCGGGAGCCTTTGTTTTCTCTGATTCTGCTGATTGCGTGCAGAATTTCTTCTTGCGTGACTGGAGGAATTATTTCTAGCTCAGATAACGCCATATTAACTGAGTCACCGGCGGGCTTAATAGGGCTGTCACAATTCTGAGCAGCATATGAGCAAGTTGGAGAACGTAGGTGCCGCTGTTTTAACTCTACACATGACTCTTGTACGACCTACCCATGGATCCTTTTCCACCTCGTCACACAGGCTTTGGAGCATAAGCGTTTGCTCTTGCGAATTTCTATCTTCAACTGGCTTCGAGCGAGTTTGTATTGCTCTTGCAATTGAGGAAAGTTGTCTCTGCCACGAGCTCTGGTACTGTCTTCTGGCCAAAGGCACCTCCGTCAATTGGGCATTTCTCAGTCCACCAGTAAACTGGTGAACGTCGAGAGATTGCGCCCGTCTAGACATAGCCGCATCACAGGCTTTGGTTATCCATTTCATCACCTGCCCAGCTTTGTCATCTGCGGTACCTGTTGGCACTATCGTCTCCAAACATTGTGGAAAACTTCTTCGTCGAACGTTTTGCATTCCACCCAGCTGGCTGATATTTCGGCACAAATTATCCTCCGCTGATTTTTCACTCTCGTACAAAAGTGCCTGGTGGTCACTATGGGTATAGTTTTCACTAACTCCCCAGAACACGCCCATTCTCAAAAGATTATCTGACATGAACGTCAGATCCACAACAGATCCCACGCCCCTCGGCGGAAGGTGTATGTCTCCTGTGTTGGCAAGCTCTACATTCAGAAGGAGGGATGCCAGAACTGCTCGACCTCGCTCATTAGTGGACGAACTACTCCCACTCAACCGCCCAGGCGTTGAAATCTCCAGCTATCACCAAGGGGCTTCGTCCTCTTGCGTCGTACACTAAGCGGTCAAGGAACTGCTCAAACTCGTCCATTGTCGCGTTTGGTGAGGCATAACAGCTGTAGATGTAAACGCCGTTGATTTTACCCAGACAAATCCAGCTCCGGGTCTCGTCATTACTTGCTGGAATGTGTGCTTTCCACAGGCCCAGATTGCCGCCTGGTTGTGAAGGTCAGCTACCCACGCTGTATATTCACGGTTAGTATACTGCTCGCATACTATTGCTAAATCAGTCTCCCATTCCTTAACCGACTGTGCCAGGATATCCGGCGACTGCGCAATGGTTGAGATTGAGTTGTATAATTCTCATTTTCTATCCGTTATTGCTTTCTGCGCTTTTGGTACGATGGACACCTGCTGCACCCAGTAGCATGTCTGCCTTGTTTCCTTTTCTTCACAAAGCGCACTTTAGTCATTTGTGCATGACTTAGCAAGGTGATCATCACCACCACAATTCATGCACAAGTTGGACCGGTCATGTGTGTTTTTACATGCTTTTCTGAGGTGTCCAAAATCCAAACATCTGTAACACTTCAGGGGGACCTTCTTCTCACGCAGAGTGCAGTACACCCATCCTATTTTTTTACCGATGGCCAACAATTGTTAGCCACCGCAACAGGAACGCTGATTATTACTACCTGTGTTCCACCAGGATGGTCTTTGGATTTGACCACGTAGCTGGGAGATCACTGGCTTCGGAAGTTGTCCACCAGAGCCCTATGCACTTCCTTTAGTTGTGACCTCATCCAGGTCCTTCACCTGAATAGTCACGGTGTGAGTGAGCGCCCTCACATCAGCGTCCGATCCAAACACCTTCTTTACAGATGACTGAAAATCTGTAGTTTGTCCTCCAGCAGACCGCTTCAGTTGCAAAAGGAGATCGCCGCCAGCTGTCTTCCGGATGTGCGTGACATTCTCGCCCAGATCTTTAAGCTCAGGTCAGTTTCTTTTTACGATGTCCGCGCACGACCGCGCGTCGTCCTTCTCTGGATCATCAGGCATCTGGTCTGGGTGGCCTTTCAGTGTTTTAGAACGCTTACGCGTTCCTTACGAGTGACCACTTGCCACTCGGGCTCTTCTCGTGCCACTTCGGATCTTTCGTGTTATTTCCGAAGGTATTTCTGCCCGATTTTATCTCCGTTTTCGCAGACTCTTCCTCTACTTGGGCACCTGGGAGTTCGGTTTCGCGAAGGATCGCTTCTCGTTACTAGTACTCCGCAGCCACCTTCTCAGGGACGTCTGAGTGCACTCTTCCTTCCCAGTAGTTTTGTTGCACTGAGGATCTGGTCTGGGTGATCCTCCTTTGCAGTGCTACACCTCGTTAAAGTGCGTATGGATCGAATACGCCAATTTCTTGATCTCACCAGCGAACATTATGGCGAGGCTTAACAAAATTGAGAAGCTCAGTTATTTTCTCAAGGCTACACAACGCCTGTTGTTTCGCAAGATCATCACTAGTAGCAAAGGATACTACAGCAGCCCAGTGGTCCACTGCTGAAGTACTGCGGTCGCTGGTTGACGACGCCTGGGAGCCCGCTTGCTCACCCTAACAGACGCCGGTACTGGGGATCCGGGCCCTGCACCGTAAACTGAGATCCCAAAAGACCTTCCATATTGGTTTTTGACTAGGTGTCCTTCCCGCCTGTTGGTCCTGAGAGGTATTTTAATTGCCTCTGACCTCTATATCTAGAGATTCCTCCCTGTACGCCACCTGGGGACACGTCGCTTAGTTACAGGCCCCGGCTTCACCCTTTACTCCTGGGCCAGGTTGTAACTAACCAGACCGTATCCGACATACTTCGGGGGCTCCAGTACGGCGGTTACATGCCATTCCGACAGGAGACTTGTCAGAACCCCCTTCTCTCGTCTGTTGGTCGACCCATACCGTCAGTGGGGTTGGTTACCACAGCCTTGGCACTGTTTACTCGACTCGACAGGGTCCACCTCTTGAAGGTGAGAGCGGAGTTAGGATGGAGAGGCTAGAGACTCTCTTCCGAGAGACTTGTAATCGCATCACATCCCTTGGACCCGTGTGTGTGTGTGTGTGAAGTTAATTTTCGTTTAAATACTTAAATTTTCGAAAGTTGCGAAAATTAAAAAGTTTTCAGCGCTTCCTATAACAATAATATGGAAGATAGAGATTATTGTCTTTAATGAAGATTTTCTTAAAATATTGATCTCGAAATAAGATCATATATAATTTTTCGAAAATATGCGGGTTTTTTTCGTTTTTTCCACGAAATGTAGCCAATCCTCCAACATTTATTTTCTGGGAAACTGCTCCAATTTTTATCGAATAGTCAAATTGAAGTAACGGGAATTTATATTTTCCTAAAAACACGGTCCAAACTTTGTCTTTACATATTTCGTCAGGTAGAACAAAGACGCGTAAACTGGCGCAGTTCATACTCAACTCTCTTAATTTTTGAAAAATTTTCAACGCTAGAAATAATACGAAAGGAACGATCCGTGTAACACCACAAGTTTTGGAGTAACAGATAGAAGAGATAAGATGGAAAAACATCAATGGACAATTGCAGAAAAAGTGATACTTCTTCCAAAACGTCTCTTTGACTACGAAGAAAATAAAAGAATGTTGGATTTGATAATGAAAGTAGAATTCACGAGCCAGAAGTGAAAAAAAATCTAGAAGTATCAGAAAAAACTACAATTTTTACTGAAAAATATTGTGTGAAAACCCGCACTATCCACATAGTGTATCCAAAAGTAATTGTTTCAACCATCGTACCATTTCGAATGATACAACAAACAAACATTTTCATTAATCTATATAATAATGCAATTCTTTTTATCTAATAAATAGGAGTTCAAGCATTATAATGGTGAGATGTAGAACGAAGATAATATATTTATTTTTCCTTGTTTATGTATAAAGAATAAGTGGAAAATATTTTACTAATGTTAGCATGTTTAATAAACATTGTTTTTTCTCCTCTCACCAAAGAACTAGTTCGGGTGGTAGAATAGGCCATTCTGAGTCAATTGTTTGCTTATTAGCAATGTTTTGATATTTTCATGTAGCAAACTAGTGGATAAAAATCTGAGTATAGAACAAAAACATAAACCAAATTGAAAAAGACCAAATTATGGACAGTGATCTTTCATAACGCTGTATGATTTTGTGCTCATAAGTTTCTGTATAATAAAAATATATATGTTCTCAACGTGACTACTAACAAAAACAAAAACAAAAAAACACAAGCTTCTCTGTTTCTTTCCTATCTTAAGACTCTCCAGAAAATTTCGTAAGCCTTTTGAGTAAGTATAGCTTATAAGTAAAATATTGTTTCGTCAATATTAAATAAACTGTTTTGGATGAAGATCATTTTAACGCAATTCAAACTTACAAAAAAAGTTGTAGACAAATTCAATTGGAAAAAGTTAAAATATACCCAACCAGTGCACTGTCACGACCTTCTGCCATTACGCAAAATAATACGGGTGCTGACGACATTGCATCGCGACGTGCACCACACGCACAACGCACGGTGGTCTGAAGAGGCCCGAAACGCGCGCATAGGCACCAAATTTTATTTTGTGAAAAAAGGTTATTTCTTGTAAATGTCAATTCTACATACTTCAAATGACTAGAAACCAGGAAAATAATAATTTTCATCAATGATTACAGCCACACGACGCCCTCAAAGCCAAGCTTTCAGCCAAGAAAATTCAGCTACCCAAGCAGAGAAAAATATACCTATCTTGATTGTTTATAAATTTTTCCTAATGAACTTTTCAACTTCCAGAAATTATATGAACTTTAATATACCTTCTAAATATATTAAAGCAGTTTCAGTGTGATTTTTTATTTTTCATTAAATTAATTGTTATGTAATTAAGGTATGTAAAAACTGCTCATTCTTTTTAATGAGTAAATTTTCACATGCGATTAAAAAAAACAGCCCAAAACACATTTCCCAATATTAATATATATTTTTAGTGAACATTATTGAACAATTTTCAGTTGAGAACAGCTGCCCAGATCTGCCTCTTTCTGAAATTACCACGTTTAAAGTTTGCATTAAGTGTTTGGAAAGAGCACCATTACCTCCGGACATAATACCGAAATCGTTTACTTTGAAAATTTATTATCTTCTCAACTTCCAGATTTTCATTAATTAATATCATTTTCAATATCTTTTCAAAATTATTCCTTCTTTCAATTTGCCAAATTTCTGTGTTTTTCAATCAATTTAAACATTGGAAATTAAGATCTGTAGAACTGAAACATACAATAAGTGAATTTTGACGGGCAATAACATTAAAACAACTGAACACATCTCGGCCAAATTAATGCATGTTATTAAGTGAACAATTGTAAATATTTTTACATTGATAACAACTGCCTGGTGAATCAAAATGGCGTCCATTTATAGTTTGATCAGAGGATGAAAACAGCGCCATTCCAGAACTATGTGATCTTTGACGGACAATTACACAAAACGATTAAAATACTTTTTAGAATTAATAACTATTATTAATTGGGCATTTGTTGATGTTTTTACGTTAAAAACAGCCGCCCTGACCTGCCTGTTTAACAATAGTGACCATTTAAAGACTACATGATGAGGATTAAAGAATGTGCCTTACAAAGTAAGTGATTTTTGACGGCAATTGCAAAAACAACTAAAAACTTCCATGAAATAATAAATATTAGGTTATATATGAGAAAATATTTTATTTAATAACAGTCGCCTGGCCTGCCTTTTCGAAAATGGCGAAGGTTTAAACTTTGCTGACCAGCTTTGAAAAATGTACCATTTCTAATAACTAAGTGATCTTCAACGGTAATTAAACAAAAGCAAATAAAACAGTTCCATGAAATTAATAACTATTATTAAATGGACATTTGTTAATATTTTTTCGATAATATCAGCCACCTCGGCTAGCCTCTTTTAAAATGGTCGACCGTTCTAATTTACATAACGCGGTTTTAAAAGCGCCATTCCGAAACTAAGTGATTTTGACGACAGGTATACGAAAAACGACTAAACAAATTTCGTAAAATTAATAACATTATTTATTGACATTGTTGATGTTTTTTCTTAATAAAGCGCCTCGGCTTGCTCTGTTTTAAATGGCGACTCGTTTAAAATTTTCATAATAAGGATTGAAGAGCGCCTTACAATAGTAAGTGATTTTGATGGGCAATTATACAAACATAACTAAAACACTTCCATGAAATTAATAAATGTTAACCTTTGTTTCATGTAATATTTTGGCAATTGATATTCTATTATGTCATCTGTATTATATTCTTGGTGACTAAAAACTCTTGTTGGTATATACAGTTTTCTTCCGTAATATTTAATCAACTTCATGTCATAGTTGGCGTACACTTTATCAACATTTTCATTTGAATACTGAGCAACTTGTGGTAACTTAACTAACAGCATTCGATTGGTCGTCGGAATCAGAATTCAATATTGGTGTCGTCGGAATCAGAATTCAATAGATGTGAAGGATATGCTGCAAAAATTCTCGGAACAGCTTTTTCTCTGTCTTCTGTTCTCGCCGGTTAAGTCAATATCTTCTGGACGAAAATGTTGGGAGCAAACATCAGATGCAGAGGTTGGTTGCCAGTTTTCCTTTCTAATGCCATTAACCGAGCTTTTTTTGTAATCTTCTCGCATTAGAAATCTAATCAAAATCAGAACAAAACGGCATTGGAGGTTAGGGTCAACTTTACAAATCATTCCTCATGGATACACACAACCTTTCTTTCCTAGCCAATTTTAATAGGTTGTTAAATCATACGATCTTGACATCAAAAATCGTCAACAGTCGATAAAATTCAGTTACTAGGTAGTAATGAAAAGGGAACTTAGCGGTGTAATGAAATTCCAATTTCTTTCTCCTTATGTCGCGAATTCGAAAAATTGCCTCCAAACAGCACACAAGTATTCGCATTCGCGAGGAAATTAACAAAAGACAACGGAAACCATTCAGAAATGAGAAAAAATATCATTAATTTAACACATACAGCATAGGCAGCGAACGAATCTGTAGCAACAAAAGATGGCGACGAGCGCAAGATTTTTGGCTTCACTAGCGCCAATGTTACGAGCGTTGAACGTTGAACGAGCAATGAACGAGTGTTAGAACGTTGCCAGTCTAGTATTTTGTGTCTGTATAAGTAGTAGACTGACGCCAGAAAAAACAACAAAAACTCATAAGTAATGTTTTGTAATAAAGTAATGCAAAATTAATTCTAAACCATATTCGACATTTTTTCGCGTTATTTTTCATTACCTCATTTTAAAATATATTATGAAAGGTTAATCAGCAAAAAACTGCGCAGGAGAATGAAAATATTACTGAAAATTGTTAGTGACAAAATGTAAATTAATCCCCACCGGGTTGCACCCACAATCTTACGCACGAAGACTTGTGCCTTACCACTTGAGTTATAAAAACTGTATAGTTTGCGACAGTACATTAGAATGTATGAACAAAGATTGTATTTCTTGACTATAATAGACGTTTAACTCATTTATATATTACATTTGTAAATACTAAAATATTTTATTTTTGTTTCACTAATTAGAAATATTACCTTTGGCGTAGGAGCATCATTGATATTACTGTCTGGTTGACTAGTTGAGGTAGACAAATCCTCTTCTAGCCAAATTAAATAACCTTTTTGTAAAACAAAAAAAATTAAAATTCCAGAGTTTAGGTGAACAGCCTGAAGAAACAACACAATCTTACCAGGAGAATGTCAGCGGTATTCAATTCCGCTGCCAATCTTGGGAACAATGTTTTTCACCTTCTATATCTGAAGATATAATATCTTCAATTTCTGATATATTTTCATCTTCAATCTCGTCCAAGATGTTAAGAATTTCTTTGTCATTTAATGTGCTTAGATTTCCCATTTTCAGTCGCCGGAGCACGCAAAAGGAACACTTATCTGAACTCACTACGATCTGAACTACTCCGATTACCATCAAACCCTATTGTTGCTTCTAAGAAACACGTACATTTCGGGAAATTCAGAGAAAGACAATTAAATATTTAAGTGAAGTACGATATTAATTATAAACTATGAATATTTACGTGAACATATTTAAAGTTGCCAAATAATATTGCAAGTATAACATTGGCAAAAAATAAAATCCAAAAATTAGGTACGTACACATCAATGAAATCGTTGCCACG
This sequence comes from Teleogryllus oceanicus, assembly GCA_964035755.1. NCBI lineage: Eukaryota > Metazoa > Arthropoda > Insecta > Orthoptera > Gryllidae > Teleogryllus > Teleogryllus oceanicus. Next base: position 178,727,325 of record CAXIVR010000001.1, read on the forward strand.
CAATTAAAATCGCCTCCACCATACACACACTTGCAGAGATCAAAGATATCTTCACCAACATCCACCTCCACCCCCACTTCGAACCTTTCACACAATATTACACCAAGAAATCACGCCACAAACTCAAAAATCTCCCCACAGACATAACTTTCCAAAAACCACCATAGCTTTCTTACCACTTGCAAACAACACATCTACACCGCACACCACACAATAAACAATAAAACACCGAACGCCCCCTCACACCAGGTATGCACCGGCCTCCACCAGATCATCAACTTACCTCATCTCATCCACAACCCTCCACATCATTCATCACTTTCATAATCCATCATCATATTTTATTTATATTATATATTTTTGTACATATTACATTATAGTATCTTAAACAAATATCATCATTCATCATTTTCATCAATATCATCATTTCATCACATCATTCATCATTTTCATCATCCATCATCATATTTTATTTATATTATATCTTTTTTTGTACATATTATATTATAGTATCTTAAACAAATTATAACGGGTGATGGTTATGGCTATTCTATTTATGTATCTGATTTGTTATTTATGTATGTATTAGTGAGTAGTAATCTTTATATAGTGTTTAAATATAGTTATACTATTGTTGTATTATATATTGTATTCTAATTATAGGTTGTATTATACATCAAATATTTACAGGTGGTGGTTAAGGTTAGGGTTAGATCTTTATGTACATTTTATTCATATTCACACATGTATTTGGGATCGGTGGGAAATTAAAATATTATAGTTACTAGAATAGAATAAGATAGAATGGTGACGGGTAGGTTAAGCTAGATTAAGAAACACTGTAAATATGTATGTATAAAATAAATAAATAAATAAAAAGAGACCGGGGAGCGTGTGACGACGGGAGGAGATTTGATGAAGCTATATCACTTCTTTTTGGGAGCAACAAAAATCAAAAAACAAGTTTACAAAATAAAAAAAAATAAAAATAAAAATGAAGCCACTTAGCAAGACAACGCGCGCCGCCCAAAAAATGAGAAAATCATAGGGCGGCCGCAAAAACTAGTCAAAAAATCTTATAAACGAACACCACTGGCGGAAGAGCTCCCCACCAGGAGCAGGCCGCCAGCTTTCAACAGGAAGACGACGGCGCGCAGCTTTCACACAATATTACACCAAGCCGCCGATCGCCGACGCCGCTCCACGCCTGCCGCCCGGCAGTTTCCTCCGCCCTGCCTGTGGCCGAGGAAATGCAGGTCGTACCCAGCCACTGGGCAGGTGCAGACGCCGCCGACGCGTCCCCGTTGAGCGGCGGCGGAGCTCGCGCCGCGGTATGCGCGCCACTCCGGTGGTACGCTCGCGGGTGCGCAGCAAACGCCGCTGGCGCGGCCCCGGTAGCCGATTTCGGCGAAACGGCGGTCCTCGTCGCCGCATGCGTGCCACCCGCAGCAGTGTCGCCGCTTCCTCCCTCGCTGCAGCGCCGGGGCGAAACTGCCGCCACCTCCGCCACCACCACCGCCACTGCCCGCCGCTCCACCTCTGCCACGGCCTCCAGTGCGGCACCTCCTCTGAGCCTGAGCATCCGAAGCGCCCCGTTCTGCCGATTATGGTTGCGAGCGCGCGGTTCCAGCTTCCGAGCAGCTTTCGCCCGCTGGTTCGGAGGCGACCAAGGGCTGCAGGCAGTCACGGCAAACACTGTGGCAGTTCTTCTCCTTACCAGGCACGATGCGCCGCGGACCGTCAGGATCGCGGCGAATCTGAAGCCCAGGCAAGTCGGCCGCTTCACCCACGCACGTAAGGAGCGTGACGCCGGCCTCTACGTGGGCGGCCGCCTCCCCAAGTGTCGGCGGAGAGTAGCGGACGACATCGCCGGCGTACCCAGGAAGCCGAGGCCAGCGTCCACCAGCTCAAGAGACGCCGCAACGGAGGCTCGTGCCGCTCGGCGCGTATTTCGCGAACTTGGCGCCCGGCGACGACGGCAAGTGGCACGCCTTAAGGGCGATCTGCCGCTGCGTCGTCGCATCGAGGTCGCTGAGCGAACGGAGACCGCGTCGTTCTGCGGCGATGCTGCCGCTGGGGACATACCCGCGCCTACTGCCAGGTCAGCCCGCTGCATTCCTGCGGCGAGGCCACTGACAAGGATTGCGAACACCCGCAAACCGTGTGCGGCAACTGCGGCAGGAAACCATCCGCCAACTACGGTGGCTGCAAGGCCCACAAGGCCTTGTCGGCCAAGGCTCAAATGCAAAGCGGAGCAGAGCAAAAGGTCGCGCCGAAGCCTGCAAATACACAGCCGCTCTGCAAGGTAGATAAGAGCACTGCAGCTGCGAGTTTGGTGCACTCACCACAACAACACGCTGCCCAAGCGGCGCGCGAGCAGAGGGCGGCGGCGAACTCTAATGTCCGTAAGGGCATTCAGGAGAGGGCCGCCCGTTCCGACGCAGCTGCGCCAAAGGGGCAAAAACACGTCACTCCTGCTGCTACCTCTGAGGCAGAGCAACTCCGCAAGGTTGCTGATCTCAAGCAGCAGGTTTCACGCACCTCACCACGCCTAACCACTCTCTGCGCTCAAGTGACAGTCAACAATGGCTGAACACCGAACGCGGGGAAACACCAGAACCCGCCACTCTCGCGGTATGCGCCTGGAACTCAACGGCCGTTCCGGTCACATGGACAGGGATCGACGCATCGCGAGCTCTTCTGCGGTAAGCATCACATTGATGTACTCTTACTGCAGGAAACTAAACTTAATGAACGCCGATGACCTGGAGCTAAACTGACATGGCCATCTACCGCACCGACCGCGATGCTCGCCATCGCGGTAGCGGCAGCAACTGTTGCTTTGTACGTCGTTCGATACCTCATCGCCCGGCAGCTTTGCCTCGCGCTTAGCGAGGAAAGCGAAGCAACAGCGTTGTGGTGGGGCGACGGAGGCGAAGTGCACTGGTGTCCAGCATATTTCGCGCAAATCGCCCTCGGTAGAGGACGATTTTTGACACAATGTTCTCCTTGGCACCTCGCACGGTCCTGGCGGGCGACCTGATTTTTGCCAAATTGCGAGGAATGGGGATGCAACTACAAACAGTAACGGGAGCTTACTTGTAGGTTTCCTGTTGTCTCACAACAACGTAACACTCATCCCGCCCTCCACACCCACCCGCTATCCCTCAGACCCTCGTATGCGGCCCGAAATTCTTGACGTGGCACTCACTTCAGGAAATATTCGGGTCACAACACCAAAACCCATTCCTTTTTCCCTTTCCGATCACATTCCCATAACCTTTGCAGTTGGTAGCATCCGCTCCTTCTGCGCCCCACGGCAGTGGGTTCCTCAACCAACCAACTGGGATGAGTTTCGCAACCACCTCACTACACTACACTCACAAGTTACGCCATCAATGGATTCGCCAGAATCGATGATGCAGCTGCACACTCTCTAAAACACATACAAATAGCCCACGAAAGGCGACGCCGATTATTCTGGCGCCCGCCGGGGTTCAAACACACTTCCTCCAGATGTCGAAGAGCTTCTGCGCGAGAAACGCAAAGCCAGACGACTATGGCAGCAGTTTAGGTGCCCTGCGCTCAGAACGCAGCTGCGGGAATGCGAAAAACGCCTAAAGACGGCGCTCGCAAACCATCACGCGGCCGAGTGGGAAAAGCGTATGAGAGAGATCGGTTCTGATCACTCTCGTAACGATCTTTCAAACTTCAAGGCGCTAAGGTCAGTGCCTAAAACTGCAACTGCCATACGTGGTTACAACAACGCGGAGGTAATCAAACTTACCTCTTCTCAGATCAAGCAGGCGGAATTCTTCGCCGACATGTGCTTGAAGAGAGTTGTCAACAATACACAGGTGGAAGAGGAAGAGAAACGGAGGACAGCATGAAACACTCACACACTGCACAGTCGAAGAAGTTTCGACTACAGTCACATGCGCGTAGTCGCAAGGCGCCAGACCCCTGACCACACAGAGGCCCTCCCATTCTCAAAGGAGGCCTTGTACCGGTCATAAGCACGGCGCTTACGCGAATCTACAATAGCTGCATTACACAGCGGTACACTTTCGGAAGCTGGGGTGCTAAAGTATTTCCATGCCGAAACCCGGCCAGGATCTGACGGTCGCGAGCCATGGGCCAATCAGCCCGAATTATGGGAAAAGTGTTCGAAGGCTTCTCCTCGCACTTGAATACTACCAACTGTTCTCTCGCGTAATTTAATTCCGGGAGGAACAGTTCGCTTTCGAACAGGCCACTCCGCTTCATTACAAGCACTTTGTATGGCTCGGAATTTCCGCTGATCATACTCACACAGGATATACCAGTCATTTATCTCGACATGGTGCAAGCCTTTGAGCAAAGTGCCACACAACACTCATATGAACTTCGGCGCATCCTCCCACAAGATACTTGAAATCGTTAAATCTTTCCTCACAAAACCGCACATTCGTAGTAAATGTAGGTAGGCGAATCACTCTAAGCGGAGGATTGCGGCGGGAGTCCCAGAGCTCCGTCCTCTCTCCGCTGCTGTTCTCGCTCTATATCAATGACGCCTGCATATACCACATGACGGCTTTCCTTTACGCTGATGACATCGCCGTCTTAGCTGGAAGATCAACCTCGACCACAAATTAAAATACTACAAAACAGATGAACTTGACGCACAAAGTGGGCGGAAGAAAACCACTTGACTTTCTCAGCGGAAAAGTCACAAGCCATCTGTTACTCTCGCCGCAAACACAAACACACAAAACGCTACACACCACCAAAACAAATTACACTAGGTATTCAAAAGTTGAAGTGGGCGCCTAAGGCAACTTACTTGGGCGTCACTTTCGACCGAAGAATGCGCTGGCACTTACATGTCAGACGCATCCGATCAGAAACTTCAGCAGAATACATTTACTAAAACCTCTTTTTGAGAACCTTCCTCCCTTGGACTCCGCCTGGCACTCTATAAAACGTGCTGCCGGCCAGTAGCCACCTATGCCGCGGCGACATGGTGGACTACGGGAAAGATTACAAGGATACACTTGAGCTGGTTCAGAACAAAACTCCCCAAACTCACTAGCGCGCCCTCCGTTTCGAAACGGATGAAAGTACTCCAGGAAGGAACTCGATATCAGATCACTCCACTCAGTAACGAGACGGCTGCTCCTTTAACGAAGCCTATCAAGCCCCTTTTCAATCCAGCGAAGCACCAGCGCCGCTAAAGAAACTCGCACGACACGTTTTCTGTGTAGGACGCAGACGGCAAGCTCCCTCGGATATATTGAGGGCGTAGGGTTCTTACACAAAAAAATGACAAAGTCACGACAGTGACTAAACCTCTCCAACCAAAATTGGCTTTTGACTAAGGTCCGTCAAACCTACACTAACCACTTACATAGGTAAACGCTCAAGCGGTGACTGCAAAACACTCACCACTGACCTTCGGCCACGCCGAAAAAACAAAAAAACCTTTCAAATGAAGTTCTGGTATCACCTAGAACACAACCGTCACGATGGCCCGTACGAAGCAGACCGCCCGCAAGTCTACCAGGCAAGGCGCCTCGTAAACAGCCCTAGCCACCAAGGCGCGCGCAAGAGCGCCGGCCTTACCGGTGGCGTGAAAGCTTACCGTTACAGGGCCCGGCACCGTGGCTCTTCGTGAGATCAGGCGTTGCAGGAAGAGCACCGAGCTGCTCATCCCGCATGCTGCCTTTCCAGCGTCTTGTCCGTGAGATCGCTCGGGACTTTAAGACCGCTCTGCGCTTCCAGAGCTCGCGTCATGGCTCTGCAGGAGGCTAGCCAGAGCGTACTTGGTGGAATGTCTTTCGAAGACACCAACATGTGCGCTATCCATGCCAAGCGCGTGACCATCATGCCCAAGGACATTCAGTTGGCTCGCCGCATCCGCGGAGAGCGTGCTTGAATGAATAATTTTTTTTTATTCGTTCGGTCACAAATAACGGCCCTTTTCAGGGCCAACCAACTCGTCGTTTTAAAGAGCATCAATGTATGTCGTTTCCCTATAACTAAATCATAAAATCGCGTCCCCTTTCTTTTAAAAAAAAGTAAAATTTAATCCATTAATGCAGTGCGTTACGTCTCGCAGTGATACTCATCAATATTGTTTGTGCAATAAAAAAATCATGTTCCATGCATATAAAGTGGTGCATTTACGTATCGCAAAGGCAGAAAATTATCTTAAACATGCAGTCGGTTTATATCAATAATTACGTCTCCGCCTTCTCATTACTTTGCAGTTGTTTAATTAATTTTTTTCTAAAAAAATCGTAAGAATTCTGATATCAAGGTCACTTTTCCGTTTCTTACTATTACAGGAAATGTGTTGGGATTTTTTTAAAATTTATATTATAAAATTGGGAGAATAAAAAAATGGCTATATTTGTTGCTCTTTCGAAACATATGATGGCCCTAAAAAGGACCGTTTGACCGGTTTGCCTGCGCGAACCGGAAAATGACCTGATGAAACGGCGCGTGCGTCATTTCGGCATCACTTCTTTTGGAGCAGCTTTCTTGGCCGCCTTCGGTTTTGGACGGAGAAGCGACCTTCTTTGGTTTCAGCGCCTTTGGACGTTTTGGTGGACGCCTGGCCACCTTCTTCACCTGGACAGCGGCGCCTTCTTGGGCTTCTTGGGGAGAGCGGGCGCGCTACGCTTAGCGACCGCAGCAGCTGCAGTGACGCTGCGCTTGCCGCCCGCCGCCTTGGCTCCCGCGCCCTTCTTGGCGCAGCAGCGACCGCGCTTCTTCTTCGTCTGGCTTCACCCGGCGGGCGTCGAGCGCTTCTTTCCGGCCTTCTCGCCGCTCTTCTCGAGCTTTCCGGCAGTAGCCGGCAGCGAACGAACCGGACGCTCCTTGCCTATTTGAACACACAAACAAGACGAGAGAGGTTAGTTATGAGTCGCACAAACAAAACAATTGGAAAAATGAAGTGACACTAGAAAAATGTTCATTAAAAAATAAAAGGCACAGATAATGCCCCTTTGATGCACAAGGTCGCCGGTGCTGACGGCCGACTTCAAGTATTTTTGATGAACGGCGCGGTAGCTTCTCGGAATCCACCTTGTAATTAGCCGTGATGTACTTTTTGATGGCTTGCAGGAAAAACACTCCGCGCTCCCTTGAGGCTCTTGATGGCGTTGGCCACCATCTCCGGAGGTGCGAGGATGCGCAGGGTTTCGGCTGCGGCTTCTTCATCGCGCTGCCGCCCGACTTGCTCTTCTTTGGAGAACCGGCTTTGCAGAATGGCGCAGCAGCCGCACGGACGCCGCTTGAACGCGCTAGTATCGGCCATCGTACGTGGAAAAGACGACGAAACGCAACGCAAAGTGACGCAGAAGTCTTTCTCGGACAGGAATCTCCATAAATTGTGCGCGCGTTGTCGTCGTATATAATGAAATATGGCGGCCTGCTCCTGGTGGGAGCTCTTCCGCCAGTGGTGCTCGTTTGTTGTTTTATTTTCTAGTTTTTGCGGCCGCCACATGATTAACTCAGGTTTGGGCGGCGCGCTCTTTCTTTTCTTGTTTGATTTTAGCGGTTTTTTGTTTTTCAGCGATTTCTTAGCTGCTCCCGAAAATAAGTGATGTTTTTGTACTCATCGAGTCATTTTCCGTCGTCACACCCTCTCCGGTCTATTTTTTATTCTTATTTATTAATTTTCAGTTTTTACAATTTTTGCTGGCTTTTGTGTAAATCTTATCCTAGTCCTATTCTAATCTAATTAAATTCTGATTTTATTTTATCCTATTCTGTTCTTCCTATTCTATACAAAATTATATTACAATATAAAGCACGAATGCAAATCTATAACCACCACCCGTACATAAATATATGACCTAAACATTACCACAATTTCAAAAATATAAATACATGAACATGATACACATTCACACGATTGTACAGAAACACAACACGGTTACGTTTAGTAATACAGTTTTACAGTTTTGGTGGCTTTTTGCTTATCCTATCCTAGTCTATCCTAATATAATTCTAATTTTGTTTAAATTCTAGAGATTTTATTTATCCTATTCAGCTTTTTTCTATTTAATTCTGGTATTCTATACAAAATTAAAGCATACAAATGCATAAGCTATAACCACCACCCGTACATAATTACATGACCTTAACCATTACAACTTAATTGCAAAAACATAGTTTACACCCAAGACGCAGTATTCCACGATTATGCCACGTATCATCCGCCTCCGGATGTTGTGCTTTTGCCGCGCCGACCAGGGCCACAGCCATCGGCGGGTCACAGTCAGTTTAAGTGGCCGCGCCGCCTAGCTTTATTAATAGAGGCCGTGTAGTTGGGCCAGGCCGCGCCGCACACCGCGAGAGCTCGGCCGATCAGGTTCTACCCCGGACGGGCCATCGACAGGTGGACGGCCTGTGACCCGCGGCGACCGCCATCGCCGCACCGCATCCGCCCGAGCGTTCATCCGAACGCTAGCGGGCCGTGCCGGCTAGAGATCGCCTGCACCGCCGTCCGCCACCGCCGCCTCCGCTCAGGCGCCTTGCCTACCCGACGCCGGGGCACCGCACCTGCGGCGCGCCGTCCGAGCCGCGCGCGCGCCACGCCTGCGCCGCCGCTCCGGGTCATCGATACCTGCCCGCCAACTTCGTCCTTTCCTGGGGCGCGCAGCGTGCCTGGACGGCAGCCGAGCGCCGCCTTTCGCCGCCCTGCGAGCGGCGGGAAAAATGACCCGCGCTCGCGCCGGACGATTGTGAGGTGATTGAGGGGCGAATGAACGCCGGCGACCGTATTTAGGTTTAAGTTGGAGGTTAAGTTTCTTTTCCTGTCTGTTTGTTCATCTGGCTTCACCAGAACTGAATTAAGTGATTATTAAATTAAAGTTAAGCGAGCCTATGTCTTTCACTGACTTCTGCATGCCAATGCCCACGCCATCCATGCTCCCGCCCGGTCATTTTTAGGTTTGCAGTGGGTGTGGCCGGGCCAGCTAATCCGCCATAACGGCGCCAGGTAAAAAGAGGTCCGAGTCGAGTTTGACCCAGGAGCTTACCAGTCAAAGGGGAGTGTTATACAATGAGCCTATAACGTCATCCACGCCCGAACTACACCCCCAAACGACAGTTTACCAGGCAACATCGTTTCAACTACTGAACAAAGCACCGTCCCAAAAGACTATAAGTCGGACCCCCAAGACAGACAAACTTATGAATATTACAGACACACACTCACGTAACTTTAAAGCAAAATACGAAAGACAAAGCTGGACCAAGCAAGAATTGAAAAAATTATAAAACACCAGCCATTTTGGACTACAATCAAGAAACTAGGAACGAAGACAGAGCAATATCTCCACTGAAACACAACCAAACCGACATACACCTATGACCCACAAAGGGATGACAAGAGACGTTTGCAGACATTCTACAACAGAGATTCACCGCAGCCGATACTCCCCTCCCAGACTCCACCATCTTTCTATTTCTCCGCACCCCACTCCACACCCTCAGGAGACTTGAGGACCGCAACGGACAAAAGTGACAAACGCGAACTTACATTGCCAGCGAGACCAAAGCGACGGGATCCGACGGAGTGAAAGCGACATCACTAAAGAAACTAACCAAAAACGCAATATCTTTTCTAACAGCCATATTTAACCCATGCATAAGGACTTCATACTTCCCAAAGACATGGAAAATAGCCAAGATCAAACTAATACCAAAACCAGGCAAATCACTAAAGGACCCGAACAATTACAGACCAATAAGCTTACTACCCATACCAGGAAAAATACTAGAGAAAATACTACTACGGAGACACAGCACACTTTTGAACCAGAAAATCAGACAAACTCAATTCGGCTTCCGGGAACGACGATGACTGGACTCCCAAACACTTAGACTAACTGCAGACACTTAGCGACTCGACTACGGACGGTGACTATGCCCGCGACTTATAGACTTTACTACAGCGTACAAATACTATCAACCATGAAACACCTCCCTATACAAAAATCAGTCCGATCATCCCTCATTTCATTCACTCGCTTCTTAAGAATTATTATTTATCAGACAGGTCATTTTCATACATCATCTACAATGTTCATCCACCCATCGCCCATTCAAGCCGGCGTCCCACAAGGCATAATGCTATCACCCACTTTATTCTCTCTGTCACCTAAAACGACCTTCCAACAAGCCCATGGACGGGCCAGGCTATGTACGCTGACGACACCGCCCTCACGGTAACAGAGACTGCAACTGCCAAGAGCAATAACAGAACTTCCACGAAAAGCCTGAACAAAATGGCTATTTCAAAAGAAAATAGCCCATTAAACCCGAACAAATGCCATGCTATCCTGTTCCACCAGACGAATTACAGACCTGCACTTCCCTAACTAACTATTGACGGGACGCCAATAGAATTGGACCAAGACTACGAAATACTTGGGAACGACGTTGGAGCAGCAAACTTATCATGACAGAGCATATCGACGAGACAATACAGACAGCAAATAGAGAGCTTAACTCGCTAATCCCAATAGTTTATACCCAAAACAAAGACTGCAACTAAACCACAGATATACAAGACTTTCATCAAACCAATTCTAAATTCAACTGCAGAAACCTGGGCTGCAGCTACGAAGACAAACTACACAAAACGATTAGGACAGAAAACAGATTTATTAGACTCTTGGAACCTCCCCAATGACAGACTACAGCAGACTAAGGCAGACACTTAACTTGGCCCCAATAGACAAAGACATCCGACAACGACAAGACTATACACAAGAACGCATTACAAACCCACATTTCAGCCCAGTTCCCAGATATACCGCAATCCTAAAATATCATAACCACTCAGAATGTTCATATACCGTTAGACATATTAAAATATCCCCACCATAACTAACCGGAAACAGAACCACTCCTGCCATTGAATCATCACCCAAAACCAGTAACAACAACCTCTGCATCATGACGACCCTCCACTCCTCGTAACCCACACCCTCACCACTTTCCTCTCCTCATGGCAGCTGCTAGTCAGGGGGTACACAGAGAGTCCTTCCCATCCACCTCACCCAAAAGTGCTAAAGAAATAAACAAGTCAGCAACTGAACACCAAAAGGAAGAGCGCTCCGCTGACCTCTAAGTAATAAATCCAGGAAACGCGTTGCTGTCCGAACGCACCTCTATAGTCATGCCGCCCAGAGACGAGCGGAAGGCCGCCAGAAGGCCGGTAAGGCCCAGAAGAACATCTCCAAGGAGACAAGAAGAAGAAGCGCAAGAGGAAGAAAGCTACGCCATCTACATCTACAAAAGGTGCTGAAGCGGAGTCCATCCTGATACCGGCATCTCCAGCCAAGACGATGAGCATCATGAACAGCTTTGTCAATGACGTTTTCAGGCGCATCGCCGCCGGGGCTTCCCGCCTGGCGCACTACAACAAGCGCTCCACCATCACCTCGCGGGAGATCCAGACGGCGGTGTCTTCTTCTACCAACGAGTTGGCAAAGCATAAATCCTTGAGGCACTAAGGCTGTCTGATACCAGCTCCGTAAGCTTATATGTTGCAGCTCACTTTACTTTTAGCGTTGATGTTTGTGTGATCAACAAACGGCCCTTTCAGAGACCAGCAACTTTCGTCATGAGAAAGAGCAAATGGTGATAAGCCTCAGCCCCAACCATTCTGATAAAAATCATTATCAATAAAACGAACCCAGCACTCCTGTGTTTCCTTAAGCTGGCGTAGGTGTGCAATACGATGGACATGTTATTCTTTCGTAACGAATTCCATTCAAGTCACATTGATATAATGATTTTATTTCTTTATTTCGTTAAATTAACAGTTCTCGTTCGCGTCGACCTAGGGCAATATTCAACTCTATACGTATTCATTGCGAGTTTTAAATAAAACGGACGTGTTGAGGTGAACAAGTTCCGAATTATTATTCAATCGTAAGCACGTAGTATTAATTCGTATCACAATGTTCAAAGAATCATCCCCGCCCGCGCGCCGAAAGTTACATGTATCGAGGGCAATATTCAGGTCTTAAATATTGATTATTCAAAATTGCCACAATTAATTTAGCTACAACAACAATAATATGTAATAACAACCAAAATATCGAAGAGATTCCAAGTCCGGTCGTGCATGGTGCTGCAAGACCGCTGATGTTTCTTACGAAAAAGAATACGTCGTTCTAGGCATTTCAGTGATATTTTACCGTGGTGAGAGGACTACAGAACGCTGATAGCAGGAAATTGGCAGCACTGATCAGTTGCCATGATGGTCCGTAGTTCAGACCCAGAGCGCGTATTTGGCATAGAGCTTGTGCAGGGTAAACTATATATGTTTTATTCAAATTTTGAGTGGGCCGAACTCGGCGATTCTTCAGTGCCGAGACGACCCGCGGAGGTGGCTTGATAAGCACTCATACCTCTCCTGTTCCAAAAATCAGATTAATATACTGAAGCCCCCAGTAGGACTGTCAGATATTGAGCTGATAAGAACATAGATCAGTTGTTTCATCGTCAGTGATAGAAGATTCATCATTTCTGTTCGGGAGGATGAGAAGGGGAGAAGGAACACTCACCCATTCATACTACACATTCACATTCGCACGTTGTGCTCAGCTAAGCGCTTCATTGCACAATTGTTGGGGTCGCCTGTTGACCCGGTCCGCTTCCACCAGATCCTGGGGTAACTGAAAAGGTGCCGGTGGAGGCAACGTGCCTTCGGTAAATGTCATTTGAGTGGCGAATGACAGCACTGATCATCTGCTTACGGAGCGTAGCGAGATAATCTGGGTGTACAAGTTCTTTCAAGTGTTTGTCGTTCTCCGGGTCCCAGGCCCCTCGGGCGCCAATGATGAGAGGGACGACAGAGGCGGACGAAACACCGAAGCAGGAGAGAGCGGCTTGCCTAAGCGGGGCATAGGTGTTCAGCTTTGCCTTGCGTTTCGCAGCCAGCGCCCCTTTGCCTCCTTCAAAGGGGATAGCTACGTCCACGATACGCACGAGATGACTGTGCCTATCGAGGAGCACCAGGTCAGGGCGTTTAGTCCCGCCTAGGAAGGTCTCGTCTTGAGCGAGGACTTTCCAACCATTAGCCGACGCTGCAACCTTTAATAGGTCGACTATTTGGTTGTGCCTCGCTGTCACTGCGCTCAGATTGTGCTGGCAGTGGTTGATGACATGCGCCTGGGTTTCAGGCCAGACGTCGGGACAGGCTTCTTGCACCGGCGACAGCCTGCATCTTCCTTGGAATGAAGGCACGTCGCCCTGGACCCGAGGAGGTTGAGACGCGCCCTGTTCGCAGAAGAAATCGGAATGACGCAGGTTGAAGCCGGTGCGAAAGTGCGAAGAACGATTGCCGGCACGAAACTAGATCGTGCGCGGCGCGGCCCTGATCGGGTTGGGCGCCAGTCTTTCAGATGGGCCTCCTGTTGCACGCGGCGAAGACGTCGAAGAAGGTTTCGATGCCGCGGTTCGATGGAGAGGTTTTGCGTGGTTTGCCTCAGGGATCAGGGAGGGAACAAACAGACCATGTTCCTCCCGAATCGCCCAGCAAACACCAAGGAGTTTAGAGGCGTGACGAGCGGCCGACCAAAGAGAAGACCGGCCGATATGACGAGGAGTAGAGGTACTATTGAGGTACTCCTCAATCACATCAGGGGTGGTTTCCTTTCCGAGATATTTGAGATTCACCTGGTGCCGAAGATCGTCAGAAGCGATTTCACGGACCGTACGGTCCTTGGAAGTAAGGAGCTTGAATGCTAATATAAGAAGGGCCTCATCTTCGCAAAGGCTGGAGGCCTGCACCAGCGTTAGAGCAGGGGGTAAGAAAAGCCGTAGAGGCATTGTCCAGAATCTAAGATTTTAGCGAGGCCCCGGAACCAAGAATCGAAATTAGAAACGGCTTGGATGGTAATGGAGCGCATTCAGGAAAAGTTGGGGAAGAAGAAAGGACATAATGGCGTCGATTTTTGCCATGGAGAGAGTTGGTCTCTATCCTTCTCCATGAAGCAGAGACATCGCTTAGGAAGAGTTGTCCTTCAGCAGGAGAAACCAACTGGTTTGCCAAGGAAGTTAGTGATCATCACTGCTAAGGTCCCGAGCAGGGCTCCATCCTAAAATGGGGGTATCCACCTATATAGACGGTCACGTATATAGTGGTCGGATTTCGGACAGGCATTTTAGTATTAAGTCTGAGTGTTGATCTAAAATCCTCAATTGTCGTCCGTCCGATTGGTCGTCTTGCAGCCCCATTGTATGTTGGGGTTAGGAGTCGCCTGAAAGAATAAAAGGGTAGGGAAGAATTAGTATTGAAAGGAGGAGTCCGGAGTTTGGGATAGGGATAACAGGAGTTTTATAAGCCGAAATAGCCGTGATTGGGGTCGAGGAGTTCCAATGATAACAACGAGGCATTCTAGAGGCATTCATGGGTGGGAGTGGATGGGGCATGGGGATCAAATTTCCTTTGGTTGCCGTACCACACCAGCGGAGGCGATGCAGTCGTTCCTGTGAAGTGTAATTTTGAATGCCGGGGGTTAACTTTGGGGCTGTGAGCATGGTTTCTTGGAGACACATGATCCCGACAGAATAATCCTTGAAATTGTTGGGAGGGTTTTGTCTTTAAGACCGCCGCGTGCATTCCATGAAGAAAAATTTGGAGCAGAAGAACGAGCCATTGAATTTAATTGAAAATATCGACCAGTTTCTGGCCCACAGACCAATTGATCAAATATCTCCTGGGTCCTTAAATATTGCTATTGGAGTTATTGCAGTAAGTAGTTTTTCAAGTCACAGGATTTAAGTAATAGGATTAAGTCTTGAGGTCAGTGAAGGATAAGAAGATGAAGGTGATGTAGGTCTTGTACATTTGAAGTGGATGATTGGTTGGAGGTGATTGTTGCAATGAGCTGTTGTAGGAATTAGATCAAGGTGGAGTTGAAAGGTGAGAATGGAAGGGTGGGAATGAATGAGAAGATAGATTGAAGGATTGAGAGTCATTATTGGTCTTAGTCAGTCTTTGCTGAATGAACAAGGCCTGGATAATATAAGGGCAGTTGGGATCAAAGGCTGGGTGTAGGAGGTTGCAATTTGAACATTTGGGAATAAAATTTTCAGTTTGGGCCAAGGGACAATTTTCTGTTGGGTGATTTAGTGAGCAGAGAGCACACACTGTCGGGCGTCTGCAGTAAGTCCTTGTATGGTAGAGTTTTTGGCAATTTTTGCACTGGGGAACTCTGTCCGTCGGTTTGTAGTCCTCCAATTTTACGCTCTTGGTTTCCAATAAATTTCAGTTTTTGTAGTCACTGTCATGTCATGCGTGCTATGTAAATATCCCAGTGCGTTCTTGAGTCCGGTCAGGTCCCTTTTTCTGCATTTCTGTTACATGGTACTGGTTGAGTGCATTAGAGTATGTCTTTATAGTCTCAATAGGAATTTGGGGTGATCCTTTTTCTTCACCTGTCCCGGATTCCGTCCGTCGCCCGGTTGTAGTGGTAGGCAGTGTTGAAGTAGTTGTCTTTCAGAGTCACTGGTACGTATAGTGTCAGTCGGTCTCGTATTTATTATGAGCCACCACAGTTTTCGGCGAAATAATTAGGCTGTCTTCAGACATTTCATCATTTGCCCAATACGGTGGAGGAAAGATCCTTGGTGATCTCTGTTGGGCAGAAGATGGACGATAAGTCAATCTTAAATTGTCCAATCTTCGGTCGATTGGTCGGAGTTGTTCACTGGTGTGTGTAGTGAGTCAGTATTAGTTTCAGTCTGGCCTAAGGCATTGAGTCAGAGGAAGCTTGTCGATGGGAATAAAGGCAGCAAGAGGGTTGAAGAAATTTTGTGTGTAGGAACAGAAGGGCTGGGGAAAGGGCTGTTGCCGAAAGGTCTTTTATAAGGTTGAAAATCGCGCTGAATTTTGAGTGTCGTAATATTGGGTGTGGGTGCCATGTTCCGCTTACTTGTGTCCATTCCAGTTGCGGGTGGGGATTGCCAGGCAGGTTGGTAGTAGGAGGCAGGCTGGGAGAGTGTTAGCAGTAGCTGAGTCCATATTCACGTCCGGGGTATCCATTTTCTAACGGCGGCGGCTGCAGTTCCTTCCGCCCTGACTGCGCACCGCCAAAGGCTCTTCCATAAACGAGCGAGCAAAAAGCGCTCTCGGCGTTAAGGAAGAGTGTTGTTTCACAGGAGCAAGGGTTTTGAGCGTCACAGATATTTTATTAGTTTGTCGAAGTTTTCTGGCAGGCTATTTCCGACGCACAATCTTGAAATTCTTGTCACATTTAACTGATAAACTGATCAATCACTCTCGATATCTTAAGTGGCCACTTCTCTGCACCACTGTCCAGTCGTTGGGTTCAACGTGCACCAATTAACAAAGATAGCGTTCTACCCCAACGACCAAATAGCAATGGTTTGATATGCCTTTTTAGGTTCTGGAGCCTTGTGGACCATTTTCCAGAGCTGCTAATTGGGCGCGAAGGGGCAGGGCATACAGGGCATCGAGTGCCAGAAGCGGCGGGAACATAGAAGCTGACAGAGTTGTTAATGAGAAGAGGTTGAGTTGGGCAGAAAGGGTTAGAAGATTGGGGTGACAGGTGGAAGGGTTCAACCATCGCGAAGCAGCTATTCGTGCGAAGTGTCGAAGTCGGGCATCCAGAAAGGTAGGGTGGAAATTGTATAAGGTACCAGTATCAGCCCAACAAAGAATAGGAGCAAGAAAATACAAAGCAAAATCGAATTTAAATGGTGGTAACTGAGATGATCCCGCACACTGGAAACTAAAATCTGGAAAACACCGTAAATAGGCAACATAAAACCAACGCTGTAATGAGAGGGCAGTCTAAGAGTAGGGTGAGAAATCTATGAGCAAGAGAAATGAAGAAGAGAAAGAAGTAAGAAGAGTGGTCTGAGAAATAGTATACAGAAAGATATAGCGGTGACGTGCAAACCGCACATAGTATCGAAGGAAAGACGTGGAAAGTGGCGGTAAGCCGCACCTTTGAAGAGTGGAAAAATCCGGAAAATTTGGAAGTTAATGAAAATAGAGTTAATTGAAATAGAAGTGGAAAGGGCGGAATAAAAGAAAAACGGCCAAAGGCAAAAACCTCAGAAATCTTCACCATTAGGAGATATTTGCGATCACGAAGATGTCAGGACCAGTGACCAGACGGTCAAGGAAACCAAGATTAAGCAAAGCGAACGGGAAAGGAAGAGAAGGAAAAGAGAGGAAGAGCAAGGAAGAAAAAAGAAAAAAAAGAAAAAAAGAAAGGGGTAGAGATTATACATATGTAGAAAATGTTGAAACTAATACTCAAGCTAAGACAAGTTAAGAACTTAAAAAATAATGGTATACAGACTACAACTAATGGAAGAAAGTACTTATCCTATCCCGCGCTGCCATCGTTGCCGCCGCCGCCCTTCGTGCACTTAGCACCTCATCAGCATCTGCCGGTCTGGACCACAGCCGCACAGCTCCAGGAGGAAGAAGCCGAACGACGGCCCCCGGCGAAGAATTCCAGCGGTAGTGGCTTCTTTGCCACACGGGAGCGCTTGATCACCGCTGAAAAGAAAAAACTACTGAATAGTTCTCGGCCCCTGCCAAGATACCACTTGGTGGCGGTAAACCGAACCCACACGTGAACTGGAGAGCGATACACGCTTCCAAATACCCGCGGGGTACTGGCTACTTTGCTCTTTCGAAAGTTTAAGACCAAAATCACTACACTTTGATCTTAGCCAAAAGGCCGAGATGCGAAAACAATTTATGGTTTATTTACGCTCCCAATCTATGGGGTCAGCCGCCCCCAAACCCTGCAGCCAAAAAAAAATTTTAACTCAAAAATGCGGCGAAGCAGCGCAGAGAATTGGTTCTTTTTAGGGCTTATAGGCAGTCTATTACCAGAAAATTTCAATATTTTGCGTATTTTTGGCGAAAAAGGCATTTTCAAAAAAGTGCTAGATAGTGGCTAGAGACAAGGAATCCAACACCGGGTCGTCGCGTCGTCCAGTAATGAATAGATAAAGACAATGCTATGTTTTATAAGTAAATAAATTCTTTTTCTTCGGTATGTCTCGCGATCAGACATTGCTGACACCTTGAAACACGTTTTGCAAACCCCGGCGACGGCGAGCACGTTCAGTGTAGTGAAGGAATGTGATATTATTCGGATTATTAGTGAACCGATCTCGCTGGTTAGCTGACTTTTCCTACTTTTTCTTAGTGTTCTCTTCGAGCTACATTGTGGAACAGTGATGAATTGTTGTTTTGGGATTCTAGTGTGCAGTGATATGTAATTTATTTGTTGTATTTGTTTTTATACGATCTTGTATATTAATGGTATGAAAGGAATCGTTTATATAGAAGATTAGTAGAATGTGATATGTTATGCTAGTGAAAGAGTGTGATGACTTGCTACTGTGGTTTATTGGTTGTTTAAATGGTGTAAAGAATTTTAATAATTTTAGTGCGAAAGAAAACAGTGGTAAACACTGAATAGTGCAGGCGGTGACGATTCTGTTAGACGATTTTTAATTCAACTTCAGTTAGGCCGAGCTGTGAAGGTGTAATGAATAATTGTTTATTTCGTGTTCCAGTGTGTCTTGCAATGTGAGGTTTTTGTGTGCTGTTAATACAATCTTTGGTTATGTAATGATAGGTGAGTGCTCTGAAATGATAGGTTGTGCAATGCCTCAGTGAATATCTGTTATATTAAAGTTTACTGTGGGCTGGGGTTGGCTCAGAGACCTCGATATAAGGGCAGGAATGTGATACATACAAGACTATTTAATGAATCTCTCTCTGTATCACAGCCCAAGTTTATTATATATGTATAAAGGGAACACTGATCTGATATTGTTGCTAATGCCAATTTCAGTAAATTTTTTAGGCTCACTCATACGAAATGCACAGAAACAGTGATAATGTAATGTGTTCACTTGATGTGGAGATAGGTTGTGCAGTTCAGAAAAAGAGATGAAGATAACTAGTGATAATATAGATAACTATTGCTTTCCCAGAACGGTTTATTTTTCAGTTTTGTTTGTTCTTCGTTGTTGTTTTATTATCGCTCAGTAGAAGTAAAAATTGTGTACTTCTGTTCCAGGTGTGGAGCTGCTGTTCTGTTGGTGACCAGTGACAGTTTGTGATTTGAAGCAAATACTGTTCTTGCTAGTATTCCACATTTTGTTTGAATTTTATGAATATTTGTATTATTCACTATTGGGAAATAAATAACAAAAGTTTAATATATTTTAATTGCAACCTTCAAGTCATCCTTTTGCCCTTACATCAATCGGAAGTCGTTTTCTTGTGTCATATTTTCACAGCCACAGCAGCCAGGCAGAGTGCTGAAACAGAGAGAACAAGGTATTTCATGCTTTGCTAAACTATCCAATCTTAATGACGGTGTATTAGCGAAAAGGGCATGATGAGGCGCCATTTGAAACTCCAGTGACGAATGCTTGCAGGTTTTAATCCATCTGTTTGTAGGCTGAAAGGTATGTGCAAGCCGGGGGCTACAGTGGTGTAGAGTTAGGAGGGGGCGATATAGCTGTTGAAAGAGTAGTAGTTGTGGAAATACGTACCAACGGTGATGCATTTTGAGCAATTATTGTGTAGGGTTTGCCAGTGATTCGGAGTACATATTTATTGATGCGGATAAGTCGTGCTCTATGCAAGCTGTAAGAATGAAGGTTATGGTGGAAAAGCGTACAAAGTATCTTGGTTCATTGATATTCGCAATTCATGATTTTCCGACTGTTACGTAAATCTGGGTGCCACGTACTATTCGTAAAGAGCCGATGTGTCAATGTTGAGTAGGCAAGCGAAAAATGTTTGAAACTCACCAGTCTCTCTTTCGTATGATCTTGCCCGTTCTAGCATCCAAACAATCGTGCAATATGGCTACAATGCGTTTTCTCTCGTTCCAAGACGTGCAGTGTATTGAATATAAGAATTGAACTTGATCAGGGCAGTGTTTCACTGAAGAAATAAATGATGGTGAAAATCAGAATGGCACAACCTCTCGGCAGGAAACTTTTTTGTTTGCGGACTGTGGCATATGTAATCCAATAGTGATCATAATCATTTTACTTACAAATAGGATTAAAGCAGAAAGTGCGCAGTTCCATTGAAAATACTCGTTTCAATTCCAGCCGTTCGTCTCGCAAATCATAGCGGTATATAACTCGTAATGTTTGCGCCACTTGCGGTCCACAATGTATTGTCGTTTCGAGTGGCACGTGGGATTTGCGTGTGATGGATTTCATAATAATACGTGAAATAAGCAATCGATGCCAGTTACATGTTCTGATTTGGTTTAATACATGTACTCAGTTGAAGTGAGTATCGGACGTAGAAAATGAAGGCAAGAGGTGTGCGTGTGTCATTCTGCTGCGGACAATGCTTTTAAACATTCGGGCGCAGCTGAAGCACTCCAGGGTGATGGCTTGCTACATGTGAATACTAGTTGATGTATTGTGCAGTGATACGCACGTTACTACAGTGAAGGTGTGTGTTTTTATTTATTGCGTGATAGCAAAGTTACGTCATCATAGCGTGCAATGTGTTCGGTGTTGCAATCATGTTAACAGCTGATAGGAGCATAATCGTCGACGCGTTTTAGTCGAGCCAAGGAACCTGAATAATGAGCGTAGGATTAGAGAGAAAAGTTTGATACTTTCATTTCTTTGGATTAGGAAAGATTCGCAGTTTCTGCGAATTTCAGGAAATGCATGCTTGTTATTCAGTGTAATGAACGGATACTTGTGATAATCGGAGCTTTCGCGATTTCACTAGCATTGTCGCTCTTTGCATCGTTTTCAGCTCGCGTACGTGTTTGTTACGCGAACGTTTCATTGCGTGGTTTCCATAGTTTCCAAGAAGTGGGAAAAAGGCGCGGGATGTAATTCAATAAATATTCGAACTCGGTCACGGCAGCGTTTCACTGAAGAAATAAATGAAAGGTGAAGATGGGAATGTACAACCTTTCGGCAAGAATTGCTTTCTCTGCATGGCATATGCATTCAACAAAGGTCGAGTGCTGTGGTGTCTTCCTTATTGCCAATTGTAGAAGTAATGAGTCTTAAACAGAAAGTGCACAGTTTCAGTGAAAATACTCGTTTCAAATCCTCACCATTTCGACTCGCAAAATCATAGCAGTATATAACTCGTAATGTTTGCTGCAGTCCACATGTATTCGTTTCGTGTTTGCTTTTTGTGGGATGTAACTGTGATGGAATTCATCTTATTATTATGTGAAAATTAGTACTCGTTGCCTGATTGCATATATTCATGTTTTGGTGTAATGTGTACTCGATTAGTGGAGAAAATGAGAGTGTGCGTGGCATTCTGCTGTGGACGTGCAATGTTCATTCTTTCTTTTAATCATTCGGGCACAGGGTGATGGCTTGCTACATGGAATAATAGTAGATTTCGTGATGTAGTGCGCATTGTGCAGTGATACGCATTCGTTACCATAGTGAATGTGTTTTCATTTATAGCGTGATAGAAATCATAGCATGCAATTATTTTGGAGTAGCGAGTGCAAACACGTGCCTTATTCTGTTCGTCTTTTTCACCTACACATAGGTGCCTTGTCGAGCGAAATATTCAGTGTAGTGAATGCAATCATGTGATTCTTTATTTTACTAACTTGCTCCCCTTCAATGAATAGTAATTGGATGTTCGGTATAGTGCGCGAGTGGGGTTTTCATGTGCTTGTTAGAACGTTTGTGAACCGCTCGCCGTTTATATTTAATTATTTAATTTTCAACATGATTCAGTAAGTGCTTGTTTGTTGAGGTCCCAGATGAAACAAAGCAAATGTCTTCATACAACGATGAAGTGTTGGTGTCGTGTGCAGTGATATGTAGCAAGGCTTTGTTTATATTGCGTAAAGGATGTAGTAAAGTATTGTGGCGTGCAACGGCAGGTTTGTAGATATTGATAGAATGCAGTCGTGTGATATTGTGAGCGGATCTCCTTTCGTTTTACTAGTTGAGGGTACCGTGTTCTAGTTTCCTTTTAATCAGTGCTCTCGTACGTGGACGTCTGTCACAGTTCTGTTTACAAAAAAAATTATTACTCCTGTTATCTACCACAACTATGAAGAGCTGTGAGGGTGTGTGATGGTTTGGTACACAGAGTAAGTGTAGCTTTCGGGTTGTAGTGTCACTTGTTAAGTGATGTTTTGTTAAGTGATATTTTGTTAAGTGCTGTCAAGTTGAGGCTTTTCACCTTAGGTATCAGTTTGTCAGGTAAGAATATTCCGATCAGCAGGTGACATGGTGGGGTGTGTTTTCCCCCCATGTATTTCATTATTCTTCTTAAAGGTGTCGGTATGATGTTGTTGTTGTGACTGAAAGAAATTCACTGGGATTTTATTATACATTTTATTATTAAAGTGTGCGAGGGGAAAAGAGTGGAAACACAGTGAAATGCAGGCAGGAAAGTGATTCTGTGATTGTAATTGAGTACGGATTAGGCAGTGTATACAGAGTGAGCCATGAGAAATTATTAGAGAATAGTTGTTCTTTTCGTGATCTGGTAAGGGTGTTGTGTAATGATTTGTTGTAATGTTGTTAAGTGAAGAGTTCTCATCGTAGGTGTTGGTGAGTTTGGTAACGTGAGAATTCGGGTAGGAAGGCTCAACAGTCGTTTTAGTTGTTGTTATCTATTTAATCTACAATGCTTCGGCTGCTGTGTTGTGGAGTGTATACCTGGCTTTATAAATAAGAAATGTTTAAAGTGAGAATGAAGGCAAAGTTTAGTACACACAGTGTAAGGAGATTTTGAGATGCTAGTGTTTGCATTATGACTGTGATTTAATTCGAGTTGAGTTGTGAAGAGCTCGGAAATAGTGTGATGGTTTTGTACAGTAAGTGTAGCTTTCGAGATCTAGTGCTTCTTGTTAAGTGATGTTTTTGGTGTTATGTGCTGTTAGGTTAAGGCTTTTCATCTTATTGTTCGGTGTGTCAGGTTAGAGAATGTTTGGGGTGGTTCCGAACAGGTGACAATAGCTGATTATTTTCCTCCATGTATTTAATTATTTATTCTAAAGAGTCAGTGTGGAAGTGTTGCTTGGTTAGCGACATGAAAGAAATTCACTCGGATATTATAGTGCATAATTTGAAGCACCTACATACATACATACATACATACATACATACATACACAAGTTGCCACTGAGAAATAATGTTTCTTTCGTGTTCTAATTCTTCTTGTGAAGTGATGTATTTTTTTTTTTGTACAGTGATGTGAGGTTAAGGCTTTCATCTATGGGTTCGAAACGTTAGGTGAGAGAAGGATTCGGAAAAGTACAATCTGGTGAGAATAACAGTGTTTTATCTATCATTGTTTTATTTATTCTGAAAAGTTTCGTGTACGTGTTGTGATTTTGAAGTAAAGGGCTCTCAAAATTATAGCCTTATTTTGAGAATTCCTTAAAAGTTTTTGCAGAAGAAAAAGAGTGTAATTCAGACAGGAAAGTGTTTCTGTGATGTAGGTGGGTGTCTTTTTTTAACGTTTTTTTAGTGAAATTCAGATAGGAAGAGCTATGAAAGCGTGCCGTGGCTTGCTTAAGTGAAAACGTGTGTACTCCGTGATGTAGTAAGCCTCGTAAAGTGATGTGTTGTTAACTTGAGCAAATTCATCTTAGGTTTTGGTATGTTGGGTTTTCCGGATAAAGCAGATCATCCTGAGTGTTTAAAATTTTAATATATGCTTTCCAAACAAATGTGATGTGCAGTGTTGGCTTTGTGACAAGAAGAAAATGAGTTTGGCTTTCTATATCATGAATTTAAAAAGAAAAAAGTTTGTGCCAAGGTAACAAAAGTTGTAAACAGTGGAATAGGCTGTCTGTGTTGAAAGAAGGCAAACGTCGTTATTTTCTGCGAGAGGATCTTGACATTACTAGCTGAGGGTACAATTTGGCTCTCCGGTGATCACGGCCGTCTGCGGCTAAAGTTCAGATTTTGCACGGCTTGGACAGCCCTTGTCATGACGAAACGTCGCAGGCGGTGCGCCCCTGAAACCATCGTAGCCAATCTCGATGCAGGGGAGTGCCCCAACAAAATTACCCGATTACAGTAGTTCCCGAAACGCATGTTCCAACAGGTCATCTCACACTTATAGTGGTCACTACTCAAACGTGGTAGATACCGCGGACTGTGAGACCGCACGTAAAGTTCTAAACAAACTTCATTCTCGTTTATGAGCATGTGTTAATCTGTCCAACTTTTTTGTGTCGGAGGGGCTGTGATTCTTGGGAAGATAATAGTGCAGTGGACATTGTAACAACTCTCTGCACCTAAGCAAGTTCGTTTCCTAGTGTGGACAAAACTTTTGGAGTGGAAACCTTTCTGCCGGACTTCATGATTGTATAATATTGAGATTACCAAACAGTGCGTCATATTATCATTGTGGTTTTCTAATTCCATTTTTTTGTCCATCATTTATTTGCATTTTAATCATTATTCTGTTTCTTATATAGTTTGTTGGTATTTTAGGAATGGGGTTTAGCAATTCTCAATGTTATTGCTTAATAATTTAAAGCTAGGTGCAGTTTCCAAGTACTCGCGGTTCAAGTCATTTTATTGCGATTGGTGAGCTGAAGAATACCTTCATTAATAGTGGACTGACAGTATGCCAAGCTTCAGAAAAAAAAATTCAGAATCTCGAAGGGAATATTGATGACTAAAATAAAAGATTGTAAAATGTCGCGATGATAATAGTTGTGACTGTCAATCAAATAATATCCTAGCAGAATCTATATATAGGGCGGTCAGTTTTGCCCGCATGGGCATTCGTGTTCCTATTTATGCCTCGCAGATTGCTGCCTCCAGTCGTCGCTGCGGCAGGCAACGAAAAGAAATTTAGAGCGCGGAAACATTCCTGGGAGTTGGGTAACTGAATTACAAAGGATATCAATGTTTTCGTGAGGTTTTTATTAAATAAAACATAATAACTGTTGTAAAAGCGCCTTTATTGGAAAATGAAAAATTCGCAATGAAAATTTTCAAAGCCAGAATTATAGTCTCACCAACTATGGGCTACCCCCATACCTTCTCGACCGTTCATCGACACGCAGAATCAACAATGCGGAATCATGCAGGAAGTAATGAGCAGTAGAGGTATTGTTCGATATTTTTTTAGTTTTCGAGAAAATTAATTATCTTTGATTGTTTAAATGGAACCATATATTTTTCACTGGCGTTAGATAATCATAAATAGACGCATTGATGTAACATACATAAACGTTTTGATAGTATAATGAGTATAAAATAACATTTTCAGACATGTGATTTTGAACTAAATGTACGAATTTCCTGGTAGCAACCGTTGCTTTTGTCGCATTTTAGAAGGTTGTCTTTGCAGCGCCAGCACTTTTGCGAGAACAGGGAAAGGTCATGAAAGCCACTCCTAAAAGCGACAATGGCAACTGCAAGAAGAAAAAATTGCGTTGCCTAAGCCTAAATCATAATATAAATATATAAAAACGAGTTTATACGGTTATATAATCGGTTTTATCTACAATGCGTGAACTATTTTTTATTTAATCATAAAATATCAAAAATACTAATACATTTTACCTATCGTTTGAATTCATGTAATTCTGCAATTACAATTGGTTATTAATGAACTTAAAATAATTAAGTAATTTAAATTAATTAAATTCAGTTTAAAAAATTAAGACTATTGAAATATTTTATTGAAGTTTCTCAAAATATTGATCTATCAGAACGGATGGCGCTTTCTCTAATTGCAAATTAGAGTCAGAAAATAAACGGTGCAGAATATTGCTGGGAAGTGAGAAAAATGGACACATTACGCAACACGCAATAAACTTAATGTCATCGTTCGACATTTCTTGCTATCGATCTACCAAAATATTTTTAGAATAACATTATTATTCGAAACTTCATTTTGTTAGCATAAAGTACTCGATAAATGGATTAAGACGTACTGTTTTCGTTAGGACTCATCAGGGCTTTAACTATTTTACGCATTGAAGTTATTTTGTAATAGACGTAAGTTCAAAATTAATAGTTTTTTTACGAACGATTAATCACGATGTTCATGCAAACAATTGTAATATCAAAACAATTATACCATTTGGTTTTATCAATCAAATTAAGAAAAAACGTCTGCTAACGCACTTCGGTTAGAACATTCTAATATATAATTTAGTTCATTGTCCATAATCGTTACACTATGCAAAATTGTGTGGGTGGATCGTTAACGTCAGAAAATACTCAAGTGCTCATGTTGATATACAGGACAGTTGTTAACTACGGTAGATATGCCACTATTTAATTTTATTATTTTAATTTTTTTGCTTTTCTTTATCTTAGGTTAGCCAGCTTGAACATAATAGTATAAAGTTAATGAAAACAGTATGCAGTGTATTTTCAGTTTTAGCAGAATTTCGTGGGATGCGAGGCAATAGACGAAAAAAATGATACATTTAACTGCAGTATGGGATTCTTTGAGGCTAAGCTGAGGCTTGTGGTGAAGTGAATTATTAAGAGCATGTTGAACACAGTTCTACGAGTATAATATAAATAGGAACGATTTAAATGAAATATAACTTTTACTTTCTTGCATACCTATGTATATACGGAGTGTATACGCTAATGAAAGTTATATTACTGCGCGAAAAAACGGCGGATTTTCGGCAGAAAAAATCATTCGGATCTGGTAACAAAAAGAAGTGGATAAATGCAGTTGATTAATTAAGAAAAAATCAGTCTAATAATCTCGTGTATTGCGAAAATCTCTTTGTTCGATCCTTAGTAAAAACTCAAGTTGAAAGCGAAACGCCCGTCGTCTGTCCGTCTGTGAACACTACTAGCGCTTAAACCATCACGTAGGATTTTTTCCGGTGGAAGAAAATATCTGTCTATCTATCTGTAGTTGAAGCTTAAATTTACAAAATATTCTTTAAAACTTGAGTTTTTAGATCAAGCTCAAGGACATTTCTCGAAATTTTCTCAAGGTTTGTAATTTTTTGCTTTAAATGTGTTAGTAATAACAGCGCAAAATACACTTACAAAGTAGCATAGAGTTCTATTTTCACAGTTAACAGGAATTTTGAAAGAAAGTTGAATACCTGGCGTCTTCCTAACTGAAAAAATTGCAAATTTCCTTCAAATAAATTTGTTGTCCATAATTATATCATTAGATCTGCATTGTTTGAAAATGTTAATAGTTTCCTCACCAATATAGTGCAATATTTTCAATAAGCAACAAAAAAATGTTTTTCTCTGTCTTGTCTCTCCGTAGCTCATATTTCCATTACAGACAATTTGTTCACATTATTGTATTTATATATATATCTAAATGATGTTGAATAGAATTTCCTCAAAAACTCAACAGTTTTTGGTGAAAATAGGCACAAAATTTCCGCATTTTCAAGAAATACCCAAACGCCATTTCTCAAAAATTGCTCCAATTTTTGTTTCACATATTTTTCAACAAATAGTACTAATTCCAGTGTTTTTATGTCTTTAAATTCATTTTTATTGTACTCTTTCCGGTTTTTAAATACATATATAGTTTGCATGTACCTCTCACACCGTTAATATGAACAATTGCATTGATGTGTATACATTGTTAAATTTATAAGTGGAAGTGTTTCTAATGACTTCAGATAAGTTTTTGAAAACTCAAGAGATTCCTCTGAAAAAGTGTTTCAAATTCCTCTTTTACAGTAATGCTTAATCGCCATTTCCTTAAAACACGTCTTCAAATTTTTCAATTAAAATTTCTATTTAGAACAAGGTTTTCTTCTTTAATATTCTTGAATGTTAATAATCTATATAGGTTCTACTATTTGGAAACCGAAAAGAAGAGAAAAATGTCAAAAAATGTGTTTTGGGTGACGATAGATGACAGCTGGCAGAGAATGTGGAAGACCTTTTAAAGCCATTTCCACACAAGGAAATTAGAAAATGTACTACTAGAAAGTCTGTGCCATTCTGTAGCACCTCTGAATACCTTTTTAGTCCTTTTTAAAAACATTTTTCATATTTCATCTATTTAACATAATATTAATATTACTTTAAATATTTACGAGATGCAACAAATGTTCTTCACACAATTCCTGAGTAACCTATTCGATTTCTTCGTTCACAAATTGTAATGTCAATCGTATGAAATCTAAGGTTCCTGTGACGCCTATCAGCACCATTGTCGGTGCGGCTGATTTCACGAAAACTAAAGACAGATTTCCTGGTCAAGGTCAACCCAAACATTTGCAAGTAAATTATGAACGAAGACAGAACATGATTACATCAGTAAGTATTCAACAGATTGAGTAGTTCATCTGACCTTTTAATAAATTTTAATGTCATTTTCTTTGCTTTTTAAACATTTTAAAAACATTTTTGAAGTATTTAATGATCATTCTTAATAATGATTTCGGATTATCACAACTATCGTTGTGGGCAGCAGGTCACTAAAACTCTCAATACAGGCTGAATTCGATTACCATTTAACAAGTAGTATTGAATGGTATCACCGTCAACTACACAGATGCTGCGAAGTAGCAATGATGGTTGTCCACCGGAACCATATCAGCCAGTGCTCTTAGGTGTAAGTTGCTTTTTCGTCGATCTTGCTGTCACTATATTTCTCCTGAATTCTCAATTAAAAATATTAATATTTTTTTATACAAGAAAGGTTTTTGAGACTTAACTGAGCCACTTATGCACCTAATCTCTCAAAGATTTCGCCCAGCTAACCGCGTTAACATGAACTTCCTAATAACTTTTATGCATGTATAACTAAACTTTAAGCATTATTGGCAGCGAAAACTACATATTTCATCGATGTAAAGAAGTTCCTGATTACATGAATATACGGTTCTTATTTTTATATTTAGTGATGTGTAATTTTTAGTAATTATCGACAAAAATTGCACTCACCTCACGTTTAAAGCAGAAATATCTCCTTAATCGTCTACATCCAGCGACATAACAGCTTTAAATGTGTCAGAAGTCACCTTTTAATACAAATTCAAATAATTTTTCACTTCAAGAACATTTCAACTTTCTCAACATCTGCTTTCTGCATTATTTTCTTTAGGCAAGTTTTTTTCTCTATAGTCACTAAATACCATAAATGTCTATGTGACTTAAAATAAATTAAAAAGAACATTTTAGGTGCATGACTGACAATCCTGTCACCATGCTCACTTTACAGGATGAGTTTTTTTAATTTCGCTCTCTAAAACTAGTTTATTTTTCTCAAATACATATGAATATTCTTCCCGCATATTCTCACGCCCAAATGACAGTGATTCAAATTTCCTCCACATATGTGGTGTCAGATCTTTAAACGTCTAGTGTAATATTATGAATACATACATACACACACACATATGTATGTGTGGTATTGTTATAATTCTATTTATTTATAATTATTATTCAAATGTTAATCTAAATATTATAAAATATGAAAGTAATAATAAATATTTGGTCGATTTCTTGGTAGAGGTTACAATTCTACAAAATTGACCAATTGAATAACAATAAATTGAACTAATGTTAAAATAGAAGATGTAGCATAATATAGGTCATATAGGTAATGTAAATAATATAGAAGATGTAGCATTACAATAAATACTATGAAATCAGAGCTGATTTTGGAAGGTTTAGAAACCTGTGAACGCCTTATGTATCAATACAACCAATTTTTGGACTTGATCACTTTTATCAATAATCCTGCGATATTTAAGAAGCTATTTAAACATTAAAAAGATAAAAACATTTACATATTTACCAAACTGAGAGTGTAATACAAATTTATT
This sequence comes from Teleogryllus oceanicus, assembly GCA_964035755.1. Taxonomy (NCBI): domain Eukaryota; kingdom Metazoa; phylum Arthropoda; class Insecta; order Orthoptera; family Gryllidae; genus Teleogryllus; species Teleogryllus oceanicus. The sequence goes on from CAXIVR010000001.1 coordinate 178,757,123, forward strand.
GGGGATCCTATTGTATTTTTATTTCAATCATCTATGTCCCCGTCTGAAGTTGGGACTCATGGCAGTTGCTTAGGCCGAAGGACGGTAGCAGGAACAACTAGAAAACTCTAGCAAAAGCTTACACAACATGTACGAACGTGTGTTAGAGAATCAATGAAGATATCAGGTTTAGAAATTAAGACTACATTTTTATTCCTTTATATTACAAAAGTTCAAAATGTTACCAACTCTCTGATATTTGGAAACAAAATAAAGTAGCCGTTTTATGTAGCAAAGTCTTCGTACACGCCTGTTGAACAAAATATGTTACATTATTTAATACTGAGTATAAATTCCATTTGCTTTTGATTATTGTCTCTAGATCTTTGCAACATAGATTTCAGCAACGTTGCTGTAGTCGCGAGCTCAGTTAAACTTCGTTCTCTCAGACAAGCATGTTTAATATCTTTTTATTAGACAAACTGTATTTCTATTTTCAAACCATAACTGACCACACATGACCTACAGGATCAGTACAGTGATCCAGTAGATGTCATGGAATTTAAAGAAGTGAATGAATTTGCTTTCTTAGTATTTTAAGGTAGGTTTTAAGGTAGTGTCACTCTAGTGGCGCCTCTAGAGTGACCAGATTAACAGAGAGAAGACGCAAGAATATTTACCGCTTAATTGTCCGACCCATTTCATTTACTGGACATTTGATTGATGCTGGAGTCGCACATGATTTGTGATCGACGGAGTGCAATAAGCTCACATAATTCCCTCTCACTTTCTTCCTACAATGAAGAATCCATCCTCGTGTTAAAGGGCCAAGCAGCGGCCTGACCTCCTGTGTCCAATGCCCTGTGCCACTGCTCGTTTCGCTTCCCAGCTATGATAACAAAAATTACACTGCTGGCCTGAATAGCCGTTACAGCTTTCTGTCGGAAATAAGGGTTTTCAGTGCGCTGGCGAATGAATCGATTCTAAAAATATTTAATTGAAAAAAACCCCTACCGTTGACGCAGTTATTCACTTTCTATTCATCTAACTACCAATACAAACAATAAAAAACCGGTCTTCTTTTCTTGTTTTATTGGTAACGGTTATGTAATATGTTACCACTTTTACACTATTAACACTTCCATTCTTCTAATAAACGTTAAGAAACGACAGAGACACGGCTGAGACAAAAAATATAATTATTGAAAAGCAAAACGGTGTATAAATTCCCACGTCTACAATTGATTTCAAAGTCATTGGTCAGATACATACTCCTAATGTGCAGAATAAAAATATTAGCAGTGCAAATGGGGTTTTTGGCAGGATCTTCAGCACAAGAAGAAGTCACTGGCAAACACTTCTGTGTTGTCCGTGAGAGTCATTTATGCTTAGTGTTTTTGAATATTACAATATTCTTGATGCCAGAAATTCTTTCGAAAATCACAAAAGCAACTTTTTTTTTTCAGGCAACATTTCAGGCAATATAAAACGTATTTTAAAATTTAGTATTTATAACGATTGCACTTGGAAATAAATCTCTAGCATGTGTATTAGTGGTATTCAAAGAAATATATGTATATATTGTCACCATATAACTCAAACTTTTGAAAAACACCTCATATTTTAAGAAACGTGCACATGAGATGATTTGAAGACTAATATTGAAGAGCAGATTGCATTAAAAAAAATGTATAATTATCTTTCGTCTAACGCAGTGTATTCTTCAGACAACATTCACAGAAGTAACGAATAGTACACAGAAAACTGCCAGAGTAGCAAACATTCGTTTCGGTACATTTTTCAGTTTTAGAAAAAACATCATTTTGTCACACAATAGATCTTCATTGTATTAATTGTATTGTAATAATTTTTTGAAATATACAATTTGTCCGATTTATTTTAAAATTCAAGCAGACTTTAAGTTAAATTTACTATGCGCTGGAAATACTATAAAACAATTGAATATTTGTAATATTGAAAAATTAAAACATTGTAATGGAAATAAAGTTACTATGTTTTTAAAGAAGTACACCGTTGGAAAGGTTGCGATAGCTCAGTGGCATCGTAACAGTTTTCCCTGTAACGTTAGTGACCGTGAGGCCCTAGAGTTCGAGTTCCGACGTTGGCGATGTTCGACTGTGGTTACATATATAGGTCGAAAAACTTTGGTGCCGTTTTGACGAAAGTTTGAAAATGCGCCTAGGGGGCTTCCTTTAAATTAACTCCAAAATTTAAAGAAATTATTTTCAAAATCGCAGGGCCTGGATTCCAGGTTAGATCGTTAATGAAAATTAAATTTGACAATAATTCTACGAATAGTTTACACACTAGTGATTCTGAAACAGGCAGACAGACCCGAGTGGACACATGAGGAGAGAGACGGACGTTTTGAAATAATAACAACACTCTCTTGGTAACTTAAGACCCTAAAAGGTGTATTTCCATGAAAATCTCGACATCGATTTACTGCAACATTACATACATACCTCTATAAATATTACTTTTGTTACTCCCAATCTTTACGAGAAAGTAAAAATAAATATATAAATAAATACACTTTCACACACCACAGGAGTTGGTTACACACCAAAAAGAACACCAATTACAGAGGCGAATTCCTGCCGTCAGAATGCTGTTGTAATGTTATTTACATAAATAGGGGTCCACCAACTATCGACCACCCCCACAACTTCTTCAAACGGTTCAGTATAACACGACATGCAGGTTTTTCTGAACAATGCGGAATCATGGGGCAAATAACAAGCCGTAGAGAAATTGTCTATAATATTTTAATTTTTCCGAGAAATTAATCATCTTCTATTTTTAAATTGAACTATATATTTTATCACCAGCAATGGATAGATCATGAAAAAGAAGCTTAAAAATGATGTATCATATGCTAGTATTTTGATAGTAACCCGAGTATAAAATTACAAGTTTCTGATATGTGATTTTAGATTAAACGGGTAATCGTCTGCAGCCCTTGCAACTCTCGCTTTTGGGGCTAGCTATCACGGCGTGTAGACAGTTGCGTCTTGACTGAGAGGGTGGCAGTGGGAGATAAGAGGCATAACTACAGCAATTCTTGGTGTTGACATAGACATCACACTAAGAAATACCAATTTCAACAATCAGAATGGGAGATGTTTTTTCATTTATTTATTTGGATTTAATTGCCTTCTACTAAATTTTCAAAACATTGATCGTTCAAGAACGATATAAAAAAAATTAGTAGCGTAAAGATGATGTTAATAAAAATAAATATATCATTTTCAAAGTGAACAAGAAGCCAACCACCAAATCTCTTCGTTTTGGTAAATGTCATTTTTAACTAAAATAATCACTTGTCCACTTTGCAACCATACGACTGCTGTTCTTGAATGGAAAAGCAGTACACTTCCAATCTTCTGCATTTTCAAGTTTGAGGCAGCACTTAGCGTATGATGAAACTCTCTAATCAGGATGAGCAGTAGCGAATGCAGATATGCATTTTTGTTTAAGTTTAGTAAATTTACACTGATAGAACTGTAAGGTATTTCAGAAGCTTTTTATTACTTTGTTCTTCTACTGGTAATTACGTGTTTAAATTGGAAGTTTAGGTACCGTGAACCTTAAGACAAATGTCAACCTATCTATTTGATGATTTAATCAAGATATTGCAATGAAAATCTTTAAGAATTCATTCGCTTCCCATATAGTATTAAAATAATGTCGTGTTTCTGCACTGAGTTCGATTTTTGTAAAATATAGAGTAGTCTTTATTATTATTATTATTATTATTATTATTGTGTGTATTATCGTTACAATATATTTTTTATTTCGTTCTTTTGATTATCATTGATTTAGAATTCCAGAAGAAGATAAGTTCAACTCAGATGAACAACTGGGAAAAATTCTCATTTAGATCGTTATAATTGATGTTTGTTCATATGTTTTCATGTCAAGATCATGAATTGCTGCAATTACACATACATCCTACCCTACAACCATCCCCCTCTGCTCCTCTCTTAACAAAACCAGTATCAACGTCTTGAAGGCCACCTTCCCAAAACGGCGACTGTTAAAGGCTTCCCGTTTATGAAAATCTGATGCCAAAAATCTAATTTACCTTCTCTACTCGTAAAATGCTAATATATGATACATCATTTTATTCCATTCATGATCCATCCGTGCTGATGAAAAAATATGTAGTTCAATGTAAAATCAAGGAAATGATTAAATTTCTCGAAAACTAAAACGAAGTATGAAATTCCTCTACCAACATATTTACCTGTCCTATGATTCTGCATTGTTCAGCGAAAACTGCAACCAGTACCCTGAACCGTTTAGAAGTTATGGGGTGGTCCATATTTGATGGGACACCCGGCACCATATAAACGCATTAAAACCCTATGTAACATGATCGATGATAAGTAAGCGATTGCAGTATACTAAGCGAATGAATAAGGATGACGAAATACGTGTCGTAGAAACCTCGAAAGCGTCATTAGCGTCAGATTCGGGTAGCTATATTTTGTTAATTAAACCTCAAAATATTCAAACAGTTATTTCAAATTAAAACTAAAACTGCAATTTTATTATTAATAATACTAACATGATATGACAAACAATTATAAAGAGATGTAGACTTCTTCATCCTAAATCGTTACTTTTAATTTTATGATTATGTTAATGTTGCTACTTAGAGACACAGACACGCTCGAAAGAACACAATATGTAAGCAGAAATTTAGGATATTATGATTAGTATGTCGTAGTGGCTTCATTGTTGAAATAACGACTGATTCTTTCATATGCTCAGAGATTTTCTGAGTTTCATGAAGATGACCTCAGCATATACGTATTTCAGAAGTCGTGATGTAAGCTTCCGCTGATTCTTATACGATTTTGACGCGATAAGCGATGACCTCAAACAATACACTTAGATTCAGAGGTTAGTGTCAAATGCATTGGCGTGTTAATTGTCGAATGGAAAATAATGCTTCTAGGAAATTGTTCTGAACTTAGAATAATTGAATTTTAAAAACATGTTTATTTTTAAACTTTGCACCTTCATTGACATTTACTTAACTGCATACGTACGTTCATTCCTTCAATTACAAATGTCCATAAATAAATATATATCAATGCTATATTATAATCGTATTATTACCTTTTCATATTTCATGCTGATGCTATATGCTTCTAAGGCAACAGACTTACTGGTTAGAATGAAATTGTGGATATTATAACAATGTATTTTTGTATTTGGAACGTGTGAATACTGAGGAGCCGGAAGCTTTAATGTCTATATTTACACGTGAAGATAATTAATGTAAAATTATTGTTTTCTTGTATATTTAATTTGAAAAATTGTCCACAATTTTATATGTAAAGAATTGGCTTCTAAGAAGGTGGATAAGGTTTTCTCGAGGGAAAGCGAAGTCACGATTGCAACACAAGCTCAGCCTATTTCGCCTTGAAGCGTGGAGGAAGGACACCAATTTTCCGGGGGTATTTCTGAAATGATTGATGACTCTTTCTTGCTTCAAGGTGAAGATTGTTCGGTAGCCGACTCGAGTAGTATTTTAAAATTTATGCTGTGATATTAAACAAATGGAACTTAGAGTATTTAGAATGAAATGAAAATTAGGGAGCTGAAAACTAGGAATATCTAACCAGCAGCAATTTTCGTGGCAATATATGCAAGCGTTGTGGCCGCTTATTCCCTCCACCCCGTTAGGAACTTCAAATATATTTGCCAGGAGAAACTAAACTGAGCCGTTGCAAAACAGTTTTGTAGAAAAGCTTGGCAGTAAAGACTGCCAAAAAAATAGTGGTCATGAGATGCTAATTTCTCATAAATAATTACGTATTTCAACAAAGATAGCGCTAATCGGATTGCGAAATTTTACATCTCGTTTAAAGCCAATTTTAAAAAAGCAATGTTTTGTTTGAAAATTTAAAAATGTACAAACAATTTCAAATTTTGCAATTCTAAAGAATGAAAAGGGTTCTCACATACTTGACTTTGCAAATCGAACGGAGTGGGGGTTGGAAACAAGTGAGGTTGGCATCAGACGCGAAGATCCTATAAACAATTCCGTATCCCACGTAAACGAGGCGATAGCTCCGGTTGGATTACGGGAATTTTGCATCTTAATAATAAAAGGGAATTGAGATGAGAGAATACAAAGAATTGCAAAATTTGTAAAATTATAAACAATTTCAATTTTTGCAATTCTAAAGTAGGAAAGAGTGTTCTGATGTACCAAAACCAAAGTCACTTGGATTAGCAATTTTGCAATGCTATTTTATAAACAAATTTGAAATGCGCTATTCCTGGGAGTGTCTAATTGTCCCTGATTTGATGATAGCAAAATAACAATTTTGACATGAGATGCAAATTAATTGCTTAATATCTAGTTTAATTCTTACTTAAATGTTAAATATACAGTTGGTATTTGAATTTTAATTTCTTTTATTAAAATGTTTCCCTAGCAGTCCTAACGATTCGAAGAAAGACAGTATTTTGCATTTTTGCTAATGTAATATACATTTGAACAATTGAAAATATGCGAATTATAATCGTTTTCTTATCGCAAAAATTCTGTAATCAAACTGGTCATTTGATACAAAGTTCATAAATTGTGTTTGGACAAAGAATATTGGAATTTAAATGTGTATAAAGAACGTAATCGTTCTAAAATTAAGTGTTATTTTATCTGATATCAGTATATGAATTTCTTCAAAAGAATTGTGTTAACAGTGGTTAAGTGCTATGTGTTCATATACATTTCAATGAATTTACTTTCATGTTCATATAGTGTTTCTTCCATGTATTTTTTTATTTGAAAATACTTACATCTGAACTACTTGGCGCCCGCCATTTTGTACGTCGTAATTTTGTTGGGGCCTCCCCTGCATCGAGTTGGCTACGATGGTTTGTGGGGCTCCGCCTGCGAGCGTTTGTCATGACAAGGGCTGTCAAAGCCGTGCAAAACTGAACTTAGCCGCAGACGTACGATCAATTTATGTTTCAGTACTGTACCGTTTTCTGGTTTCCTATACACATTACGCTCTCGTAAAGTGAGAAATGTGTATTATTGCATAGTGTGTGATGTAGTGGGCTCTTCGCAGTTCTTTTTCACTACAAATTCTTTCCCCTGTATTCAAAGTCAACTTCTAAGGAGCACTGTAAGTGTGTTGATAAGCTTGCCTAAGTGAAATGCCGTTTTCTTTCGTGTTCTGGTGTGTCTCGATTCTGATATGCTTTGTTGTGCAGTAAGGTTTAGGTTAGATTTATGAGCTGTGATTGGAAGATTCTTTGTACTCTTTCTCTTTCTTTCCCACTAGTGTGACCAGTTATATTAAAGGGGTTTGTATTTGCAAAATTAATAGGAATGATTTTGTGTACCACTGTCAATGTCACATGTACTTGTTGCAGCTCATCTGTAGCCGCTGCTGAGTAAGCAAGCAGTGATAAGTCGGTGAAATCAAGCAAATGCAGTTCAGTCACAGATGACAAATAATAAAAATTTACAAAAAGTAAATAAAGATTGAAAGATACCCTAAACTCATCCTTCGCCCCTTATATCAAAATCATGTTTCGATCGTATTTTCGCAGCAGCCGCCACGGTCTCCTCCGAGTCGCGCCTGCCAGAGCGCTGAGCTCAGGTATAATTTAATGCATGCAACTCATCTGTAAGAAAGTGACGATGTGAATAATGGTGCTAATTGCAAAGTGGGTTTATTACGCCTCATTTGTAGGGTAGGGCATTCGTGGCAGAGATTGTCGCCATGCGTATAGTGCAACAGGAAAGCTAGGTTATGAAAATGATATTGCCCGAATGGTTGCAGGTTACTCATGTGATTATTTAGAAGAATCAGAGACTAGGGAGTAAGGTGGGATCTTTGAAACGAAATGTAAAAACAGCTTTGTAATGATTCGTACTCATGTGTACCGAGATTCCGTTATTGTGTAGATATTCCGACTGATATGGCAAGTGAAAATCAGTATTTTGTCGCAGATCCGAGACCGTAGGTTAGAATGCTGTGAAACGGCTCCCGTTTGAGTGGCTAAGCCAAGCACATTCGGTCAAATCAAGCTTATTACCCGTCACGAATTGACTGACATTACGTGAACCTGAATGCCACGTACCATCGCTTGCACAAAAAATGGGAGATGTCCTGAGCCGAACTTTACCAGGATTTCCGACCTCTGCCCGCCCTGCAGGATCGAGCTGACAATCCGTTTTTTTGCAAAAAATAACACTGGACAACGACTATTAAGCTCCATGTCTACATTTCGTCGTTTATTATTGTAATATTTAATATAAAATGCAAATAATTTGCATTGTATGCATTGTCTTACCTAGTTATTTTATTAGAAAAATTAATAACTTAAAGAATACGTTTTAGAGTCAGTTTCACAAACGTCGCCGAGATAGCAGCATTCAGTTGTGAAATACTTCATCATCAATTTCTCAGATGACCCAATTAAAAGAGAATACTATATGGCCGCGGACATTAATATTGTAATAAACTAGTTTGATATGCTAAATCTTCAAATAAACCCAAAGTATTTAAAGTTCATTTAGTCACAATGAAGTTTTCTACTGCAGACATTATGATTGGTATGTGCGGCTGTAAGCAAATGAACGATTTTGATCTTTTGTTTTGGGGATCACAATTAATTACCTCTTCAATCTAACGTTAGGAGTGATTGCATTTTACATGGAGTTCTTTATAAATATTAAAAATCATATGTGATACCAATTCTTTGAGATTTTTGCGTGAGAATCCAAAACGACAACATATAGCTCTTATATAACATTTTAATATCTTAATGTTTGCAAGGTAGAAACACAGCTTTTGTCTGCGTGAACATTGCAGGAACACACCACACATATACATACACACTCATAACAATATATTACTTACATATGGTACATGTATGATTTCAATCAACGCAATGAAATTAATATATTTATATTATTACTGTAAGTATATTTTACATTACGATTATTTTATTTTCGAGAGATGACAATGCACACAAAGTTTTTACACGTCATCAGATATTACCCACTTCTTCTAGATAAGCAGACCTATGCAAACACTGTTTTGCTAATCCATTAAAAATCACTAGAAATTCTCCTGTCATAAATTATTTCAAAAATTGTAATTGTTAATAATGTTTCAAAATTTTGTCAAACTTCCAAATCTGTGTCGATAATCGTTAGAAAATGAATAGGATCCTCTTCTGTAAAAAATATTATTTTAAAATAAAATTTTCTCTATTTTCATACTTTTTACATTTCATACAAACTTGCCAATTTATTGGATATGTATTCCTGCCACATCTTCAGTAATATTACTGCATATTTATAATTTTAATGGAATTATTGTAAATATTGTAAACAAAATAAGCAATTAATTTTTATTTGGGAAAAATTTCATTTAAATTATAAATATTTATAAAATAATTTAATTAAAGTATAATATGAATTAAGGTTGAATTTTAAAACTATAACTACAATATTTATTATTTGAAACATTGCTACTATATATTACAATGTAACGTTTTAAAATGTACTGCCCATTGATTGATAGTTTGTGTTCATTATATAGTATATCTCACACCAGAGACGTTTTACAAAAGAAAATCTAAATAATAACGAAATAAACTCAAATTTATAATTCATTATAATAATTATAAAATTATAATTCATTAGACAATAGATAGAATCATAAAATTATAATTCATTTGGCATTTGGTCACTGCTTCAAGCGACCACTTTGGAAGTCAGGAAAAGAAGGAGAAATCTGCGCTATCGCTGTTGGGTTCATGTGCCAAATCTTCAGGGTCACCATTGCGTTCATTTTACTTAAGTCTTAAGTTCGAAAGTGATACTAGATATTTCAACATTAACGAGAATACATGTTGCATACCATGAGAGAGGAAATGATGAACAAATATCTGGAGTTTAAAAAAAATCTGCTTTGGAATACTGCATCAGAAGTCCTACTGGCTAATGTAATTACATTTTCTGTCATTCGTCGATAAACTGCCGAACACTTTCCGGTGGTGTGTATCGCCGCTAGCAAAAGATTTCAGGTTAAAGAGACCCACATATGTTATTAGTAGATCGAAAATAGATTTTAATTGTGGAATTGACATTATTCATTGGTGCAACATACAAAATGTGAATTTACTATTTGTGCTAAAATTTCTCTTTTCATAGTACCGTCAATTTTCGAAAACGTAATTCAATCTTTTTTTACTAAATACAATATTTACTTTTCGACCTGTCAATTCGGAAGAAAAGTTGTTCCCATTGAAAAAGCGATCATGCCGGTGTGGACAAGTTTACAAATATCATAAATACGATAGAGTAATATCACAGTATTTGTTATCTGAGACTCCCCTCTGAAAATAATCAATTTTCTTTGTTTTCATTTAATCTTTTCAAATAAGAAGACGTAACTTTGGTTTTGGTTTGGTATTCGGCAAGATCTTAACAGATCTTGCCGCTCTGTGCCAGCACATAATAACAAGGCTTCTTCATCCCGGTATCACTTCCACTTCGGGTTTAAGGTAATTATTATTAATTTCTTAAGCGAGTATTTTACGAAGTTCTATTGACCGTTTTTCGCAATCTACACCAATGTTTTTTTATTCGTCAGGCATCTTCCTCTATTCTTGTACCCTTCATTGTCAAATCGATGACGTACTTACAAGATTTCCTTGGCCTTCCTCGTTTTCTTCTTGCGAAAGGGATTCACACAAAGATAATTTTTGATATTTTGTCAGCATGCATTCTGCAGCATACCATTGGAGTTGTTTGGATTCTACATTTTCGATCACTTGTCTCTCAATCATTATCTGTCTAATCTCTTCGTTTAGTATTCTATCAAACAGTATACTGACAACATCGTCTTCAAAAACTCATTTTCATAGCATTTAACCGAGAGTTTATTGCATCATTTTTAATTCTAATTTCCGATTCATACGTAACACAGCTCTCCACCATTGTCTTGTATATTGTCTCTTAGTTTTCTTTCAAATTTTTGTTTTATAAAATATTATAGTCTACTAATAATTGGCCTTCCCTAGCTTATTTTTAAATAAAGAAGTCAATATTATTAGATCCCCTGCTCCTAATAATCACTCCGATATTTTTAAATTCCTTTTCTACAAATATACCTATTTCTGTTCTAGATCATTTTCGAGATTTCCCTACAACCATGTGTCTCGAATTTTCATTATTTATTTGAAGTCCATTTTTGATATGTTTTTTATTAATTTCTGAATTAAATGTTACAGATACAAAAAAGTATTATTTTTCTACCTATTTTTCAAGTGACACTCTGACTCCAAAAAGCGGGAAATCGCTTATGTATGAATTCAAAGGGTTTTGCAGGCCGTTCTCAAGAAGTCTTAGACTGATATCCACCAACATTTTTAGTACTTTGGATTATGCACTAATCAAACCTTTCCAACATTTGTTTACCAATCTTGCATGACATTGGGTGTCCTCCTAAAATAATGTAACAAGTATTTCAACGTCAAGTTAAGGGAGTAAGAAACTGTTTCTGATGAAATAATAATATTATATAAATAAAGATCTTCATCTTCATTACTAGTTTACCACTAGTTCATTATGAGAGAAGGAAATAGATATTTTCTAGGATAAAAGAGAGGGCACGCTGACCCTGAGTCTTTTCTTTTGGATTCGCGGTTGGGATGGTTTAGTGAAATAGTTGTAGCATACTCTTGAATGAATGATTGAAGAATATTTAATAATGTACTTGTTTATTAATCAATATCATTCTATAATGTAACCTTTCAGAATGTTAGCAAATGGGCATGATAAACATATTTACTTCAACTAACTTGTCGAATATTTATTATATAAATACATGGTTTAAAATAAATTATTTTTCATTCATCACCAACTTATTCCTTAAGAATTTATCTGCGTGACGCATGTTAACAAACACTTCATATTACATTCTCATATACTTACGTATACGATAATATACGTATTATATGAAAATGTTATGTAACTCTTTACTTGCGATAAAACTGCGCATTTTCTACTGAAAAAACCATTGCCGCGCTCTGGTGACGAAAAACTGAATCAAAAAATTGCTAAATTAAGAAAAAAAGTCCTCTAACACGCGGTGCTTAGCCGCCAATTCAGTTTTGTGGATCCGTGATGCCAGAAAACCAATTGGAAGTAAAACGTCCGTCTGTCCGTCTGATACAACTCCTAAGCGCCTAAACCAGCCATATGATTTTTCCAAATTGAAGAAACCCTGTCGTTTCGCTGAGCTGAAGCTATGCGATTTGAAAAACATTCATTAATTTTAGGGGACTATTTGTAGCCTTCCGGACATTTTAAATTTTTCAAAAAACGGCTCAATTTTTTCTGTAAATTTCTTGTAGGCTATTTTACTCTATAGTAAAAATGCGCTTATAAAAAGGAAGAATATGTCCAATTTTCACGGTTAACTCGAATTTTGAAAAATCCTTTAAAATTTGAATATTTTGCGGCGTCTTACTACAACTACAAAATTAAAGATAAATTTTCTTCAAAATGAAATGTTGCTTATAATTAAGATCTTTTAATAAGGTCATGCAATTTTTTTTTAAGTTTAGTTGATTTCGCACAATATGGCGTGCAATATTTGCAATTTTAAAATTTACATAAACAAGATTTTCTCAAAAACCACTCAGAGAATTTTTTTCTTTTAATTTTTGGTTGGGGTAATGCCGTACAGCCTATCATTGACATAAACGAGATATTGCTCTATTCTATTGTTTTTAAAAATTACACAAATGTAATTTTTGAAATACCTCTCACGCTGTTAATTTGAATAGATTTGTATAGTTATTTAACTTGTGAGTAGGAAGTGCTTCAAATGACTGAAGTTTTCAAAAAAACTCAATAGATTCCTGTGAAAAAGAAGCTTCTTTTGAACCGAAAAGTTGAAAACGTCAAAAGAGAAATATATTTTGTGCGGCGATAGATGTCAGCTGGCAAGAGAACGGCAAAGAACCTTATGTGAGCTGGCAGAACCTTAAAAAACCAGTCCACACAAGGAAATTATAAACATTTGCTACGAAAGTCTGTCCATTCTGTAGCACCTCTAGTTCTTCATATTTTAGTAGTAGCGAAATTGTAAGCATTTCTTAATTTTTAAAAGCAAAGAAAATTTCAGCTAAAACTTGACAAAAGAACAGTGAGACACAAATAAATAAAGTTAATTACAAAGGACGTAATACTTGTATTAGGGATTGGGAAGGAAACGAACGTACCAATGTAAAAACCAAAAACGGCCTATGAACAGGAAAATATGGAGTAGTGAATGATATGGTAAACGACCAGTAATCGAAAGTACATCAAATTCTTTCCGCAGTTTTGTAATGGTATCTTTAACTTGCAAAGAAAGAGATGTTTAGAACATTCTCGACATCGTTATTAGAATTTATTTCATTGCTCAAGCTTCAAGCGATTGCGCTACCAACACAGACAGAAGCAGTACGTAAGCATCTCCGTGAAACACTCAATTAAAATCTTACGAATTTTGTCTTCAAACTCATTTGCTTTCCGCACTCCTGCAATTTAAAATAGTAAATAAATTACCTCTAAGAGACAATAAGAAAGCAAAGAAATCTACGCGGCACTATAAAATAGTTAATTCTACTTAAGAATGTTTCAGATCAGTACTATGTAATTTTTGCGTGCAAGCGCTTCGGTTCTAGCCTGACGCTCAACCCTTATCGCCTCTGCCCAAGGTGAGATTATTAGACGTGGATAACGTTGGGCTAATAGACAAGTCTCGACACGGCCCGACATTCCAGAATTCATTTGCTGCAAGTAATTGCTAGAATCTAAAAACATTTATTGACTTCAGAAAATCACTATCATTACGCAGTTATTATCTTTTGTTCATCTACTCACATTTTATATAAAATAAACTCTTATTTTCTCGTGTTATTGGTAATGTTTTCTTAATATATAACAAATGTTACACTATTACCACTTCATTCGTTTTAGAAAACTCCTCAACAACCGTAAATACATACCTTAGAATTATTGAAAGGAAAAGTATTAATTAAAATCTCACACATTGTCAAAAATCGTAATAGTTGCATGAACAGGCCAGGACAATGAACTGGAGTCTTCCAGTTCTTCAAACCACCTGAACTACATGACGTCACTCCCGCAGTCACTTATACAATGTTTTACATATTAGGATGTGTTGACGAGTGATACTTGAGTTTTGCTAGCTGAAGACAGGAATGTTGCGCAACAGAAAACAATAAAAGTACGATTTCGCAAAATCGGTTATTGAAACGTTTAATAGTAAAGAAAAGAAAAACGGTTTCATTGCGGTTTGCATTTCAAACCATTCTTTAAAATTGTAAATATTGCTTGCACTTTTGCACGAAAAATGCCATCATTTCAAGAAAGCCTACATGATTGTTATGCAAGAACGAATTATGGACAACAAATTTCATTTGAAAGACAAATCTGATTTCAATTTTGTAGTTGTAGGAAGACGCCCCAAAATGTTCAAACTTTTAAAATTTTCGAGAATTCAGGAGTTAACCATGAAAATTGGAACTATGTCATCCTTCTAAGTGTATTTTACTCTATTCTTACCAGAAAATTAGGAGCCGTTTTTGAGAAAATTTTGAAAATGTCCGAAATGCTTCATGTAAAGTACCCCCAAATTTCAAAGATTTTTCAAAATTTCCAAGCTTCAACTACAGCCAGAAAAACAGGGGTTCCTTCAATTTGGAAAGGATCGTACGTGTGGTTTAGGCGCTAGTAGTGATCACAGACGGATGGACGGACGGTTTGGATAAAACCACTTTTTCGACTCCAAAACGTGTTATTACCGTTTAATCGCGAAATCGATTTTCCGCTGTATTACATAACTTTCTCTATACTACGTATAGACGTCACATACGAATCACAGACGTCACATGCTTATACTGCACATATTCGTGCGTATACGAGAAAGTAAAAACGAAAGTACAAAGTTTGTTTTTGTGCTGAGATAACGAATTATCACAGTTCAAATCCATCTAAACAATATTACAGCAGTTCCAAAGGTGAGATACAAAAAACAGTACTGAGAATTTTCTGCATTACTGATTGTCATTTCAAGATGAGTTTATTTTACACCATTGATTCATATTGCAAAATATGAGATATTTATCTAATCAAAGAAAAAACGAGTAATTTGTCACAATCTGGGCACGACGTTGTGTAAAGTCACAGAATTTGATATCAATTACTTAAATGTCAAACCTTCCCTCATACTGACTTACGTAAATGATGACAGCGGTGACAAATATCAAATGGTAAGAATACACGAGCCAAGAAACCCAACTGTAAAACGCATTTTTTTCCGGGCTCAGTGGTCAAGAGCAACTGGTCGTAAAATCGAACGATGCGGGTTTGATTCCTGCCCGAAGAATTACATCTTTAGTATACTCAATTAATACGGTTATCAAAGGTCACAATATGGATATCACTAACGAACGGGATAAACATTTCCCTCATATTTCATTTCCCATAAAAAGTGACAGAGTTGTGACAAACGTTTTTCAGAAGTGAATGCAAATGTATGTCAAAAGTTCACTATCTTAATTCCAAGCGAGTTAGGTTAAATTCTTACTAACTAAATATAAATAAATACACATTTGTATAAATATTTGTAATAAGCGGTATCAAATAATTACACACATTATATAGTATAAAAGTTCAGCAAAGATCTTATAAGCAATAAATAAATACACGTATTTTCCGTAAACATTCTAATCTTGCAATTCCTCAGACTTAGGTAAACAGAACCGGAACAGAAGAAAAAAGGCATCGCAGAACTCGATCCTCAATACCTCGATTTAAAACCCGGTGTCAAACGATTTCTTCTAGAGCTAAATTGGTCTTTCAGTAATCTGCAAGCCTTAATGTATCTACGAATACAGAAATGTTGTTCTGTAATTTCTCCATTTTCTCTGAGAGTAACATTTAAGACGTAATGAAATCATATTCTCTAAACATATTCGTTCTCCAAGCAGTACAATTTCTGGAAAATGCAATATTAGAGACAACTGATGTTTTTAACAATACATGATAATATATTGGTTATCTAACTCCGTTATCCATATTTATGAATTTTATAATAAATTTAATAGTTAGATTTAAAGGTGACTTATCCAGACATTTTGAGATCAGGAAATTACACTCCTTGTTTTCCTATATTGAGACTAAATGACAGGTGATTTGTGCATTGGATGCCTATACAAGCATGGCGAATAATCATTGGATATAACTAAATAATTAAAATTCCTTATTTTCTTTGTGAAAATTGGGACTGATTGAATGGTCACCACTTATCTCAATCTACCCCGCACTAAAAGATAAGTAATATCAAAACATTGTTTATTTAAAAATGGAATAATAATAAAAAAATATTGATTTCTTTCACGCGATACGTCAAATCGTACTTTATTATGATTTGGAGTACATACATTTTAAATGTGTTCCCTACCGAAGACTTACATTAACAATTTTAAGAAGACCATAAAAGAAATAAAATTATCAATTGTTACAAACAATTAAGGAGTGCGTCCTGTTAGCATTTATCACAAAGGCACAAACACAAAATGGTAATTTTAATGAGTTCATGTTAATAGTCTCACAGGAACTTTGTTAAACGTGTAAAGACTATTCCTTTTCTCAATTAATAAAATTAGAAGAAATTACCTTTATTACAAAATTTTATAATAAACCCACAGACTTTGTTAAAGGATTCTGATTATCTCTAGAACTGTTAAATATGTAAATTACTAGTGATTATACAACTTGGTACAGACTTTTTCATATTATTTCTAACGATTACATAAAAATATGATAATGATATTGCAATTGAGACACTGTTAATACTTTAGCTATCTCTTCCAAATTTAGTTTCGTCACATTGCTTGTAATACAAGATACCAGCACACAATCTTAATATAATCACATTATCGTTTACAAAAACAAGTTTGTTCCTCCTTGCAAGAATTTTGGAATGTCTCTCTCGTGATGATGACTGATTAATGCTCCAGGCATCAGGTAAAAAAATACATATTCGGCAGGATTTGATCTTGCGTCCATTCCTCATATCTACTGCGCGTTTAATCCGGGCTATGCGAAATTGCCTTACAGCACCGATGAGGGTGTTGTAGAATTAATTCTATCTTGAAATTTATTGTTCTTATGATGTACAACATTTACTTCAGAGTTTACAGCAAACTCATTCTTGATAAAAAGAATGTGGAATCATCAACGCGATACTATTCTTTGGTTGATTTTTAGTTAGAAATATTTCGATTCAGATATGTCTTTTGTGGGCTCGCCGAAGTGGGCTATCCTGCGAACTGCTATCTTGCCCCCTCCCATATCTTCAAAGGTGATCTCCACATTACGATAAGACTGAACTGCGCTCATCGTGAAACACCAGTCTAAATACAGAACCGCCATGTGTAAAGGAAGTAACTATATGATTTTAAAATCCAATTAACACAACTAAATTTCCGGACAAATTGCATTCGTTATTCATGAAAACTTGTAACCTAAACTTGAATGATATAATGCTAACAATATTTTAATTATCTGCAAATAGTTGGTGATTGTCTTATGAAATTATAATGCTTAGAATGTAAACAACTTGAAGTAGTTGCACACAACCTTTACACTTTCTTCTCTAATGTCCACTGCTCCATATTATTATACTATGCATGAATTGGGAAGATCTCTATTTTCAATTTTAGTTTTAAAAAGTAAACTTTTTCAATTTTCAAAAATATGAGGTTCAAATAGGACGACCAGCGCCTCGTCCAGATAGTACCAGAACAGGCTTCTGGTCGTCCTACTGATGAACGACAAAGCGGCGCTTTTTACGGCTAAGTCTTTTTCAAAAATTAATATTAATTACAAAATATCGGACATATTACTACTGAAATCACACCATAGCTTAGAAGAAAAAAAATCACCTTCTGGATTCGAACTCACAACGCGTTAGCTAGCGACAGCGTACCTGTAATTAACCATTCGGCTAAAGCAGTTTCTGTTTCAGTTGCCACTTAGAAAATAGTTAAATATAATAAAACCTATGCTAAATAGAACATAATCGTTTCAATATATTTTTTCGTTTTTCAGAAGTCAATCCTTTTAAGTTTAATATACTGTGATATATAATATAATATAAAAATGTATAATATAGAATATTAAACATATTAATGTATTATAATTATATTTTAATAAAATACAGAACTTTTCTCTATAGAGAAGAAAGTACAATATTTTTCTTTTTCTCATGCGTACTTCAGTACCATTGTCATAATAAAACTGGAAAGGACTTGCAATTATTCGAGAAAGAGCCTAATGTCTAGAAGTAGGACAGTTTTAAGAATACTAGTGATCTTCAAAACGGCGCGTACTTTTTCTCACCCGTATTTTCACGGAAACGTATGCTGAAAATGCTAAGTTTCGAAAAATTGCACATGATCTTGTTGAAATCTTGTCTTTAAGGAAAAAGAGGATTTCATCAGGAAAATCTCAAATTTCAATATTTTACTTGTAGGAATACTTACAGAAAATCAGTTTTCAACGAACATGAGACCTGCAATATTCTCTTAAATGCACTTCCCACTATCCAACCATAAAAATGTAATAAAAATTAGCCGACCATTTTGTTTGAACATTTGAAAAATGTCCCAGGGCTTCATGTAAATTACCCTCCCCTAATTGAATATCGGTTTTTCAAATTCAAGGCGCTACGACACATCAGCCAGATCGATTGGGAGTATCGAATTTTAATGAAAAATCGGCTGAACGGTTTAGCCGCTAGCGTTGTTCAGGGACGGACGGACAGACATTTACAAAATCGATCGATTTTCGCTATCAACCACCCACAAAACATGGATTCACCAGCTACCGATTTGGAGGATTTTCTAAATTTAGCAAGTGGATTTATCCATTTTTTCGTACGGGACCCGTGTAATATGCGTTTTTCTGCAGACAATTCGCCGTTTTCGTGTAGCATTACGTAACATCTACGCCTTGAGAAAGTGCAATTGATCAATATATGAGAAAATTTAGATTATGCGTTCACGGAAAATGTTTATGCTTTCACTGCAAAGCAATTTTCTAAATTTGAAAACATTTATACAATTTTTATAACTTCATTTGTAAATTAGTTATACCGAGAAAAGAAAAATAAAGAGTTCATGAAATTTTAAACAGATTAGTAATTGTAACGTTGAAAAATCCAGAAGATATTAATAAAAAGTGACATTTACTACAGTATTTGTAATAACAGTATAATTACATTCCAATGAAGAGTGTAAAGTAAAAAAGTTCGTTTTCAGAAAGTTTCCATAATGCAATATGAGCATAATGTATACCCTCAGAAATGTGGATTCTCATTGGATTCAGAATCCCAGTAAACTTGTTAGTATAATATCAATTTTTGAAAAGAGATACATTGATTTAGAAGTCAGTAATGTTTTAATTTTTTTTGGTACCATGCATTACACAGGTCCTTTCCTACAACGAGTCTAAAAATAAATACATGCTATGAGTCTTTTTGGAAATATTTTTTGGAGTTCGTGATTTCAAAGACGGTGCATTCAAAACCCTAAATACCACTTTTACTTGATATCGTTGTTTCTGTAGTGTGTTCGAGAATGAAATATGATAAAATATTTAATGAAGTCTTAACTCAATATTAGGCCAATTATTTTTTCGTCCTGTTCCTCAGGTTAAAAGCTATGGAAATATTGTGAAAAGAACATTATTAAATTCAGTGGTACTCAGTTTAATAAATATGTTTATTTTACCAACGAAATAAGTGTGAATAAAATATGTATTGGCTACAATGAATATCATTGCAATATTGTGAAATCTCTGAGAGAGATGAATATTAAGTTATAAATAATAATCGAATTAGCTGACAATATATGTTTCATTTTTGATTAAATAAATTTCCGTTTTATAATACTATTTTGCCCAGGAAATAAAGTCCTTGGGTTTTATTAGGCAACGATTATTGAAAGTCCGAATTCAAATATGTGAAATTTTCTTTGAAAATTGGAAGTTGTTTTTTGTATATATTTTTAATGTCTCTTTTTAACTACTAGGTCATATAACGACCACTGTGATTTTTTATCTTTGGGGTTTTCTGTAGGGAGAATACGTAAGGACATCACGAACACACATCTATGTCCGAGGCGGAACCCGCGGCCCTTCGAACCCAGGCAGATACGGCCTTGTCGTCCATTTCCTCTTTCTCTCCTTGTAAACCTTTGACATCATATATCCAACATCAAATACATCAGAAGATGTCAGCAATTCTCCATCATTTGAATTACGTTTTTTCCTGTGTTCCTGTGGCCACGTGGGGATAGGTGGAAATGAAACCTCTGACTAGGTAGCAAAAAGTTGGCCTCGAGGAAATGAAGAAGACATCTTTATTAATATCTACTCTTACTACCAAGATTTTATCCAACGTTTGCATTTTGAGTGCAAACAGGTGGCAGAACTCTTTTTCAAACTCACAAAGGATCATACGACCCTTGTCGTGGTCATCCCGTGGCTCTAAGCTGAGGCAAGAATTATTATTCACCTTCGGATCAGGCACTGCACTTCTCACACAGGACATCTCGTCAGTTACCCCACATCCCCCAGAAATGAAGAACAGACCCTTACTGTAAAGCATGCTACTGCATGCACTGCGATGTGAAAGAAGCCGAAGAAGGCATAGCTTGTTGACTATAGAGAGATGCTGGCTGCTGTCACTCGCAAATCTTTAAACTTTCTTAGCTATGGATTTATAAATCTAATATGCGTGAAGGGGATGATTTTAACATGCCTTTTATAACTAATTTGCGTTTTTTGATGTAACACTGTCTTTGTCATTTTATTGCATTTTAAATTAGTCGTTTTTACTGTTTTTACTCTTTTAATCTTGTAATTAATAAAAAATATTTTAACTGACTTTTATACAAATTTTCAGAAAATTTTGCGAATAATATTGCACTATGTAATTGACAAGATATATGAGCACAATACACAGTTCTTTATATTATTAAAGAGGTATGAAGTTTCATTTCGTAGAAAATAATAAAGACTGTAGTTTAGTTTTTAGATTTGAGCTTTTGTGATCTCATTGAATCTTGTGTTTTCCGTGTTGATCTAAAACCAAATGTATTTTCAGGTTCGATATGCGTTAAATTATTGGGATCTTATGAGCACAAATTATTTGTCATGCGTATATCTTACAATGGCTAAGAATTAACACAATTAATCATTAGAAAACAAGGACGGTGTATTTTTCCTGTGAAAAAAACCGTTTCTTGCCAAATATCGATAACCGTGTCAAAGGTTTCGGATGTTTGAATTGCGAAGGAGCTTCTTGAATCGAACTAAACACTCCAAACTGTTTCACAAGTCGATACAAAAACCTAACACTTAAATTGGAAGATACTACGATTCCGTACTGTGTTCCGCTTAAATATTTTAATTGGAAGATTGTCCGGAATTGAAATTTTAACTAAATGCCCAATCTCTCTTTGAAGTTTATTCAAACGGGCATCGCCCTAGCTAGAGCAAGCTCTGAGCTCTCCGACTGGTCTCCCGGCATTGTGTGTGTGTGTGTGTGTGTGTGTGTGTGTGTGTGTGTGTAAGGGGGTGAGATTAGGACAAGGAAGAAGTAGGAAATATAGCGTGCGGTCCGTGGCCCGTTTGTAAGTGTATTGCTCCGGCATTCGCTTGGTGTTGATCGGAGAAACCACGGAAAACTACCGATCAGTGTGTCTGGCCGCTAGAATTCTCCTCGAGACAGCGACTAAATTCGACCGAACTGACAAACTGTCGAAAATCCTGTCACCTTCCGGACTCGAACCTAGGATATCCCGATCAGAGGAACTGCAGTGAGACTTGGAGTGACATCAGTTGATGCACTGAGCCATACCACCCGGTACTTTTATACAGTATTAAACTCTTATGAAGTAAAGGTCATGTGCAACTGCAACTCACAACCACGCTTAATCTTGCGAAGCCTGATAGATATTTCTTAATAATAAATATAACAATTTATGCCAGTATTCAAAATAAATGTTATAGACCGGTCTAGAGCAGCAAAAATGCTGCTGAACAAAACCACAACGTTTTTCAAATTCTTTACAAATACAGTAATAGTATAATATAATACAGTAGGCTAAATACAATAAAACAGTAGGCTAAATACAATAAAACAGTTCGTTATATACTTTCAATGAATATAAAAAAAGTTGCCGTTCCACAACGCTACACTTGAATTGAAAATATTTAATTGCGAGCGGTCTCTTCTTGGAACATTGATGTTACATCAGCCGTGTCGAAGCAGCGACTCACTGAGTTAAGGAATTCAGTCGGGACGCGCAGTTTCAAGATATATGGACTCAATAAAGAATTTGACTGTCTCATTGCTTTTTTTATCATTTTCCCGAGTTCCTAGGTGTGAGCAAAACCTTAAACACCTCACACATAACTGGAGAATTTTCTCATATTTGGAGACATTTCTTGTCAAAGTTTCTTATTAATGAAATTCTAAGATTTTTGCTGTGATAAATAAATACTCGGGCGAATACAGTGTACGTGAAAATAAAGAACTTTGAGAACTTTTATCTCTACTATCACGAGTGTACATAATGGCGTCGATTCGGAACCCAGCGCAAGGTACGTTCGTGCCATTGATTTGAAGGGTGGGAAGGCGTGGCTGCATCGACAGCCGAATATTGACGAACGTTCCCGAATGCCATAGGCGAAGATAGGAGGTGTAATGTGCTGAAATGTCAAATTATATTTGCAGATAGTGTTAACAATCTGTACATTATCCAGAAATTTAAGATATTTATCAATTCCATCTACATCAGTTATAATGTACAGTACTCTAAAATGACCGTCATGATTTAGTTCAGAATGTTCACGTCCAAGAGTGATTAGGACAGCGTAGGGTAGAGGGGGCAGGTAAACAGAAGGATGGTGGAGGTAAATGGATCAGGAGATATCTGGTTTGATATTCTAGAATGTGCTTGTTTATCGGTGTAATAATTAATCGGCAAAGACATATGAGGAGAAGCTTTTCACTGATATTTTCAAATGAAAATCATTTAATGTATTTTAACTCATATTTATTACACAATTTTACAGTTTATATTGAAATGTAATTTTCAACCAGAATGCTCAAATTAGGACACGAAATATTTTCATTCTAACTCGTTCTGCTACTTTCATCTTTCGGATTTCATTGCTTGGGACAGGAGTTTTTTCTCAAGTGAAAGATGTAGTACTATTCGAAAACCTCAAAATATTTTTGAAAAGTATTACTTAAAAAGCATTATATTTTACGTATATCTCATTTTTTATCCTCGCTTTTTGAGAGAGCGGCTTATATTCAGCCATGTTTTAATTTTTTTTGGAAATAATCAAGAAGTTACATTACTCAAGAAATGTTCCCCAAACATATGATGCATTGATCAAGTAGGGAGTTTAAACAGGGCCTAGCAAATAGAAATCGACAGCAATATTGAGGACAATAGCCGGTGAAGGTCGAGAAAGAGGTTCCGCACAAACGTTATGTCGAAATGGAAGATCGAGAAGTTCCGAACAGGGTTGTCAGTCGGCGCTAAATTCTCATAATATCTCATCCTCTTGACTCATATTTGTTCGAATAGAGTTTCCCAGCTAACACTGATATTAAAGGGACCGGACTTCCCCTATTAGCCGGAAGAGTCACTTTTTGGAGATCCTGTCTCGTATTTTTTTGAAAGGAAAACGGGATGCCAAAATGTCCCGGTTTTGTGACAATGACGAATCGGCGTAAAGTGCCGCCAATATTTTTAAAGTTATCATAATGTATTCCGTTACATTTGCATTAGATTATAAAAAAGTAAGCGCGTGAAGAACATACCCTCGTGTACCACATAAGAAGTTCGATTCATTGACTATTGAAATCAAGGAGGGTGAGATTCAGTGGTGATTCTAAAAAGGAAGAATGAGCTATCGCGTCGTTTGATCACCGCAATCAATTTCGTTACCAAGAAATTCAATAATCCGAGCCTTTTGCTTCTGTGAGTTCCTGTGCTTCCTAGCAAGCAATCTTCATTGAGGAATACGGGCCAACTTTATAATGAATAAAAGTGCAAATAAAACAAATGAGTATTATTCTTGTTTTTATTGTTCCATTTTATTTTTATTTTTTGACGTTATTTTTCTCCATTTTCTGGTTCTTTTTGGGCAAACATTTTCCTTACCAAATACGAAGACTGGTAATCACTCTGCTTCATTCAACCAAATAATATTGAAAACTAATCACGAATGAATGATATCCATTACAGTCGTGACTCTCTCGTAGAAGACAGTTGTCGGAACTTGTAAAATATTGAAATACACGGTCCTTTGTAGACAGTGATAAAACGCGCGAATACAACATGTAATCACCTAATGCAAAGTACCTTTAATAGTGAGCTACAGAAGGAGTATCCATATATTTTAAAACAAATTCTGAATCAATGTTCGTTGCAATAACTGTGCATGTACCTTCAGCGTAAGACATGGAGAAGATCGGATATATTAGTACATACAAACAGTGAAAAATATAAAAGAATATTAGGATTACTCCGAATAAGAGGATTACTCTGAGAAGCGCAAAGCGCTCAACGCCCCTCCCGCCCCCGAAGGGGCTTGGAGACGCGTTGCGTCAAAGAAGACGCAACAAATTAAAAAAACAAATTAAAAAAATTAAAAAGAATAGTGCGCGCGAATGCGTCTTCGAGCACTGTATTGACAAACTTTTATAAGTGAAAGTTTTTGTGATAAACATTTGTGCAGATAACATGAACTGTAATTTTGGAACTCTATTTAGAAAGAGCGTGAACGACTTCGTACAACTGAAAGAAATTTTAGAGTAAAACTTATTTGCGGTGAGTGTTGCGCTCATGTACTTCATAATACTATCTAGATGACGGCCGATGTGTCCTTCCAACAGGTATTGAAGGCATTTTAGGGTACAGCGAAACAAGATGGCTCGTTTTACTCCCTGCAATCGAACGTCTTCTGGCCATGTTTTTTCCCTGTAGTCATATTTTGAATCCCAAAATAAATGCCCATTTATTATAGTCTTCATTTGAAAATCCTTTGTTAAAAGCAAGGCTGTGCATTCTCCACGCAAAGAAAACATTTTCACTCAGCAGTCCAAACAGTAAAGAGAAAAACAGTTACGGGTTTTGAGGTAATTTTCGTGATATGTGATTTAAAATTTAATTTAATTTCCAAATGTGAAGATTGCTTCACCATCAGTTGCCAGATCAGTTCTTTATAATTTGGAAAAGGAGGGTTTCTCATCAGAAGTTGCAAAATTTAAACGGTATGTCCATACATTTTATCAAAATGCAGCTGAATATTTAAACAAATGCATTGCACCCACTGAGAATTTGTGAGAGTACAGTTGAGTAACACGTAAGGCAGGCATTCCTCGGTGGAAGGATATCGAAAAAAGTTAAGGTTTCATTCGCGAGGTGGCTCCCTCATCGATAATAGGTCCAAATGGTATCAGTCTGTATGTTGTGTATGTGTCCATTAAACAATACACATCTCCGGAAATAATGGAAAAATGGAAAGTGTAAAGATCACATAGCGATTACTGAGTAAAAAATCATTTCACACTTTAATGCGAATAATGTACCATATTCAAATTATTTTGCAAATATTGAAATTTCTTCTGTGTTTACCTGGAACTAATGCTACCCTTTCACCAAACGGGTATTTTCTTACATGAATAGTTCGTGGACAAGTGACAAGAACACTCTCAGTGCAAACTTTGAAGGCTATGTGACGTATGGGAGAAAGTACAATTTGCGCTTGTTTTCTTAGGAATCACAATGTCTTCCGGGAGGTTAGCAACATTTGAAAACTATACATTTTCACTCCCCCGTTCTATAAAAACTTATTTGCATCGGTAAAGAAAATACGGATTTCATTTTTTTAGTACTGGTAAGAAAATATCAATGTAAACTCCTGAGTCTACTCCTACCACAACTAGCACCGTAAATGGCACGGATCCCCATCCCTGTGCAGCGTGGTTGACATCTCATTTTGCACGTATATTATCTGGAACATCATCTCATCCATATCATTTTATCTCTCATCATTACTATCTGCTCATTTTCACCAGATCATCTTTCATACAATGGATGGCGACTAGAAACTACCACTGGGACTATTTGCCCAGGAAAGGTAAAAATCAAACGTTTACGCTCGGGAACGATGATGATTGTCGGAACTCAGGGAAAAATACTAAAAATGGTATATTTCAAGAGAACGGACGTTTATTTCTGTAAATAAGTCGTTTTTCTAATATTAAGACTTATCTCGTTCCCAATTACAAAGAGTTTTACTTTGTACATCGATGGCCTTGTGAACTATAATTATGAAATTTTCATTATTAAAAATATACTATTTTTTAACGTATTTTGTGATGTGACCAAATGTGAGATGCGAAACTTTCCTCGTGCACCAGTGATGCGTCTTGTGAATGGTCCTGCAGCGAGACAAGGCCCTCAGTCAAGGGCGCCGTTTCGCAGGAGCACGCAGCCTCCACACGCATCCTGCCTGCCTTGCACCTGCGACCTGCGCTGACCTGTTGCGCGGGAAAGCAAGCTACTGGTGTTTATTGATTGCAGGCGCTCCGCTCGAGAGCTCTGGAAGGAAGATATGCGCAGGGTTGGGCAGTATTTAAATACTTGTATTTGAAACACTTGTTTTAAATCCATTTTATATTTGAATATTTGTAGCATTGAGTTTTTTGGACATGCATTTTAAAAGATGTATTTAAATACATCTCTAAAATACCTGCCCCAAAATTAAAAAATACAGTTATTCAAATATAAAATGGATTTAAAACAAGTGTTTCAAATACAAGGATTTAAATACTGCCCAACCCTGAATATGCGCAGAGCATATTTTGTATGCTCGCCATGCTCAGCAGTCATTTCTGGTCTGTTAATGGTTGGTAAAGTTGAGTTTTCTCAAACTAATCGGGTAAAATCTTTTATTGGGCTAGATCGTTAAAACGTACAATTTATGCAAATTAATATCAATAGCACGATTTAATGCTTCAAGACTACTAAACAATACTTGGTTATTAATTAGCATTACAAGAATGATTGTGCGGCCACCAACGACCCACTTCCTGAACAAACCACGTAGCATTATGTTGGGAGACATATTTGTTCTCTCATTATTACAGCGCAGGATTGCTCACTGAAGAAGTACTAAGTGTACAAAAGTGTATGCACCTCGGAAAAATGTGTTTAAGAGTTGACCATTAACCCTCTTAAACACCGTCACATTTTGGCATTGATACATAAACTACTATTACTGAACAGAAATATTGAACGATATAAATTAAAATAATTAAAAATTTGAAAATACACTCCATTATCCTTCCAGAAAGCCACAAAATTGATGTTACGTCTCTTAATATGCTCACCAAACTCGTCGAAAAACCTTCATATTTGGGGCTTGTTACATTAACTGATATTAATAGAAAATACGTAAAATTATGTTATCTGAAAGAATGAATGAAAATGTGAAGACATATATATGCATTCATTCATGCATGCATACAGGATGTCCCACCAACTGTGGGCCACCCCCATAACTTCTAAACGGTTTGCGATATCGAAGTATAGATTCTGCTCAACAATACAGAATCAGGAGGCAAATAATATTCTATATAGACATTATTCGTAATATTTTTATTTTTTGAGAAATTTAATCATCTTTGATTTTTTAAATGGAATGATATGTTTTTCTCGCCAGAAATGGATAGATCATGAAAAGACGAATCCAATGATGTATTATATGTTAGTATTTTGTGAGGAAATTTTCGTATCAAAAAAAGACTTTCTTACATGTGATTTTAAATAAAACGGACAATATTTCCTCTTGCTGCTGTCGCCTTAGGGAAGATGGTCTATTTATTTTTTTTATTTATTTTAGTCCGAGGGGCATTTCGGGGATTGGAACCCAAGTAATTCAAACTAATAAGTCCGCGGAAAATTTATGGACCACCCCCATAAATTCTAAACGGTTTTGGGTATCGACATGCCCTTTTCTCTCATCAACGCGGAATCATGGGGCTAGTAATATGTCGCAGAGATATTGTTTGAAATATTTTTAGTTTTTGCGAAATTTAATCATCTTTGAACTTTGAAATTGAACTATATATTTTTCTTGCCATCAGTAGATAGATCAGAAAATGAGGAATCCAATGATGTATCATATGTTAGTGTTTTGATAGAAATTTTAGTATGAAAGTAGTCTTTCTGACATGTAATTTTTAATGAAACTGACATTATTTCCTTTGGTAATTCTTGCAACTCTCACCTTTGAGGAAGGTCGCCTTCGCTTCGCGGCACCGCCGTCCGTAACAGGCTCGGTGCCGCGAAGACCACCGCTACGCGTTCAGAATTCTTGCAAATTCAGTCAGCCTTCATACTGCTCGTTGTGTATACTTCGCGAATGTTCACTCCCGCCTGAGCTACGGATAATATTCTGGGGAAATACATCTTATAGCTCCCAGACTTTTAGATTACAAAAACGAATTGTAGGAATAACCAAATCCCACCCACGTGATTTATGTATGCCTCTCTTCATTAATCTAGGAATTTTACCATTACCGTGTCTTTATTTACGAATCAGTGGTTTTTGTCAAAAATGACTTGCTTAAGGGCGGGAATATATTTTCAGAAAATGCCGAAGTCTATTCCTATAACACTCGACGTAGAAATCATATTCATCAGGTGACAGTATCAACAGCTCATTACAAAAACTTCACATACAATACATGTACATTATTTTACAACACTTTGCCAGATGACATTAAACGATTAAATTCAATAGAAAAGTTTAAATCCCAAGTGAAATCGTTTCTGCTGCATAACTGTTTCTATACAATTAGAGACTATACTGAGCATCACAAGAAAAGTAACATTAATTTTAACAATGATACATAATGCATTATTTACCATTTGGACTGTATAAATGAGTATAAACAACCTGTAACAACTATTGTACTACAGCTTCCGGGTCAATGACCCCCATCTCGATCAGGTTTTTCGTCCAGTTTCCCTAATCCATTGAGCAAATGCTGAGATGGCCCCTTGTTTTGCTTCTGGACATAAATGTAACTTCATTTTCTGGGCACGTCTTCTATAATTCAGTGGGAAATACAATTATTCAAATTATCATTTCCAAGTTGTCGCGGCAGGAAGTAATAAGAGCCAAACTTTATTGCTTATTTATCTTTGAAAATAGATTGTATTACATGGGAGTTTTTTTGTTTTTTTCTCCCTTTCAAAATTCAAAATTTATTGCTTATTTATCCTCGAAAATAGATTTTATTACATGGGAGTTTTTTTCTCTTTTTTCTCCCTTTCAAAATTAAAAATTTAAGTAGTATATGACTTAGTGTAGGGATCACAGAATTTTGAAAATGTGCACACAGTTCACTTTTCTCCATAGCACGTCATACGCAGTTTTAACTGTTTTTTGACGTAAAATAAATAAATAAATTCATCGGAAAGTAATTTTTATTTACTTAACTCCTAAGTTACATACAAACAATTACATTGTTATTGTTATAAAATTATTATAATATAGATTTTAATGAAATAATACAGTAAAGTCTGTTTGAATCTAGACAAGAAACGCAATTCAGAGAAAAAATGGGTCTGAATGTAGAGCTTTCCAAACAGGATTATAGTACGAGTAATAGCAACGATGATCATTTAGCAAGACGCTTTTTTTGCGAAATCTAAAGATTCCTCAGAAATAACTGGGATAGATGAGAGTATAATTAAGAGATTTAGAAAAAAATATTGGTAATGCTCAGTAGATATGCTTTCAGCATTCCTTCTTTTGTAGTACACACTGGAAACTGACAAGGAATAGTTTCTAAATACTCATAGTTATTACATGTCTAGGGTCTGTTCACAAAGACGGTATGAAGAAAGATTCTCGCGAAAATGTTCAAGACTGCACATAATCCAGGACATATTTTATCGCCTGTTGAGATCTTCTGATCCCTTATTTTCAGATTGAGAGATTTTCCCAAAAGAAAGTCAAAATTGTTGAGCAAAGATGATTTTTTCTATTTGCCTGAGCCAGATATCACCGAAGGGAGATATGTGCCGGAGTGCAAAATGTGTTCTTCCTTTCCAGTTTTTCGGACACTGTAAATGTATTTTCTGTGGCAGTAGGCATGAGATACCATTAATATCGTGTTTCTTATGACAAATATTACCAATTAATATGTAACTAATTCCTACGGTTTTCTAAAGTCAATCTTGTGAATTGATAAAATTTAACCAAGTTTACATAGAAAAATATTAATTTTTTCACAGAATTAAGGAGTACATTATTATAGTACTATATCCTCAACTCCCTTACGTTGTAAAAATAATCCATAATAATTTGGTCGTCGTAGAAAACATACTATAGCTGTCAGACGTTTTGGCCAGGAAATCGCCAAAAATCGCAACTGTGCGGCTGCAGGTTTCAAAAGAAATTTTTTCTTCCGGTGGTAAAGTCGGATCGCTTCTCTACTCACCCCGTCCTGACGAAGGAAGGCCCCGCTCACTAGCTAGCCGGCTGACACTGACGCTCCAGAACGCGTCCTGACTTGCGCCCCAATTTAAAACCTGTATTTTCGCAATCCCCTTCAGGACCCACACGTATCTGATACGTCTACGTATGTGGCGCATCACATCGGCTCTGTCGTAATTTGTTGAGGAACTAAGTGCGAGAATTCCGCCAGTATTCTCAGTTCGAGAACAAGTGGCATAACACTAACAAATATTTGCACATTTCAGTCAAAATTGAAGCTGTTTCATTGTTTTCTATTTTTTTTTTTTTCGAGTTCTTGGCTATCCTACAAAATAATAGTCACCTTTCAAATGGAAGAAACGTTTTATTTCAATTTCTGCGCTTACTGAAAATTTAGTCATGAAGATAGAATTATCAATTGTAACTTGCTGTCAGTTTCTAAAATTTCTGAAAAAATTATTATATATTTCTTCTATAATTTGATAATCGGGATGCAAACCTTATATTCCTGAGATTATACCGCAAATTATTGTTTGGTTCATCGACAGCATGAGATTTCTGTGAGGCAGTACCGCGATTGGTTTCTAGTCGGGACAAAAATGAAGCTGTATCCTTTTAATATAAATCGTCTGTTTCAATATCTGCGAGAAGAAAGAAAAAGCTCAGGAAGGCAAAGTAATGTAGATACGATCATGAGAATACCTCATACTTGAAACGTGTCTCTTACTCCCAGTGGTGGATAATAAATAAAAACAGGGCTCAGTCCTGGGACCTCCGCTAACGGCAAAAGTCGGTTTAATCCCATCCCAAAATGCCAAATACATACCTAAAAAAAAAAAAATGAAATACGACCTCAAAATATGGGCAGCAGAAGCGCTAAAAGTGTACTATGGGCCAAATCAATAAAATTATTCTGAATTTTGTAATGCTATTTTTCTAATATTCCCGACGGCCAGCTGTGACTTATTGAATGAATTTTTACTAGTGCTTGACGAGGTGCTTATTAAGAGTCTCCTCTACAGAAGGAAAATAATGATATTATGGAACACGGAAGAAATCTTGTTTCGGCTTATCACCATCATATGAATTTTTCAATGGAGAATATTTGTCATTAGAATTTTTTTTTAAAAAAGCATGTGAAACAAACCCTTTAAAAATCTACTTGAACAATGCGGATCCGTTTACGCAAGTTGTACTTTATTTCCGTGCTGGTTACTGATCAAATCACCTGTGAACGACAGCAGCGTTACTATTGCCATCTATCGGAAACATGGAAAACCTCCATCAGAACGAGGAGAGCAGGATCGTAGAATTTAGGTGGAGTTAGACGATCAGTTGGAAAGCGATGCGGCAACATGGCGGCGAGCCACCCTAGCGCCACGCGAAATTATTGAGGTTCGCCAGCTCCAGAGCAGCTAACAGACTCCCAGAGCTGAAGAGAAGGTGAACGAATCAACACCTGTGTATTCTCCTACTCATTACATTTTCAAACATTTTATTTTTCCAAAGAAATAGCGTTGCTTAAATCGTTTGAAAAACGGTTGTTGATACTTACATTTATATTTTAAGTGCAAATAGAAAACGTTATAAAACAACGCCATTTAAAATATTCAAGCAGATAAAAGAGGTACAATACCAGAAAATTAGTATATTACATAATAAATATAGTAAATGTATACTTACTTATTATAATTACAGAAGAAGTGTAATATGTCCTTAAGAATGTGCACAGTATTTATGTATCCAAGAGATAGAAAGGAAAAACATTCGCGGTAAGAAGAAAAATAAAAATGAAATCTCTCAATATGACGAATATTTTAGGAGAAAGAGAAACAATCCAATGTGATTTGTAGGTACAAACATAACATGATATTTTAAGTTTGAAATTCATTCAAGCCTTGATGTAGCGCACGTCAATGAATAATCTATTCGATTTTAGATTTAGATTTTAGGATGAAATTTAAGCAAATGAGAAAATAATATTAATATAGCTAGCGAAAATAGTTTCAAATGATCTAAAAGAAATTGAGACTGCTGTCATAGGATTCTTCCTAGCTTTCCTAAAAATAGCAGAACCAGACAGATTCCTAGTCACAGGAGCAGAGGGTGAATATGGAGGTGAAAACACGGTCATACCTCTTCTTCTGTCTCCTTGCCTGTCTGAGAGCTCTAGGAATAGGTTACGAGCGAGAGAAATACTCACATACGACTAAAAGAACGAAATAGATCTCATTTTCATTTAAGTCCTGATTTTTTAAAAACTCTTCTATATTTTTAATTTTTTTATTGCTCAAGTTTTTTAATAAATTTTGTCTTCGAATAGTGTAAAAGACGCTTACAAGTGAGGCGCGGTTCTCATTTTCCTTGAAATCTCAGAATTTTCGAAAAGAACGAAAGTTCAACTTTTTTTTCGGCGTATTCCTAAAACACACAGACAATATTGAAGGTAAAGATTTTTTCCTTGAAGCAATCAGATATTTAAAGACAGATCTTAAAATAAGATCATGTGCAATTTTTCGAAAATATGAGTACTGTTCGAGTAATTTTGGGTGAAATTTAGGCAACAATCATTTTCTTAAAAGCGGCTTCGAATTTTCTGTTTAATATTGTAGTTATAGGATATTATTTTAGTGCGTGAAGTTGTTCAACGTGTATTGTATGGACTATCACTTTGACTCTACTGAAAACTGCACAAAGTTGTTTAATTATATTTTGATCTGGAATATCGTTTAGACCTCTCAAGAGCAGGTGTCATTTTCACTAAAATTGCTAATTTTGAAAAAATTGCAAACTTAAAAAAAATCAGACTCTTCCTACAAATGCATTTGTGATGATTAACACATTTCATAAAGAAAAAATGTATCGCAAACAACTTTAAATAAGATCATGTTCATTTTTTTCGAAAAGACTAGTATTTATTTGTAATTTAGTGAGAAATATAGTCCCCCGCTTGGAATTTCCCGCGTTTCAGTCCTTAATAATACCTATTTTAAGCATTGTGCACGCGCTCCGAGGCCAAACTTTAATTAAAATTATTGATGCCGTTTTTGAGAAAAAATTGTAAACAAAATTAACTCTTGCATCTATTTGACGCAAAACTACGCGGAAATTCGAAAAATTGAACGTGACCTTATTTCAAAGAAAATATTTTAAGGAACAGATTTGAGAAAGGATAAAAAATCTTTATTTTTGACATTCAGGAGTAATTTATTATAGCGTATATTTTTACATATAGTATTTTTTATTACATGACGTTCGGCTACATCTTATAGCTATCTTCAGACCTGGTTTTTAATTGTACATTTTAACAATTTATAGTTCATAATTTTTTTTTATTTTACGTCAAAAAAACAGTTAAAACTGCGTATGACGTGCTATGGGGAAAAGTGAATTGTGTGCACATTTTCAAAATTCTGTGATCCCTACACTAAGTCTGATACTACTTAAATTTTGAATTTTGAAAGGGAGAAAACAAACAAAAACTCCCATGTAGTAAAATCTATTTTCAAAAAATAAATAAGCAATAAATTTTGAATTTTAAAATAAATTTTGAATTTTGAAAGGGAGAAAAAAAAACTCCCATGTAATAAACTCTATTTTCAAGGATAGATAAGCAATAAATTTTGGCTCTTATTACTTCCTGCCGCGACGACATGGAAACGATAATTTGAATAATTGTATTTCCCACTGAATTCTAGAAGACGTGCACAGAAAATGAAGTTACATTTATGTCCAGAAGAAAACAAGGGGCCATCTCAAGTAAATAATGCATTATGTATCATTGTAAAAATTAATGTTACTTTTCTTGTGATGCTCAGTATAGTCTCTGGGAAAAAAAAGGGGGCATTGACCCGGAGTGAGTACAATGTTGTTACAGGTTGTTTATACTCATTTATACAGTTCAAATGGTAAATAATGCATTATGTATCATTGTTAAAATTAATGTTACTTTTCTTGTGATGCTCAGTATAGTCTCTAATTGTATAGAAACAGTTATGCAGCAGAAACGATTTCACTTGGGATTTAAACTTTTCTATTGAATTTAATCGTTTAATGTCATCTGGCAAAGTGTTGTAAAATAATGTACATGTATTGTATGTGAATTTTTTGTAATGAGCTGTTGATACTGTCACCTGATGAATATGATTTCTACGTCGAGTGTTATAGAAATAGACTTCGGCATTTTCTGAAAATATATTCCGCTCTTACAAGTCGTTTTTACAAAAACCACTGATTCGTAAATAAGAAGACACGGTAATGGTAGAATTCCTAGATTAATGAAGAGAGGCTTACATGAATCACGTGGGTGGGATTTGGTTATTATTCGTACAATTCGTTTTTGTAATCTAAAAGTCTGGGAGCTATAAGATGTATTTCCCGAATATTCCGGGGAATTTTGTGTTCAATTCATTTAAATGGACGTTCCATTTAAGGTTTGACTGAATTCAGAGACCTAAAAATTTTGTTGCCTTCACATCAGTCAATGGTACACTGTTCATTTTCAATGGGGCACAGAATTTATTTGAAATGGAAAACTGCATTAAAACCGTTTTCTTTTCGTTTACTATTAATTTGTTATTTCGGAACCAATTTGAAACATCTGATATTGTACTATTTACTGTTTCTTTATTGCAAAGGATGTTCGTATCATCCGCAAAGAGAACCGTTATTCCGTTTCGAATCGTCGAGGGCATATCGTTTACGTAAAGTAGGAACAGAATAGGGCCTAAAATCGATCCTTGAGGAACTCCACATGCAACGGGCAAAGAGTCGGAAAGGTGCGTACGTAATGTTCCATCATTCCAGTAAGGTATTTCAACTCTCTGAGATCGTTGTTTAAGGTACGAACATAACCAAACTAGAGCAATACCACGAATTCCATATGAAGGTAATTTGGAAAGTAAAATGTCATGATCAATGACGTCAAAAGCTTTTGAAAGATCTAAAAATAATCCAATAGGTGCCTCGTTTTGATCCAATGATGAGGCGACATCTTTAAGAAAAGAAAATATAGCTGTTTCGTTGATTTTGATTTTCTAAATCCATGTTGGCAATCAGAAAGCGCGTCGTGTTTAGTGAGAAAGGTTTCCATTCGTATGTAAAAAGTATTCTAATATTTTTGAAAAAACTGATAGAAGAGAAATGGGCCGATAATTTTGAATTTCATTTTTGTTGCCTTTTTGAAGAGCGGCTTAATTTTAGCTGTTTTGAAAATATCTGGAAACGTTCCAGTGCATAAAGATGCATTAAATATGTGAGTTAACGGGTGTATAATGGCATACGCACAAGTCTTTAACAAAGAATCCGGGAATTCATCTAAACCGGACGAATATTTATTTTTTAGTTTACCGATTATTTTGAGAATTTCATAGGAAGAAGTTTCGGAAACGAACATTGTGTCTACAATTTTGGGTGAACTGCCTGTTTTTGAATTTTGTGCCTGAAGACCCTTAGTGAGATCGGCAGCAATTCTCGAAAAGTATTGCTTAAAGAGACTAGCGACTGTTGCCGGATCGTTCACATTAATATCGTTATATTTTAAAACAACATTCTCTACAAGGTTTCTAGTTGATTTGGTCGTATTTTTTATTATATTCCACATTGCTTTTGTTTTTTTTATTTGAGTTCAATTCTCGATCTATCAAAGAACGGGCATCCAATGGCAAACTATTTTTTAAAATGTCAGCATTACTCTCCAGAAGCAACTTCTCTTGCACTAAAGTGTCAATGATATCTTGATCGGTCTTGGTTTTTTCCCCTGGCGCCTCACTTTCTGCTGCAATACTTTTATTTGCTTCTTAGCACTTCACGAAAGTTTTGATATAGTTTTGATATTTGATTCCTATATTTTTGGGGTCGCTGATCACGAATATCAGGTTTGCCAAGAAAAGTTTTGTCTAGAAATAAGTTTTTAAGCAAAAAATAAGTAAATACCACGCCTTTTGTCAGTTTTTTA
This sequence comes from Teleogryllus oceanicus, assembly GCA_964035755.1. Classification (NCBI taxonomy): domain Eukaryota; kingdom Metazoa; phylum Arthropoda; class Insecta; order Orthoptera; family Gryllidae; genus Teleogryllus; species Teleogryllus oceanicus. The sequence continues at coordinate 178,793,755 of CAXIVR010000001.1, forward strand.
CAAAATAACTCAAAAGCCATCCATTTTTCGTAATTAATGGTCCTAAACAAAATGAAAGAAGATAAAATTACCATTTAATGTCCGTAAGAATTGTTTCTCCGATAAACGATTTAGCCGTGAGAATGACCACGAAATTTCATGTAAGCGAAACACATGAAAAACGGGAATTATCCTATTTTATCTCAATATAACTTAAAAACTATAATTTTTTCGTAAGTATTAACCGGCTATGGAATGAAGGAGGTTAAAATTGCCTACAATGTGAATGTACAGTTTTCTTGTAGGATCAATGGTATTGGCGTTAGGCAAAATATCCATGAATGTTACTGTGAAAATGGAACTCCACTTAACTTCCTTCACTACATTTATATCCAATGAAGTTGTATGCAAATAAATATAGCGGCGTGAAAATCTGTTCACATTTTGATTGGAAAAAGGAAACTAGGTAATTAACAAAGTGCAAGAGAAAATTAATATTTTAGTCGAACGTGCTCTTCAGCGATGCGTAGGTCTCTGAAGGCCCTAGTTTTTATAGACACACACACACACACACACACACATATATATATATATAGTATATATATATATATATATATATGGTATATATGGTATCTGTTTTTTTACTTGGATAACTTAAAAATATTTTTAAAAATCTTAAATAAAAGTACTTTGTTCATTTTTTGGCCTTGTTTCCGCGCAAAGTTATTGATGACAAACCTGGACACTCGTTATAGCATTCTAACTACTTACATAGAAGCAATTTAGTGTCCAAGTTCAATACGTCTTCAATGATGGGCATGTGCAAGGTTTTGTGGGTTTCTTTTTCTAATCATTGTTATGTTTTGCTATGATATTATGTTTGTGTCATGTGCAAACAAAATTATTTTTTTATTTCTTAAAGCCAAAGACATGTCATTTATGTAATCAAGGAATAGTATTGGCCCCAGGATGGATCTATGTGGCACAATGTATTTTGTAAATGTGCACTCACACGTACAATATGGAATAATATTTTTGAGAAATGCCCCTGTAAGCTCTCACACATTATTGTCCAGAAAGGTATTCTGTGAACAGTGACCAGCACTCATAGGCTGGAGTCTTACAAACCATTCTTTAAAACATATCATCTGAGGCAGGAGTAGTAGAAGATCTTGTTTTTAATGTGCTGTGGGTAACTACTAATGCGAACTGATAAATATGATTTGACCCATTGGTCTGGATGCCTCGAATCCCTAGCATTTCTATTTTTGTTAAAGGCTGCATTTGTTGCCTAATAATGTCAAAGGCTTTTGTCAAGTCTAAGAAAAGGCCACGGAAATTTCTCTGATTTAGTGTAACAATATGACATTTTAAAAGGAGAAGATATCTGGGTCTATGGATCTATTAGTCCTGAAGTCATGTTGAGCATTACTGAGGGCATTATTTGCTTTGAAAAACTGTTTGAGTCTATCGTTCAAAAGTCTTTCCAGGATTTTTGAAAATTCAGATAGCAGTAAGTCTTTAGTTCATTGGATCATAACTATTCATGGCTTTGTTTTGATAAAGTTCTTACTGACTTTACCACGATTTTGAGAAACAAAGCTTCAAATTTATTATAATATTAAGATTTTGTTTCTTAGACTTACAAGTAATTTTGTACAAAGGCTTATATTTATATTTGCATATGCTCATCACTTATTTGCACCTCTTATTAATTTCATTTTAAATATTTAATTGTGCAATTAGAACTTTGTCATTCCATTATAGATTTTCAGCATGAGACAAAGTTGTAAGTGCAGATAAGGCAGAGTGAAAAAGTGCAGAGGGAAAAAGGAGCAATCCTTCTTTTACATGTTTCTAATTTGTAAATTTATTAGAAATACTTCAGCCATGCAGTGTGACAATCATATTATTAATAACTTTCTATTAAAAATTAAAACTATTTTACACATCATTAATGGATTACAGTAATGAAAGACTGTTCTGTTTCCATAATATTGTGATGTCGTGGGAATACACAGTAATCACAGACACGAGCTTCAATGATAAATATGTACAGGTTTATTCACATATGTACAGTAAATAATTAAAGTTACTCTGGTAGACGTTTACTCCCCTGATCGCAGGAGCGATCCTTAAAAATGAAATGTCTGACTCGTGGCCCGCGCCACTCCTCAGCGAGCCTTATGCACACAGCATTCAGCTCCGGCGACCTAGGTCACCCGTGGAAATACTGTCCACAGCGGCGTCCCAACACATGGGTTGCCGTACGAACCTCGCTCGGCTCCGCACCGCCCTGGGCGCAAGTTTTGTGCGTTCGCACGAGGGTTCCACTCAGCTCGACAACCCCCTCCCCCCGCGCTCTGCGTTCGCTCTTATATAGCTCCCACCCACGTGACCTGAAACGTCACTGGGTTTTTCGCACGGCCCGCGTTAGTCGCGTTGCCAGTCATTTTGGACATCCATTTCCCTGGATTCTAAGAATTTTGCACGCGGCACGCGGCAAAAATGCGGTATCCCGCATTTTGGGCATCCCTTGCCCTAGCCTTGTGAGCTTTCCAAACACATCATTGTTCTCACATCCTGCCTGGCCTCTGGCGTCTAATCCTTTGACGCAGCGACATTGTGACGCCCCGCTGGTCGCTCTGTGTAGCCCTACAATACGTTACAATATGCTATGATCTCACGTTTTCCTCAAAATCTATCCTCGTGCTACATTAAAGGGAACATAGATTTATATCCTTATTCTTGAGAAGAGATATTTCCAATGTCCTCTTTTGTGTCTTTGGCTTTACTTCAAACTAATATGTCTTGATGGTTTGATGAGAAAAGTCCTATGTTTCTCTCACTGTATTTAATGCATGCAATATGCTCTGGATCTTGTGAGTGATATAACTCACTTCACGCAGGATATAACCAAATTCAAGGCATGTTACCTGAATGGTCTTGGATTTTAGCAATTTTAATGTTACCACAATATCTTTGAAATCCTTCTCTTGCATTACTCTAGGATTCCATTGGTTCACTTGTTTCAGCAATCACACTAGTCCAATATGTGAATAAAATGTTATCTTAGCCACTGCTTTCTCTGTTAACGCTATGGGCATTATCTACTTCCTAGACACTTGAATGCCATGACACATATTTCATTGTTACTCATGTGACATTGCGGTTCTCTCTTAAAAATCCAACATTGTATATGACATTATGGAATTTTGGCCCTTAGGAATACATGAGTCTGACCAAGTTACTAATTCACTAAAATAATTCTCCTTCTGGAGTAGGGGAAGTAGGGGTGATGGGGGTAATGGGGCAATGGGAATCAGTGGTAAATTATTGATAAATATTGTAAACAAACCATCAAACCATATTGAAAGGAAGAAACAAATGCTTCTACCTACCTTTAGTCATGATAACTATAGCCAGTTGATTGCTGAGCCAAAAAAAGCTTACTTTGACGATTATTGCATTTGTACCTGGAAAGTGAGTGGTTGATGTTAGAGAATGCTCTTAGAAAATAAGAATGTGAACTAACTCATGTGAACCTCGAGATTCCTGGAAAAATTAAAATTTGTTGGAAGAGAAGTACTTCAGCAAATCATTTGATACCAAATGTGAGTAATTTCAAACATTCTATAACAGTTTATGAGTAGTTATAATAAAAATGTGCTTGTGTAATAATGGCGGTTAGTGATTCTTATTATCACACGGTGACTGCCATTGCTCCCAAACAAAATAATTTATTGATCTGAATGAGTTTAAATGCCCCCCGGTGCTATTTACACATGTAGCAAGAATGGCTGGACATATGAAGAATTCATCAAATGTCTCAAACACTTTAAAAGTCTTACTTGACCCTTAAAGTCCAGGATCCAGCGCTCATCGTAGAGTCAGTCCTGCGGTTGGAGTCGTTGATTTGAGCTGTCCGGGATTAGCCCGACCATGACGCGGCTAATCCCGGACAGCCAAGAATTCAGAGCTGCTCATCTCTGACAACCTTAAGCGTCACATTACTTTAGACGCCTACAATTATTATAAACAAAACAAATACTGTTTAAATGGGAGCCGAATGCAAATTTTTGGAAATTTGATGTTTGAGAGGCTTTTAGTGAATTTTTGATTATTTTTTGTGGTGAAAACATAAGCTTAATAACTAATCTGTGATATAAAAGCACATACTTGTTCACAGGAGCAGTTCGTACTGATTTATATTGAAAAGACAAAAAGTTACCTTCATTACAACCAATTCCCCTACATGTAGTATTCTTCCCCCACTATGTCATTTCTTGCATGGCCTGCCATCACCTCAGGCCAAATAGTACCACACACTTTCTTAATAACAGTGTAATATGCAGTTCTATTGTATACTTTCAATTTTCTTGAGTAGAAAAAATCTAATATTGGTGTTAGGACAGAATTACATTTTCAAGATCAAAGAGCAGTACAGGATAAATTCACTATTCACATACAGCAGAACATTATTAATAATATAAATGATAAAATTTCACGTTTACTTCCCATAAAATAACTCGAAATCCTGCAGTAGTTTACTGTTAGAACCTGAAATTTATTTGAAAGCTAGACTGCTTTGTTGTAAGGCAGAGAGGCAAAACACAAGTTTGTTAGTTAAAATCTTTGTCAAACCAAGGCTAAGTATTACTCTCTTTTAAACAATGGTTTATATTTTGCCATTTTGAATATGCTTGGGAAGATGCCTATTCTTACGAAGTAACTTAAAATATGAGAGAATGATTGCAATATATATGATGAACTTTCTTTGATAAGAAAATCTGGAATATTGTCCAGACCCGCTGAGAATTTATTCTTCATTTGTCCAATGATTTTTAAAATTTTGAAGGGTGTACTTTCATTTAAAAATAGGGAATTTATGATTTGTGTTACATCAGTTCGATTTTTGATCTCAAAACGGCGTTTGTCTCCTCTTTGATAGATTTCACTCTGATGAATCTGTTTTCCTGGCAAAATCGCGGAAGCAATTTTAAAATTGTTTTCTTGTTGTTGGCTCTTAAAACTACTTTCCGACAAATCATGAAATCGGGTACCGAAAACCTTTATTGTCGGGTCCTGCTAAAGTAAAAGTGGATAAATCCTCTTGCTAAATATTACATTATTTCTTCTAACTCGTGGTCTAGCGAAAAAATACAATACACGTGTCCTTGATACTTAAAAATCGATTGACGCCAAAACATGTCTGTCCGTTTATGGTCAACGCTAACGCCCAAACCGCTTCCACAATTTTCTCTCCAAAATTGATATTCTGAATCTACCTGAAAGAACCTATCCTTGAAGTTTCAACGATATTTTGATTTTGAGGGTACTTACATTAAGCCTCAAAATCATTTTCAAAATCTTCAAACCGTCACCAAATTATTTGATTAAATTTTGTCCTCGTGTTACGCAGGTACAGAACGCAAGAGAAATGTGATTTATGGCGTTTGTTGACATCACTTATTTCTAGAAAAATTGCTTATGTGCAATTTTGGGGCGTCTTCTTCAACTATAATATTGATGATATTTTTTCTTACTGAAATCTGTTCTGACAGATCTGAAAATAAGATCAAATTTAATTTTTTGAAACATTTGAGTAGTTTTCAAAATTTGAGGCGTATATATAATTAAAACACTGTAACTTTTTCTCAAAAAGAGCCCAATTTTTTGTTTAAAGACGATATAAAATACATGGTGGTCTCATTTTGCCCACCCCACTGCACATTTTCTGAAGATTGCAAAGGTCATGTGTGTTTATTGCAAAACCGCGTACTTTTAGAGTAATTTAAGAATAAAATTGATATATATACTAAAAATCTCAAAATCACAAATATTTTTTTCCACGGATAGAAGGAACGCTTAAAAGAATTGCGCCATTTTCGTTGAACTCTGAATTTTCGAAAATTGCAAATTTAGAAAGTGTAAGATGTTTTATCATCGCTTAGCTTTTATTTGAAATTGTATTGTAAGGGATACTTCACAGTGTAATTGTACTAAATTATTTCCTAATGAAACGATGTTACATACTGCAGAAAATCTGATTTTGCATTTTCGTTTATTTAGCGTTATCCATATATATTTATGTCCATGCGTAAATTTCATCTCTACAACTTCCGGACTTACTCGTGCCATATGTATTAGTACTACGCTCAAGCTGGGAACTGAGATTAGTACATTGCGGATCGCACATACTATAGCTGAACCGCTCGCAAAAAAACCATCATGGCGGACGTACCTTTGGTAAAGTCTCGGAGGCTGCCCCCACCCTCCGGCATCTGAGATTTCCCCTCTCGGCGATAAGGAAGCGCGTAGGCGAGAAGGAGAGGCGACTGCGAGACGCAGCGATCGCGCTGACCGCCACTCATCACTACCCTCTTCGTCAAAAGAGGAACTCGCACTCCCAGGAGTGTCCAAAGAAATGACGAATTTATAGATGTGTTGGTCCATCACATTATCTGAATTATTATGTCGCCTCTATTCCCAAACGCTTCTCTGCAAAACATTTCCTTTTCTTTTAAGGATGCACCAATAGTTTTGCTGCCTCGCGCCCCTTTGTAAACTTTCAAACAAGTTCCATTGACTTAGATCTGATGGTGTTGGAAGACGGAGAGGAATGTATGGTCATGTTCAATGATTATTTGATCAACGACCTATCGTTTTTCAGCGGATATACTTTGACTTATTTGTAATAATTGGGATTTTGTGAATAACAGCAGCTATTGTGTAAAGTACACTGTCACCGCTCACTAGCCACGGTAAACCAGGGACTCGAGACCGAAACTCTCCAAGACACGGCTTATTTTCTGTTGATGGTTTGGACAACCCCTACTGTAGAAACACGTAAGCCGCCTTCCGTCTGATCCTTCTCACTCATCAGTTTGTTATCACCAAGCTCGCAGTGTTGAATTACCGCGCGACCCACGAGAGAAAGACAGAGGGAGAACTATGTTGTGACAAAGAGCGCAGGCAGGGGGAAATATTGGGAGCTTTGGAGGAGGCCACGTTCAGGCATGTGCAGTGGAAGGTTTTTTGGAGATGGTAGAGCAACAGTTTATAGAGAGGGTTGAGCAATATTTAAATAGTTGTATTTGAAACATGTATTTTTGTATTTAAAACTCTATTTTTGAGTTTTTTGGGCATGTATTTTGAAGATACATTTAAATACATAAAATAGATGTAAAAAAAACTTCTTTTACTTCAAATACTGTAAATACAAATTAAAGAGAAGATAACAAGGATAGTTTGTTTTTCTTTGATTCTGCTAGTGAACAGGGACCGAAAAGGTATTGAATACCGGTAAAAATACCGGTATTTTTTCATATCTTTCTCAAATACCTTTATTGTTTTATACCAGTAAAATACCTCTATTGGACATCTTTACCGGTATGGACGTCAATAAACGTTATACCGGTATTTTCAATGAAAAACAATAGCTTACCATCCATACATCTTGACAAAATAAGTTACTTTAGTTAATATCTCACAAAATTTTTATTAATCAAATATACTTTCATAATTGTTATTAATTGTTTAATTTATAATTTTGTTTAGTACTACGCTCAAGCTGGGTTATGTATATATTGCGACGGAACACACGTCGTGGCCTTCCCTCCGACGCGCCGCGCATAATACAACTCTGTTGCGAGAAGGAGTCGTTAGCCCTAAGGATGTGCGAGATCGCTTGGGCGTTACCGGCGTCGTTCGACAGTCCACTGCCGTCCCGACGTCAGACCTCTCGAGTTGTTTCGAATCGCTTGCCTGGATGAGGCTTATGCCTGAAAATGCACCTGGGTGGGGAATACGGGCAGGTTTATACTCAAAGCAAAACACTTGTGGCTCTGGCATACAAGGCTGTATATTCTACACTCAAGGAATGACAAAAACAAAAACACAAACAAATTCAACAAAAATAGCCTTACAAACAATCACGTACAGAACGCGACCGTGCTCGAAAATGAATATTCGGAGCACTATTGCTACCTCTCACAATAATTAGGTATTTCGAACGATTCATTTAATGAATTGTACTTTTTATACGACCATTTGGTGCAGGCAAAATTTTGGTCTTAAGTGACACAAAGAATACAAAGTTGAACCTTCCTACTTGGAATTGCTTTCATTCCTGACAAATGGTTATTAATCCATAATACACTTTAACTACTACTTAAACAAAACTCGACACAGACCAAAAATTAATCAACCATTTACAACACTCTTTTTAACACTTAATTATTTGGGTGACTTGTTTAAAGTGAATTAATCATTTCTGTTCTTAACATGGCTTTCATTCAGGAGTTTCACACATCAACGTTCACAAATGTGGCTTGAAATACCTAATACTTGAAAGCTTTTAAGAAACAGTGTGGTTTAGCATCGTTCAATCACATTTCTTTTCGTTTCTGCAACCGTCTGTCGCACGGGTACTCACGCTTCTCCAATGGGGTTTTTACGAACCGGCCTTAGTCGAGTGCTGCGAGCGGCGCCTGGCGACTCGGCGTTTGGGGGACGTGACGATCGCGCCCTACGCGACCTCCGCTCTGTTGCGCTTGCCGCGACGGCTCTGTGCTGGCGACGTGTCGGGGCAGCCTGGCTTCCACGATCCTCCGCCCTCCTTCCGCTGCGTCTCCGGACCAATTTTCTCGGCCGGGAAGCGCGCCTCGGCCTCGCCTCTGCGCCTGCTCCTTCCAACACAAATGCTTCTCTGGCGGTGTTTTCAGGAATGGTTATCGCCTTGCCTTGCTTCGGTGATGTGACATAGCGGCGATGCAGAAACGCTCGGCGTACGCCGGAAAAGAGTCCGATTCAGCCTCACTCGGAATTCACATAATTCGCTCCTCACTGACACATGTTTCTTTCCGTTGTGAGTTATCAACAAAAACGAGCACAATGTTCGTTCTCTTCCCCGTATCTCCGGATGAAAACAATCCGCGTGAAGTTCACTGCCAGCGACTCGCGACCGGTTTCTTCACTAACCGTCCCTTATAATGGCTTTTTACGTGATTTGTGAGACGCGTTCCGCAGCGATCAGTCCTCTCCGAGAGATTTTTCGAGACCCTTCACTTTCAACGGAAAAATTCCTGCCGTTGGCTTCCTCGTTTTTCGGATACCGGCCAATCACAAGATCTCGTTCCCAAGCTTATCTTCGAATTTAGCTTATCTTTCTCTCGTGATGTTGCTTGCCCGACGCGGCCGCGGCCGTCAGACAGTGACGGGTTCTCGCGCCCGTTCAAATTAGCGAACTGCCGAAGACGGCATTTTGGGAATTTTTATATATGGTCCGGTCCGTTACCAGGACATCAGGTGCCAAAATTGAATGGCAATTCTTCTTCTTTCTTCTTCAATATATATATATATATATATATATATATATATATATATATATATATATATATGTATATATATTGTGACGTACTGTAGGCCGGCTTGTTCTCAGTAAATTTATTCTGTATGACAGGTATCTTCTTCTCGTGAATACTCGGGATTATTAATCAAACACCACTGTTCCGTGAACAAAATAAACTGAACTATTTATTAATCTCTATACAAATCACTAATGATACAATATCTATGGTGGTCTCTACCCTCTTTCTTTCATAACCCAGAATCACTGTTAGTCTCTCGATCTTATCGATCGAAGAAATATTTACCGCCATTTTCCTTACGAGCGTCGGCGGCTCGGGGACTCTGCCGCCTCGCGCTCCTTCGCTGCTCGCCGGGGTCGTCACTTGGGACCAGCCGAGGAGGGCGCTGCGCTTTCCGGAGTACGTTCTCCTTCTTCCAATTTCCGATCCACTCAACGTCTTTTGATCTGGTGTTACTCCAAATAGCAGCTATCACTTTGGCCATATGTCCGATCGACTATTTGGATTGTTATCACGCACAAATTGTCCGTCAATTAATCTTTCCGCACTCTGTCTGTTCGCGATACAGTTTGTTTTTCGATCGCGAGCAGCCCCAGATACGTCCTTCCGCCGGCGGCCAGCCAGACACTGACTCGCGGCCTCGTTCCCACGGTCGGCCAACTGACGACACCCGCCGCCCGTAACCGTTTCGTGGCAGCGAGCGCCCTCTTGCAACCGTTTGCCGCGTTCTGCTTGATGTCTCGCCGTTTCTTTGGGTGAAACGCGGTGCGTTTCATTACCCTCCTTTTTGTGGATTTTTCCGGAAAATTCAATGACTTAATGGTCTATTCTTGTGCATTGCCTTCTTTGTTGGGCAAGGTCTTAAATTGTAAAAATTATAATGTCCCACCACTTCTCTGTTATCGCTGACTAGTTTAGCCACGTTCGGGTTTGTTATCTGTTCAATGATGTACGCCCTCATATAATGGAAAAATTTGCGTATAACCTTAGTTTAGGCCAGACACTTTGGGATCACGCAACAATATTGTCTGCCTCGCATTATCTCATATGTTTTCTTCTTGACTTTGCCTTCCTGTGCTGGGGCCCAGTACTTCGTCTGGTCAACCTGTTGTTTCAGTTCCTTTCTTCTATCCTCCTCCGATAACACGCCCGTACATATTTCTAATTCCTCTCCCATTCCCATATCCATCTCGATTCTGCTTCCTAGTTCTACCACTTCCGTGGTCAAGACTGGACATCGCGCGTCGTTCGGATAAAAAAATCTGTCCCTATAATCATCGGATACAACAACTTCTTTTACTACTGGAGCTACCACTTCGTACTCTGATCGCCAATTTCAGCATTAAACATTATTTGTTTCCGTGATAGGGCTTTCTGACTTCTTCCTCTATGGCCCACGTACGCCCTATTCATGGGCAAGCACATTACTTGCTTCCTTCGCAATCGGGTAACTCTCATTATAAAATTCCTCTGATATAACTGTTGCAGTACATCCAGTATCAACCAGTGCTTCCGTTACCACCCCTTCGCATTCTACTTCGATCGTGGACATTTTCTCATGCGAACTTCCGAACTTTTTTCTGCCACGGTTGTGATTCATAGGACACCGACTTAGAATCGTACTGATAGGGACCACATTCAGCCTTTTTCTTCCCTTTGTGTCCGTCATGTGGGGCTCGCCTGTCATCACGGACTCTATCTGTTTAAAGATGTCTCTGTCCTCCACTTGACCAGGCCGTGTTGATTGATTGGCGCACCTCGGTTCGTTCCTCTCTCTTCTCGACGGTTTGGATCTTGTCCACCCCACTCCGGTCTTCGGTTACTCGGTTCCGATTGCCACCGGCTTCCTGTCTCGTGTCGCGTCCACTGGTTGCCTGCCCCACCACCATTCCCTTGTCTATTGACTGGTTCCGTTCTTAACGCGTTTACGTTTCCTTCCCTCTTATTCTTCGGGGCATTGGCAAATGTTAAGTCATATCCTCCTAAGGCGTTCATAAAGCTCTCTAAATTGGTATGGTTCGAACTTCTCAAATTATTTTGGATCGACACGGGAAACTGACGTGTCAATAAACACAATTTCTTGATCATTCATTGAGGACGTAGTGTCCTGCCAATCTCCAACACGTTGCGTCGTATATTCCCGCAGAGTTCCCATCGACTGAGTATAATAACCATTCATTAGATTTAATCACATTCATTTGAATCTTCATCGTTCCAATACCGCTCATAGAACCGGTCTTGAAATTCTTCAGCGTCTCCGAAATACATCAAATGCGTCGGCCCACGTCCGGGGGCGTTCCTCCAACATCAAATACAAAACTGGACCTTGCATCTTTCCGATGTGTTGATCACGGTGTGTCGTTCCGCTGCCCGCATGAATGCGCATGGGTTTTCTCGACCATCCCCGAAAACTTCAATGATTTTGGAGGCGTAAAGTGGGTATTCCGCCCGCAATGATCGGCGTCGTCCGGCATTCTTTGATTAGCTCTATCGTCAGACGTGGTGATGATAATTTTTCGCACATGCGCATATCCCTTGATTTCTTCTTTAATTAATTGCTGCATCATTTTGGTGTCTTCTTCCCTTTGCGCACCTCGTTCGTGATTTGATCCTGATGTTCGCCCTCTTGCTCTCCGCCATCTGGATTTCATTCCGAATCTGGTTTGTACCTCCTTGCTTTAGAAAATTTTCCGTTGTTGAAGTAGGTCGGTTTCAATCCCCGCCCAATTTGGTCAATCTGGATTCTATCTTCTGATCCTGCTCTACAAATTTACTGGCGATGGATTGGTTTTTGAATCTCGACCCTTTCCGCTATCTTCTTCATTTTCTGCTGGGCTTCGATTTGCTTGTTAAGAGGTCCTATTTGTTTTTAATTTCCTCCATTAACTTTCCGTTCTGTTCTTGCCGATTTCAATTCGTTTAATCGCCTCCTTCTGTTCTTCTCGCCGATTTCAATTCGTTCTTCAATCGCCATAAACTGCTTTTGGATCTTTTCTCCTTGTTCCTCGATTGCCTTTGTTCTTCCATCATCTTCCTACTCTGTTCTTCGTCGATTTTCACTCGTTCTTCAATCGCCATGTTTGTTTTTCCGATCTTTTCTTGTTCCTCTGCCATTTTTATCAAGTTTGTCGTTGATCATTTTCATTATTGGGTCATCAAATCTGATGTCTTGCTTGGTACTCCTGACTTGGGTTCCTGCTACCTGGTTCATCGGCGTTGATGTGGCTTTACTTCTTCATCGAAACAATCGCCTGACGTCATCTAATTTATCAACCCAGCGTCCCTACTATCCACAGGAAACGTACTTCCGCCGATTCCTTCATCCGAGTCTTCTAAGCACGCTCTATCTTCTCTTATTCCGTTCCAACATCGTCTTTTGAGCTTCCATTTTGCTGCCGCAATCTAATCTCTCGTCTTCGTTAACTGCTTCGCATCGTTCACTCATTTTTTCTCAATCGCTTTACAGTGCTTCCGTGCTTTGCAATACGTCTCAGCCTGTCTGCGCTCGCAATACTGAATACCGCAATTAAGTCCCTGATCTAATTAGTCGACCCCAAGTAATTGCATTGGAAACAATGACTCATCAGCGATTCTAGGCATTAGCCAATACAATTTTATTTGTTTTTAGTATTTCAATGAAAAACCTCAATTGTATAAAGGCCCATTATGACCAACCCAATTTTCATACTATACAGTTACCAAGATATGACATACAAATATCCACTCTCTGCAAACAAATGTTAACATCACCTATGCAATATGAATCACTAATAAAATAATTCTTTCATGAAACATATCACATATCAAATAATATAAATAACACTTGGAAAATTCTAAAAAACATTGGTACACAACTTCAATTCAAATTCACAAACATAATCCACAGTCCCATTTCACACACCTACATTTCTCAATAATACATAACAAACATATACTGTATGCAAAGCCAAACATTACCTCAACATCTCAACAAACCAATATTAATTCCCTTCACTACACTCATTTCCATTCACTGCTAATGAACAATGCCCCTCCACACCTGGCTACACCCTTTAGATGATTGATAGTTATCTGCAGATCCAGTTCATATGCTCAAAATAACACATATACAATCACACCAAAATGACATTAACTTCTTGTATCTAGCTACTTTCCTACAAATTCTACTAATTTCCTTGCTTTAGTTAACATTGAAAACAATTCACTTAACTATGGTACGTTATCATGTACACAAATAATTATTCTAACAAATTATAACATTATACACACTGTTTTCTCTTTACACATACATATGAGGTACTCTGCATACTGTTTCTGGATTGACTGACCACTTATTTAACTAAATAACATTTACATTCAATTACTTAATGCCTGTCAATATTTCCCTATAAATATTTTATATTTCCTCAAACAGTATTTAATTTCATAAATGACAATAATAAATTTCTACTACTTTTTTCTAGTAAACAATCACATGCAATAACGTTTTATTTCAATATTTCCTGTTCAAACTGTTATGTTTAAAATTATTACATTTTTCTGTTAATTCAAGATATTATTTATTCTCCAATTATATGGAATTCTAAATGTCTTCAATTTATTGCAACATGTCAATACCCCTTGTTAAATTAACCTGAGCCACATTTCTAAATACACGAGTCCATACTGTCATGCCAATCCGTGACGTACCGGGTATAATGGTCAGGGAGTTTGTGTAAATTCATTTGTAAGGGCTGCGTATTCTTTCTCGAATGGGCCTGGATTATTAATCAAACACCACTGTTCCGGTAGAACAAAATAAACTGAATCCATTTATTAATTCCATACAAACTACTAATGATACAATATCAGGTGGTCTCTACCTTTCTTTCATATAACCCAGAATCACTGTTAGTCTCTCGATCTTATCGATCGAAGAAGACACCGTTACTTCTTCCTTTACGAGCGTCGGCGGCTCGGGGACTTTCGTTGCTCCCGCGCTCCTTCGCTGCCTGCCGGGTCGTTTCCACTGGGACCAGCCGAGGAGGCGCTGCGCTTCCGAGCACGTTCTCCTTTCCACCTGATCCACTCAACGTCTTTTGATCTGTGTTACTCCAAATAGCAGCTATCACTTTGGCCATATGTCCGATCGACTATTGATTGTTATCACGCACAAATTGTCCTGCCTAATTAATCTTTCCGCACTCGTTCGTTCGCGATACTAGCTTGCTTTTCGGATCGCGGAGCAGCCCCAGATACGTCCTTCTTCGCCGGCGGCCAGCCAGACACTGACTCCTCGCGGCCTTCGCTGTTCCTAATGGCTTGGCCAACCGACGACACCTCGCCGCCCGTAACCGTTTTTCGTGGCTAGCGAGCGCCCTCTTGCAACCGTTCTGCCGCGTTCTTGCTTGATGTCTCGCCGTTTCTTTGGGTGGAAACGCGGTGCGTTTCAATATATATATATATATATATATATATATATATATATATATATATATATATATATATATATAGAGAGAGAGAGAGAGAGAGAGAGAGAGTAGATATAATCTCCACTTCGTCATTGCACAACGTTCTCGCCCACTGAAAAACTGCTCACCGCCCCTCTTCCTACGCTTCGACATATCGAATTGCCCTAGTAGCACGCAGAGACCGCCGAAGAACGCGGCGAGATGTCTGCAGAGGTCAGAAAGTTGAACCAAAAATTTTAATTATTAGATGCAACCATTTTGGTTGTCGCAGAGACGGCTCATGTTTACCATATCACCATGCGCGTCACCATATCACGTAAAACTACGAAACCATAACTATCTTCGTTTGTACGAGATAGTTCCAACCAATATTCGTTGGTACTAAGTTTTATATAAGATACAGCCATTGCAAGTTGGCGGCGGATGTCTCACGTTAATCATACTCACCAAGTCCGTCACCATACTTCGTAAAAATGTGAAACATTTAACATTCCTTTGTACCTGGTTTGAATGATTGCTCCACCTGAATCTTCGTCTGTACCTTCACGTTTTTATTAATGTTCAGCCATTTTAAGGTAGGCGGACGGATTCGCGTTAACCACACTACAATGCGCTTTCAACACACACAGTTAAAATGTGCAACAATTACCATTCGTTTGTACCTGGTGTGTACCGGATTGTTACCACCAGAATTATTGTTTGTACCAAAGTTTTAATTAAGATACCACCATTTTAAGTCGGCGGCGGCGGCTCATTGCCAACTATACCACAAAGCACACATTACACCCATAAAAACCGTGAAACCCTACCATTAGATTTCCTCGTACCCGCTTTGTTCCGGATTATTCCACCAGAATTTTCTTTTATATCAAAGTTTTCATTACGATACAGCCTTTGTAAGGTGGCAGCGGACGGTTACTTTAACCATACACCAAGCGCGTAAACATACCCCATAAAACTGTGAAAGCTTTACCATTTGTTTGACCTGATTTGTACCGGATTGTTCCACCTGAATTTTCGTTTGTACCAAAGTTTTAATGAAGACACAGCCATTGAAAAGTGAGCGTCACCATACTTCGTAAAAAGTGTTTACCATTTACCACTCGTTTGTACCCGGTTTGTACAGGATTTTTCCACCAGAATTTTCGTTTGTACCTACGTTTTAATTCAGATACAGCCATTTTGAGGTGGCAGCGGACGGCTCACGATAATATATCAAGTGCGTCCACATACCACGTAAAAAAGTAGAACCATTACCATTCCTTTGTATCTGGTTCATTTTACATAATGCTGTAGAAGAAGAAAACAGAATATTGTGTAAATCAATACTAAACAGTTACTCACACTTATTTCTCAGTCATAATCCGAATATTAGCATGGTATTTACATTATCTACTTTAAACAAATCATTTTTGCACGTTTATGTAAACATAAGAAATTATCACATTTTACACACGCATATTTTGTGCGACAATTTTTTCCTTGTATCAGGACTGGCACATTTTTCTTTTTTGCTTTGTGATTTCATAGGAATGGTATTTTGTTTTTCTTGTTTTCTGTATTTAGTTAGCAATTGTTGAATTTCTCCTGGAAGACAAGTAATTGTGGATCTTTTCTCCTATTGTTTTTCATGTTTCACAAACAATGTCAAAATTTTAACAATGATTAAATAAATTATCAGAAGTTGTTACCATTGAAAAACATTCCTTATTTAACAATTTTGATGCTTGCTCACTTGCACATGTCAAGATGACATAGTTATTTTTATCTCATTACTCAGTTTTCCATAATCACAGCCACAAATATCTGCTCTGTAAGTGCCTCCTTCTGCATATTCAAAAGAAGAGAGAGCGCTTCTTCTTCAGGAATGCCTGAACATACTTTATCCCATTGTTAGTAGTTTCACGGGAAAATGAACTAAAAAAGCGACTGAGAATCCCCTCTTCCATAAATTTATGTAAGGTCAGATCTAAATAAAAAATCTCTGTCTGAATACCTGCATCCATAAAACAACCAAATTTCTCCAAAAGAAACATCAGGTAACATCTTTCTCTGAGCACTTCGGTGTTGCAAGAAACCAATGAATTTGAGCAATTCCAGTACCTGGTCCAATTAAAAATTAAAGGCACTGAGAGGTCATCAGGTAAGCAAAATTGTGTGTTTTCCGAAAATGACACAGGTACCTGCACGGTCTGTTTAGGCTTCAATGAGAGCTCCTCCATTTGCTTCTCAAAGGACTCCTTACAAGCTCCCAGCAAGGGAGCAAGAACATCATGCAGCCATCCTGAACATAGACCAGACAACCAGTGAAAACTGGTTGCTCCACCACTGACAGGACAACGCGTACCGATTGTGGAGATATCAATGGGGAGGAAGCAATCGAATATGGTCGAGGCAACAATCGAGGCAAAAGTTCCCAAATGCTTCCCAAAGGTGGTGGTTGACATGAAGGAAAGAGTGCTAAACAATTCAATAGTCACACCAGGTTCAAGAATACGAGTATTATACAGAGTTGATCCCTCTTTGCTACAAAGTTCTTGAAGACATCTTTTGTCAAAACGGTCTGATGCACTCTCTGATAGAATAAGAAGCAATGCCTTTTTAGGTACAGATCTGATATCAACACAATATTTTAACACATAGTTTAGAGAGGCAATTGTTGGAATATGTTGAAAGTTGGTTTTCTTTTTCACACTGGCTTGAATATTAATATTGCATTTTATTTAATACATCTTTCACTTTCAAATAGGTGGCGAATTTTTCCACTTCTGTATCTAAATTGCAGGGTAAATGGCAATTGTGATCTCCAGGCTTGAATGAAACATCCAAATCCTTTACATGTACATAACAAGAAATAACTTTCTTTACATCATCTCCTGATGTCATGTAGTTTGCTTCAGAAATTTCTCCATGAAAAACACTGCTGATACCCAATGGAAATGAACAGCCATTCTGAACATCTGTGGGTGGAGTTATTCTGTCACTTATGTCAATATCCAATAAACGGGGCAATTCTGAAGCGGTAATGTCAACTGAATATCACCTAAATTGATTTTGTTCCCTGTATTTCACTCGGTCGTGTGTCAACTCCATCTGTACAAAAACATTGCAATTTACTGATATTTTAAATATGTTCACGGATTCAAAACAAACCCTTCAGCGAACTAAGTTCAAAAATTGGAACGCGAAAAATATTTGTCTACTTGACAGCTATATACACAGAGTACTTCTTGTTGGAGTATCAAACTTCGAGCTAAGTTCTTTGTTCTTTATTCAGTCATATTGAAAACTGTATAGTGCCGACAGAACATTGCGTTACTCTGACAGGAACACAAGAAACAAGCGCGAAAGATTCGGCGCGAGAGGAATTCAACGCAACGGCGAAGTGCGTGTGACGCCTTTGGGCGCGTGGAGTCTGGCAGCCCACGCGTCGCGCGCGCTCGGGAATGCAATCTACGTTTGATTGATTGTTTTTTTCGTGTTTCCGGGCGCGTCAACTGCTTTGGTAATTAGCCACAAGTGTAGTGCATAAAGCTTCTCGGGAGATGGCGGTGATCTTCCCGCTGGGATGGCGATATCCGGTGAAGGGGCCTACCGTCGGCCAGTGGGGTTTCAACCAGGACTCTCCCACCAGCGGAGCACCGCCCCAGCCGGGACAAGCTCTAAGTTCCCGACCGATCTCCTGGAATATGTGGTAGTGTAGTGCATGTAAGTGTGTGTGTGTATAAGGGGGAGAGGATAGGACAAGGAAGAGGAAGGAGAGATCGCGCGCGGTCCGTGGCCCGTTTGGTAGGGTACTGCTCCGGCATTCGCCTGGTGTTGATCGCAGAAACCACGGAAAACTACCGATCAGAGCAGCCGGTCGCTAGAATTCTCCTCCAGACAGCGACTGAATTTGACCTAGCTAAAAGCTATGTCGAAAATCCTGCCGTCGTCAGACTTTCAACCTAGGACCCCGGTCAGAGGCGTTGCAGTGACATCATTTGATACACTGTTGCCTCCCGGTCACGAACTTCGTGACTTACGCAGGCACTACCACTCGGTTACCACCAAACCACATATGCCACCTTTCTCATTTAGAACTATTTAATTGCTAAATTAATTACGCAAAAATAATTTTTCTTGCCTTCAATTTTTCCGTAATTACCGTGAGCCAGCGAAGATTACTCTGGATCTACCAAGCAATTAGTTACCACAAAACCAAATACGCCATCTTATAGAGCTATTTAATGGCAACTAATTACGTAAACAAATTAATCGTCGTCTCCGAGTAATTAATCAGAACGGCGGCCGGGGCTGCTGGCCGACTGGCTGGGTGCGTGACGTCACAGGTGAGGGGTAGCCAGCGAGCGCGTCAGGCCGCCGCCGCCGCCCGACGGCTAACTGACAAATTTAAATGAAATACCGAACAGGCTGAGATGACTTCATAATTGAAAAATTATACCAACATTTTGTTATGTCTGCGCTGTCCTCCAAGGTCGATCGCTGAATGGAAAGCTTGGTCTCTCTTCCTGACAAAATCAGTTGCGGTTGGCGGTATTATAAAACTGTCGATTTTTATACTGCCGATTCACTCGCGCGGACCTCGAGAACGGATCTTTAAGGGAGCGGAAAGTGTTCTTTGTGTGGATGTATAAGAGTGGATGTTAGGTCAAGAGCAAATTCATTGCGCCTAGCCTAAATTTCATCCGCATTTTTAAAAACAGCTGCCAATGAAGCTTTTACGATCTTTGAAGGGCTTGTTGCATACTTTTGTTGCAAAATTCTGCCTGACAAGTGAGATAAGAGGCTTTACACTGCTATTTCACAATCACAACCATCACACCTAAGCACAGAATCATCCGATAGAATCCCATCCTCTGGGAATTGCTTAGCTATTTCTTTTAGTTTATGGCTTTTTACCCTACTCATTTCTAGAACGTTCAATAACAACAGTATACGAGTCCCAGAATGTACATAGACAAATGTTTTCCGAGTTATCTTTCCGTTAACTTAACAACAGCAATGAACATTGCCAACGGCGCAAACGTCTGTCCGGCTTTTGACGTGAGTTTTGCGCTCCATTGCGAAGGGCCAGATTCCTAGAGTTTTGGTGTGGGAAGGGAGAGCGCATGGGCTAAAGATTTGTTTGAAAGATATCCTTGAGTTTCCGAGAAGTTGATCAGCAGCAGCACCTGGAAGTGCAAGAGTTTTTGTGACCAATTTGGTCTGAAGGTAAAGTAAACCGCAAGGCTAAGCAGCGACCAATGTTGGTACTGATAGCAAGCCGTTACTTTGCGTTGCAACTTGTGATCAGGGGTAAAACAGAGATTAGTTAGGTGTTCGTCGAGTTGCTAGGATGATTCTGCATAGCATTGCTTCGTAACGTGGCAGCTGAGAGTATAATCTTCAAGATGGAATATAACACGACGTTTTGCGTCTTTCTTGATCCTGCCGCAAAATTATCCGACCGTATAGAATTGTGCTGCAGATTACGCGACTCTAGCGGCACGACCGAGAAAGACGCGAAAAGTCGTGCCATATTCCATCTTGAAGATAATACCCTCAGCTGCCACGTTACGAAACCTGGCATATGCAGAATCATTTTGTTTGCAACTCGACGAACTTTGCAACTGTTCTATGGAGATGCAACAGATGGTTCTATGGAGATGCGCAGAATGTTCAGTGGCGGCTGGTGGGTCGCGAATTAGGAGAGGCGGCATGTACGTCTGAGAGGCGGCAATGTATGTATGTGGTAACATACCTTATTTTACCTCTTCAAATTATTTCTTGCACGAATAAAACTATGGCATTATAGGGTACAACTGATTAGCACGTTTCGATTTTAACTTTGTCTAGCACAACTTTTACGTTGAAAAACGGATTATACAGTTGTATATGCGAAAATTATAGATTTTAAAAATATTTCCAGCAAACAAAAACTGTAAATAATCAAATCCGATGAAAGGGTCGGTAATCTTCGTGTGGCGAGCCGCCATTTCAACATCACACCGTGCCGGGGCGACTCCCAAGGCGAGCGGCATGCAACGACGCAAACATTCCGGCAGCGACCTCTAAAAGCGCTGCCGAATGCAAGCGAGGCGCAGTTATAAATGGGCCCGGCGGAGCCAGAGGGAAGCAGAGGTACACGCGAGGTAGCCGAAGTCAGTGAAGTGCATACGATACGTCAAGAGCCCTCTGATGATGACGCGCTCGCATTCTGCCTCTGTTGCTGCTGCCATCGCAGGAGCGTCGGCTATGATTGCTGGGGTAAGAGCCGCCATCTCGAAGCTCGACTCCGTGTCCCCCTCACCTGGTCTATCGTCTAAAGGGGAAGGAGACGGTGAGAGGTATGACGTTTTGAGTCAGCTGCCCTCTACCTTCCCTTCAACCTTTACAACTTACGAAATCAACCACAGATCTCCGCGACGCACTGCCTCAGGAATACGCCGACGTCATCAGCCTGAGGGTGGCACGTCAAGCATTAGCTAAGTTAATAGCCGCAGACCTCCTGAACAAAACCCTAATAGGAGCACGCTGCCCCACCCAACTACCAGTACCCCCACTCTTCCTCAAGCTTCCATTGCCTCGCATGCACCAGCTACGGACGGACTCCCGATAGTCCACGATGCTACCCATTCCAAAAACATTTATCTTTCGCATAATCGGGCACTTAAAACTAAATTCGTCCTCAAAAATTGCATTGCGGTATGCACAAATTAAACGAGTCGATTTATTGCAAGTTTCAATTTATTCAATAACTTCTGCAACTTTTCCCGAAGTTGGTTTTTCTGGGGAGGGCGCCGCCCTAGAGCCTTTCGGAGCAGCCACCACGAGTCGACATGTGCCTGACTGCAGCAAATACTTCCGAAATAATTTGGATTATATTTATGTGACATGGCATGGTTTACCTGCAGAAGAGGAGACTTGGGCAAAACTACAATGTATGCCTGTAGATGAACTATGAATTTCGAATAGCAGGAAGAGACGAGGTTAAAGAGATAGGTTGCCATCGCGATGATGTCAAACACGAGGTTATGTACATCAAAGAATAATGAAGGAGCAGCAGAAGGTTCAAGGTTGAAAGAGGTGTTATTCTTGTAATTTTGGCCATGATTTTCAGAGGCTGCAAAAACAGTTGAAGCTCATTTTAAAAAGGATATATATATTCTAACACACCCACCTATTCCTTCCAAAATGAACATTTATTCAATGAATGAAATTACAGTGACGCAATTTTATAACAGGATAATGCACTTTAAGTAGATGGTCACTGAAAACAAGGCCAAACAAAAATGGCGTCACCGAATGCCTGGAACACACTTTCACCAATTACAATTTACAATTTGCTCATTCTCTTCTGAATATTCATCTACCAAATTATTTTACTTTAACTTTCTGGTTTTTCTGCACGGCTTTTGAAATGAATTTACACTTGTTTTAAGGAATCCTGGTTCACAGGTGCTAACCTGGCTTCTGCACTCACTATAACACTGAACTTAAAGAGAAAAAGAAAACACTAAAACGTAATATACACGTTACTTAAATCTGATCCTTTTACATATAACAAAAGCAATTACTTTTTAACACACTACAATAAATCGTGACTTTTCCAGATAACACCAACTGTACAAATTATGTGAAAATCATGACCATTTACGTAAAATTGCATGCTGCATGGCCTCTTTGGAATGAATTTAATGACACGCAGTAAATGAACTTGAAACTGCCATCACATCGTTCGGAATACTTCTCCCACCTATTCTTGGACTTTTCGCCCACTTTTTAACATGAATTCGTCGTGTATTTACGGCTATCTTTCCCAACTGATCGCCACATAAAGTTGCCAGTTCTTTTACCTCCTCAACAGCCCGCATCGCTCGCCTGTAGGTAACCTTGGGATTTTCTGCCGCTCGCCCCGCGTTGCTACTCGTCTCCGCTTGCTGTCCCAATGACGATTCCAGTTTCTCTCGAACTCTGACTCCGCTACGCTTACAATTTCGACACCTTTTTCCCGTTCTCCGACTCGTACGATTCTCGCCCTATCCAAATCTTTCTCACTCACGCTTCGCTCTGTGGTCGTCCTTCTACCGCGCCTCGTACAAGTACGTTCAGCCCAGCCTCGAATAATTAAT
The DNA here is from genome assembly GCA_964035755.1 of Teleogryllus oceanicus. NCBI lineage: Eukaryota > Metazoa > Arthropoda > Insecta > Orthoptera > Gryllidae > Teleogryllus > Teleogryllus oceanicus. The sequence continues at coordinate 178,816,669 of CAXIVR010000001.1, forward strand.
GTTGTTGAAGGTATGCTTTAAATGCTCGGCCTGGGCCTACCACACACTTTGAGCATGTGTGGTTTCAGCGTGCAATATGAGATGCTGGATTTAGTTAATGTCCTTCTGCGCGATTTTTACAAATTTGAAATTATTTCGGCGTCAAACAGTCACTTCAATTAACTCCTCAAATATTGTGAATGCGAAGAATGCTTGTGCATCTAATTTTTAATTACTCTTCCTTTCGCAGATACGCTTCACAAGCTAACTTTTAACTACCAAGTTAAAATAAACTTTATGCTATTGTGGCGTCGCGGCATACGGCATACGCTGCAGCGGGCCGCTTGGGAAACCTGCCCGCCGGAGGTGGGATGGGGTGGGAAGGCATATGGCGCACGCCGGCCGGAAAATACCGGTACGAAAATAACTGGGAGAAAGGACGCGCGCGAATGCGACTTCTGGTGAAGTCGGCTGCGCCCTGGGGGCAGCGAGCCGGAACGACGCCCGCCGCTTGTAGGAGTGGGGCGAGCCGACGGATACTTAAAGTTGCGCCGACATGCGCCTCGGGGATACGCAGAGGTCGAAAGACGAGGGTATCTCCAGTGCTAGCCTTTGCACGTGATCTTCAGGTCGAAGATCGGTTTGGCGACAGGCCATGTAATCCTGTAGTTACGTGGGACTCTATGTCTGACAGCTTCGGCACCGCGTTGCTTTTTCCAGCTTTCTTTAAGAAAAATCTGGCCAGGGCCCTCGACCGTCGCGGGTTTCGCGGCCAAGGAAATTCGAAAGGTTGCTGGCGTTAATTTTGTATAATAAATTTGTACATTAATTGTAAATATCAAACAGAAACAGGTCAGTCTGTGTCATTCCCTTCAGTATCACACTATCAAGTTACAATGCTCAGAACTCAGTCTGTCACCGTCGCTGCTGCAATCGAAGAGAGCTCAGTCTAGCGCCAATCACCCGCAAAAATCCATCATGGCGACGTACCTTTGGTAAAGTCTCGGAGGCTGCCTCACCCTGCGGCATCTGAGATTTCCCTTCGGCGATAAGGAAGCGCGTAGGCGACAAGGAGAGGCGACTGCAAGACGCAGCGATCGCGCTGACCGCCACTCGTCATCACTGGAGTGTCCAAAGAAATGAATACATCGTTAGTTGGTCCATCACATTGTGAATTATTGTCACCTCTATTCCTACACTTGCTCGCAGGATTTCCATTGTTCAGCACTGTATTGTGCAAACGCTTCTCTGCAAAACGTTTCTCTTTCTTTTAAGGATGCGCCAATTGTTTCTGCTGCCTCGCGCCCATTTATAAATCCCCAAACAAGTTCTATTGATTTAGATCTGGATGGTACGGTGGAAGAAGGAGAGGAATGTGGCCGTGTTCAATGATTATTTGATCAACGACTTATCGATTTTCAGTGATATTCTTTGAACATTGTAATAATTGGGTTTTGTGAATAACAGCAGCTACTGTGTAAAAGCAACACTGTCACTATTCACTAGCCATGGTCAAACAGGGACTGAGACTGAAACCTTCAAGACCCGCCTTATTTTCTGTTGATCGTTTGAATAACCCCCACTGTAGAAATACGAAATCTGCCTTCGCGTGATCCTCCTCACTCATCAGTTTGTTATCACCAAACTCGCAGTGTTGAATTACCGCGCGACCCACGAGAAAAAGACAGAGGGAGCTATGTTGTGACAAAGAGCGCAGGCAGGCGGGGAAATATTAGGAGCTTTGGAGGGAGAGGCCACGTTCGGGCATGCGCAGTGGAAGGTTTTTTTGAGAGTGGTCGAGCAATAGTCGTCGTCGCTGCTGCAATCAAAGACGCTCAGTCTAGTCGCCGTCGCTGCTGCAGTCATAGAGAGTTCAGTCGTCACCGTCGCTGCTGCAATCAAAGAGGGTTCCCCCGAGGTGCGCCGCGATACCTATGGTACTCGCCTGGGGAAATTCTTGGAGGGGTGAATATTCTCTCGTGACCTCCCGAAAACATTATTCACAAGTTCGGTGGTAATAGTTCGGAAAAGCCAGGGCAGATGGCACGTTTATCAGCCATCGTTCCACCGCGTACCCTACCTCTCTGTTCGTGGGCTTCTTTCGCAGCTGATGGTGGCGTTGCGGTTGGCATATATGTATCGAAGCAATCGTTATAAGTTCAAGACTCCGCGATGCTGATCGAAGGATGTACCCCACCATGTGAATAAATTTAACTGTGATGAGTGGTGCATAAACAGTGGTGCTACACATCATGTTACTAGCCGTCGTGACTGGTATGTTTCTTATGATGAATTCGGAACACCTAGAGGAATGGACAGTGCTAAAAGTGGGGTACAGATTGAAGCATTCGGTAGTGAGTATAAATGTCCGGGGACATTTGATGGTAAAAATGGATAGACAGACACCTTGAAGATGTGTGGTATTGTCCAAAGGGAGAAAAGTGGATTTCTGCATTGAAGGAGAAATGTTAATGATATTTTAAGTCAATGTAGACCAGACATCCCATATTGGCCGAGATAGACACTTTTTGAAACCCTCTGTCCTGCATTATTTGAAAGGAAAACTTATAATACCAGTAACTGGAATCTTCTGTTTCTGTACGACTTATGGTACAGAATCCAGTTTTTTTTAGTCAAGAATATTGCCACAATGCCCTTTTAATTGTTTTTTAGATCTGGTCACCTTATTATCGACTTACAGGTACTACCATTATCTTGGTAATTCGCAAACCACACGTCTAAAATCTAAACATTTTCCTCTCATTTTTTGATGATTCGCCTGTAAACGTATAAAGATTTACCACAGTTTTGCAATAATTTAAACAATCAATTAAAAATATCATAGATCTTTAGTAAGTTGTCAATTACATGCATTCCCTGAACATGTTGAACAAACATACATCATATAAGAGCCACTAAAATGTTGTGACCTTCATTTCAGTAAAAGCTAAGACTATTTGTGTAAAAAATATTAGGTACAATAAAAAATATATTGTGATAGTTCACCAAATCAACTGATTGGCTTCTGCCACTGTCTATCAAGTCATGACTCAATTACTGGCTGTTAGTTATTCCTGGCGCGTCAACTACAGAGGTCATTATTCCTGTAACTGTAGTGCATGTTTTTCGTGGTAGGTGGCGGTGATCTTCCCGCTGAATAGCGGGATCCGCCGCCGACCTACCGTAGGCTAGTAGGGTTTCCCCATCAACCAGGTATCTCCCACCAGTGAGGATCAATTCTGAAGTCGTGACACGCTCTAAGGTCGACCGGCCCCGCGGCATGTGTGGTAGTGTTTGCATGTTAGTGTAAGGGGTGTATGATAGACAAGCGAAAGATCGCGCGGGTCCGGGTGGCCGCTCTTGAGCTAGGATACTGCTCCGACATTCCGGCTGGTGTTGAAACAATTGAAAACTACCGATCCGGAGCAAGCAGCCAACCTCTAGAATTCTCCCCAAACAGCGATCAAATCTGATCTGACAACCTAGTGTCGAAAATTCTACCACTGGAGAACTCAAACTCAGGACCTCCCGGTCGCTATTCTGTTCATGCATTGAGCCACATCTCCCGGTATGTCCAAATTGTATAGCAAGAAATGTCACACGTTCACAAATCTTGGCTATCAAAAGATATTTACTATACAAAGTTTGATAAAAATGTTAATATTAAATCATTAGGAATAACAATATTTTAAACCGTGTACCTGAATATTGAAATTAAATCATCAGAACTTGGAATCAGAACCAGAAACTGCAAACATTTCTTTACAATATGATAAAAAGTGTAATATCTACTTATATTTTTGAATAACCATATGGTTATTATAATTAATACATTGAAGAATTAATTGTTCAATTATATCATCTGGTTAACTTAGTGTTGAGAATTCCTCCACTTGTGAAAATTATGAAGTTTTAGACTGTGATTATGAACATTCTGGACATTTTCTGAACAGTTATTCAAGTTTAATGTATTTCTCACAGTGATAATAATTAATACAATTTTCTAAAATAAATATTTAAAAAGCAGTGTTAAAAAAAATATATGAACGATTCATTTCTACTCGAATAGTACAAATAATCTGGAAATTCGTTGTCACTTCTTTTATATACGATGAAAGGGGCACCGTGCATCCAAACGATTCATACACTTTATTACAAATTAATACCTTAGTATCATCGCTAAGATCATGATATTACTTATTTCGAACTACTTTCAAAATGAAAAGATAGTGACGATGTATGTCTGATAGAATAGTGCTTCTGATATTAAATTTAGAACCTAAACAAACAGAAAGAAAACAAGTATCATTGTAAATAACAAACGTGATATGAAACACAAACCTCGGCAACCGCATTCTCTAGGAATTCCGTGCACAACAGAGGTTGCCATTCAACACTTTCGCGCCAAACGTTGTGGACGTAATTGTGGACATCTGAGATGTCATGTCACATCTCTAAACTGTGATACTACGAAGTTCTTGACAAGTATCGACTCGCCGATACGCTTTCCGGAGTATACACAGCCTTTCTTTGAAGACAAAGAATAAATGAAACATCGTTTGAGATTCGTTTGTTCCTTCGCTGGTAATGCAAATTGTCGTAACCGTGGACTTGAATACAAAATTTGCTGCATTTTAATACTTATAAAACAATGTCGTTCCAGAATTAAAGACACTTATGGATATGGGATTTGAAAGAAAGCGAGCGTATGTATTACTATAACGCTAGATTATGCAATATATTTTTATGGGATAAGAAAATTATTAAGGTTACTGCTCATGCAGTGCTGAGCTAACGATGTTTATTAATATAAAAATATTTTCTTCTTTCTATTATTTTAAAAATTTATTCATTGGTTGTCAATGCATCTTATTTTCATTTGTTGACAGCATTGAAAGTTACAGGATTATTAAGTTCACTGGCGTGTTCGACGTTTGTCACCTAGATGACAAGTCATTACACAGGTTTGCGTTTTGGATGAGCTGTCATTTTGATTTGTTTGGCATTATTATTTCATGTGTTGTTAAATATCGACTTTGTTGATGTGAATAGTGATGTGTTTCTCTTATGTTCGTTTCTTTATTACACACTTTATGTTAATTAGTGTACATCTTATTTTGCATAAAATAAAGGGTAATTTGGTTTTAACAGAAAATACTGTTATTTTTAATGATATCTTTAATACCATTGTCATTACATTGATTCTTTGGTTGTTTGCATATGAGCGTTTCTTTAAAACGTTGTTGGTAACATAAGTGATGTAAGTCATAGTGTATTGGAATTGATTGAGTGATGGGCTTATGATATAATTTTCAGCAATGGTATTACAAAACTACTAGAATACATGTGCAGGGGAGAATTTGAAAGTAATTTGGTGAAAATTCACTAAATTGAACATATTTTTATAATTGTGGAAATAAGCGCTTGTTTATCTGTTTGTTCTCATGGTGGTTAGTGTATGGTGTTTCATTATTGTTTTGAATGATTTATTTTAAAACCTCATGAGAATCTTTTGAAGTGTAATTTATATTCATATGTGAAAGAAATATTTAGATATTTATAAAATATAGAGTAAATTAACATCACACTTTATTACATTCATAGTCAGCCAAGTAAAATAAATTGCACAAATTACACACTTTATTGCATTCATAGTCATCAAACTGAAATAAATCAAATATTGTGAATTATTGAATGTTTATAAAATTCAGACATATATAGTGATATTTGTGAAATGTAGCATGATTTACAAGGAATAAACTCATTTAACTCCAAAGTTTTCAAATTTGGATTTGTGGTACAGTGTATCTGTGAATTTTTTCTCTCAAATTCTTAGCTCATTTCTCAACATAACATTCATTAAAAGGTAGGGATATATTTTATCAGTTCTCAGCAACACTGCTACAATCTGTTGTCCAGGAGTTTCAACTTGTATGGTAAAAAGTGAGTGGGTAGGGATACTAGAGCATCCATGCATGGATAGGCTATTCATGAATATATTTTAAATTTACTAATGAAAACTTGAATCTATATGATTTTATATGATATATAATAAGTATAAATATAAGTATCTACTTTGTTTTAGTTAGTGTATAATTGAATATAATTAAATGCTTTAGTTTATTCCGATAGAATTAGATTTTCATGGTTCTTCCTTTACCAGTTCTGTGGCTTTAATGCAAATATTTATTTGGTAGTTCTTGGATCGCTTACGCAATGCAGTTTCAGTATTCGTCATGCAGTTGCTACGTCGGATCTTGTTTTGGATTCTATTTGTGTGTGTGTGTGTGTGTGTGTCTATATATATATATATATATAATTAAATTAAAAAAATAGTTCTGAAATGACACAGCCAAATTTATATTATTCCTGATGAGAATACTCCAGTGATGCAAGCAAAACTATAAATGATTGCTGAGTCTACATCAGTTCATCAAAGTGAATTCGAATGTATTAAATACTTTTTGGGGCATTCTCATCACTAATAATCTCTCTCTCTCTCTCTCTCTCTCTCTCTCTCTCTCTCTCTCTCTCTCTCTCTGTTCTCTCTCTCTGTCTCTCTCTCTGTCTCTCTCTCTGTCTCTCTCTCTGTCTCTCTCTGTCTGTCTCTCTCTGCTCCCTCTCTCTCTGTCTCTCTCTGTCTCTCCCTCTGTCTCTCTGTCCCTCTCTGTCTCTCTCTCTCTCTATCTGTGTGTGTCTGTGTGTCCTTATACATCATTGTGATAGACCTAAGAACAGTTACAGCAAAATTGAAAAGATAACAAAGCAATGTATCTGTTTAATTTGTTGTAAGAAAATATAACAGTTGCCTCTTTTTAAATACAACTACTCTCCTATTTTAACATATTTTCTGGAAAATAAATGTAAAATCTAGAAAATCATCATAGATTTAAATACCACAAGAAAGAAAAGCAGCTTACAAGACTTGTGTTACAGGACTTAATCGCTTTTGGTGTTGGAAGTTGGGAGAACATCTTTTGATTTTTCACACTCTTTATTTCTGTTTTGTTGGAAATGAATTTGCCTTGCTGAATCTTTTATTTTTTGCTACTCAATTTGGCACCTTCCATAATTGAGACTTTCCTTTCCATATTGTATATGTCCCTTTACATGCTGCAGGTTTGGGAAGGAACCTGATTATTTCTGGAGGACTTGTGTACTTCAGAGATGTAGAAAGGTTTTGTGAGCTTAGAAAGTTACGTATTGTATATATTATTTTTGTACATTTTTCAACATGCTGAAAATTACAGTAAATGGAAATATTTATCATCATTTTTTTTTTTTTTTTTTTGAATCGTAAGATTGTGAAGAGTTATTCAAGACTGATATGTAGTGTATTCTTGAATCCACCAAATTGGCCTCAGTAGACTCTCACCCAGGCTCCATCCACAATGGCATGTGGACATCTTGTGATAAGAAATTTTCCCACCTATGCGTCCTTTCCTCACTCAAAACTTGCCCCAAACTTGTTTGGTGCAGTCAGCATCATCAACTAATTCTGAGTTTAATTAGCATAAATTTTAATGTACGACATTAATAAAATGAATACAATTTCTTTTACTGTGCTATAATTTATTTACTAGAGGGGGTGTTTTTGCTAGCGTTGCGTAATTATTTAGGGGAGTTGAAGCGCACATTGCAAGGGGAGATGGGGTATTCAAAACACTCCAAATTTGCATTACCTACGTAATTTATGGACGGCTCCTGTGGAGGAGAAAAATTTATGTATGAGAAAATGGCTAGATTTTTGAATAGGCCCAACATAAGAAAAGGGCTATGAAATTTTGTTAATTGGGTACTTTTTAGGAGACAGAATGTCAGCATTATCAGAAACTTAATCTTCTGTTGAATTGGAGGAAATCAGAAGAATAAGTGGCTGTCAATTTGATAATATATTGTAACAGGTTTGAATGCATGAATTCAAGGGTATTTATATTGTGTTGGGTGACAATATGTTGATTTAACAGGAGGCCACTTTCTGGAAAACATGGGAAAAATCAGGAAAGTTTATTGCTCTGGAAAAGTTAGGGCAAAATACGGGAATTTGTGGAAGAATCATTAGAAGTCAGGAAAATGATGGTTATAAAACTAGATTTTTCCTAAAAAATAGTACAGCATTATTTTTTGCTTAATTTCTATTTGTTGAGTTTGTTTTAATTTGTACTTAATCGCGGTGAAATCAGAGAGCTGACAAATTAATTTCAGACTTTTTTTAATATTTTCTTTCAATAGTGTGAAATATTCTACAAACTTATCAGTGAAACATTAAAAAAATGCTCTAAAAGACTAGGAAAGTTGGAATTATTTTAGAAAAAGAATGACCATCCTGTATAAACATTCTGTAATAATATTAATGACATCACAAGTGAGTGACAACTAATCCTTTTTAAAGATAGTAGTAATAAATAAAGATATAAGGGGTACTTGGTTTGTGACTGATGTTTTGAAGACCAATCATTGTTATTGATCACTAGAGAGTCATCAGTTTCATTTTAATAGCAAGTAAAACTAACCAGAAATTTCTTAAATTGATTAGTGTCCCTTGATGATGGTGTATTGAAATTTTAAATTGGAAATTTCAACAAATTGTGGCTTTAAAGTCCATTCAAATAAACAAAATTATCTTAATGAGAAATAATTCCCTTTTTATTTCAACTACAATTGCAATTGAATGTTATTCATTTATTGATATTGTTCTCAGGGAGCGTGCCTTGGCAGTCACTGGAAACCAGGGAGTAGAACCTGCAATGGAATGGTATGGATTACTTAGTGTTTTTCAGATTTTGTTAGCATAGTTTCCTAAGAATTTTATATACATGTATTGGCAATTACTTTAACTCATGAAGGAAAAAGGAAAATCTAAATTTTGTCATCAAAATATCATCTTACATTAAATAATAAATGAAAATGCCTTGAATATATTATTAAAATTTACAATTAATGCGAAAATGAAGTATCGGAAAGTTTAAAATTGTCATAGTCAAAAAAGAAATTGTGCTTCTTCAAGCAATAGCAAATATTGAAATTATAATATTACAATTTTGAGACGAGTCATTGGCAGTGGCATTGGAGTGAAAGGATTCCCAAAGTGAAGTTGTTTTGATTACAAAAATATAAGGGAAACTTTATATTTGCTCATAAATTTCAAATATATTTTATTTTGTAATCAGTCTAAATAGTGATAGTCTGAGTCAGCTGGATTTTATCATCTGCCTAGAGCAGTTACAGATTCAGTGAAATGCTGTTCCTTTGAAGCTGTACTACTACTGTAATTTTAATAATAATTCCTCAGTAGGCATGGATAGATGCAGTGGCAATTTGTAGGAGTGGGTTGACAGTTTCAAGTGCAGGGAAGTTTTGTGGGGAAATACACTTTCAAGACCCTCTCCCCAAAGATAGCCAGATTTGAAGAGCCGGATAGCTGTTGCCCTGGTTAAAGTTCTCAGTGAAAGGAACGGGCCTGCGTTTCATGTCAAAAGGAAAAAAGGATTTGGCCAAAACAGAATTCTGCTAAAACTCTTTAGAACTAAAGTAAGCTTTCCAAGTAAAATCTTAAATGTTTTAATTCCTGAAAGCTTTGCTTTTCAGTTTCACAAAAATAACGTCTAGTTTCAGAAATGATGTACTCTTCTGCTTGAAATATTTTTTAGATGTTAGTTGTTATTAATAATAATCAGAGGTCAGAAGTTTGGCAAAATGTCTTATTATTATTATTATTATTATTATTATTATTATTATTGTTGTTGTTGTTGTTCTTGCTGTTGCTGATAGGTGGGATGGTTTAAGTAGCTTTGGACCAGATAGATCCTATCTTACGAGGATACCAGGAATTAAGACGTAATTCATATAAGACATATACATTTATTTATTGCTTAACGCTTCGCGACATTTAGTATGTGCCTTTTCAAAAGCATTCGAGCAAGCAAAGCATCGGATAAATCGGTTGGCACTAAACATAACATTTTTGAGTAGTATAAAAACAAAGGAATAAATTAAACATACATATTGGAGATATATTAACATTTAACAACATTCTCATGTAAAGTATTTCTATAATATGCCGAAGTTGGCGTCTAATTTGGTGGCTAAAACATTCATATGTATGCAGCATATGTATGTATGTATGTATGTATGCTGTTCACTCCTAATTTTGCACATCCATTCCTTGATGTATCTCATTTGTGTACATACAGTGTATGTAGCTTGTTTATTGCAGCATTGCGTTTACTTTTTTCAATGTTGAATTTTTATATTGATTTCAAATCTGAAAACCTTTGCTTTGCCACGTCAGGTTTTTAAGATACCGACAAAAATTAATTTTCTTGGAACACCGTCAATTTGTTAACCCCATGTTTTTGTATTTTTTCATGCTGCGCCACACAATATTTTCGTCGTCTGTGAAAATATTTATATTTAAGGAAATACTTCAAAGGCTAAAAGCACCGAAAAACATCTGTATGAAAATTCAATAGATTGCAGTCCTGTCATAGGGGATTTCATATTAACGATAATTTCTAAACAAATGGTCCATTTCAATCAGTAAACGGCGTTTGAAATGGTATTTAGTATAGATTTACGCTACGAAGCCCTTTAAAAACAAATTGCTCTAATCGTACTGAGATGAAATTTAAAACGAGATTATAGCGCGATGATTACATAATTTAGAAATAAATATTGTGTTTATGAAATAACTTTATTTTGCACTCCCTGGACTACAATTCCTTTCACCGACTCAGAATTCCTAATCCTAATAATTATTGGCTTCTAAATTGCCTAGCGTATTTATTTTACATAAAAATAATATATTGTTATAATTTGCCGCTATTTTCAAAAATTGCTTTGTAATGTAATTTTCAGTGTTGTTACTGCCATTCCATTGGCACCTTCGACGTATTATTGGCTCAAAAGTGAGGTCCAGATGGATGCTTCCCCTTTCATGAGAATTGAGATTTGAATAAGTTGCTGAGAATAACGTCATGTCAGTTCTGATATAATACTCTCTGAGTGACAGGACTGTTAGCGAGCGTCGGCGCGCCGTCCCCTTAGGGCGGCTGCAACGGGTACAGCAGAAGGCGGCAGGAGGAGGAGGGAGCGAGGAGCGAGCCAGGCAAGCAAGCGTTGTGGCCCGGTTGATTCGTCAGATAACGCTCGCTATTTTCCACACCCCAACATTATTTTAAATTCTCGTATACGTACGTATATACTGAGTAATATACGTAATATAGAGAAAGTGATGTAATGCTGCGGAAAAACGATTTCGGGATTTCAACGGAAAAAAATTCCCCCTAAAATTTGGGACCCCCTAAAATTGAAACTTGTGTTTTTGTTTTCGAAACGTTCCTAAAATTTAATTGAAAATGAATATTTGGTCGATCTGGCCTGTCTCAAAGCTTTGCTAGTTTGAAAAAGATTCTTTAAATTTTGGAATACTTTCGATGATGCCCCTGGGACATTTTTAAACAATTTCTCAAAAATGGCTTCAAATTTTTTCTTCGAGTAAGAATAAATTTCTTCTTGTAAGAATAAATATAAATTAACTTCTGAAGATAGGTCCGATGTTAACTTTGAATTTAATTGTTTACAGTTGGAATTTACTGTTAACTTGTATATTTTGGAAGTTACAAAAGCTTTAATTTTCTTGGCGTTTTCACGACTACAGTATTACTGACGAAATAAAATAATTTTATTTGTGTGAAACGTGTCGAAGCAATAGTGCTTGTTGCAATGTGCTGGAGTCGAACTTAAGTGTCCCCCTTGAAAATCAAAGCCAGAACCACGTGCGCGGAGGTGTATATACCTGACATGGACACTACGCATAAAATTATGTAAGTAATGTTTCAATATAGACTTTTTTAACTTAGTTTTAATTAGTTGACATGAATTGATTGCATTTTTATCTATACTGTGGACTCAGGTTGCAGAACTCTGGGGACTAATAGTTTTGGTTCACTATATCCGGATGACGCCAAAATTAAATAGAATTTGTCCAAAACGACTGATTTATGAATGTAGAGATGCAGCAAAAAAATACTGTATTTAAAGCAATTTAATCCGAAAATTCTAATTTATTTCTTACGTGTTTATTATTAAAACAATTATTTTCATTGTTGAGTTCGTGCTATCTCTGTACTTGATTCTGTATTGTCCCCTGCGACTAAGTATCGTAATGCAGTCTTGACACCCTTCAATGCCTCTTGCACTGCTGGAACACAGTACCACTCTCCGAAGGCCCGTTTACTCGTCTAATAACGTATAAGATGCTTTCAGTGGCAGGATGGCGCAAGCGACTAATGAAACCGATTGCTTTCTCGTGCGACACGGCGGATATCGCCAGGCTTGTGGCAGTCGCCCACGTGAAGTCACGCCATCCCACGGAATATCGAGTGACATCAAGATTGGAACTGAAGCAAGCTATTGCTCTCTGCCACCAGGCGCTATTGCACAGTCGCGCAGCAATACGCTGACACATTTTGTTTCTGCTATGAAACTTGGTGACATAAGCTCATCAGTAGGGCGCGGATTTTAATAACTAGTCATATATTTTTTCTGAACCTTGGAGCGAATTTTAAAACATTTAATACACAAATTCAGGTATTGTCGATAAGAAAAACATATTTTTATTAGGCATACAAAGTCTTATTTACACCGCTTTTAGTAGAAGGTGATATTTTGGTCAAACTTTGCCATAAATGCATATATTTGTCATATTTTAATGACCGTTTTAATAAAAGGTCATATTTTTAAGGACACAAGAATAAAAGGCTTGAAAGTGTGCCTCCCATGACAATGTATCAGGTGATATTGTCACAAACTCAAAAATTATACTACAAAGGATTATTTGATAGAGAAGGATTATTTCAAACAAGAAGTGTGCAGTAGTAAAGCAAGTCGTTTGGTTTGATGGGTTTTATTGTACTGTACTTGATTGGTTTTACAGACACAAGCAATTTTTTTAAAATTCTAGTTAGTTCCAAAGACTGCAAGCCGCATGTACCGTACTCACAATCTATTCTTGAGTGCATTTTGCATTTGCTATACGTAAAAAATTAAAAGGAATTTAAAAAATAAACTTGTATAACGTCTTTTTTTAATTTTCTTAGGTCATATTTATGTAGATCTTCACACTAGATGCCGGTCATTCGTTCCAAAAGCTGAGAACTAGCTCTCATATGAGAAGATGGGTTTGGTAAATGAAGAGAGCACTCAAGTTACAATAAATTTCTTTTCCCCTTAATTTTTTGACGTCTAAAACTCGAATCAGAGTTGTTCATTAGTGAAGTGAACAGATCCCTTTTTACACCAACTATATAAATCGCATCAGTGCCCCAAATTCCAACACTAGGCAGCATGAAAAAAAAGATGTTGTCGGCCAAGGGTCATAATCGAAGTTTCTCCTGAGGAGAAAGTAGCGGACCCGGAATGGGCACCTTACTGATGAGTAGGGCCCGGATTTTAATGACCTAAAAATCAGCGAAATATGACAGCATAAATCAAAGATTTGTCGGAGAGATCGTGCATATAGGTCCTACGTATGGGGGGTTCTTGTATTTACGTTTGAAATAATATTGTTACGTTTCTGTGTGGTGAATTAAAGTCTCGTATTATTTTAACAAAGACGTTTATTTTGTTTCTCTAACACAATCACTGAAAACACTTGATATTTATTTACACTACACTTTCTTCCTTTATTTACACTACACTTCTCTTCAGTTATTTACACTTCTCTTCGCTTATTTTACACTACATTCTCTTGGGATTTATTTACTCTATACTCCTTCTTGCACACTCGCACAGTCCTAAGCACCAGCCACAGTTCGATTTTCTGAATACAGCAGCAACACTCTGGTCACCTAAATCCTGGCGACACAATGCATATTCCTGGCGCCAATGGCCATTCCTGGGGTAGCGCAAACAGATCCTGCTGCACCTCCATTGTTACACCAAAATGCGCTTATGCTTTTCACTATAATGAGACATAAACTCAGAAAATGTGAACTCTTGCATGTTCAGCTCACAAATTTGTGCGGTCTTTTCTTCATCATCATTTTCATTACTTCCTGCGTAAGGGGCCAGCCGATTTGAATGAACGACTCGTGGTTTTCCATTCGGCAATTTTTTAATTCGGTAGACAACATCATTTATCCTCTTCACTACCTCGTACGGTCCTTCCCACTGTCGTAATTTTGGACACAAACCGCGGCGTCGTTAAATAAACAGCCAGACATGATTCCAGGTTGATAACTCCTCCTTCAGCTTGAGGTCATACCGGTCTTTCATCCCGTCACTTGCAGTTTGAATTTTTCACGCACCTGGTTATGAATTACGTCCATTTTCCGTTTTAGGTCATTTACAAAGTCTTCACCGGCTGTTTCTTCATTAGTTTTACAACCAAACTGTAGATCACATGGTAGACGTAGTTCCCGGCCGAAGAGGATATTAGCGGGTGTTTGCCCAGTTGTCTCATGAACAGATGAGCGGTAGGCTAGAAGAAAAAGATGTATGCATTGGTCCCAGTCGCGTTGGTGATCTGACACGATTCCTTCAAATATTTTCCCATTGTTCTGTTCATGCGTTCCATCATTCCATCTGGACTGCGTACGTAGGGCTGTCGTTCTGTTTTTCTTATTCAAGAAGTTCACACACCTTGAAACACCGCAGATCTGAAGTTCCGTCCTTGATCTGAATGCAATTCCAGTGGCACACCAAATCGGCTCACCCATTCCTTAACCAGTACTTCGGGTAGCAGTGGCCTCTTTGGCTAGGTAGGGATATAAGCCTAACCCACTTTGCTGAAATAATCCATAGCCACGAGTATGCATTATTTATTTCATCATCGACATTGAAATGTAGCTGTTAAGTCGATGGCAATTGTCTGAAAGGACTCCAACGTTGCACATTGCTCATCTTCGCTCTCTCTTTTATGTGGCCCATTACTGGTAGCACAAATCTCTGACACTTTGTGCACCACATCTTTACATCTTGCTTGCAATTAACTCAGTAAAATCGTTCGCGCACTTTCTAAGGTTTTGCATAATTCTGAGGATGTTCTCCCTAAAGTTCCATCATGTAATTCTTCAACATTCAGGACCCTCTTACTCGGTAACAATATCTGCGTCCTCTTCTGCGAGCCGTCTTCACTTTCCAGAACTCGTTTAAGAACACCTTCCTCTTCAGTAATCGAATCCCACTGCGCCCAATATGATTTTACTGCTGAAGAACAGGAGCTATTTCTTGCCAACTTGGTCTCCGTCCTGCTATTTTCCATTTCCAAACATGTTTCAATTTAAAGTCCTTCTTTCTGACTTCTGAAGTTCTCTGGTTGCCATTGGTCATTACTGACAGGACCTTTGTAGGGACACATCTTCTCTTCCGCATGACAACAATGCTTGCAGTTTTCAGGGCACGGTCTTCTGGCGAGAGCATCATATCTTGGTGACTACTTCCGCTTCGATGTTCCATCCTAATGTGAATTTTTCCCCAATCTTTCAATCCATCTGGCGACTTGACCTTCTGGATTCTTGAAGTTCAGCAGCCATTTCAAAGCAGCATGATCCGTTCTCAAAAGAAATTCTTTACCGTAGAGATATTTGTAGAAGTGTTCAACGGATTTCACCACAGCAAGTAATTCTCTTCGGGTTACACAATAGTTGCGTTCAGGCTTTGATAGCACTTTACTATAATAACCGATTACTCTCTCTCGTCCATCTTGTATCTGCGATAATACCCCTCCAATACCAACGTTACTTGCGTCAGTATCAAGGCTATAATTCCCTTTGAGGTAGTGGATAGCCCAACATAGGGCACTACATGGCGCTTTTAAGCTTTCTTGAAAGCGTTGGCAATCTTGATCCTATTGAAACAAACGCTTTTCTTCGGTCAGCTGAGTCAGTAGTTTCGCGATGTTGGCAACTCCCAAAACATAGCGACGATAATAGCAACATAGACCCAGGAAACTTCTCAATTCATGTTTATCCTTTGGGACTGGCCATTCCTTTACGGCTGTAACCTTCTCCGGATCAGGTTCTACTCCCATGCCAGATACTACATGTCCAAGGTAATTTACCTGCTTGCGAAATAAATGGCATTTCTTTGGGCTGCGTTTCAAGTTCGCTCCTTCCAATCTCTTGAACAGCTGTTCTAGGTTATTGATGTGGTCTTCGAAAGATTTTCCAACAATTATATCGTTGAGGTAGACTAGACATGTCTCCCACGACAGACCTCTAAGCAGTTTCCATTAATCTTTCGAATGTAGCAGGAGCATTACACAGTCCGAAAGGCATTACTGTAAACTGCCACTAACCTGATCCGATGGTAAATGCAGTCTTCTCTCGATCTCTGGGATCTAATTCTACTTGCCAGTATCCACTTTTCAGGTCAAGTGTCGAGAAGATCTTGGCCCCAGAGAGCGTGTCCAACATGTCAATACGGGGCAATGGATAGCTATCCTTCTTCGTTACATTGTTGAGCTGTCGGAAATCGACAGAACCGAGTTGACCCGTCTTTCTTCTTTACCAATACGACGGGAGACGCCCACGGACTTCTTGATGGTTCGATTACGCCATCCTTCTTCATCTCTTTAATAATCTCATCTGCTTCTTCTCTTCTAGACAGAGGTAATCTTCTAGCAGCTTGGCGAATCGGTGTGGCGTTTCCGGTGTCTATTCTGTGACGAACAATATCAGTCTTTCCTTTTACACCATCACTGCATTCAAAGACATGCTGGTATCGCCGTATTAGGTCTTCAGCCTTATGACACTCTTCCCGAGATAAGCCTTTACAGGCCTCTGTAACCAGATTCTGCAGTCGTTCAGGAATTCCTTTAGGTGGTGGTTCGGTACGGTTCACATTCTGCAAAACCGAGGATACCGTAGAACAATAACCAATTACTGTTCCTTTTCTCAACTTAACAGGATAGTGGTTAATGTTCATTATTCACATGTATGGTTTCGTTCATCGACCAGTTCTTTGGCTACTAGAATCTCCGCGACCAATGTCTTTTGTCGTGACTTCTGGGTTCCAGGATAGCAATCTCTCCAGCTGGAACGTCGCCCTCAGGGCTCGCTTCGACAACATCTCACGCCCGTCAAGATTACGTTGTCAGTTGCAATCACATTCACGGCAATGTTGTTACGTGAATGTAGAACCATATCCACTTCGTTGAGTCTCAGCACACCGTGTCGTAAATCCAGCTGACACCCGTATGTCGTCATAACATCCATTCCTAAAATTGCTTTTTCTTCTATGTCAGCGACCAGCAGACGATGACTGAAAGCAACAGTTCCAATGGCAAGGAGGGCATCCATCTCTCCTACAACATTCGCCGAGTCACCAGTGGCTGTTCGAAGCTTCCATTTGGACGGCATAAGATGAGATGATTTGGCAAAATCGGTTCGTATAATGCCTTGCTGCACCAGTATCCAAAAGTGAGACGTATGGTCTTCCATTTACTAGTGCATCTACGTAAAATGCTGTCAGAACGGTGTCGAATTGACTTGGCGTGTATTTCGTAAGGTAATTTTGTTTGGTTGGTCGATGGATGCCCCTTCCATCAACCTGCTTTAGTTTCCTGCTGGCTGCTATAGTTTACCAACAGACTGCTGCCTCGTTGCTTCAGTGAAGGTCACATCGACTTCTTCACGTGCCCCACCTCCTCAATTCAACATCGAAGTTGTCGCTCTTTGGCTACTCAGAATTGCTTTCATCAACCTCTCCACCATTGCCTCCAAATATTTTTCGTCATAGGTATCGACGCCGGTTTGCAATTCCGTACTGTCCGTCACGTTTCGATGCTCTTGCAACCTGGAAGTCTAGTGCTTGACTTAATGCGTCAGCTAAGGTTTTCGGTCTTGCCAGTCTTAATGCTTGTGTTTCTGCATCATGTAGCGCTTCAATAAAGCACCGGACGGCTGTGCGTTGCAGGGAATTTTCTGAGGCATCAGGGTCCGAAAGGCGCAAGGCGCAGGCGAGAAATATCAGCTTCCAGTTCTTGAAGACTCTCTCCAGGCTTCTGAACACGATTCCTTAGCTGGGTAAAATACATGTCTTCTAGGTGCGCTTGCTCCTACCGTATTTCGAGCCTCTTGACAATTCTGCCTGAAGTTTGATTGTTCATCGGTCGGTATTGTTCTAGAATATGGATTTGCGTTACCACGTAAAAGCCAAAATCAGGCCGTAGCACAATCTGTTGCGCACCAGCCATTTACCGTTGCAGCCTTGGAATTGTTTAAAATAATTCGACCAAGGAAGAAGCGCCATCAGTTGCAGGCGGTTTTACTTGTGCTTTCCCAGTGGTTCCTGTACGGTTGCCACTGTGCCATTTCCAGTGGTTCCTGCACGATGTTTATATTAGATTTTCTGTTGAGGAAGTAAAACCTTCAGCTTCTCTTTCTAACAGATTTAGTAATTTTTCCTCATTCTTCAAAATTTTCATCCATCTTCTCAATTTTCTTTTCCATTTTTCTTCTGTTCTTCAAAATTTTCTCATCCATCTTTCTTCCAAAATCCAATCTCGATCAATTTTTCTTCCAAAATCTTGAATTTTCGACCAACTTTCTTCTAAAGCTTTGAGTTTTCTAGCCAGTTCTTCAAAATTCTGGAATTTTCTGTTAACTTTCCTTTTAAAATTCTGAATTTTTCATTAACTTTCCTTCTAAAATTCTGAATTTCTTCATCAATTCTCCTTTTAAAATTCTACAGGTCCGAAAAGTTCTCGTTGTTTCGAAGAGAAAAGTCTCTGATCCTTGCTCGCTGCCTCTATCGTTTGCAAGACGTTCTTTGTAATATTGCTTTCGTTCCGGAAGTGTCTTGTTCCCTCTCTTCTAACTCTGTCTTCAACTCTGCCACTTTCAGATCCCGTAAAATTCAACTTCATTACGATATTAATTCACCACACGTAACTGTTTTACCAAACACCTCACACCAATTGTAACGGTACTTTGTGATGAATTCAAAACAATACATTTTAACAAAAACGTTTATTTTGTTTCTTAACACAATCACTGAAAAACACTTGATTATTTATTTACACTATCTCTCTTCCTTTATTTACACTACACTTCTTTCACAAGTTATTTACACTTCTTCAGTTATTTTACACTACACTTTGATTTATTTATTTACACCTTCTCTGCACATCACAGTCCTAAGCACTGCCACAGGTTCACTGCACTGATCACAGTTCGATGCACTGGTCACAGTTCACGTCACCGACCACAGTACGATGCACTGACCACGGTTCACGTCACAGAGCACAATCACTGCACTGTTATTCACCGCGATGTACACACTTCATAGTTCAGCTTCCACTGCGGACTCAAGACTGACTCGCGGTCGCCAGCCGTCGCGTATTTATACTCGCCAAGACAATCCAGAACCCTCCGGACATCGCGCACTTTCTGGAGTAATCCGCCGGCAGGTGATGCAACCTGTGCTCACTGGCGCTCGTGTCGCCGGGCAGATGACGTAACTCGCGATCACAGGCACTCTCGGAGTGGCGCCGGGGGATGACGCAATATTCGTTACAATATTGACGGAATTGACATAAATGTAACTTCATTATCTTTGCACGACTTCTAGAATCAGTGGGAAATATAGTTATTCAAATTATTGTTTCCATGCTGTCGCGGCAGGATGTATTATTCCTTGCCGAATCATGGATACGAGCCCAAATTTTATTGCATGGACGTTTTGTTTAAAAATTAATAAAATAATTCAAAATTCAAGTAGTATATGACTTAGTGTAGGGATCACAGAATTTTGAGAACGTGCACAGAATTCACTTCTCCCCATAGCACATCATACACAGTTTTAACGGTTTTTTGACGTAAAATAAATAAATATATAAAGCAAAATATTTAGTAGTAATTATCACTACTAATAACAATAGCAAAAATTACATTTATAATATAATAATAAATGTTTGTTATAATAAACCTAATTTACTAAATTAGTAAAGGTTACAAATATTTATTAATTTACTTTTAAAACTTTGACACCTAGGAAAAAAGGGTTCCAAGACTGTCGCAGGCAACTTATTCCAGTCCGTTGTTCTATTTGTAAATGAAAATTTTCCAACTGTTTTCTGTGACATAAACTTAATTTTGTGCTTGTGATCCCCTCTACTAAAGTACGAGGGTCTACCGAGTCGGATGTAGATATCTTTCCAAGCTGGATAACCGGCATACTTTGTACAGGGCACAGCGTCTTGCCTTAACCCTCCTGATTTCTAGATCCCATACTACATTCTTCCAATTGATCTTTATAAACTACATGCTCTTCTCAGTTCTCCATTTAAATATCATCAAAAATCCTTTTGTGAATTTCTGTAAGGGTCCCAACAAATCACCCCGTATTCCATTAATGGATGAACTACAGATAAGTAAACTAATTCCCTCGCTTTCGCAGTACTCGTTTTTAGTATTCGCATAGTAAAATGCAAGGACCTACAGGCTTTCCCTACAACACAGTTTACCTGATTTTCCCAAGTCAATTTGCTGTCAAAATTTATTCCCAAGTACTTACAAGACAAGACTCTTGGAATATTTTCGTTGCCTAAATGATATTGAGTTTCACTATACTTGCGGCCCCCTACCAAACGTGATGGGTTTGCTTTTCGAACTATTTATTGTGATGCATTTTTTTCTGCCCATAAATGTAATCTCTCTAGATCACCCTGCAAAATATCCTAGTCTTCTTTTGATTGAATAACTCGATCTGTCAATATCAGTCATCTGCAAATATCCGTACCTTTGAATATAAATTATCTGGAAAGGTCATTCACAATTGCGAGAAACAGGAGAGGTCCAATAACGCTTCCTTCAGGTATTCCTGAAGATACCTTTACTCGAGTAGAAAATTGTTGTCCAACTCGGACTTTGTGTTTCTTATCTCGAAGAAGCTCATCAATCCACGCCACAACTCTTGTGTCAACACCCGATTGCATTAATTTATGAACCAGTATATCGTGTGGGACAACATCAAATGCCTTCGCAAAATCTACGGCTTCCACCCCCTCACTATCATCAACTTCATCTGCTATATCCTGAAACAATGATACTCTGACTCTCGTAAGAGAAACCTTACCTAAAACCATGCTGTCCCTGAAAGAACCATTCTTTTTTTCCCCATTGTCGAATATAGCTAGGTATCAAGTGTTCCAATAGCTTACATACCAATTGACATGAGACTTACTGGTCTATAATTGGCTAAAACTTCTGTCATTACTCTTAAAAATCGGAACGCTTCCAATCGTCGGGCACGCTTGGAATAATGTTGTTCGAATTTTTGGAATCTTGTTAGATACGGTAGTATTGTCTCTCCACCGAGTTTTATTATGTCACTTGAAATGTTATCAGGACCCTGCGACTTTCCATTTTTCGTAGATTTAATTCGTTTTCGCAATCTACTTAATCTGGGTTGGTACAGCCTCTCTCGATATGTGTGGTGAGATTTTGTTTTAAAACCGGAACTGAAGTAGGCATTAAATGCGTTTCCTTTTTCCCAATCATCCATTAGTAACGTGTTCTTGGTATCTCTAACGATAGGCATTTCTTCTTTATTTAATTTTCTTCTACAAACATATTTGAAAATCGCCGACCAATTAGTTCCCTCCCTGTCGAGAATATGCTTTAAAAATGTCCCCTGCGCAATTTTCTTTTCCTGCTCAAATTCTTTCGAACAATTGACGAAAATGTATCTTATGATTTTCACTAAGATGTCTATTATTGAAAGCCTTTCTAGTTTTTCTCTTTCTAAATTACAATTTTCACATTGTAATATTCTGGATCTGTGTTACGTTTTAAGTATTTGCCCGGCACAAACGTTTGCAATGCATTATCTAGAATGCTCTTAAACGCGTTCCAAATTTCCTCCATACCCCCGTCCATTCCCAGAAAACAATCGTAGTGTTCTCTCAGGTAGTGGTGAAGTCTTGCGTGATACCTTTTGTTGTATGTTACTTGAACATTTTGCTAAGTATTGAGCACAATATACTGAATTCATTAGCAGAAGTGCCATTTTCTATAAAACTTAAGAATTAAAAATATAAAGATTATTTTCGATTCTCTCGAGCATTTTGTTATTAAGTGCTTTCAAGGGTAAGATGGTGTTAGTAGGATATACTTTACATTATAATATTACATAACCGTTAAAGTTAATACGAAACATAATGTGCTGTTGCGATTCCCTTAATTTTTGAAATGATAATTTTCCTTTTCGCCACAGAAAAATAATCACTGATTTCGAGAGTTCTCAAGTGCTTACTTCGTAGGACGACACCCCAGGTCAGCTTCCCCTTGTGCAAGCGCGGTGTTCCCTTCACACACACTCTCTCTCTCTCGCTCTCTCTCTGTCTCTCTCCCTCTCTCTCACTCCTGGGTTTTCCTCTTCCCTTCCACGTTTCGATAAATTTGTCCGTAAGGTCTCGGCGTACCCCTTTCGCGAGCACGCCCTGGTTTCTTCGCCCTCCGGCCCTCCTAAGTGTGTGTGATGTATAGCCATGGCGGTTTCCAGGGGATTTTAAAGGCGAGCACCTCCGCCAGCTTGGGAATTGTGAGCCCGTATTTTAAGGTATTGGTGAAATCCTTGCGGAAATCAGGCTTCAACGATCGAATTTCTCGAGTTTGTTCCTGAACTACAGCTTCTTTCCTTATCTCGTGACTGTCTTTTATTCAAATTCTCGTATAAAACGTCTCTTCTTTCTTTATAGATGCAATCTATTTCATCTACTCACAATGTGTCTGTGAATTCTACCTCATTGTCTCTCTCGAAAATGTTCAGGCAATGTTCCTCTATTAACAGTGAAGTAATTAGGCTCAGGGCGCACTTTAACTGAGACTATCTATTGTAAGTTCACTCTTTTGAAGTAATGGTTCTGCTATACAGACGTGAATGTAAGGAATACATATCTGCGAGTAGCTCGCCCAAATGTTCATAAAATGTGTCCCAGGTAAGGTTGTTTCTTTCATGTGTCCTAGCGAAAGCTTAGTAGCAGGCTTTCTGCGTCTGCATTGGAGAGCGCGCTCCACTCGCTGCCGCGGGAGGGCCCGAGCAAAGGGGCGGTATTCTTGGCAACCTCACTTTACTAGGGACCATAAAAGAGAGCAAGCGACATCTCATTTTGTCGGCGAATTTTACGAGCAAGTTACGTCGGCGACTGAGTCTCTAACTTTTGTCTACCACTCATTTATTCGGTACCGTGAATAACGCAACGCATTAGCCCTCCCCGCATTCAATTATTTCTGTATTCGTGACATACGTGCCAAACTTGTAGTCGCGGTGATACTATTGTCTAACTTTGACTGGATTTGATGGACGTTCCACGACGCCGAGCTAACGAAGCGACTCCTCTATGGTAGGCGATGAAGCTTTTATTGGGGGAGAGAAAAATGAAAATTTATTTTCATAGATTTCGGTTATATTCTCTTATTTCTGAGAGTGGATTGGTTTTATGGGGAAAGGGCATACGAGGATAAAGACGTGAGTCTTGGGAGTAAACGCTATCTATAAAATAGAAGAAACTTTCTTGTTTATATACAGACGTGTAGCAAATAAATATCGTTTCTATACATTCTTCTAAAATTTCAGTTAAAAATCGGAGGATATGTATGTGTTGAAGATTTGGAACGAACGGTACTTTTCTTGAAAGCACATATTTGTTTCCTTCGTAATAGCTGTGTGCATGGGAAAAATGATAAAATCTGAAAGCATACGATATTGTAATAACATTATAAAAGCGTGATAAAAATAGTATGTATTCAGGGCAATTCCGAAAAGTAGACATCCATTTATTAAAATGCATTATGAAACTACGAATGGACACTGAAGTTCCTTTTCCTTACTTCAGTGTCCATTCGTTAAGGGAAAGAATGAGTACATAATTTGTCGCACATTATGATCTACATGAGCACAAACAATTTTTTCGCGTGATGGTTCTTTTGATAGTGGCGTTCAGAAGATCAGTGTTTAAAAAGTGCGCCTAAATTCTGCGCTGAATTTTGAGTTTACTATATCGGAATCAATAACTGTAGAATGAGTTGAACAATCATCTTTGAAGGATTTCTGAACAACAAATCAAAAAAGACTCCTGGAACTTCAATGCTCCAGAGAGGCAAGGTGTCTCAGAATAAATGTTACAAACTTCTAGGTCATGTAGATGGGTCGAAAATGCTCAATTTTTGAATTTATAGTGAGAAATTCCATATAAAGAAGTTAAAACATGTGGTGTTTACCCTTGCATTTCTCTATATGCCCTAGAAGTTTGTAACATTCCTTCTGAGACATCTGTATGTAATATACAATTCACTGTATCTTTCTTAATGTGCAATTCTTTTAAAAAATCGCATGCTGATATACTGAGGTGTTAATTTTTTGGCGTCATGTATATTAAAATAAAAGTATTAAATCAATTTTAACTTGCCCACGTAAAAATATAAATAATTAAAAATTAATTTGTGTCATATTAGATCGTGTTTTTCACAATTAAGCTAATTATGCGTTGAATTACAGTGTGCATAGAATTTGTATACGCAGGATGGAACCTTTTAGGTGGAAGAAACTACACTAGCGTGTTTCTCATAATATTCCGAATAAATAATCCCTGTATAAATTTCGACCACAAAAACGGTTTTTGTAATTTTCTAATTTCGCCGCATTCTGTATGTCACAGGAACTTTGTAGATTTCCAAGACTGGAAGTACTTTTCGAACAACTGCCCTGCACCTGCTACGTGAAGGAGTAGGTGTATGCAAGTCCCATGTATATGGGACTTGCATACACCTACTCCTTCACGTTATTGTAAAAGAAACAATCAACAATCGGTGAATGGTCTGCGACAATGATAGCATTTTGTCACGATAACACGGATCTCTCTGTACATATTCGTGCTTTTCAATAGATGTGTACGGTGACGCCGATTCGGATGACGTTCGACGCGAACTTCAGGGCGGGAGTTGCTCCGGCTAATAGCAAAAGTTGGGTACATATCGCCCTATTCGGATGTGACATACTCTTCGGCTCGTGTTGAAATGGGCCGCGTAGCGCCGTACAAATTAACAGTGACCGCGACGATAAGGGCCTGCGACCTGCAGCCAACCCGTGTTATGCTCCGCGTCGCACTATGATAGGAATTTACGAAAATATGCACATAAATGGAAAAGAAGATAGTTTGTATTTTGGTATTTTTAGCTATTAGGTTAGAGGCAATGTGGATAAGTTGTACACAGTACAAACATACGTACACAGTACAAACATACGTACACAGTACAAACAAACGTACACAGTATAAACATGCATACGTACACAGTATAAACATGCAGACGTACACAGTATAAACATGCAGACGTACACAGTACAAATATGCTTAAAATTGTTACTTTCCTTGTGATGCTCAGTATAGTCTCTAATTGTACAGAAACATCATTGTAGAATTCGTATAGAAGCAGTTATGCAGCTGAAACGATTTCACTTTGGATTTAAACTTTTCTATCGAATTAATTCGTTTAATGTCATCTGGCAAAGTGTTGTAAAATAATGTACATATATTGTATGTGAAATTTTTGTAATGAGCTGTTGATACTGTTACCTGATGAATATGATTTCTACGTCGAGTGTTATAGTAACTTTGGCAGGTTATAAAAACTTTGTGTTATAGTAACTTTGGAGTGTTATAAAAACTTTGGCATTTTCTGAAAATATATTCCCGCCCTTGAGCAAGTCATTTTTTACAAAAACCACTGATTCGTAAATAAAAAGACACGGTAATGGTAGAATTCCTAGATTAATGAAGAGAGGCTTACATGAATCACGTGGGTGGGATTTGGTTATTATTCGTACAATTCGTTTTTTAATCTAAAAGTCTGGGAGCTATAAGACGTATTCCCCCAGAATATTATGCCATATCTCAGGCGGGAATGAACATTCGCTAAGTATACACAACGAGCAGTATGAAGGCTGACAGAATTTGCAAGAATTCTGAACGCGTAGCATAATGAACTTAATTGTGTGTTCAATTCATTTAAATGGACGTTCCATTTAAGGTTTGACTGAATTGAGAGACCTAAAATTTTGTATTCTTAACATCAATGGACCCTTTTTTTTTTGAAATGGAAAACTGCATTGAAACCGTTTTCTTTCGTTTACTGTTAATTTGTTATTTCGGATCCAATTTCAAACATCTGATATTGTACCGTTTACGGTTTCTTTATTGCAAAGGAAGTTCGTATCATCCGCAAAGAGAACTGTTCTTCCGTTTCGAATCGTCGAGGGCATATCGCTTACGTAAAGTAGAAATAGAATAGGGCCTAAAATCGATCCTTAAGGAACTCCACGTGCAATGGGAAAAGTCGGAAAGGTGCGTACGTAATGTTCCATCATTCCAGTAAGGTATATACACTCTGAGATCGTTGTTTAAGGTACGAACATAACCAATCTAGAGCAATACCACGGATTCCATATGAAGGTAATTTGGAAAGTAAAATGTCATGATCAATGACGTCAAAAGCTATTGAGAGATCTAAAAATAATCCAATAGGTGCCTCGTTTTGATCCAGTGATGAGGTGACATCTTTAAGAAAAGAAAATATGGCTGTTTCCGTTGATTTTGATTTTCTAAATCCATGTTGGCAATCTGAAAGCGCGTCGTGTTTACTGAGATAGGTTTCCATTCGTACGTAAAAAAAAAGTCTAATATTTTTGAAAAAACTGATAGAAGAGAAAGGGGCCATTAATTTCGAATTTCATTTTTGTTGCCTTTTTTGAAGAGCGGCTTAATTTTAGCCATTTTGAAAATATCTGGAAACGTTCCGGTGCATACGGATGCATTAAATATGTGAGGTAACGGTCGTATAAGGGCATACGCACAGATCTTTAACAGAGAATCCGGGAATTCATCTAAACCGGACGAATATTTATTTTTTACTTTACCGATTATTTTGAGAATTTCAAAGGAAGAAGTTTCGGAAACGAACATCGTGTCTAAGATTTTGGGTGGACTGTCTATTATTATATTTTTTGACTGAAGACCATTAGTGAGATCGGCAGCAATTCTCGAAAAGTATTGCTTAAAGAGACTAGCGACTGTTGCCGGATCGTTCACATTAATATCGTTATATTTTAAAACAACATTCTCTACAAGGTTTCTAGTTGATTTGGTCGTATTTTTTATTATATTCCACATTGCTTTTGTTTTTTTATTTGAGTTCAATTCTCGATCTATCAAAGAACGGGCATCCAATGGCAAACTATTTCTTAAAATGTCAGCATTACTCTCCAGAAGCAACTTCTCTTGCACTAAAGTGTCAATGATATCTTGATCGGTCTTGGTTTTTTCCCCTGGCGCCTCACTTTCTGCTGCAATACTTTTATTTGCTTCTTAGCACTTCACATTTTTTCATTGGAATTTTTAAGTTCCTCAATTAATTTTCTCTTGGGTGGGCTGTGAAGAGCATCACCTGATTATCACTGTTGATCAATTGCACAAAATCATATCTTTCGCTTTCTGATGAAATACTTCGTTTAGGTTGTTTTCGTGGTGTCTTCACACGATTTTGAAGATGTGAAGGATATGCTGCAAAAATTCTCAGAACAGCTTTTTCTCTGTCTTCTGTTCTCGCCGGTTAAGTCAATATCTTCTGGACGAAAATGTTGGGAGCAAACATCAGATGCAGAGGTTGGTTGCCAGTTTTCCTTTCTAATGCCATTAACCGAGTTTGTTTTTTTTTTTTTTTTTTTTTTTTTTTTTGTAATCTTCTCGCATTAGAAATCTAATCAAAATCAGAACAAAACGGCATTGGAGGTTAGGGTCAACTTTACAAATCACTCCTCAGGACATTAATACACACAAACCTTTTCTTTTCCTAGCCAATTTTAATAGGTTGTTAAATCATACGATCTTGACATCAAAAATCGTCAACAGTCGATAAAATTCAGTTACTAGGTAGTAATGAAAAGGGAACTTAGCGGTGTAATGAAATTCCAATTTCTTTCTCCTTTGTCGCGAATTCGAAAAATTGCCTCCAAACAGCACACAAGTATTCGCATTCGCGAGGAAATTAACAAAAGACAACGGAAACCATTCAGAAATGAGAAAAAAGATAATTAATTTAACACATACAGCATAGGCAGCGAACGAATCTGTAGCAACAAAAGATGGCGACGAGCGCAAGATTTTTAGCTTCACTAGCGCCAATGTTACGAGATAGAACGTTGCCAGTCTAGTATTATGTGTCTGTGCACTGAATAGTAGACTGAAAATGTGCCATTTGTGTTGAAATACTGTAATTGATACGTTCAGAATGGGTAAGAGAGTATTTCATGGCAACTTGTTCAGGTGAAGGGAAAAACAATAAGGAGAGAATTTCATCCTTTTAAAATATAGATGGTAGGTAATAGACCTTGTTGCCATTGATATGGAATAAGAAGGTGCAGTTAGAAGAAATCCTGCTTAAAAGGGGAATGTGCAAGCATAGAAATTCAAAGATAAACAATGAATATGGTCCAAACAACGAAAGTGTGCAGATTCTTAAAGTTAAAGTGGACACTACCGGTCCCGAACTAGGTGTAGTACCGTTAGGATATTTAGTCAAGAACATTAAAACCAAAGAAAAACATCTGCTTAGTGCACATCAAGTTCATAAATTATATCCTAATTGCCTCATAAAATATTATGAGAAGAGACTTGTGTTTGAGAAGGAGTAAACAAGATGTTAGTGAAAAAGCTTTTTTTGTTTTCATATTGTATTTAAAGTATTAATGAACACCAAAAAGTTAATGTGTTGTACAACATGAAATCACATTTTTAAGTTTATAATACATGTAACAGATTTTATTACAATTGGAGAAGGGTAAGATATTTTTTTCACACAAATACAATTTTATAATTGCTTAGTTAATTAATTATGTGCAAATGAAACTCGTACTTGAAAACCACAAGAAAATCTCCATGATATATAACCACAAAACAAGAAAAAAGTCAAAACTTTTATTTACCGCATCACAGTACCAAACTAGATAGTGCAACATACTGGCAATATGGAACTACATCTGTAAAACTAGATGCAAAATACTTTAATATAATGTCAAATTCTTGCTGGAGAGTCTCATGAAAAATAATAGTTTACTGGACAGAGATTAATTTGAAAGTAAGAGATGTATTGCTGTGTGCTGCAGTAAAAGTACTATGATTGCTGAAAAATACTTCCATTTCTGAACTTCATATTATATTATGTATGCTTTCAAAAAGAGTAAGCCATAAATATGTTGAACTATTTGTCTTTATGTTGCACAAAAAAGTAGTAATTGTGAAAAATGGCTACATGTTAGAGAACAAGTTAGTTTTTTTGATGTGAGAATATGTATTTTGCAAAGGAGAGGTATTTTGTAGAAAACTCCAAAATGATGAGATCAATGTTATTATGCTTTTACAAATCATATGTCTGACAATCATTATCTCATGTAATATGGAAGCTCAAAAACATTTAATATTAATGTTATTGAATGTTGCAATTCTATGTTTACAGTTAGAACCAATAAAACTACAGTGAACTGATTTAAGTATAATGCTCTTGCATTGATATCATAACTTTTGAACTAATAAAACCTATTATACCTGCAAGTTGGAATAAACTCTTAGATAAAGTTGAAACTAATAGAAACCCACAAAATGGACCACATGTTCCAGAGAAGATTCAGATTCTTTGGAGAGTAGTAATAAATCTAATATTGAAATAGAATTCTTTATCTTTTATAGTGTTAATTCAAAATCGTTTGATTCTGGGTAACTGCTTCTTCAGTCTCACATTTGTTCATTCAACTCGAGACACTGTTTAATTATTATTTTAAGATGAAAATAATTTATAGAAAAGCAAAATTGAATTAAAAAAATGGCCCTGACAACACTGCAATGCGAGAAAGTGTGATCAAAATTGAGATCAACAGTGGTGCACAAAATAGGCTGAACTTACATTTGGGTGGTGTTAACAAAATAGAAGCCGAAGATAATATTTAATAAATTTTTTAAAAAAACTTAGTCATTAATTTATCCATGTACAAAAGTATCACAACAATTAAGGCAACATTTTTCACAATTACTCTCTATCACAAGGTAAAATATGCATTTATCACAATATCACAAGGTATCACATTTTTATTTCAATGATTATATAGATAGAGTTGAATATTGTGAAAATATGAAGATGATTTTTTCAAACAATCAATGAGGTCATTTATACTAAGGTTTAATAAATTTTTAACACTTACATTTTTTATACTATACATTTAAGACATACATGAATACTAAGTTTTAATTAAATTCCAGTCTTGTGATCAGATTTTTAGATTTTTATTTAGTGATGTAGTATGATGAAACAAATGTATAAAAATATCTGACTTAATTGTTTTTTTAGACATCAATGTATTTAGAAGTACTGAGCCATATATTATTTGAAGATTTATAATGATATTAGTTTCTTATTCAAAAACTTAAGAGCAGAAATCTTAGATTTTAAAGAAACATGTTCATAATTATGATTAAGGTAAGGATAAAAGAAATTGAACTCGGTGCAAGAATTTAAAAAATCTGTGTTGAACTCTTTTTTAATCAATTAATGTGTGGTGAACAAACAGTAGTAGTAAACAACAAATGCTATGTAAAGGTACAACAAATGTGGTGTAAACAAAACAGTAAATGTGATCTAAAGACTTTTTAATGGTACTAGACTATATGTATTGCTTTACAAGTTCCCATCATTAAACCAAGTTGTTCAAATATTTTTGTATAATCATATTAATGTTATATAATTTCTTTTCATTATTGAAGCACAAAACTTTGTATTGAATAAAAATGTTTGAATAAACATCATTCATAGACTTACAAAACTAAAAATGTTGTATATTTACATTTGTTAAGGTTAATGTATAAACCATTTGAAAGACCCAAACAATTAACAGCCAATAGATCTTCTAGTAAATCCTCTATGGCATTGTTAGATTTGATATATTTGAACAGTTTCCATCATCAACAACAGTGAAAACTCGATGTTTTAAAACATACGTTAATTTGTTTATAAATATAAGAAATAGGAGTACAACATGTGAATCTTGAGGTGATGGAACATGAGCATCAGAAATAAAATTTTGTATTAACAAATTGATTTCTTTTAAATAAATACCTCGAAAACCAATCAAGAAGTGTTAAGTATAATAAATAAATCAAGAAATTGGTATGTAATGTAGTTTTATTTTTCATTTGAACATAGTAAGTGAACACAATACGGAACACAAACTTTCTAATTTAAATGCAAGGAATTTCACTTTTAGGGAAAAAAGAAGAGTATTACTCAAGTAACTATATAACAATTAAACAAAAATTAATTTTATTCTTTGTTTATCCTTCAATAAATTACAATTCTGTATATCACTCTCAGTGTTTGGGCATCGGCACAGTGTGTAATTTTGGCCAACTACCTGGAAAAAATTAAATTTTCGACTGAACTGAAATAGTAAAATTGTCAATAGTATTCAAAGAATATAATCTTAAATTTTGAAGCAATCCAGAATAGTATGCATTTAATAAAATAACCTGCCAAATTTCAGTCACTTTAGAATGGTTATTAATTTGCTAAGAAAATATTTGACTCATCCAATAAAATGAAGGCCAAACATTTTGGCTCATACTAAAGTGAAAAAGTCTCCCACCTTTCACAATACTAAAACTATGATTTATCCTGACCACTCACTACATTTACTAGCTGTTGTTGAGTGCACATTCTTCTCTACAATTTTTTATTGTTGCATTCAGGTGATAACAACAGTTCAGTTATGACATTAACATGTTGGGAGTGTAGTATTTGTAAATGCAGTTCAATAATGAGCTTATACATTGTCAAATGGTCAAAGAGGTTCCTAAGCATTAAGATTGATTCAAATTGCAGACACAGCAGGTAAATCAATGCTGGGCAGAATAATACATTTTGATTTCAGTTTTTTAAATTAATTTAACTAATTTGATCTGATTTTTAGTGTGTGTTTGTACATCGAGATTACAGAAATTGGAATAACATAAGTAAAAAATATAAATATGATTTATGCTGGTGATTTCTTCCTTTACTTTTTTGATTTTAATAGTATGTAAACTATTTATTAATTTTATGAAGATGAATTTTGTGCTAGTGAATGCAAGAACTCGAAGTGCAGTGAAAGGGACTAATAGAATTGAACCTTTTGTAACTGAAATTAATATAAACGTAAAACAAGAATATTAAATTTGTAAAATGAAAGGTTAAAAGAAATAAACAAAAAATACATTTGAAAATAATTTTTAACTTCATATTTAACGATAATTTAAATAAATCTTGGCGTTTTTATAAAGAATGTGAATTAAATTTTTTGGGGGAATCAGTCATAAAATTTGTTATTTATATGTATTTGTGAAACAGTTTTAAAGTAGCTTTTTTGAAATAATTACTGATGTCCCTAAACATGTTCTTAGACTCCTTGTGTATAACAAATTAATAGTAAACAAAAAGAAAACGGTTTTAATGCAGTTATCCATTTCAAATAAACAATTCTGTGTTCCATTGAAAATGAACAGTGCACCATTGACTGATGTTAAGGCAACAACATTTTTAGGTCTCTCAATTCAGTCAAACCTTAAACGGAACGTCCATTTAAATGAATTGAACACACAATTAAGTTCATTATGCTACGCGTTCAGAATTCTTGCAAATTCTGTCAGCATCCTCCTGCTCGTTGTGTATACTTAGCGAATGTTCATTCCCGCCTGAGATATGGCATAATATTCTGGGGAAATACATCTTATAGCTCCCAGACTTTTAGATTACAAAAACGAATTGTACGAATAATAACCAAATCCCACCCACGTGATTCATATAAGCCTCTCTTCATCAATCTAGGAATTCTACCATTACCGTGTCTTTTTATTTACGAATCAGTGGTTTTTGTAAAAATGACTTGCTCAAGGGCGGGAATATTTTTTCAGAAAATGCCGAAGTCTATTACTATAACACTCGACGTAGAAATCATATTCATCAGGTGACAGTATCAACAGCTCATTACAAAAAAATCATGTACATTATTTTACAACACTTTGCCAGATGACATTAAACGATTAAATTCAATAGAAAAGTTTAAATCCCAAGTGAAATCGTTTCTGCTGCTTAACTGTTTCTATACAATTAGAGACTATACTGAGCATCACAAGAAAAGTAACATTAATTTTAACAATGATACATATTGCATTATTTACAATTTGGACTGAATAAATGAGTATAAACAACCTGTAACAACTATTGTACTACAGCTTCCGGGTCAATGACCCCCATCTCGATCAGGTTTTTCGTCCAGTTTCCCTGATCCATTGAGCAAATGCTGAGATAGCCCCTTGTTTTGCGTCTGGACATAAATGTAACTTCATTTTCTGTGCACGTCTTCTAGAATTCAGTGGGAAATACAATTATTCAAATTATCGTTTCCATGTTGTCGCGGCAGGAAGTAATAAGAGCCAAAATTTATTGCTTATTTATCCTTGAAAATAGATTTTATTACATGGGAGTTTTTTGTTTTTTCTCCCTTTCAAAATTTATTGCTTATTTATCCTTTAAAATAGATTTTATTACATGGGAGTTTTTGTTTTTCCTTTCAAAAATTCAAAAATTCAAAATTTAAGTAGTATATGACTTAGTGAAGGGATCACAGAATTTTGAAAATGTTCACACAATTCACTTTTACCCATAGCACGTCATACGCAGTTTTTAACTGTTTTTTTGACGTAAAATAAATAAAGAAATAAATAAGTACTTGTTAAAGTTCACAATTTTTAAAATTTGTTATTCCATAATACACAGGTTATTTCACGATATTTCAGAAAAAGGTTGGCCCCATCATCAAGCACGGAAAAATAATACATGAATTGGCATGAAACATTTGTAAGCAATTGCAATAAGATTCCAGATTAATTGGTAATCTAATACGATGGACTATGCGCCAGGAAAGTCTCTCCGCCCTGAGCCGAGTCAGGGCCTCCTTTTACTAATTGCATTAATGTTCGTAGAAATCAGGTCACTGGGAAACAGGTAAAGGGGACAACACTTCCATCATCTTTTGTGATTGTGATGTGTATTCAGTGTACGTTATATTGTGTTACGTGCCGTAGCTAGTGCTACCAACCTTATTTTTTGTTGCTATCACACTCACCAGAGAGGTGCTACTGCGGAGAGACTTTTCTGACGCCCTGAATCTTTTCTAACATTCAAATGGATTAAAATATAGGATAATTTAAAATCATATTAAAACGCCTGAAAGTTTTAAATTATTATTATTATTATTATTATTATTATTATTATTATTATTATTATTATTATTATTATTATTATTATTATTATTATTATTATTATTATTATTATTATTATTATTATTATTCTAATTATTATTAAAAAATACAAGTGGTTGGAGACTCACTTTATCTTACTACTTCTCCAAAGCATTGAAAAGGGTTTATGATTTCTAGGAAAACTTGTGCCTCTTTCTCACCACCATTCAATGGCTCTTCGAAGGCCCCCATCTTGAAGAATTTGGCGAATTCATGGAACCACAAAAACTCCTTCTTCGATCTCCGCAGCACCTAGCCGAAGAAAATTTGAAAATAGATACTTAAATGCTGGTTCATTCTTTATCTGTCGGCTGCTGCTCTGAATGCAGTGCCCACAAACTCTAGTAAGCTATTTACCTTGCCCGAGACCTTGACACGGCTGCCGTAGAGTTTGAGAGAGCCAGGCTCGGCGGATGTGGGTATGGTGAGTAGGTATACCCACACGAAAAATTCCGAGTGAACAACAGTTACAAACAATATCATTATCAAATACATTTACTTTGAAATTTTAGTTTGAAGATGATGGAGAATCATGTCATAATCAAAATATATTGAATAAATTTAAATATTTAGCATTTAAATGCTTTTAATGTGATAGAAAATCTGTTTTATCAGCTACTTTTTTGTTAGTAAACACAAACTACATCTAAAATTCTCAAGTAATTCTCATTTAAAGGAGTCACTTCTCTCTAATTAATAATTCTGCGAACCTCTCAAATAATTACTCGTAAAAATGACTAAAAAATAGTCCTCCATCTGGTGCGGTTATATCTAACGGTGAAAATAAACCACAAAATTATGTATTGATTTTAGACGTGTCACTAGAAAGCAAATTATAAAGTAATTTCATACCTCTATATAGTTCTGTATGTTAGGGAAAATACGCAAAATGGAACAAATATGTATTTAACTTTTTATAAATTGCGCGCATTTGAGAATTTTCTCACGCTCCCGACGGAATAAAAACTTTCTTTAAAAATAATTCCAAAATTTTCAATTCCATTTTAAAGTTTGAATTTCGCGGCAAATAAAATTTCTAATTTTTTTTGAAAAATTTAGTAAATTTCACATAAAGAATCATTATTTTCCACGGAAATTCATATGGCCAATTTAGTGAAAAAATAAAAATAAAAAGCACGTTTTTCGTTATTACTAAGGATGTGAGGGGGCGGAATCTAAAACGGGCATCAAAAAGGTTTTCGTGGAGACAATCCTTAGGAAAGATTTATTTTCTGATTTCAAGCGGGCTCTTTTTACCTTCTTGTCCGGCTAGAGTCTTTGTCTCACTTTTCATATGGAAGAAAAATGGTCTGATGAATTGAAAGAGAATGTTTAGAGGAATGTATTTGTTAAAGCAAGAAAAGGATACATGCAGACGATTTAATTTTATTGAAAGGAGTTACTATTATAAAAATTTGACCATGAATCATACAATAGTATTTGCATTTTTTAAGGTAATTGATTATATTTTGTACGTTAAACGAATTCACTCTTTTCGCACAATTTAAGACACTTCTTGCTTAATACTCGTACATTAGCGGAATACATAATTTGATTTTGTACTGCTGAATTCCCTTGCATCATGCACACACCAACGTTAATAGCATAGCGGTCCGGCTCCTGCTATTAATAACAGAGATAATGACCTCGCGCAAGTTGTCCAAGAAATACGGTTTTCCGCGAAGCCGTTTTTTGCCCAGTCTCTTCTTGCTCCTCTCTTGTAAATTCATGGGGCGTGCGGGAGGAGAGTTGGGGTGCATGGCTCGGTTTTATCTCTCGTTCAGGTTGTTCTTGCGCGTCCAAAAGAGCCAAAGCAGACCTCGCGGGTATCTCGAGTGCCGGAACAGAGCACGCAAACTTCAACAGGTTCTCTCTGGAGGTGAGCAGATTAGTCTTGTGTGCACCGAAGGTCGGGCGCATTGCCGAAGCCGCAGGCGTGAATTTCTTATCGGTACTTTTGGTACTTTACGAGACTTGAAACTTAGTGAGCATTCGCTTCAACGTGAATTTGTCACTTCGTGAACCGCTTCGTCTTTAGATATGCTTGCAGCTGACATTAAAGCTGATGGTAAGATTTTACAGCTGCTTTGAATGGACAATTTTTGTCGATGCTTCTAACTCAATACATTTTAATTGATCACTGAAATAACATTTTTGTTTCCCTTTACTACTTGCGTAGTAAAGAGAAGTACTATTTACGTAGTGAAGAGAAAATATTGAAATGCTACAGCGAAAACTGATTTTTCGACAGAAAAACTCGTAATAAGCGTCTATGAAACTGAAAAAATGGATAATTCTCACCCCTACATGTGTCTAGTAAATACTTTTCTCTAAAACGTTGTATAGTCAGAATTTTGTGGGTTCTTGATACCGAAAAATTGGTTTACTGTCAAACGTCTGATTAATTGTTAGTGATTCCGGGCGAGTAAATCTCTAAGGTAATAAGTCCCGTAAGTTTAGTACATGTTTTCCTCGGGTGGTGGTGGTGGTGGTGGTGGTGGTGGTGGTCTTCCCCAGCTGAATGGCGAAATTCGGCGCCACCCTACCGTCGCGGTTTGCAGGGTTTTCTGCAACCACATATCTCCCACCTGCGGGGCACCGCCCCAGCCAGGACAAGCTCTAATAGCGTTTTCCATTCGTTGCACTAAAACCCACCCTAGTGCAGGGCAAAAACGTCATCGCTCCGAAACAGTGCTGCCCCCATACGCGGTAAGGGCAGCTGCGAATGAAACGGATTCCGGAACTGAGTCAGTGCGTGTGCGCTACGCCGTGAGATTATAGAGAGCTGTTCTTGATCTGTCACACTGATGGAACGCGAAAAATAATAATTTTGAATTATGATCGTTGTTGTAATTTTTATGAAGTCTTTTGATAATTCTTACCTCTTAATTCATAAAATATTAACGTGTGATTTCTTTATTTAAAAACCCGAAAACTTCAAATACGTTTATGTGGAAATTTCATTTCTCGAGATTTGCCAGTGATCGGAATAGTAGTTAAGATTTTGAACCGAAGGGCTTCTGCAGAATTGTTTGGGTATTGAAAACCATAGAAATCTTAACATGAGCGTTTCCGCTGGTATATGTATGGGCGTGCGAGAAACACTTCTTGGCACATATATTTGAATGATTTTGTAAGGGTCACTATTTTTATTTTCACTTTATTAGCGTTTCGTAATTCAGGCGTACCTGATTTAGAATTTTATCTTTAAATAAAAAAAATGTATAACTTTTTGAAAATTTGATTAGTTTTCCTGTAATTTTGCGTGAAACAAAAACAAGATTTTTTCAAAAACAGCTCCCTTAATTTTTTTCTCTACACTTTTCCAGAAGTTAAAAATGTGCGAGACTGTATGTGCCGTTGCACCACCAGTTTAGTATATTTAACAAAATGAGAGTCATACAAATTACGAAGTATTTTGAAATGCTTGAAACAATTTAATAATAAAATACAATCATTTCAAAGTGTATCAGAAATTCAGGAATGAGTTTATTATAATTTCATTTATTACTAATGTACTGGGTATATGCGATTGACCTAACTTCTTACTGCATTTGAACATCAAAGGATGTAGTAAACAATGAAAGTACTTTACATATTTTGACTTAGGGAGTTTTGAAACATTTTAATAAGTGGGAATATGGAGAAGTGAAGGAAATTGAATTTATAGTTATACCGGTGAATAGAAGCAACGCTTAATTTTTTTATCATGTTACAATATAATTATTAGTTACATATTCGTACGTAAAATCGACTTGAATGAAAAATGAAATTAATTAAATATGCCTTGAAACGAGCATTCTTATCAATGTTCCGTGATCAAGGGATTTGGGTATAGGAAAATTCTTAAACTTCTTTCATTTCTGAAATATTGGGTCAGATTAATTATTTTTGCAAGTCACAACTTTGAAAGTGAAAAATCTGCCATCTTAGAGCGTTCGCTATGACCCGATCTCAACAGACTGAAATAATATTTCGCTAACCGCTAGGAGACTCCGGCAACGATAAATTATTGTGATAGCAGCAAAGTGCTCTAAGTCGCCTTTTACGAAAGTCGAATTCCGTGAAGCGGGTGTAAGCGAGTTACAGGGTATTTAAAGAAGAACCGGAGGCGCCTGCTTCACAGATGCACCCCCGGGGATCGGCGGGCAGTGCCCCGAAGCTACATAATGAGTTGAGCAGCGAAGCCAACGACTCTCTGGGGGATGTCAAAGCAGGCCGGAGGAGAGGAAAGGTGGGGGGAGAGGGGAACCGATGCGGGCCGTGGCGGGGCCGCTCGGAGCGGTGCGAAGCGGTGAGTGAGGGGGAGGGCGCGCAGAGGAGCGCAAGTGTGAGGAGCAGAGCCGGAAACGCGTTAACTCAGGGCTCCCCAAACCACGCCCTTCCAGCCCAATGAGACCCTTGGGCACTTCAGCACACGTATACTGGGCTTTCGCCGAAAAGTGTAACAAGTGGCGCACACCTTTTAACAAACCATTAAATTTTGAGCCGCAACTTTAATTCACATAAAGTTTATTACTCTTTGAAGATATACTGACAACAGGCAAACGCATCAACAGTAGGCAGGGACAGAGAACTGAAGATCTTTGTGGTAAAATGTAGAAGGAAAGAATAAAGTTCGCATAAATGCCATCTAAAAACATGTATGTCATGTATTGAACTTGTGGCTAAGCGGTACACCTTGGTTACTTCCCATTGGTCGGTAAAAAATATTGTTGTATTTACTGAGAGAATTTCGATCTTCTCTTCTAAAAAATAAGATTGGATGAATTTCAATTTTTCTCAATAAATCATAAATATACAATTCTAAACATGAACCATTTATGACAATATTTGGTATTATAATTTTTTTCTTTTTGGAAAAGCTTGTTTTGAAGTTAAGTGATTACTCATTGAACATGAATATGTAGAAATCTCATAAATGGTTTCAGTGTCCACTGTAGATGAGAAGTTCTGGAATTAGGGGTGATCGTCTTTGTGAACTACTTATTTACTGGCAATACTTCATAGTAACGTTGAGGGATTGCTCGAGTCATTCGATCTACTCTCTTTCATAAATGTAGAGAGTCAAAGGTAGAAAGATGACAAACGTTTAATATGTTTCGCAATACTGCACTGATATATCGACCAAAATCAAATCGAGAAATGTAAAGCTATACTTACCGACCACCGACCGTTCACATTATTTCACAAGGATTCACCGACTTTTAGAAGTATTCATTAACTCCGTGAGCATATTTTACACAAAGTAATTGTAAAGGTTTTTCAGACGTAGTGGTAAACAATTGAACACGTTCACAACGATTTTTCATTAAAGTAAATCTGAATGTTAAATGAAATATTATTATTGTTATTATTGTTGTTGTTATTATTATTATTATTATTATTGTTGTTGTTGTTGTTGTTGTTGTCGCATATTTCAGCCTCAGATAGAACAAAACAAAGAGTGGCGCAGGTCTAATTTTTGTTAACCTCTCTGAATTTTCGAAAATTTCAGAGTTCACACATTTGTCGGCGTCTTCGTACCACTACAATATTGAAGATAGAGATTTTTAGTTAATAAAATCAGTTCTTGAAACAGATATTTAACAGTTCAGTGGTCGCGTCATATTTTAAAACGACAAAAGCTAAGTCGGACTGTGAGTTCGCGGGTAGCTAAAGGCACAGTGGTAAATGCAAATTAGAAAAACAAATCAGCTTAGAATTGAAAGGAACCGACTTAAAAAGTCTCTGGAGTGTTCAGAATATTTTAATGAAAAAGTAATTAAAATACAAGATCAATTTTGTCACTTGTGTGCTTGGAGTTGCGTTATTTCAAAGTTTATTTAACGTTTTCGTGAAATTTGTTACAAGCTTTATTTTGGGGGAACAGGTCCAGTCC
The DNA here is from genome assembly GCA_964035755.1 of Teleogryllus oceanicus. Classification (NCBI taxonomy): domain Eukaryota; kingdom Metazoa; phylum Arthropoda; class Insecta; order Orthoptera; family Gryllidae; genus Teleogryllus; species Teleogryllus oceanicus. Next base: position 178,856,910 of record CAXIVR010000001.1, read on the forward strand.
TCGATATGAAAAAAAGTGCGTCTCCTATGAAGAACCCGTCACATCAGGTCGACTGCATATCATCTTCAATCTCATGGCCTTGTGGAACGCTTTCACAAAACACTGAAAACTACTATTAAATGAATATAAATTTTGTCTTTTACTTCTGACCTTATTCGGCATCCGCTGCGCTTGTCACGAAAATTTCGATTCGGCACCATCAAAATTGCGATACAGCCGACGATTGCGTCTTTCAAGTGAATTCACGGAATTTCTGACTTATTTCTGTCATGTTAGGGCGTTCTAAACACCCTTCTTTACCTAGGATAAAACCACAAGAATAATACCTTGTCTTAACTTAGACTACAACAGGTTATCAAGTGGTTTATGTTTGAAGATATCAAGACATGCTCATATGAACCATTAAGATCGATTATTAGAAATTAAATACTGTGTGTTTTACTTTTGGCCCTCAAAGTTCTTTATTGATTGTGGTTGTGAGTCGTGTGCAATAAAATAAGGCGATGAGTGTAATTCCAGGGGAAACGAGTAATTTTACATTGCGGAAGCTACATAACGGCAGTAGTGTCAACATTGCGGAACGGCAGAGAGTGCGGTACTGACGGCAGGAACAGAGGAGGCTACGTTACAGCTGACAATCGAGTCATTCAACCGGTGTCATGCGTAGCCCCTTTGTCAGGGGCAGTCAGCGAAAGCAGCCCCCTCCCTCCCCCTCCCCCTCCCTCCCTATCCCTCCCTCTCCCTCCCTCTCCCTCCCTCTCTCCCTCCCTCCCTCTCCCTCCCTTTCCGTCCCTTTCCCTTCCTCCTCCCTCTCTCTCCCTCTCCCTCTCTCTCCCTTTCCCTCCCTCTTTATCTCTCCCTTTCTCCCTCTCCTCCCTCTCCCTCCTTCCCCCTCCCTCCCCCTTCCTCTTTTTTCTTCCTCCTCCTCCCCTCTCTCTCCTCTCCTCTCTCCTCTGTCTCTCCTTTTTCTCTCCTCTCTCCCTCTATCCCGGTTTCCGGTGACGGATCTCGATCTCCGGTTTTGACGGCAATCCCAGAGTACTCGGCCGAGCCGCCAAAATGTCCAGTACGACAAAAGTGTGCATCTGAAAATGAACTAGGTAAACAAACTGAATATCAGTGGCCCACAAAAGTAAATCGAATTCTTCGTACGTGAGCCAGTTATAGTAGTTCTTTTAATCGCTGTTAGGCGTTATGCAAATTTTCACCATATTATAATAAAACAAATTTAGTAGAAATATAATAAACACATTTATTTGTTAAAAATTGCCTGCATAGTGACTTAATTAACGATCCTAAACTAAAATAATGTAGTTGGTATGGGCGTAAGCGATATGCAACCTATCCTAAGAAATATTTTTTGTGAGGATTTGAAACTTCCTTTTGGCTAGCAGAAAAGTTGAACCGTGTTCAGCGATAAGCCTGGAACTTAATAATACACGAATATATGAGTCATTCCACGTCAAATAGCAGAAATTTAAGTAAAATTTGATCTTGATATCTCACATTATTAAACTTACTTTTTCGCTCTTACTTCGTAAAAAGGGAAAGTTATGTATACGTCCACCGGAAAACAGCGAATTTTCGGCAGAACAACTTTATTACTGGGCTCTGGCAAAGAAAATCTGGAGAAGTCCTGTTGCTATATCTAGAGCAAATTACTTCCTCTAACATGTAGTCAGAATCCATGTTCTTTGGTTTCTTGGTATCAAAATATCTTGATACCAATTGATTGCCAAACGTCTATCTCTGTCAGTCCGTCTGTACATCCTTCTGTCCGTCTGTCTGTGGTCAACACAAGCGCCTTAACCATTCTGCTCATTTTCTACAATGTTCACCCTACAACTACGATATTGAAGATAAAGATTTTCCTTAATGAAATATTTTCTTTAAAGACAGATGTTGAAATAAGGCCATGAGCAATTTTTCGAAAATAAGGCCATGTGTAGTTTTTGCGTCATATTGTGCGAAGTATAGGCAATTTTAAATACTTTTATACAATTTTGTCTTCAAAAAGGCACCAATTTTTCTTTAAATTTCCTCCTCGTCTGTATCCTCGACGTAATATGCACTAATGTATACCCTAGTGTATACTGTTTCTTAAAATAAATTTAAGTGTCGGCCTAATGTGAAAATTTGCTTTTTCAAAATTAAAGTATATTTTAAACATTTAAATAATATGTTTATAAAATTATATTTACATCACATGAAAGTCATTCTTTTAAGTTTAATTTATTGTATTTTTCTGATGGAAACAGTATTTGCGCAAAACAATTTTAAACATTGGGGCATGCAGGCTTCTTCGGAAAAATAATTGGTAATATTTATGAAAGAAGTGGAATTAGAATAAAAATACGTTTCACCTATTTTCAACTCTAGAGCTCAAAATAGAAGTTTCAAGTCGCTAAAAAATAGTGATGTTTTGGGAATGTGTTAGTTTTTGAACGGTTGAAGTTATTGCAATACAGTTTTCACAGATGTGCACGAGGGAATGAGGCTAATTCATACACTATTTGATCACTTGTATACGAGATATTGAGGAAACTTTGTAATTTAAAATGGAGCTATATATATATAGTATATATATATTAGTCCATTGTAACGAGCGTATAAAGACAAATCCAATGATATACGTATTGTAATATGTTAGATAAGCATTTTTTGGAGTAATTTTGATGTTTTTGTGACTCGTGTTTAAGGGATATTTTAAATGTAACAGTCCGCCAACGAAGGTCACGCAGCACTCCCCCTGCTAACGTGCTAAGATAAGGGAAGCTGATCGAAGTATTTGAAGATACGAAATGTCTTCCAAATTTTCACAAAATTATTGCAAGTTTTCCCTGAACTTTGCAACCATTCCATCCTTCGTCATTTTCAGATTTTTTGTCGTAATTAATAGTTGTAAGTTTGAAAAAAGGAGTTATCACTATGTATTGAAATAAAATTGTTTGCTACTTCAACTCTAGTTAGTGGGGTGTCATATCACAAGATATTAATGAGAAAAAATGATTCTATAATTTCATCACCCACTTGTCCGAATCATACATTCACTCTCCATTGGCTCTACACGCCCCAGCCAGTGTGGATTCTCCATTGCCCAGTAATGCATGTTTCTTAAAATAACGTTGCCATGGTTATAGAAAGTTGCTTTACTAAGAAAATAATACACGTTGTCATCCCTTATCAGAACTAAAGCAAATTCACAAAACGACATGCGCCACTCAAAATCTTTACATCCTAGATCTTCATGAAGGCAAACGTGGTAAGGATGGAATTTGTAGCGGTGTGGAATGCGAATAACACTGGCATTTAATAAATCGTTTCAAGAACGCCTGCAAATGTGATCGTAGATGATTGTAATTTTGAAAAAAGACTCATATAAATTGAGTAGAAATTTAGAGTTTATCTGTATTTACTACATTTTTACTCTGTTTTTATTTAGTGATTATTGATATTATCTCACTGGATTTTTCTACCGTTATGTGATTATTATACGCACAATAACATTAAAGTTGTTTGCTCAAAATGTGCAATATTCTTTGTACAATCTTAATTATTTATTCACATTGTGCTTTGTTTCAAGAAGCCATTAATTTTTTTGTGGTATGACACCTGAATGGAGTTGAAGTTACCATTTTATTTCAAAGCTTCAACTATTACGTTAGACAAAAATCTGAAAATGAGGAAGGATGGAAAGCAGAGCTTAGGAGAAAATTGGAACAGTTTTGGGAAAATTTAGAAAACGTTTGGTATCTTCAAATACTTCGGTCAGCCTAACTTCCGTTGTCCTAGCGCGTTAGAAGGGGTAGCGTTTCGTGACCTTCGATGGCGGACTGTTACATTTAAAATATCCCTTAAACACGAGTCACAAAAACATCAAAATTACTCCAAAAAATGCTTATCTAGCATATTGCAATAAGTATATTATTGGATTTGTCTTTTTACGCTCGTGACGATGGACTAAAATTCTGAATATTTCCATTTGAAAACACTAAGTTACCTCAATATCTCGTTTAATACAAGTGATCAAATAGTGTATCAATTAGCCCCATTCCGTTGTGCACATCCGTGAAAACTGCATTGCAATAACTTCAACCGTTCAAAACTTCAAGAGGTGCTAAAGTTACGTGACTTACCTTGTGTGCTCAAAATGATCATGTTAAGTATTTTTACAACAATCGAAGAAAAGAAGCGTCTTTTGTCGAGGCTTGTCTTGAAGCTAACTTAGTGGGAGTCGTCAACCAATCTTTCGAACGAATCTGTTAAATGAATTTATTAAGCAAATGCGTATTTTCTCTCCCTCTATCTACCGTCACACCTCGGTACCTTAATCCATCATAGTCCGTCCGTTCTCCCTTCTACTCGCGTAATGTTAATGGCGGAGATGATACTACGATCTACTCAAATGTCTTGTCTTAATGGTACATCAAGTAGGTCGGTCGGTCGAGTTGCCCATTTTATCTCGTCTGACGGGGGAGCCAATATATTCTCTTATGTTCTACGACGCATTTTGGTGCAAGAAAGAGGTGATCACATTGCTCTCTCGTGCCAATGTTCTCCTAGTATTGCTTGATTCCACAGTGGATTCATGTTTCGATAATGTCCATATTTCTTTTGCCGAAGTCGATCACAGCAAACTGCCTATCCCCTTGAAAAACAGATATTTAATGTGAGTGACCTCTTCCTTTTGGAGCCTTGCTGTGCCATGATGTGAACTGTGTCGTAACCGGTGATCTGCTGAGTATGAGAATTCAGCCGGTAGGCGCAGTTTGAGATTAGGCGGAGTAACACATTCAAATGTCTGCATTTTTCAGTGAAAATCGAAACTGTTTCTCGATTTTTTAATTCTTTTGGAATTTCTGGGAATCTAACGAAACAATGGACACTTCTCACATGGCCGTAGTCTGCATGGTTTTCTTCAATTCCTACGAGTATTGGAAGTTAGTAAAATTCGTACATTTTTTTACGAATTAATTACAAATAAAATAGTACAGCGAATTTCGTTGTGTTATGAGCGAAACGAAAATACTTTACTGAATTTCTTTCTTTTTCTCTTGACCGCGTATTATAAATATAATGTAGAGAAACGTGAGGGTAGGTCAATAAAAAGTCGGTGTTTTTACAATGCCAGCGTTTCGGCCATTTGTTTGGTGTCCTTTAGGGCTGTAGTTAAGCGAAATATGTTATACATTTTATGTAATTTTATATTACGTTGGAACTGTAAAAAACCGATTTTTTGTTGATCTATCCTCACGATTCTCTACATTATACTGAATTATCTTCACAAGTACGCACAAGTAAAATAACCATGTGGTTATATTATATACCATTATTATGTATGTTTTATTATGAATAACCGAGAACGAATTTCTCATAGCGTTCTTAAGTTCTATTAACATAGTTTAGATTTTTTGCCCCCTCTCATTTTCTTGACCCATCCTGAAATAATCCCAAGTATGATGAGCGTGCGTAAGTGTTCTCCTCTACACGTGCTCCTATTCGCTTTGGTGTTTAGGTGTTCATAGGAGTCCATGGGTGAATCTGCGTGCAATGTTGAATCTTCAACAAAATTCAGAATTTTATTGTTATTAGCACCTCCGTAAACACTGTGACGTGGACATGGAAGCGAGCTCTTACCACCTGTATCCGCTCTTTTTTATAAATAGAAACAACTTTATTAAGAGAAGTAAAAGTCGGGGTCCTGTTCTACTGGGGCTTCATAGCAAGAATTAGGAAGGGTAAAATACATTATTTGTAATGTGACAACATAACACATATTATTGGGCAGCGCCAAAACTCCTTTCTTCTCTTTCTCCTCCTCCTTCTTCGTCATTTCCTTCTCCTTTTACCTCTCTTCTCCTTATTTTTTTCTTCTACAACTTTTTTCTCCGTATATTTCTTCTTCTTCTTTTAGAATACATTATTCATGAAGTGAATACAGAACACAGAATTGTGGTAAGTCAAAACCACCTTCTTCTATTTCATCGTGAACGAGTTTTATTTTTTCTCTTTCTTTTTGTATTTCTGATTCTCATCTTTCTTCTTTTCTTCTCCTCCACCCCTCTCCTCCTTCTTGTTCTAGCTAATTATAATGGGGCATGACAATTGCAGGGTTCGTAGGAACACAAAAGCTTGCAACGCATAAACCTCAAGCGGGCTGCATAAGAAAACAATTGACAGACGCCAGCCATTTACTTTACTGAGCTAATATTATTACGTTGATGATGATTTTGCATGGATCAACATTTGACTCTTTCAAATGTTAGTTGGTGACCCAATATGTAACAAAACAATGGAAGGTGTAGACAATAGCACAGTTTAATATCAATGGAGCAATTCTATACACATATGCAAAATAATGAAAGTTTTATGATATATTTTCTCGGTGTGTGAGAAAGGAGTAGAGAGGATAATTGTTTCTAAACTTTGAAGTTAGGGTATCAATGAAGTATACATGAAAATGTAAGACACCCGGGACTGTTTGCATGTTGAAAACGAAGTTATGAAACAGAGTGTGTGTAGTTTTGGATGGAGAGAAATTTATGACTGTGGGAAAGTTACTTTTTAAAAACAAAGATGCTTTCGTGGCTATTCTGAGAATTTTATTTTGTATATTTGGCGTTTACAAATAAGGGTAGGGGCACCGCACCTTTGTTGATTGAACACTACTATTAACCTTTTTTCTACTTATTGTTATTTTTCAACGCGATTTCCTTTCGTAATTTTCAGAGCTGTTTCCTTTCAACAGAAAGTTTGGGAACCCTGGATTAAAGGCAGGCGGCGAGGATCTGGGGTCTTCCGGAGGAAGGGGCCGGAGCTAGGGCGCGGGGGCAAAGGGGCCGCCGGATTGGAGGAAGGAGGGTAGTGTGCAGTGCTCGTTGTCGCCTCCAAACGAGTTTACATTTTGCCGTTCTTGTTAAACGAACGCCTTGCTACGTGATGGTAATGAAGTAATGAAAATTCAGTTAGATGGCGGCCTGCAGTTTTTGGATAAAATTAATTCGAGATATTAAGGATATCATCCCCCTATGTACCACGAAGCCCTCATTACGTATGAAAAGAAATTGTCCAAGGAGCATTTAAGTTGAGAATATCTAGTTTCTGAGCGGACTGTGTAATGTCAGTTTACTTGTACATTTTGAAAGGTAATTTTTCGATTTACAAATAGGAATATTAGCGCAATTTTGGAACATGGAAGCTGTTATAAAATAAATATTAAGAAAGAAGCTCTGTTCTAAATTTCTTGCACATGACTCAATGCTTGAACATTCTATTACACATAAAATTTGTGATATAGGCTGGGGGCGAAGAAATGGATAAGCAGTACCTACTAATAAATTTGCCGCTAATTGTTTCGTACGGAAACGTTCTGTTTATATGCGAAAGTATTATCTATATGTGAAGGAACCCTTGGTATTGCTCTACTTGCGACGTCGAAAATATGAAGCAATTATTTTTAGCGTTTGTAAGATAACTTTCGATTTCGTTCAGGTTTTTTCACTGCGGAAATACTGCATAATTTTTGTACTGCTTGTAATCAAATATCTATGTTGTTTAATTTTTACGATGTAATACTTTCACACTGCGCTGTGTTAGCTCAAAGCCAGTACTGTCGATGTCCGTGCAGCGGCTCTGACTAGGAGGTCTTAGGGCTTGTGTCCCGATTGTGGCGGATTTTCGACACTAGGTGTATAGAGAGGTAGTATTCAACCTCTATGTGAAGGAGAATTCTAGCGGCTGACTGCTCTCATCTATAGTTATCCGTGTTTTTTCCGATAAGTTAAAGGCGAATGCCGGAGCTGTAATCTGACAAATGGGACACGGACATGGCGCAGTTTTTCCTCGCACTTCCTTTTCGTATACTCTCCCCTTACACAAACACTCTTAATGACACTTACATGCACTACACTACCACACATATAGGAAGATGAGAGTTCATCCCGGCTGGAACGATGTTCCACAGGGGGAACCTGGAGAAGACATTTTCTCCTGCAAGCCGTCGTAGAGGTCGGATCCGAATCTCACCATCCAGCAGCACAGGAACATAGCCACCTCCGGGGAAAAAATTAATTATACTGACCATAACGCCATAGCAGCCCGAAATCATCAATCAATCATGTTGACAATGACAATATTGACAATCATACGACAATTAAGGCGGGAGTGAGAGATATTTGTATGATGGAGATTGAGGCAAGAGTAAAATGATGTAGGGCAAACGCACCCATGCATTTTAATCACCAGATGTATATTCTAGCTATTTAATGAAATCCATAAAATATATTAGTAAAAAATGCTACAATAGTTTACGTTCTTTACATTAAATTGATCGTCATTTTCGTTCTATTTATTTATTATTTCTTTGAGAAACCTCTGCAGGATTCGCATTAAATACTCGTAATTACAAATATAATGTGTTTTTCAGAGCTAAAAGTATGCTGGGGTATTTTTATCCCCATGTTGGGGAAAGGGTACGCAAATATATTCAACAAAAACAAGTTTCTAATTCTTAAAACCAAAAACGAATATAATACGAATTTTTCCCATTGTTATCATTGTATTCATCGCTACAATGAGGATTACGTAGGCGCCAGCATGAACTTGAATTTTAACACTGGGAAATGTTTACATTATCTTCTCTCTCAATAAATCCTGATTTTTGTGCCGAATGGAATGCATCAAAAGAAAAAAGTACTGCGTGAATGTTAACGAACGAAAACTCGCATAGATTTCCTATTCCAACGACGCTAATCAAATAGCACATTAATTACTCATAGGAAAGTCTCCGTACTCCGTGACATATCGCGAAACTGTTTCCCGAAAACGACGACTGTTAATTAACTATTTAATAATCGATATCATTGGCGCAACCCGTTCCCACCTCCATTGTAATTCAGTTTGAGTTCGCCGGATTCCGCCTGAGTGCTTTTGCCGCAGGCTCCCCACTGCATTGCGATGTTTTCGATATAATGTGGATAATACGATCAACGGAAAGCAGGCGTGCGTGCGCCTCTGGACGCCGGCGGCAGCGGGAAAGGCTGTGGGAGGGGGAGTAACGCGGGGGCGAGGGCTGCGTAGGCATTACGAGCCAGAGAAATTGACAAGTGTGAAACTCCACATTCTAAATAACGCTACTCTTTGGATTTTGACTGTGTGTGGCTGTAAGGAATTTGTAAATAACATGTCGAGGTAAGCTGACAAATGATCGTAGAAAGTGAGTAGAGAGGTATGGTAAAAGAACTCTCAAAATGGAGAAAGAACGAGAGGAAATTAAGGATGAAGAGGATAAAAAAGGAAAACGATGGACTGTCACAGATGGGGATGAAATAATAAATTCAGAAGGAATATGCTATAAAGTATGCAAGGGCAATCATAACATCAGTTGGAATGTTGTCGTAAGTTTTTAAAGTGAAACAGGTATGATTCTGGCTGGCGAAAGTTTTAGCGGACCTCAGGGCCGCGTTGCAGTGTCTAAGCACGAGCCGCGCAGGTGTCGGTATGCTCACTGTTTGCCGGCGGTGGCGGTGGCGGTGGCGGTGAGTGGCTGGCGAAGGAGGGGCGCCGAATGAAACAGGAGGTGCGGAAGCTTGTACACGACGCGCGAAGTAAGGCGCGCGGCTGCCTTTGCTGTCAGTTTCCCCAACTGCACCTCCTCCTCCTGTTTCTCCTCCAACCCCTCCGTCCCCACCGCCTCCCGTGGCGGCGCAAGCGACTCACCGACGCGAACGTTTTTGTTCCGTCGGAACGCCGCGCAACAATTAATCTCCCTATTTTCCCGGCGAAAGCTGAGAACTGCGTAGAAAGAAACCGCCCCGCCTGGCTTTTTGCAGCCGCTGCCGCCTCGCAACAACGGGTGGGGCGAGGCGGTCGGGGCTGCGGAGGGCGGGGAGGTAGGGCAGCCCGGCAGCGGGGCGGACGGGGCGGGGAGCGGTGTGGCGGGGTCGATCCCTCCTTTGACGGGGCTTAGTGCCGGTCGCGCAACGAGCTGCGACTTCCTTTATCGAGTTGTCCGTTTGACGAGGCGCTCGGGTCTTCGTTTCGAGCCAAAGCGAGCGACTGGAAGCAGTCGCATGGGATTTGGCCGCGCGAACGGCTCCTTGCGTTACAGTCCAAACGGAACTGCACCGTGGGAAACGTCCTTTTTAGATCACATCGAATTCTGTATGCGTCGATTTAATAACACTTAAATGGAGTTTTCACGATGGTGGATGATTTAAGTGAATATAATTTAGAACATGCCGTTTAAATTTCTGGATTTTTAAGTGTTAATTACCGATATTTTCAATTAAAAGACAAAGCCTAAAATGTCTCTGTAAAGTATTTGTGTATCAGAGGAATTACCTGATCATTTACTTATGAGCTTGCGTTAATAATTCTGCAATGAACAATGTCTATCCTACGGTCTGAATATTCTCATAATGCGAACGTTATCTTTTCTAGTCAAGAAGCGTCATGTGTCATAGAAGGAAATAGCCTTGATAACACAGTTTGCTTACAAATTGTTGACAGAGTATGATTATAGGTTTAATTTATTTAAAAGTACATGCTGCTCTGGTTTACATAATTTCTCTGCAAGTAAGACAGGCCTTCGGTACAATTACTGTTAAAGTGTTGATAAAAGTGCTTCGAAATGATTTTGAAGTTTTTAGCCAGTATATGAAATGCCAGTTTGTCGTTATACGAGTAATTGTATTCTGAAATTCAATAAATCTCTTTGGGAAAGCTTCCTTCCGGTAACTAATGAATTCGGGATGGTATTTTACAGCGATCACAGCACGGCCGAACGTTTCTACAGCCGGGCAAAAAGACTTTCCATTCGTTTTCGGATTGGTCAATGGTCCCCAAACTTACTGTTTCCACATCCATTCTCATACCAAAAACCCGACCGTCAACCGTCACGTGATGTATCTGTGGAGCTCTATATAACAGTAAAATTAAAAAAAATTAAATGGTGAATGGTAATTTAAATGAATAAACAACGAATAAAACAGTTTGATATTAAAAGTAATATTTGTTGAATTGCAACTTTTATTCTAAAATTTAAAATACAAAAAATTTATTTATGTCCAATGTTACTAATGCGATAGGTGAATCTAATGGGGTGATATGAGATTATTTATGTTTGGGTGGATATTGCTGTAACATTGTAAGCCTCCACTGGCCCTAATTTGCAGTCGATTTCGGTTTTTTGAGATAAGGCTCGCAACTGTACTGAATACTTTTTCTACAAAATAAGATGTTGGTAAAGCAATCGACAACGTATGTAGTGGTCCATAATGCTGGGTAAAAATTGGCGTCTAATTTTGCAACCCCAATTTCTTGTATCCTTATTCAAATATTGCTTTAAGATCATAGTTTGAGATTAATGCAGTAATAATAATAATAATAATAATAATAATAATAATAATAATAATAATAATAATAATAATAACGAGAAGCAGAACTTGTGGAACAGCAGACCACATAAATTAACTCATTACATATTTTTAGTTTGAAGCCAATACTTAATCTATTTTTTGAACGTAAAGGAATGATAAATTTGTAGTCGTACCGCGGGTAAGCAGTGGTTCTGAAGTATCTCGTAGAGGAAACTAGTGGTGCTACAATAGCTTATACATTCTCATATTATCTGTAACTTTTGTAATTTAAAAAAAATCAAAGACTTCTTTTTCCTATCCGAGAAAACAATTTAAAAACAAAAATTTGGAACGTTTCGGAGAAAATAGTTGTTTAAAAATTGTTTACAGTGTGTCCCTTAATACCCGCATACAGAGAGTACCACAGAGATAAGAAGGGGCAGGTCAAACCATTTCACCTGACAATCCACGCAAGCATTACTCCCTTTTCTTAAATAGTGGTATTACATTCAAAAGTAACATTGCAAAACACTATTTACAGGAAGCTAGAATTATTTAAACATATTCCCCAGATTAAAAAATAAGCATAGTTGGTGTAACAGGAATACATTTAATCAAAGACAAAAAAATGAATATACCGAGCTATAAAATGTACAGTTATGACAGACTTACAAATAACACCGGAGAAGAGACGAGAACCCTTCATAATACAAACATATCCCAATATTTATACAACAACACCTGATTTGGATGCAATAGCTTTTAAAGAATAACATAAAAATAATAATAATATAATAATAAAATAATAATAATAATAATAATAATAATAATAATAATAGTAATAATAGTAATAATAGTAATAATAATATCAGTCTACAGACCTCTACACAAACGTGTATTAAGTATATCTACTGATATACTTAATTGAATATTTAATTCTAATTAATAAATTTCACTATTTTGGAGACCTAATAAACTGAAGCATATATTTACAATAAGTTTAAAGAATAACATACCCTTCGCGGATTTTTGAATTGGAGTGCTTAGATTTCCCAATGCTGCTCCTCTAGGCTCCTTAACATCTAATTTCGTTTTTGATAAAATTTGGTTTCGCAGTAAATCCTCGATGTTTTGAAGGTTCTAGTACGTAAGATGCAAAGGTGTCATGATTTGACTCAAAATTACGCCGAAATACTAATATTTCCAAAAACTGCGCATTAAATGATTTAAAATGTTATAGTAGATGAATTAAATCTCTAATTTAAAGAACGAAAGTGTAAGACGTATTTAAAAAAGTAAAAAATGGAGGAGTTGTGTAGATTTTCACGTAAATGGGACCTACAACATAATTTAATTAAAAAAATCTATTTTCGATAATTAAGTTGAAATGAGTCCAACATTTTTCAAACACTTCTATATGTTTCTATTCTTTACTATTCCCGAAAGTTAAGAGGATATAATAAATATCGGACTTGAATCGTTTTTATAAGCATGCTTTTCTATATCTGTAAAAAGTAAAGAAACCTTTTAGAGCTATTTTTGAAAATAATTTGAAAAAGTTGTAAGGTTATTAAGTAATGCACTATCAAAAATTAAAAAAGCCGTTTCGATTTCGCAATGTCTCGCAGTGTACTAGATCGATAAGGGAATACCAGTTTCGACGAAAAGTATCAGTACGGTTTTGAAAGTCTAAAGTTTTGAATTTTTTTGTATCAAGGACACTCCAAAACGTACATTTCCGTCAACATCGCATTATCGATTTTTTGCAGCACTATAGAACTTCATAGTACGTAGTATGTATACACTCTCTGTAAACTTTATACGATATACTCCAAATAGATATTCCGAAAATACGTTACTGTTGAATATCTTGCTAAATTGAAACTAGTGTGCTACAATACATACTACTTTTTCGCTTTCTTTGTCACTTTTGCAGCTTTCAAAAATTCAGTGTTCATCGAAAATGAAACGTGTGCTATTTCTAAGCGTGTTTTGCTCTATTTGAGGGAACAAATAAAGAAAAGTTTGGAACTGTTCTTTTTATAAATCGCCTTTAATTCGAATATTTCATCGCCTTTAATTCAAATATTACGCGAAAACTACTTGCTTAAAAAAAATTACAGGAATTTATTGAAAGATCTATTTTTGAAGAACATATTTCATTAAGAAAAAATCTGTTATCCACATCGTACTTTTGCAATGTTTATATTTCTCAATTTTCGAAAACAAAGAGTTCCCCGAGAAAGGGAACCTGCGTCATTTTTGGTCTATTCAATGCAAAAAATTAAATTTTGGAACCGTTCTGTGAAAACTGTTGAAAAAATGCGTATATTGCACGCATAATTACGCCAAAACTGCTCATATTTGTGAAAACGTTGTACATGATCTTGTTGAAAGATCTTTGAAAACATAGATTCTTAAGTATTAAAAGCTCTATCTTCAATTGTATAGTTTTAGGAAGGCGCCGGACAATTTTTTTATCCATTGCAATTTTCGAACATACAGAGAAAACATAAGGTGACATTTTTAAAAATGTTTCTTTGATTCTTTTCGTGGAAAAAATTTCAGCCCAAAATTTGAAGCCCAATGCTTAGAACATTTTGAAAATGTTGGTAAAGCTTCATGTATTGTACACAAAAATTATTAGTTTCAAATTCGCAAGGTGTCGAGTTCGGTCCGGTCGATGGGGTAATGTCAATTTTTAAAAAAATGTCTAAATTGTTTAGGCACTAACTTTGACCACAGTCTGACGGACAGACGGGCAGACCGACGTACGGATAGATGGACAGACGGACAGGCTGAGAGAAGGACAGACGGAGGAACGGACGGACGGACGTTTTAGCGCAAACCGTTGTCGTTGTCGAGGGTCCACCAACTGTGGATTTTATGACTATACAACGCGTTTGAGGAAGTTATTTGGTACATAACGGAACATGATGTACCCACTTCGATATGGCCTCACACTTGAAGTTTTTCTGTCGAAAATTCGCCGTTTTGGACTCAGCGTTACAAGACTTTCTCAACACTACGTACTAAGTATTATGCGTGGATGTCAAAGGTCCTTAGCATGATACGCGCCTGGTGAAGGGGAAGTAGGGGAGTGATGGCTTAACCCGTATTAGGAGAAGGGGTAGGGGCCGAGGCGCAGGGAAACTGGGAGTTGCTTGCGATCCGTGCGGTAGTCGAGAACGTGCTGTTAAGGATGAATGCTCTGAGGTATTGGCATGCAAGTCACGTTATCGTTTCGCTAGAGCGCAAGCAGAGAGTGCTAGTTATACCACGAGTCTAGCTGATCGTTTTCGGGAATGCACGAGACCGCGCGAATACTAAAAGCGAGGGCGAGAGGATCAGCGACACTTGATAATTACGAGTGTTCTTCGGTCTCTTTGGAAGATGAATACCGCACTTATCACTATTGGTAGAGTGTATGGAATGTTTATTGTAGTCACGATTGTGAACATTCCGAATCTCGACATACCACTAGCGGTTTTAGTTCTAAGTAACTTTTAAGTAAATAGTCTGTATGAGTAGTAAAATGTAAACAATGATGCGAGAGACACCTGGTGGTGGTAAACCCCACTAACCGAAATGTACGTCGGCATTGGGAGAGGGAAGAACACTACCTGGGATATAACATGAAGTACATTTACGGGATTAATGATAATGGAGGTTGATGCGTTCGGAATCGCTGAGCAATCAATGAATCAATCACACGTGAACAGTCAAATTTAAAAGTTTTTGACGTATGCTCTTAAGGAAGTCGTTTAAACAGAGATCGCGCCTCTCAAAGGGGAAGAAGGGTGGAGGGGATGAGGGAACTTAGGTATTGAGGTGTAGCTTTCGGTGGATGGCGGTAGTGTCGTACTGTCGTTTCTGCCATGTACTGTGTTGTTCATTGTGTAACGTTATGGAAATTTTAAACAGTTTAATTTGAGAGAAACGTGACGATTTTGAAAGTGTTAAAGTGAGAGTTTTCCAGAAACTAATAAAATATTCCGTTTTTACTACCCAACGGATATATAAGGTTAGTTTTCATAATATAATACGTATAATATCACACAAAATGCGTGGGTAATTGTGCGTTACAGATTCAAGGAGGTTTTATGATAAATCTGAGGGTTGAAGGCCCGAATCTAGTCCTCAAATTGGAAATGCGTACCGTCAACTTCGTCACGGAAGTAAATTGGCATAGAAATGTGAGTGAAATTGCACTTGCGAAGCCAATGTAATATACGGTCGTTTGTAGATATTCCTAATGTGCAGCACAGTACTGCAAGCCACTTTATTGCAGGTATCTCAATGCTTCAAACAGAGAAAATATGAATTTCATTAATTTCCACTCGACTATTCTTTGTCATTTTGCGTGAAATGTATCGGTGAGGTGATTTAGTATTTTTGTAAGGTCTTCAGTAAACCATTTAAACTGTGGTAGGAAATGGTGCGGCGTTAACGACATTTGCATCATGTAAATGAATTTGAGGCGTTGTTTCGTCGTATGTATTTATTTTAGCATAAAGCTTTTTCGACCGCATTGCGACCATCTTCAGTGCTATTTTGAGGCGGCTGGAGGCCTCGGTTTCCTAGATATTTACAATTTTCAGATGCATTGAAACTATCTAACACTTTTCGCATTGAAGGGAACTTAAGGCTCATATTAAAACCAACGAAAACTTGACTTTTTTGAACGTGATGGCCTGTGGATCAGAATTTTCTCTATACAAAGAATACAAGGCAAACATTTTACGTCTTAGAGAGAGAATCAAGGATTTCTATATCTGCACTTGTTTCTGGAATCATGATTTTGAATTATATTTTTGCCGTAGAAATATTTGTGTACTCAACCTGCATTGCTATCATCTTATAAAAATTAGATACAATAAATCAGCAGCGAATATTTTAATTGAAAAAGCCTTGAAACAGTATATTTGGTATAAAATAACATCGGAAATCCTTTTAGTCTGGCTCTCCTGAAGTTGTGCTCTTAAGAGCTCCCCCCCCCACCCGACCTTTACAGTGGGAGGCGGTGCCTTTTAATGGGGTGCATTGCTACAATTCAATTCATTGCAACACAGGGAAGATGCAGAAAATAATATTAATTTATGAAATATATCACATTGTAAGAAACAAGACAAAAATATGTGTATTATGAAAGGATACTTTTCCCTTTCTTTCGCCAAATGGAAGAAGTGAGAGGCCAAAACCCAGCCACAAGGTCGCTCACGGAAAGAAATATATCTTGCGAGGATCGCCCTCAGTAAATATGCCTCACCCGAGCTATCATAAATTTTATATGTTCTCTTCGCTACGAGACCCTGCGGTCGGCTTACTCTTGCCATTTTCATGTGCATCTTCTTCGCAATACGTACACTTGTATTTGCTCGTTCACCTCAACCAAACGTGCCCATTTCATCAATTGACTGCTTTTAAAATAAATTAAAGAGAGAACATAATGCTATTCTGCTGCTTAAGATAATAATTCTATTTCTAATGCTTTGTTCTTTTGTATACATTTTTAATAATGAGTTGTCTCACAGAATATTTGTATAAACACTATTACTACTGTGAGCAGAAGCTACCTTATCTTGTGATATACTGCCAATTATGTAGATTCGATATACCCTGGGGATCAATAGCAGTAGCTATTCTCTTCCTATAATACGTTAAACAGATGGCATCTGATATAACAAATGATGTAGTGTCCGAGCAAACAAATCCTGTCTGCAAGCATGTTACCGCCGATAATGCAGTTCTCAGTCTTTCGAATTTCTTAGTTTCATGATAACACATACGTCTAAATGAGAGTAAAGTAATCTTCGACATTCCGTAATTTAGATGCATATTGTAACCGCTAATAAAATTATAGAATGTTAGAATTGAGTTAGTTAAAGTTATGGGAAGTAATTCATGGAGGCATTCAGTGAAAGAGTGACTCTGTTATCCAATATTCTAGAATATCGCATTTTATTAAAAGCAATTTTCAAAGCTACGGGTGTATAATATCTATACTTCGTTTAATTGTTTTAAAATTTCGAGTATTGTCTTCCTGAATTTATAGTAATTTTATTTGAATTCAACAAAATAATCCAAAGCTGGAAACAATCAAAGAAACGAAGTGAAATTGAAAACATATTTCCAGAAATCAAACTAATTTTGTACATTTTTATCACGAACTTCGCCCGATAGAAGTTACATTAATCTGTTCATTTTTCACAGAAAGTATCATGAAAACCTCGTCTGCAATAATACAAATATACTTTGTCTACACCGGACACCGTTGCTGGGTGGACGTGTTTAGGAGCGGTCGTGTATTGAATCGCGAGTGAAGCGTAGTTTTGTGTTAGAACGTGAGACGAGTTCTATCACGGCTGTGATAATACTAAATATACTGTAAACTAGTCTAGGATAAAGCTGCAATTGCTGCTAGTGATCATACCATTATGGATTCTTCTGAGTACAGGGGAACCATAATATCTAACCTGCCTGATAAACAACACGGAAATTCATCAAAGAAATCATACGCCAGTGCCATGACCTCAGATGTATTCCCAACTAAAGATCAAGCAATCGTCATTGAAGCACAAGCGGGGCTGCCTATAAAGGACTACATAAACAAAGTTGCGTCTATTGTGGACTCTAAAGAAATAAGGTTCGTGTCACGTATTTCTAATAATAGAATTTGTTGTTTTTTTTTCTAGTCAAAAGGTAGCAGAAAATTTTACTGGTAATAACAAAACAATGAAAATTAATAACATAGAATTAGGTGTCAGACCACTTATTAGTAAGCACAAAATTTTTCCAATTAATATGATAAAGCAGAATTTACCAAGAGGAACATAGTAACTGCTACAAAGATTTAATTTATTAAAGCAGGATTATCAGAACCAGGACTGTCACATATAATGAGTTTCAGGAGACAGGTGTATATTGAATCTGATGACACAGATAAACTTCCAGATTCTCTTGTGATGTACTTTGAGAACACATCATACCGTATTTTTCTGTCTACCGATAACATGACTTGTTTCATTTGTAGACAAGGACACCTAGATCAACTGTGTCCAAATGAACCTAATGTAAATGACATGGAAACATCTGAAAGTTCTACCCAGCATGTACATAACCTCAACATCAGTACGACCCCACAAACGGTAAATAATGCAATGAAGGAAATAACAAATAACAATTGCCCTCCCCTTCAAAAACGACACCTACCTTTAGAGTCATCAACTCAACCAGAAAGTACTTCCAGTAAAAAGTCTCAGGGGGACAAGAACACAATGCAGAATAAAAAGAAAAAGAAACTTGAAGATACTGAAGAACCTTTAAATAACCAAACAAAAACTGTTGAAGAATTAACTGTGGAAATTAGGAACACAATTAAAACCAATTGAAATAAATATCCACTATCCTATGAACAATTTGTAACCTTCTTAGAAAACACCTTTGGATCTAACAACCCAGCAATGCTTGCAAAAGACTACACTACAGACATACAAGGATTAATTACAATGATGAGTGAGACCTACTTCTCACTCTGTGATAGATCTATAAAAACCGGTTAATAAGAATATTAAATAAACTTAAAAAAAGTATTGAAATACAGAATGAATCGGAATATTCATCAACAGATTAGTAGCTGCTAAACTATTCTTGCCATGCTCATCCTACAATGGAATGTGAATGGATTCTACCATAGATATGAAAGGTTACAACTATTATGCCACCAATATAAACCTGATGACTTATGTTTGCAAGAGACTAACTTCAAAAACAACAAAAGTAGTAAGATAAACACTTTAAATTCTTCTACAAGAATAGAGAGAATTCCAATATTGCATATGGTGGGGTTGCAACATATGTAAAAGAAACTTACTCAGGTGTTGAGTTGGAAATTGACACTGATGTAGAACTGGTGGCTATCCAAATATCATCCTCAGTTTAAATCTGTATATTCAACATATACTTACCGAACAGCTACCTTTTTGATATTTGTGAGCTCATCAATATTATAAAGCAACTTCCCAAACCATTTTTAATATTTGGAGATTTTAATTCACATAATACATCGTGGAGGTTTAAAAAACCGACTTTAGAGCCAGTAAACTTGAAACTGTCATAGATGAAACAAACATAATGTTATTAAATATTGGGCAGCCTACCCACATTAACATAAGTAATGGAAGTTTAAGTAGTATTGACCTCACATTTAGCTCTATAAATTTTGCTAAAAAATGCAGCTGGTTTGTATCAGAATATCCCCATGATAGAGACCACTTCCAATTATTTACTAGTGTCTGTACTCCTATAGGAATGTCTACCACTAATTATGGAATAAAAAATGGAACTTCAATCAGGCTAATTGGAATAAATACTACCAATTAATAAACATGTATATTAAAGATTTTGACTTAAACTATCAAGTAAGTGAAAATGTGGATGAACTGATTGATAAATTTTCTCACATCATAACGAATGAAGCAAATGAATCTATAGGAACTTGCACACCATCACTGAAAAGCAAATGCGTTCCATGGTGGTATGAGAAATGTAAAGAAGCAATTAAAAGATCCAATCATGCTTACAATCGGTTCAAAAAACAAACTGACGAGAACAAAATTGAATACAAACGGACAAGAGCTCTCACCAGAAGAATCCTTAAAGAGAGTAAAGGCAACTCCTGGAATAAATTTATGTCATCTATTAGCTCAAAAAACAGTGTAAGAGAATCGTGGAGAATAATAAATGCAATTAAGGGACACAAAATATGTAGCCAGATAAATTTTCTTCAAGAAGGAAATAAAACTAGTACACAATCTGCAGATATTGCCAACGTACTAGCTAATAGACTTGTCAGAAACTCCAGCTCTCAAAACTTCTTCGATGCCTTTCAAGAATATAAAAATGAAGAACTTTCTATGAAATAAATATAAAAATGAAGTAGAACTTTCTGATGATTATGATGACAAATGCACATCACTTCAGCTAAATAATCCCAATAACCATGGAAGAACTTCTTACAACCATTGAACCCACTAATAATTCCTCTCCTGGTCCAGATAATATTCCGAATATCCTCATCAAAAATCTCCCCATACTCGGAAAGAAAGTTCTACTTCACATATATAACTATTTGAAAAAAAAAGAGCATTTCTCAAGATCTGGCAGATGGTCATAGTAGTACCTGTTGCTGAACCTCGTAAAGATCCATCCAAACCTGATAACTACCGTCCTGTATCACTTACATGTAACATGTGCAAAATACTTGAGAAAATTATCAATACACGCCTCAAATGGTTCCTTGATACTCGGAAAATCATAAATGATAATCAATTTGGCTTTCGATCTAGACATTTTACTATACCACATCTAATAAGCGTTGATAATCATATTCAAGAGGCTTTCATGAGCAATCAACATGTAATTGCTGTTAGTCTGGATATAGACAAAGCGTACGAGATGGTATGGAAAAGACAGATCTTGAAAGTTTTGCAGATTATAGGAATAAAAGGAAATATGTATGATTTTATAAAAAAAATTCCCTTGATCGCACACTACAAGTCAGGATCAATGGTCAACTCTTAGATATAAAGCAGATTGAAAATAGTGTACCTCACGGGTCCGTGCTAAGTGTGACTCTCTTCCTATTAGCAATTAATGATATAGACAAGGAGTTTCAACCTCCAGTTATCACTACAAAATATGCAGATGACATAACAGTACTATGCAAAGGGAAATCTCTCCTATCTACTCAAAAGATCATGCAAAAAGGCTTAAATTCAATTTTTGAATGGTCTATGATCACATGGTTTAAATTTTTCACCAAGAAAAGAGCATGCATGTTTGTTTTTTTAAAGATAGCTGATACAGTATCCCCTAAACTCCAGCTTGGAAATCAAACGCTTAGATTTGTTAATAAAATGAAAATTCTTGGACTCCAATTTGATCCAAAATTAAAACGGAAGATTCACTTACAAGAATTAATCATTGAATGCAAGAACAGACTTAACATTATTAAATATCTCTCCAACAACTGCTGGGGAGCTGATAAAAGCCTCTTGCTACTGACATAAAGCGATCGTTAGATCAAAAATCGATTATGGTCCTCTATTATATCAATCAGCTAATAAAAAAGAGTTGAGGAAAATAGAATCAATACACAATAAAGGGCTTAGAATATGTACTGGGTGCTTCCACACCAGCCCCATAGGAAGTATACTTATTGAATCCCAAGTAACCTCCTTAAACCATCGAAGGAAAACCCTCAATCTTAAGTATGCTCTTAAAGCCGCCTCGTCTAGTAACCCAATAATACACAATGATGTTTTTCCTCAGCTACAGAAGATCTATAATAGTCATCTTCGATATGAACCGATGTACAGTAGAATAACCCCAACAACTTAAAGAACTAGATATTAAAAATATAAGTGCTGATAAACACAGACAATTCCAGATACCACCGTGGACCATTGAAAAAATGTCAATCACTCACAGATTATCACAATAACAACTTAACAAAGGAAGACTGGAACACCAAATTTAAAGAAGAATCCAAAAATATAAAAATTACTCCCATTTTTATATTAGTAACAAAACAAGGGACCAAGATACTGAAGCCATAGTATATACACCCAATAAAAAATTTAGCTTTCCACCACATCACTTTTGCAGTTCTAATAGTGCTGAAAGCTATGCTTTAATGACAACTCTAAAAATGATACATCAATCGTTGCACTCAAATATAATTGTATTCACAAACTCACTTTCTACTATAAAACTATGCTACAGCAAAAATTCAAACTCTGAAATGGCTATCAAGGTTCAGGAGCTACACCACCTTATTAAAAGGCTTGGTAAAAAACTTGTTGTTTTCTGGATTCCCCTTCATATTGATATACCATTGACTGCACCAGGAAGTCATGTTCCAACATCACTAAGTCGACCTCCAGTCAGTGAAAAATGTACATAATATAGCATATGCGACCAGTGATATCTGGAAATACTTACTTGGAAAAATGAAAACCAAATGGAGCCAAGAGTGGAAGATTTGTAAGGCCAGCAGTCTTCATAAGAAGATAGAAAACTTCTACAACCTGCAAACTTAAAAAAATGCCGTAAAGATCAAGTTACAATCATCAGAAGTTGATGAGAACACAGGAAGCTTACTCACCTCCACCTATTAAACACGAATACTCCCCCAATTTGCAATATATATAATGTACAAATAACAATATTACACATTATTCAGAAATGTCCTGAGTACAACCAATCCCGCCAATCAATCTTTAATGTTGATGATTTACTTCATTCAAGCACCCAACAAGAAAAAATTATAAAATTTTGTAAATCAATTAATGTCTCTAACGACCTGTGATACTGTTTCTTTTTTTAAGTGTATGTATTGTATATATTACCATAATATGTGAAATATTTCCAAACACTGGTGCAATGTAAACTGTAATGTAGTTCACTGAACTAAAATGTAAAAACGTATGTAACCATGCTATGAAAACCCCTTATTGTAAACTTACTGAATAGTCGCTAATAACCTCGCAGTTGATGCGACTATAAATAAGTTTAATTAAAAAAAACTTTATTTTTTGAATAAAACTTACGTTAAACATGTTAGGATACCATATGAAATGTTATATTTTGTAATGTGTGTTATTATATCATGTAAAGTATGGGCATATGAAACCTTTAAAAGAAAAAAAGGAAAGGAGATACGATATAGATTCGTATATCAATATAAAAGTATTGGAATGGCAATAGGAATGAATATTCAAATTATCAAATTCCAAATCGAATTTCGAAATGGAGAGATCCAAGGATTCTACTCACATTTCTGGAATAGTTTACGGCATAATTATCTTTCAGCTTGTTTTGAAGTTGTTTAATACAGATTCCGACTATTTAGGAAAATGCGATGTCCTGTCTTCTGTAGCTATTTTAGGTAGTAAACTAACGTTGCTTAAATACCATTTGGTATTGTATTCGTTTTTTGAGAAATTGATACATTGTTATATAGGATTTCTCATTGGGAATATTGTGATATGGTAGCATTGACAATATGTTGTGATGAACATTTAGGCTTTTATATTATTTATGAGAAGAACTTATTGACGCGCATTCAAAACACTGTGTACCGGAATAATTGATTTTAAAATTTGCAAGAAATGTAGACATAAAGCAAATCTTGAATAAGAAAGTACAGTGTGAAAATGTGTTCAAGGGAAGTCGAGTATACTTTTATTTAATTCGAAAATGCTTTTTGTGCCTGATTTATTGCATTACAACAACAACAACAATAATAGTAGTAGTAATAATAATAATAATAATAATAATAAAATAATTTCTTTGAGCTATTACTTTTACCTTAAATTTTTGCATGAGTTTAGATTTTCCAAATGTCATACCTACGTCAGATATTGGGAATTTCATCCTCGACAGTGTTCGAACGAAGTCATTCGTGTAAGATACGACCACCAGGCGACCATCGAAGAGCACATTCAAAAACGGCGATTGCAATTGTTCGGTCATGTCTGTTGAATGAGCACTACCCGACTACGGCACCAACTCCTCAGACGACAACGACCGATCCAGAGGAAGATCCAGTGAGCAGCCCCAAAGGAAACCCAGCTCAAGAACATCGTGGAAGATCTGAAGAGCTGCCGTCTCAAGATCAGCGATGCCAGGGTCCTAGCCACCAACCAACAGTGTTGGAAGCATGCCCTACACACGTCCAGGGTCCAACGGCACCCACATCAGCGTTCTGGTAACGGGGCCAGCCCCTTCCACGGGCTGCCGCCAGCTAGGGACCAAAGAACGAGTTTACAATTGCTAACTCTGAAAGAAGCCAAACTTTGTGCTCGGAAGTTATGTCAACATCATATTAAAAAAAACTCCATAAACAAGCTTTTACTTAAGTAAAAGCTTTTCTGCTGTATAATTGTTTCAGTACAGTTAAAGACTACTGTGATCATCAAAATGAAAATATTAATTATTCTAACAGTGATATCTAATTAATTAACAATTGTACCTTTTTATTTGAAAAACAATAGTCTGTAACAAGTAATTTATTTTAGTTTGCGAGTCAGTAAGCCCCCAACTCGTTCATGTTTATCGTCCAGTTTCTATGATTTATTGAGTAGATAGTAGGTCGTGGATAGATGGTCGTGGAAGAAGTAGAGCCGGGATTGCTCTTTCCTTAGCAACACTATGTAATGAAATACGTAGTTCTTTTACCGATGCAAATATGTTTTATATAATTCGAGATTGTAAATTTCTAGTTTGTCAAATTTGGCTAACCTCGCTTTCTTCGTACTTTTGTTCTTCATTCAACTACTTATAGTAAAAGTGTAAGTAGAGTTCAACTTTGGAAGATCTCACTGAAGCCATAAGAATCAAAATTGAAGACAACCCAGACACATTTTCCTATAACTTTAATCAATATAAAAACTTTGTGGAGAACTGCATAGTATCTAACAACCCTGCTGTGATATCCATCACAGATTTCATTGATTATATTCAACTTTTTGGGAATGGTGTGAGACACCTTCCCCTCCTTAAAGATTGATTATCAAGCATAGGCTCGCAATAGTTATAAATAAAGTAAAAGTCTTGGATATTATTGTGTAAAAACCTAATGAAATTATAAAAACATGAACATATTAATGTAGATTGCTAATGGTCATTACACCAGATATGCAAGGTTTTAGATGTTACGTAATACGCACAAACCTGAAATAATGTATTTATACATGCAATCTAAACTTAACTAGAAGTATATATTTATATACTGTGACCTACTGGATTGTCCACAGTTCTTCAATGTGGGCGTAGATATTGTATTCAACTTGTTTTCATTGTATACACAATTAATTCTTAGCTCAACTATAAATACCTAGACCATCTAGAAAATAGGTGAAGTACTGTATGATGTGTAATATGTTATTTGTGGCCCAAAATATGAAAAATTTCACCAAGTATTATATCTACGTTTGTATACTCTTTCAGGATTGACACTAAGGGAATAACCATGTATTAACTTATTGCACAAATATTGAGTCGCAAATGACCTTAGTTGTCCTTATAATTTTAAATATTTGCACTCTATATTTAGTCTTCAGGTGCGGCAATAATAATTTAAAAAAACAATTGCCACGTATTTGAATCGAAGGACTAAATGTATATTTGAAGTTATTATTTTTTAACTTTTAAGGGATGTTTATACTTCAAAGTCGAATTTGAACTTTAAATTAATTTTATTTTTGACTTTTCAATGGCTTTCGAGAAAAAAGTGGTTGGTACTCTCTTTGCAACGTTCCTGTCTAGTTTACGTACACACGATTTTCTCAAAAAACGGCCCCGTTTTAAAAAAAAGTTTTGTATGAATAGAGAGCATAATATATTGAATTATACAAGTATCATTTTCAGTAAAAAGAATCAAATATTATACGTTGGTAAATTTTTGGATTATCTTTAAAGTTTATACCGTATTACATGTTTATTTTATGGTTTAATATTTGGAAACACAAATCCCACAAAATAGCTTTAATGAAGATTCTCGAAAATTCAAAAGTTTTCGAGTGTATGTATTTATTGTATAATTAATAGTTGCACTCCATCATATGTAGTGGGTTGCGTAAATATTCTTAACTGATAACATAGGTGGATTATCTCAGTTAAAGTACCAGGACGAACAAACATCTTTTGTTTAAACGTTTTAGTAAGGATAGCTCACTATACGGAAATGCAATTGTCAGCTAAACTTTGGAATGATAAAAAATTAAAGAAATGTATGTTGTTGTTACCTTCGGCGTTTTGTTTGGTGAAGAGAGATTTTTCAAAACGTAGTTGAAATATTAGTAGGATGCAAGTTTCAATTTTATTAAATTAAGTAACTGTTACAAATAACACGAGAAAGTATGTGATGTAGCACTACTAGTTTCTGTTCAAATACTTTTTTCCGAGTATATTACTTTTTGAGTCAATTCTGTGTTTGTTTTTAAATTTGTACAATAGAAATGAAAATGCTCTCATAGGTCATGTAATAACTTCTTAATTCGCACCACGTTGAAATTGTACTTGTGTGTGTTCGCGCCAGCCTTCTATAGACGAGCGGGGCGCTCCATCTCGCGAGCGATTGTTATGAGCTGCGGGGCTCGTTTCGAGTGACTTTGTTTGTGCAATACGTGGCGCCTGTTGGTAAGACCTCCCCCTCCGTCGGCAGCGTGGTGCTGGCGGCATGGTGCTGGCTGCCTGCCGAGGGCGCATCTGTGCGCCTTCTGCTCCGATTATCTGCCTGATGTACCGTTCCAATAGTCGCTCAAAATTGCTCGTCGATTGCCGCACACTTGTTCATCGACCGCCTTCAAGTATCGTTCATTGAGAGCATTCGTGGCCGTGGGTCGCCTCGTGATAATTACCAAAATTCATCTCCTTCAAGAATAATTTTGAAAGTTTACCAGGCAGTGGTTTTTACGCAGTATGCAGTACGTTTTGACCGTTGTCCGTTGTTTTAAAACAAGTAATTATAATAATACCTTGCTTCGTAAGTTTCAAAATTAATTTACTTCCATTTTATAATTTTTCGTAAATTAATTTAATACACATTCAGAGAATCGTCAAACAGATAAATGTTTGCTGTTTCCTTATTAATTGAGTTTTTACTTTGGTGTAATGAACAATGGTTTCCATATTTTCAAGAGATACGCAAAGCACATTTTCAAGATTTGGTCATTGCTAGAGAGCTGGAGAACCGGGAACCGCGGATTCATACTTCGAAGTGACCGTTCTGCATTTGAATTATATGTGAAAAGCAGTAGGATGAAAGGCGGTTTTTACAATGTATTTTAAGGGACATTTGCCACTTTTTTAATCCTAAAAAATAATGTTTAGGAACATTGCAAATGACACAGCCCAACACAAGGCTGTGATTATATATATATATATATATATATATATATATATATATATATATATATATACATATATAATGTATTGTACCCAAGGTATCAACTAAAAAATAACCATATCCAATTATTTCCAGCTATTATACTTGCATTTCCCGTTGTGTTCATCTTTTTTTGAAACACACCATATATTTTCCGGATCATTTGATATGAAAAATCTAGACTGCCATTTAACCTTTGGATAGTACTCAAACACTTAAGAAACTAATGATGCTATAAGAGCTACCACTTTCTCGTATTATTTGTAAATGTAGCAATTTTGGAAGAGTTCAATTAAATTATATCTGCGCCATTTTTAAATGTCCTTTGCTGCATCCGTGGAACTTTTTTAAAAAAAATTCAGCCTTTTTCAAAAAAAGTAAATTGCCTTCACTTCAGATGCGCATGAGACATAAGCATTTAGTATGCATCTTTTGCTCTACATGAAGAAAACATCACAAATTTGGAGCAATAGTTGAAAAAAATTGAAAATGTTATGACTTCATGTTAAGTACCCCCAGAATCAAAATATTCGGTTCAAACTCGCAGGAACTTCAGTTCGGCAAGATTGATGAGGGTATATCTATTTTGGAGAAGATATATGAACGGTTTGAGGTAGCGTTCACCACAGGTAAACGTTATACCGTCAACCCATTTTCGGTATCAAGACCCCCACAGAACATGAAATCTGACTACACACTGTATTAGTTAAAGTTATTTACTAAATACACAAAGAAGATTTATCCTAATTTTCAATACGATGCCCTCACAAAATGAGTTTTTCGGACGAAAACATCGCGCCCCCGAGCATTACAATACTTTCAGCCTATTACGTAAGTAGAATGCAATAAATTAAAACCAACCAAGTACCATCGTTCACTCTGAGATAGGTAGAGCTGAACGTAGAACCCATAGATTTCTTTATTAAAAATTATGAAATCTATTTTACTTCTAAATGACAGCCCCCTTGTCTATCAGAATACTACTTTGATAAATCTTCGAGAAAGTTTCGATATACTTTTCTCGATTTCCGAGATATTAATTTAAACCGCTTCAGTAGTCATCATTGCACGTCATCGAAGCCAATAATTTCTTTTGCACCGTCGGCTGCATAGTTGAGGACTGGGGTGGGAGGATGACTTCGGGTCAACTGACCAAGGTAAAAAAGCTCCAAACGACTATGGCGGTCACTGCGTCGTCGGGTAGCGTGTCCAGAGCATTACCTGCTCATGCCTAGGCGACGCAATCGACAGCAGGTTGCTCAGTTTGACGCGTTCGAGGGAGTTGCATCGTGAGCCTGCGGGAGGCTGGATGGCGTTCTCGCTGAATTGCTTGCCACACGGCTTGTGCGGTGAAGACTATGGCTCGCTGTTGACGGAAACCCCGCTCGACGATTTTTTGAGTGCCCGGAGACGTCTGCATCTATTACAGGCATAGGCGAAGATATTATTCGCCATTTTGCAGCAGTCCTGATCACAATATCTTCGGTTTTGCAAAAGACTCGAAATGCAAAAGACTATCCATGGCATTATATGCCTTCTTCCCTACACAAAGTTTTTTGTTTCATGGTGCAAAAATTATTGAACACACCATATTGCCTATTGGACAATTACTTGAGAAAGCTCAAGAAGCAAGACGTAAAGATGTGAGAAGACACAGTTTGGGTCATGCTACAAAATGTTTCCGAAGAGATAACTTAGATCTTCTCCAAACTCTCCTCATAACTTCAGAGCTATTGCTTTCACAGACCTATCCAAGGTCGCCAAGAGAACACTACCATTTTCTGCGGAAGTGTTAAATTTATTTAGGAGCCATCTTTACACAAGCCTGAAAATGAAGATTCCTCCAATTACCCGGAATGCACATCAGAAGACTTATTCTTAATTATTTTAAACAGCCAGCTTCAAATTGTGATATTTTGGAATGAGCTTTAGATATTCCTTTTTAATTTTAATTTTACTATTGATTATCCAGTTACTGATAATAAAATGTACCTTCAAAGTGTTCTTTACATTAAAAAAAACACATTCATTATTATCAATAAACATGATAAAATGAAGTATTTTAAATATGAATCAGTTTCACAACACAAACATCCCATTCCATACCCAAACATAATTTAAATGGGAGCAACGTATAGAGGAAGGTTTGCTTACATCACATGCAGGATCTAGACTTACCCCACGTACCACGTGGAGGGACGAACAAGGAACTGCCTTCCACGTGCGAACATATATAATGTCATCGATAGGTGCCATTCAGCTGGCAGTGCACGTCGCTGGGCTTGCCGACGCACGGTTCACACCTCTGCAGCGTCGCCAAGACTTGCCTGGTCTCGAGAACCAGGGGAACGGGGATATACAGACTAGCAGCGGGTTATCTTCAGTGATGACTTCTTACTGGTGACGACCAATGAGTCCGTGTCTGGAGGCGCCGTCAGGAGCGCCACAAAAAAGATTTGTGATATTCCATCACACACCCATCAGCCTGGTGGGAAAGTGTGGGGAGCAAAATTCTACAGTTCCCGTTCACTGATGTTCCTCAAGGGCGCAGTGACCACCAACACGTTCAGGGATGACAGCTGCCACTTTCAGGAGGTTCTGTAACTGGTGTCTCTGTCGTTAGTAAACTTTCTCGTCCATGTCCTATTTCAAGCAGATAACGTCCTCATTCCTTTGCCAATGCCAGGGCGTGCCTGACAGTTATAGATATTCTGCCGTGGTCAGCC
Source organism: Teleogryllus oceanicus (assembly GCA_964035755.1). Classification (NCBI taxonomy): domain Eukaryota; kingdom Metazoa; phylum Arthropoda; class Insecta; order Orthoptera; family Gryllidae; genus Teleogryllus; species Teleogryllus oceanicus. Next base: position 178,886,945 of record CAXIVR010000001.1, read on the forward strand.
GGATTGGCAGGACTCTCCCCGATTGAAAATGTTTGAGAAGGTATGGAGCATGTGATCAGGATACCGCCCTTTTCCGATTAATCTGCATTAACTCTACGCTCAGATGCAAGATGCTTGGGATGTACAAGGCTCCATTTGAAACCTTTACAACTCCATTCCGCGACGCATCGCAATCTGTGACGTCCGTACGCAAGTGAACGCCAATATTGCGGTCAAACTCTGTACTAGCATAATCTATTATTTTACTTTCTCGCCAAATTACTTATGTAGTATGGTAATCGTGCAGAGGAAATCGGCGCATTTTCGGTAGAAAAGTTCTTATTGTCGGATCCTGGTAACGAAAAAGTGGATAAATCGTTCCTGTGTAAAGTAAATTACTTCCTTTAACACGTTGTTGAGTCCGAATCCATGTCTTGTGATCCCTTCATACCGAAAATTGTTTGACGGCTAAATGTAATCCGTCTGACGCCAAAGGTAGCACCTACACCGTTCTGAAGATTTTCTCCAAAATTCAACCAACCGATGTGATCCAACTCGAGGCCTTCAGAGTTTGATGCGGATACTTTCATTTTTGGGGGTACTTTACATGAAGCATCAATATTTTCAAAACTTTCTCAAATTTTTTTTTCAGCGTCTTTCTATTGATTGATTGAATATTGAAGATATATTTTTTTTTCAGATTGAAATCCGTTGTCTAAAGACTTCTGAAAATAACGTTATGTATAATTTTTCGAAAATATCAATAGTTTTTGCTTAGTGTTGCGTTAAGAACAGGCAATATTAAAACAATTATTTTCTCAAAAGCGACTCCATTTTTTTTCAAATTTTCTCCACGTATGTATCGAACTTTAGTAAAACACTGGTGCTAGTTCCATTTTCGGTACAACTCGTTTTCGAAAATTGCAAAAGTACAGTATGGAAGATAGGTGTTTTCGTCTTAAATGAAATCTGTTTTAAAAAATTAGATCTTTTTAAAAAGGTCATTTGCAATTTTTTCAAACGAGTAATTTTCTACTTACTGAAATTTATCAAAAGATAATTTTCTCAAAAGTGGCTGCAAATTCTTTTCTTCAATTTTTTATCCATATGAAACAAGGGACGTTTAAAAATGGCGCAGGTCACATTTTTGCTGAATTTTCTGATATTTCGAAAATCGCGTAAGGTAGAAATAATGGGAGACACTTTTAGTATATTAAGCGTCGGAAAAAGCGAGCATTATCGAGTGACCGCTGGGTGTAGCAGCTTATTAGTAATGAAAAATGATTAATTATTGGTTTCATTCGTTAGAGGAGTCGCTTTTTTATTAATGTAGTTAAATTACTTCTCAATGTAATCGTCTCCTGAGGTTTTGTCTCCTTTAACGAGCTCAGAACTTTTGAATCATATCCACCTTTATGGCGATTTTCTCCAAAGCTGTGACTGAGTAATAAAGGGAGACCTTGGTGTCCTGGGTTCTGATTTGAAGTGGGTAGGGATTCTTGCCCTCGCGTCGATTGATTCAGCGTAAGAGTTGACTGAGACTCCTTCACACCCGACCACGCGCTTTGATGTGGCCGCGCGTTTCCTCGCGGTGCGACCTGCGTTCTGATGTGCGCGCGCGGCACCGCAGCGCTCACCCGGCAGCGCACAGCCCTCATCCTCGCGTGCGCGCTCGCCCCTGGCCCTCGACGGCGGCGGCAGCGACAACGTGCGTGCAGAGTCCGGTCTTCCTTGCTCGCGGCGGTTGCTGGAGGCAAATGCGCGTAGGGGGGGAGCGGGGAGGCGCACCTGGCGGCGCCGGCGCGCCGGCGCACGACCGCACGGCCGCCGCCCCCGCAACCCCCGCATTCCCGCCCCCGCCCCCATCTCCGCTGCAGGCGGCCGCGCCGCACGGCCTGCACGGCCGGTACGGCGCCATCGCCGTCCGCCGGCGAAGAGAGCGCCGCCGCCACCGCCACCGGAAGAAGGAAGAAGTAGGGGAGCACGCGGAGGCGGAGGCCGAGGCGGACACGAAGAAAGAGACGAAGAAAGCGAGAGTGCCGTCGCCTTCGCGGCTGCTTCTCTCCTTGCTCCGCGCTTCGACTTGCGGGCCAGGCGGTAGCGCACGGGCTCGGCTGCGCCGCGCGGACTCACGCTTCCATCTGCAGCGTGCGCGGAGGCTGCGCGGCCGGAGCACGCGGCGACGCGACGCGCACGCCCCGCTCGCTTCTCCTCGCTCCTCGCTCCCCGCTTCCCACCTCACACCTCGCGTCGCCCCGCCACACGGCCCGGTCCTTCGCACCCAGGTTTCCGCCACCCGTCCACGCCCCTCTCCCGGACGCACCCCGTCTCTTTTCCGCTCCGCCTCGCTGCCTCCTTCCCCGATGACGCGGGTTCGCGCGCTGCCTGCGGACTGTGGAGAACACTCGCCCATTACCTATTTTTCCACGGCGCCCGTAGACGCTGGCCGGCGCCGCGGGGACAGGACCCGCGCGCGCTCCGCACCCCGCGCCCCGCGTCCAATGCCCCGCGCCCAGCGTCCCGCGCCACCCGCCTGCCGCCGCGGCCGCGCCGCACCGCCTCCCACGTTAGCGCTCCTGCTCTCTCTGTCTCCCTCGCACGCGCGCGCGGCGCCCTCGCTTCGCTCCGCTCCGTTCCGTCCCGCCCCGCCGCCGCGGGGGCGCGTGGCACGGCTGCGGCACGGGTGCGGCGCTGCGCGGCGACGCGCGCGCGCACGTTCGCAGATGGGTGGCGGCCCCCCCTCCCGGTGCCCCCCCCCCCCCCCCCCTCTTCGGCTGCTGCCCGGCGGCGCACCGCCCCCCCGCGTCGTGCGTGCGCTGCGCCACTCCGTGCCTTCGCACGCGACACGCCTCGCACGCCACGCTATTGCACTCTCCGGCGGCCCTTCTGACGGGCGCGCCCTCGCCAGCGGCCCGCGGGCCCACCTGTTCGGGCCCCTGGGTCCTTTGGCCGCAGCTGTGCAGCGAGACGCGAAATTGAAACGCTGTTTACGGTCAAGAGCCGCCGCGCCGAGGCAAATCGCAAGACGACGGGGGCGGCGCGGAGCAGCCGAGTCGGCAAAGCGGCGCGCGCCCGGCGCCGGCCACCGGGCCAGCCTCCCCGGAGCTTTTCTCTTCGCGGGACTAGATGTGTGGGTCGCACGCAGGGTTTCCCGTCTCTTCGACTTCGCCGCACGAGGCAACAGGCGGCTCGACGCGCCCGCTGGGATCGAGCTTTTCGAAACGAGACAAAATATGTAGATAGAGCATTTGGCAAATACGGCTGCGAGGAGGGAGCCAGTCGTAAAGTGAGGGCCCCGGGGGTGCCGGTCGGCCGCTGGGGCACAGCTGCTGGCGGCGCGCGCTGCGGCCCCGTTTGGCGTTGGAGCCAACCTCGTCGCTCTAGCCCTCTGGCACGCGCACGCCACGGCCCTCCTCGCCGCTTTGTCCTCCATCTCTCTCCTTCTCCCTACGAGAGCGGCGCTGTTTCCTCGTTGCTCAGGCAGTTGGGCTCTGTTTTCGTCGCCTACGCTCCTCAGCTTTACCGTCGTCCTACATCACTAACTCGTCCTCGTTGCAAACTCTTTATGGCGCATTACCAAGAATTTAAACGCATCCCAGTTAAACTCTATTCATGCGTATTATACGACTTCCAAACCGTTTTAAGTAACATTCAACTTGGATTTTTAAATGCATTGTAATAAACGCTAACGCTTTGGCATGAAAAACACTGACACTTAGGGCTCGGTTATTCTTTTTCCTGGCTTGTAGAGCCTCTAATATGCCAAGTCAGCTGTCTCTTTATAAACGCACCAGTGTAAAATGTATTATTTTCTAATTATTCGACACCTTTCTCACCCCCGGACGCATGTTCTCATTCCACTATCTTTCTCTCTGTATCCATTATGTTACCTAGCTCTTCACCCTTCTCGTCACTTGCCCACACTAGCTACTAAAACCTTACCTCCCTCACCATTTTGTACTTTTTCCTTTCCGTAATATAGAAAAAGTTGTGTTGTACTGCAAAAATGATGTCAGGATCTTGACGGAAATTCCCATATTGAGGGTCTCTGTTACCGAAAGAGTTTTCTTGGAACGGTTGTTCAACCGTCCGTCCCTCCGTCAGTCAAGACCAAGGCGTAAGTCGTTCACATGAGTTTTAGCAACATTATTATTCCTCTGTTGATTTGAGTGTCGCCTCCAACTAATCTCATAGGTAGTTTTCCTTGGTCAATCCAGGTGAGTGCCAGAACAAATGGGCCAAGAACCGCGGGCGATCTTTCCTTTCTGATCTGTCTCCTGCTCGACCCTTAAACACACGCATACATACATGCACTACACTAACACACATACACAAGAATCTAGAACCTGGATGGACATACCCCGCCAGCATGCAGGTTGGCGTCACTTTCCAGCGTGGGAGGTGAACCGCCTTCTGCTTGGATATTACGTTCACTACACTGAAGGTAATAATGACCATAGCAATTGATGCACCCGGAAACAAAATAATCAATCACAAAGGCACCAAGTCTTTTCTTTAAATTGATTCCTCATGCATTTACAGCGCCAATGGCGGTAATTATTTTACAAATACATCATTAAATATAGATTATTTCTTAATGAAATTTGTTCTACAAAATTAAATTTTTAAATGTGTACATTCTTTGAAAGTCTTTGTAATTCTTGCACAATTTTCAATGAAATTGTAACAATAAAAGTACCAATGTAAAATGGACCATTCCACAAGATGACGGCCACTTTAGCAGTTTCCAGTTCATTTCTTTAGATATATTTGTAAATATTAAGCTGTGATCCACGTTGCTTGGGCAAGAACCGCCGAAAATCGGAAATTGTTTTCCCGAAAGTTAATTTTGGGCATGTTGTAATAAGTATCATAAATGTTTATTGTTGTGAATGAGTATCCCTATCTCTCATTATGGATTATCACAAGATTTCTGCTGGCATAACGGAAGTTTGGCAGGTATAGGGCTAAATGTACTCTATTATATGATATAAACGCCATTTAGCTCTATTCTTTTGTTTTTCAAAAATTAAAAGAATGTAATTTTTTCACTAGCTTCTCACGTCGTTAATATTTACATTAGCTGCGGTTTGTTAACATTATTGTATATATTAGCACATGTATATATCCAATAATGTTCTGTAAAGTGTCGAAAACTCAATAGTCTTCTATAAAAATGAGCTCAAAATTTCACATTTTAAGAAACGCCCAAACGCTATTTTCTCAAAAATGGCTCCGAATTTTTTCTTGAATCTTTTCCAACGGATAGGGCTAATTGCACTGTTTAATTTGACTTGAAATTAATTTTGGTGAATTCCTATGTTTTTTTCGAAAATTACACAAATGTAATTTTTTTAAATATCTCTCACATTTCTAGCATATGATGCACAGGTCCAGCAATTTGTCTACATTATTGCATGTGTGCAATAATACATTATGTGAGTGACAGTGTTTCAAATGAAGTTTTTCGGAAACTCAAAAATTTTCCGTGAAAAAGAGCTTCAAATTTCCTATTTACAATAATGCGTAAACGCCATTTTCTTGAAAAGTGCTCCAAATTTTTTATTAAAATTCAAATGTAGGGCACGTTTTTACTCTTCTTTAATATTTTCAAAGTAATATTTCGGTTCTACTATTAGGAAACCGAAAAAATTGAGTAAATGTCAAAAAATGTACTTTGAGCGGCGATACATGACAGATGGCAAGAGTATATGGCAATTTCGAATAGCTAGCACAGTCCAAAGAAAATAGAAAACTAATAAGAGAAAGGATGTGCCATCAGTCTGTAGCACCACTAGTTTTATACCTTCAATTTTGAAACGAAATATTTCCCTTTTAATTCAATCTACTCCTCGATATTAGATCTTTAAATTAAGACACGGACACTTTCTTACAATGTTAGTTTTACAGAAATTTTTAGTTAAACTGTGAGAACTTTGTTAGATTCCACAACTACCGATAAATATCATATATTTGTACGCCTACTAACTGCCTAATGCCTACTAACGTGCCGGGCTTAGAAGTCTAAGCGTTGAGGTTCTTATGCTTTTCCACGTAAGTACTTTTTTGTTTCTTCAAACCTTTTGAAACGATAGAGCAGAATACCCTGAATTCAATGGCAGAAAGCCGTTTTCATGAACATTTTATATTGACAATAAATTAAAGATACGATTTTTTTAACCGCGCTTCGCTTGATGAAAACTTTTTCAACTGATTGTTCTTCTGTCCTCATTCTCTTTCTTGGCTATCCAGATCTCTCCATATTACTCGTCGTCTCTTTTAGCATTCCTTTTGAAACTGTCGCCACCATCATCTTCCTCATAATATTTGCCATTGTAAATCACGACTCGTATCCGAGAAATGTTCTTTCATCCCTCGCCATCACCCACATCGAATGCGTGGCAACAAGGCTTGTGGCTAGCACTATCAATTTCGCATTGGCATTATTTATTCGAAGTATATTAAAATTAACTTAATGTTCGTCACAAATTAATTCACCTACATCCACGGCTCTTTTGACAAATCGATCTGTAACCCGATGCGAAATGCTGTTAGGACATTTTAATTGACTTGACAACATTCGTTTGCTCTGCCCAATGTATGTGAGAAGAGTTTACAATGAGATTCAAAATAATATACCACGTTACTTTCTCCCGTCATCACGGTCGGAAAATTAATTTGAAACCCGTGTTCAAATGTATTTTCTCTCTCGTTTGTTGGCCTGAGGATGTTCAATTTTATAAATCCTATATTACGTGTCATGTAATAGTGTATTTACTATTATTTTTTATTAGCACAGTCGTTATTGGAAGAATAGTGATAACTACTGACCAATCTGAAATGTTTGCAATTCTGAACTTAGTAATGTATATTCTTTACCGACTCCTGACTACCGACTTTACCGACTTCCATATTCTTTACAATTAAATATTACTTACGTGGGCCAACGTACCATTCAGTACAGACTAGGTATATGCTGAAAATGTATTGTTAAGAAGGGCATAAGATGGTAGATCTGCGGGGTCTGCCTATTAATAAAAACCAGTCTTCTTGTTTCGATAACACAATTACTTTATTTGTTACTGATATTGCATGTGTTATTTACATTATTTTACTTTATAAAATAATGCAAATAATACATTATTACTTAATTATTCGGCATGCCATCAAATCATATATATATATATATATATATATATATATATATATATATATATATATATATATATAGCTAATTAAGGGCGTTTACTTCAATTATAAATAAATGTCAAATAATTTATTTGCAAAGAATGATTTGGCTATCTTGCGAGATTTTTTCATGGCGCTTATAGTTTGTGAAATTGATGTCCTCCTCGTTGTCTGCGTTGCCGAAGTTAAGAATCTTCCCGAAGAATTCCGTTGGCCACCAGTAATCTTCTGATCTTTCTTGGTGTTGAAGCTATGATCCAGTTACTGTCCTAAATATATTATAATAAACAATTTACACTTTTCACATTAAATATTTATTCGCGAATGCCCCAGGTGGATATTCCTACTCGAGACTGCTTCCGTTCACGACAACTAAATGTTTTATCTGCCGAATTATTAAAATGACTAGCTAACATGCTCGCGACGGTGACTAACAATCTTCTGATGTGCTTGCAACGACTACTTGCCACGTCTTCTGATAGGATCATGGTTCTGGTGGAACATGTCACTTTCGTTTCCATTTGTATACCAAATTGTTAATAATTTTGCTATTGCTGTAACTCATTTCCGGGTCGTCAACTATCTTGAATCGACGGGTACGCATTTACTACATTCTGTCACCATTGGCTGTCTTTCTTCCTTGTATTTTGTTAGGAGACTTGTTCCTTTCCAAATAAAAATTTCTATTCTATAAATGTGCACGTCTCAAATTACATCTATGTTTATTTAGTCCTAGGAATCTCCAACGTCCCTTGTTTATTTTACTCGTGTATTTCGGCCTCGAACATTTCTAAGCCCTACTATTTACATAACGATATTTGCATCTAATATTTCAAAGTCCAATATGGCTGCCAAATGTCCTCTTTGTAAATGTAGTATACTACTCTTTTACTTTCGCTCCAGGGTACCAATGCATCGAAATGAGTCTTTATTCAACATCAGTGAAAGTTTTCGGCCATCAGAGGAATAGTTCCACAATTTAACTTTTCTGTCCAATATTGTGAATATTTGCAGTTTCATTAGGCACGAATCAGCCTCTGGGGGCTTTTTTTATTTTTTTTAATATAAAAACTCTGTGACGTGCTATGGAAAGAAATGAATTCTGTGAACGTTTTTAAAAATTCTGTGATCCCTACCCTAAGCCATATACTACTTGAATTTTTAATACAGAAATGACTTGCATTCTGCTTCTTTCAACTCAAGAGCAAGAGCCTTGATTATCAGCACAGGAATGTAAACCCCAATTGCAGCGGAAAGAACCAGAGGCATTCATCTGCACCACAAGCGCATCCTAGAATTTAAAAAAATAGTTTTTATTATCCTTGTTCGATATTATTATGTCTTTCAAGGGGTTTTTATCATACATAATCAATACAATTTTTTAAAGTACATTTCATCATATATGTACCCTCGCTTGCACAAAAAATGGGCGATGTCCTGAGCCGAACTTTACCAGAGTTTTCCGACCCCTGCCCCGCCCTGCGGGATCGAGCTGACCAATCCGCTTTAGCTTCATTTCAGGGAGGCGGGACTATTCATCTTGAACATTACAAAATGGCGGTGATGGCGAGTTATATTATAGTAAATATTTGAATATAAATATTAAATCAACCAACAGTTTAACATAAATTTTTGTATATACATTTAATTACATAAATAAAGGCATGCAATTTCCCAGTAAAAACATACTTTAAAACTGTTATAAAACGGGTTTTTTGCAAAAAATAACACTGGACAACGACTACTAAGCTACATGTCTACATTTCGTCGTTTATTATTGTAATATTTAATATAAAATGCAAATAATTTGCATTGTATGCATTGTCTAACCTAGTTATTTTATTAGAAAAATTAATAACTTAAAGAAATACGTTTTAGAGTCAGTTTCACAAACACGTCTCCGAGGTAGCAGCTTTTAGTTGTAAAATACTTCATCATCAATTTCTCAGATGACCCAATTAAAAAATACTATATGGTCGCGGACATTAATATTGTAATAAAATAGTTTTGATATAAAATACTAAATAAACTTAAAGTATTTAAAGTTCATTTAGTCACAATGAAAGTTTTCTACTGCAGACATTATGATTGGTAAGTGCAGCTGTAAGCAAATGAATGATTTTTGATCTTTTGTTTTGGGGATCACAATTAATTACCTCTTCAATCTAACGTTAGGGTGATTGCATTTTACATGGAGTTCTTTACCGCAAATATTAAAAATCATATGTGATACCTAGTCTTTGAGGATTTTTGCGTGAGAATCAAAACGACATATGACTCTTATATAACATTTTAATATCTTAATGTTTGCAAAGGTAGAAACACCAGCTTTCGTCTATTGCGTGAACATTGGAGGAACACACACACACACACACACACACACACACACACACACACACACACACATACACACACACTCATATCAATATATTACTTACATGTAATTTATGTATGATTTCCAATCCAACACAATGAAATTAATATATTTATATTATTATAGCAAGTATATTTTTACATTACGATATTTTTATTTTCGAGAGACGAGCAATGCACACAAAGTTTTTACGTCATCGGAATGTTACACCCACTTCTTCTAGATAAGCAGACCTATGCAAACACTGTTTTGCTAATACATTAAGAATCACTAAATTCTTGTCATAAATTATTTCAAACTATTTCACCTGTCATAAATTATTTCAAAATTGTAATTATTATGTGTTTCAAATTTTGTCAAACTTCGGAAATCTGTGTCACGATAATCGCTAGAAAATGAATAAAGGATCCTCTTCTGTAAAAATATTGTTGCAAAATAAAATTTTTCTCTATTTTCATACATTTTTACATTTCGTACAAAATTGCCAATTTATTGGATATGTGTTCACTAACGCATCTTCAATGTGCACTGCATATTCATAATTTTTAATGAATTTGTTAATAAATATTGTAAACAAAATAAGCAATTAATTTTTTTATTTGGGAAAAATTTCATTTAAGTTATAAATATTTATAAAGTAATTTAATTAAAGTACTATAATATGAATTAAGGTTGAATTTTAAATCTATAACTACAATATTTATTATTGTTGAAACGCATTGCTACTATATTACAATGTAACGTTTTAAAATGTACTGCCATTGATTGATAGTTTGTGTTCGTATATAGTATATCTCACGCAGAGACGATTTTACAAAGAAAATCTAAATAATAGCAAAATAACCTCAAATTTATAATTCATTTGGCATATGGTCACTTTTACTTCGCGACCACTTTAATCTGAGTCGGGAAGAAGGAGAAATCAGGGCTGTCGCTGTTGGGTTCGTAACCAAATCTTCAGGGTCACCATTGCGTTCCTTTTACTTAAGTCTTAGGATTCCGAAAGTGATACTAGATATTTCAACATTAACTTGAGAATACATGTTGCATACCATGAGAGAGAAATGATGAACAAATGTCTGGAGTTTTAAAAAAAATCTGCCTTTGGAATACTGCATCAGAAGTCCTACTGGCTATTGTAATTACATTTTCTGTCATTCGTCGATAAACTGCCGAACACTTTCCGGTGAATTATGTTATCGCCGCTAAAGCGAAAGATTTCCAGGTTAAAGAGACCCACATATGTTGTTGGTGGATCGAAAATAGATTTTAATTGTGGAATTGACATTATTCATTGGTGCAACATACAAGAAATGAATTTAATATTTGTGCTAGTTTCTCTTTTCACTTCAGTCCCGTCAATTTTTCGAAAACATAATTCAATCATCTTTTTTTACCTAAATACAATATTTACTTTCCGACCTGTCGATTCGGAAGAATAGTTGTTCCATTGAAAAAGCGATCATGCCGATAAATGGACAAAGTTTACAAATATCATAAATACCAAATAGAGTAATATCTGATATTTGTTATCTAGAGACTCCCCTCCATAAAATAATCAAATTTTCTTTGTTTTCATTTAATCTTTTCCAAATAACGTAACTTTGGTTTGGTTTAATTATTCCGGCAAGATCTTAACAGATCACCCCGCTTCTGTGCCAACGAATAACAAGGCTTCTTCATCCGGTATCTTCCACTTCGGGTTTAAGGTAATTATTATTAATTCTTAAGCGAGTATTTTACAGTTCTAATGACCGTTTTTCGCAATCTACGCACCAATGTTTTTTATTCTGTCAGGCATCTTCCTCTATTCTTGTGCCCTTCATTGTCAAATCGATGACGTACTTACAAGATTTCCTTGGCCTTCCTCGTTTTCTTCTTTCGAAAGGGATTCACTTAAAGATAATTTTTGATATTATGTCAGCATGCATTCACAGCATACCATTGGAATTGTTTGGATTCACCATTTTCGATCCTTGTCTCTCAATCATTATTATCTGTCTAATCTCTTCGTTTAGTATTCTATCAAACAGTATTCTGACAACATCGTCTCAAAAATTCATTTTCACATAGCATTTAACCGAGTTTATTGCATCATTTTTAATTCTAATTTCCGATTCATACGTAACACAGCTCTCCACCATTGTCTTGTATATTGTCTCTTAGTTTTCTTTCCGAAAATTTTGTTTTATAAAATATTATGAAGTCTACTAATAATTGGCCTTCCTAGCTTATTTTTAATAAAGTAAATATTATTAGATCCCCTGTCTAATAATCACTCCGATAATTTAAATTCCTTTCCTACTGGAAATATACCTATTTCTGTTCTAGATCATATCGAGATTTCCCTACAACCATGTGTCTTGACTTTACATTATTTATTTTAGTCTCCATTTTTTTAGGTTTTATTAATTTCTGGATTAAATGTTACAGATACAAAAATATTATTTTTTCTACCTATTTTTCAAGTGATACGCGTGACTCCAAAAAGCGGAAATCGCTTGTATGAATTCAAAAGGTTTTGCAGCCGTTCGAAGTCTTAAACATTATCCACCAACATTTTTAGTTATTTTGGATTATGCACTAATCAAACCTTTCAACATTTTGTTTTGCAGTCTTGCACCTTGACTTGTTAGGTGTCTCTAAAATAATGTAACAAGTATTTCAACGTCAAGTTAGGGGGTAAAGAACTGTTTCTGATGAAGTAATGTTATACAAATAAAAGATCTTCATCTTCATCTTCATTACTAGTTTACCACTAGTTCATTATGAGAGAAATGAATATTTTCTAGGATGAAGAGAGGCACGTGACCCTGAGTCTTTTATTTTGGATCCATGATTAGGATGGTTTAGTAAAATAGTTGTAAGCATACTCTTGAATGAATGATTGAGAAGAATATTTAATAATGGACTTGTTTATTAATCAATTTCATTCACAGCAACATTATGGCCTTTCAGAATGTTAGCAAATGGGCATGATAAACATATTTACTTCAACTAATAATCGAATATTTATTATATAAATACATGGTTTTAAAAACCAAAATTATTTTTCAACTTCAAACTTATTCCTTAAAATTTATCTGCGCGTGACGCATGTTAACAAACACTTCACATATTACATTCTCGTATACTTGCATTATATACAGAGGAAGTAATATACGTAGTATAGAATGTTATATATAATGCTGCGCATAACTGCGCATTTTCTGCGAAAAATCATTTCCCGCGCTCTGGTGACGAAGCTGAATCAAAAGTTGCTAATTAGAGAAAAAGTCCTCTAACACGAGTGTAGCCATAATTCCAGTTTTGTGGATCCGTGATGCCAAAAAACTAATTGGAAATATAAAATGTCTGTCTATCCGTCTGATACAACTCTGGCGCCTAAACCATGCATACGATTTTTTCCAAATTGAAGAAACCCCTGTCGTTTTTTCGCCTGAGCTGAAGCTATGCGATTTTGAAAAACATTCATTAATTTTTAGAGGGACTATTTGTAGCCTTCGGACATTTTAAATTGTTTTCAAAGAAAACGGCTACAAATTTTTCTGTAAATTTCTTGTAAGGACTGTTTACTCTATAGTAAATACGCTTATAAAGGTAGAATATGTCAATTGTCACAGTTAACTCGAATTTTTTGAAAAATCGCTAAAATTTGAATATTTTGCGGCGTCTTATACAACTACAAAATTAAAGATAGAATTTTGCTTCAAATGAAATGTGTTGCTTATAATTAGATCTTTTAATAAGGTCATGCAATTTTTAAAGTTTTAGTTGATTTCGCACAATATGGCGTGCAATATTTGCAATTTTAAAATTTACATATAAGATTTTTCTCAAAAACGGCTCAAATTTTCTTTAAATTTTTGGTTGAGAGTAATGCCAAATGCAGCCTATCCGATGACATAAACGAGATATTGCTCTATTCTATTGTTTTAAAAATTACACAAATGTAATTTTTTGAAATACCCTCTCACGCTGTTAATATGAGCATTTGAATAGATTTGTATAGATTATTTAACTTGTGGTAGAAGTGCTTCAAATGACTTTAGAGGAAGTTTTCCAAAACTCAATAGATTCCTGTGAAAAGCTATTTGAACCGAAAAGTTGAAAATGTCAAAAATGTATTTTGTGCGGCGATAGATGTCAGCTAGCAAGAGAACAGCAAGGAATCTTATGTGAGTTAGCAGAACTTAGCAAAACCAGTCCACACAAAGGAAATTATAAACATTTGCTGCAGAAAGTCTGTCCCATTCTTAGCACCTCTGGTTCTTCATATTTTGGTAGTAGCGAAGTGTAAGCATTTCTTAATTTTTAAAAGCAAAGAAAAATTTGAGCTAGAAAACTTGACAAAGAACAGTGAGACACAAATAAATAAAGTTAATTACAAAGGACGTAATACTCGTATTAGGGATTGGGAAGGAAACGAACGTACCAATGTAAAACCAAAAACGGCCTATGAACAGGAAAATGGAGTAGTGAATGATCTGGTAAACGACCAGTAATCGAAAGTACATCAAATTCTTTCCGCAGTTTTGTAATGGTATCTTCTTGCAAAAGAGAAAAGGAATGTTTAGAACATTCTCGACATCGTTATTAGGAATTTATTTTCATTGCTCGTCAAGTAAAAAACCGCTGATATCATGCAGGATTTGAACACGCGTTCCTCTATTGTGAAGCCACGCACCTAAGCGATTGCGCTACCAACACAGACGTACGTAAGCATTTCCGTGAACTTACTCAATTAAGAATCTTACGAATTTTGTCTTCAAACTCATTGCTTTCCGCACTTCTGCAATTTAAAATAATAAATAAATTACCTCTTAGAGACAATAAGAAAGCAAAGAAATCTACGCGGCACTATAAAATAGTTAATTCTACTTAAGAATGTTTCAGTTCAGTACTATGTAATTTTTGCGCTTCGGTTCTAGCCTGCCGCTCAACCCTTATCGCCTCTGCCCAAGGTGAGATTATTAGACGTGATAACGTTGGGCTAGCAGACAAGTTTCGACACGGCCCGACATTCAGAATTCATTTGCTGCAAGTAATTACTAGAATCTAAGAAACATTTATTGACTTCAAGAAAATCACCTATCATTACGCAGTTATTATCTTTTGTTCATCTACTCATTTATAAGAAAATAAACTCTCTTATTTTCTCGTGTTATTGGTCATGTTTTCTTAATATATAACAAATGTTACTATTAACCTTCATTCGTTTTAAAACTCTCAAACGACAACCGTAAATGCATACCTTAAATTATTAGAAAGGAAAAGTATTAATTAAAATCACACATAGTCAAAAAATAAAAAGTTGCATGAACAGGCCAGGACGTGAACTCAGGTCTTCCAGTTCTTCAAACAAGCACCTGAACCGTGACGTCACTCCCGCAGTCGCATACAATGCTTTACATATTAGGATGTGTGTTGACGAGTGATACTTGTTGAGTTTTGCTAGCTGAAGACAGGAATGTTGCTTGCAACGAAAGAAACAGTAAAAGTACGATTTCGCAAAATCGGTTTTGAAATAATTTTAATAGTAAGAAAGAAAAACGGTTTTCATTGCAGTTTTGCATTTCAAACAATTCTTTAAAATTGTAAATATTGCTTGCACTTTTGCACGAAAAATGCCATCATTTCAGAAAGCCTACATGATTGTTATGCAAGAACGAATTATGGACAACATATTTCATTTGAAAGACAAATCTGTTTTCAATTTTGTAGTTGTAGGATGACGCCCCAAAATGTTCAAACTTTAAAATTTTCGAAAATTCAGAGTTAACCATGAAAATTTTAACTATGTCATCCTTCTAAGTGTATTTTACCGAAAGTGTCAGGAAATGACCGAAATGTCGAAAGACTTCATGTAAATCACCCCCAAATTTCAAAGATTTTCAAAATTTCAAGCTTCAACTACAGCCAGAAAAACAGGGTTTCTTCCAATTTGGAAAGGATCGTACGTGTGGTTTAGGCGCTAGTAAGTGATCTGCAGACGGATGGACGGACGGTTTGGATAAAACCGCTTTTCGTCCAAAACGTGTATTACCGTTTAATCCTTGAAATCGATTTTCCGCTGTATTATAACTTTCTCTATACTACGTATACGCACGAATATACGTATATACGTCACATACGAATATACTACGTATACTACGTATATTCGTGCGTATACGAAAGTAAAACGAGAAGTACAAGTTTTGTTTTGTGCTGAGATAACGAATTATCATAGTTCAAAAATCTTTCTAAACGTCATTACAGCAGTTCCAAGGTGAGATACAAAAAACAGTACTGAGAATTTTTCTGCATTACTGATTGTCATTTCAAAGTGAGTTTATTTTTACATAAATGATTCATATTGCAAAAATATGAATGTATTTATGTAATCAGAAACAGTAATGTGTCACAATCTGGGCACGACGTTGTGTAAAGTCACAGCACGATATCAATTACTTAAGGTCCAAACCTTCCCCTCATACTGACACGTAAATGATGACCCAGCGGTGACAAATATCAAATGCGTGGGAATACACGAGCCCAAGAACCCAACTGTAAAACGCATTTTTCCGGAGGCTCAGTGGTCAGAGCAACTGGTCGTAAATCGAACGATGCGGGTTTGATTCCTGCCCGAAGAATTACATCTTTAGTACTCAATTAATACGGTTATCAGGTCACAATATGGATATCACTAACGAACGGGATAAACATTTCCTTCATATTTCATTTCCCATAAGAAGTGACAGAGTTGCGACAAACTTTTTTGGAAGTGAATGCAAAATGTATGTCAAAACGTTCACTATCTTAATTCCAAGCGAGGTTAGGTTAAATTCTTACTAACTAAATATAAATAAATACACATTTGTATAAATATTTGTAATAAAGCGGGATCAAACTAATTACACATTATATAGTATAAACGTTCAGCAAAGATCTTATAAGCAATAAATAAATACAAGTATTTTCCGCTAAACATTCTTATCGTTTAATTCTCAGACTTAGGTAAAACAGAACGCGGAACAGAAAAAAAAGGCATCGCGCAGAACTCGATCCTCAATACCTCCGATTTAAAACCCGGTGTCAAACGATTTCAGCTACAGAGAGAGTTATAGGTCTCTCAGTAATCTACCAAGCCTTAATGTATCTACGAATACGAAATGTTTGTTCTGTAATTTCTCCATTTTTCTCTGAGAAGTAACATTTAAGACGTAATAAATCATATTCTCTAAACATATTCGTTCTCCAAAGCAGTACAATTTCTAAATGCAATATTAGGGCAACTGATATTTTTAACAATACATAGATAATATATTTATTTATCTAACTCCGTTATCATGTTATGAATTTTATAATAAATTTAATATTTAGATTTAAAGAACGACATTATCCCAGACATTTTGAGATCCGAAATTCGCACCTCCTTGTTTTTCCTATATTGAGACTAAATGACAGGTGATTTGTGCATTGGATCACCCTACACAAAGCATGGCGAATAATCATTGGATATAAATAAATAATTAAAATTCCTTGATTTTCTTTGTGAAAATTGGGACTGATTGAATAGTCACCACTTGAATCTCCAAAGTCTACCCGCACTAAGATAAGCCGTATCAAAGCATTGTTTATTTAAAAATGGGAGATAATAATAAAAAAAATTTTGATTTCTTTCACATGACCACGTCAAATCGTACTTTATTATGTTTTGGAGTTAATACATTTTGAAATGTGGCTCCACCTACCAAAAGACTTACATTAAAATTTTAAAGAGAAGACCATAAAAGAAATAAAATTATCAATTGTACAAGCAATTAAGGATGCGTTCTGTTAGCATTTTATCACAAAGGCACAAACACAAAATTGGAATTTTAATGAGTTCGTAATAGTCTCTAAGGAACTTTGTTAAGAAACGTGTAAAGAGACATATTCGCTTTCTAAATTAATAAAGAACAGAAAAGTACCTTTATTGCAAAATTTTATAATAATAAACCCACAGACTTGTTAAGAATTCTGATTATCTCTCTAGAACTGTTAAATATGTAAATTACTAGTGATTATACAACTTGGTACAGACTTTTCACTTCAATGCTTCTAACGATTACATAAAAATGATAATGATATTAATTAAAGACACTGTTAATATTTGAGCTATCTCTTCCAAATTTCGTTTCGTCACATTGCTTGGAATACAAGATACCAACACACAATCTTAATATAATCATTATCGTTTACAAAAACAAGTTTTGTTCCTCCTTGCAAGATTTTGGAATGTCTCTCGTGATGATAGTGATTAATGTGTTCCAGGCATCAGGTAAAAAAATATATATTCGGCAGGATTTGATCTGGCGTCCATTCCTCCTATCTACTACCCGTTTAATCCACGGAGCTATCACAGAGTACTTTACAGCACCGATGAGGGTGTTAGTAGAATGAATTCTATCTTGACATTTATTGTTCTTATGATATACAACATTTACTTCAGATTACAGCAAACTCATTCTTGATAAGAATGTGTGGAATCATCAACGCGATACTATTCTATAGTTGATTCTAGTTAGAAATATTTCGATTCGAATGTCTTTTTGTGTGGCTCGCAGTAGCTTCTATCCTGCGAACTGCTATCTTGCCCCTCCCATATCTTCAGGTGATCTCTCCACATTTACGCGATAAGACTGAACTGTAACTCGTCGTGAAACACCAGTCTGAAATACAGAACCGCGTAGTATTAAACTAAGTAACTATGTTATTTTAATACCAATTAACACAACTAGAGAATTTCGGACAAATTTGCATTCGTTATTCATGAAAACGCTAACCTAAGCTTGAATGATATAATGCTAACAATATTTTAATTATCAGCAAATAGTTGATTGATTGCTTCTTAAAGAAATTATAATGCTTATAATGTAAACAACGAAGTAGTTGAACTACAACAGCACATGCTCTTCTCTAATGTCACTGCTCCGCAATATTATACTAATACATGAATTAGGAGAGTTTCAACCAGTAAGATCTCTATTTTTTCAATTTTGTAGTCTTGAAAAGTTAACTTTTTCAATTTTCAAAAATATAGAGTTCCTCGAAAATAGGACCACCAGCGCCTCGGTCGGTGGTACAGAACAGGCTTCTAGTCGTCGTACTGATGGACGACAAAACTGTGGCCCTTTTTAGGGCCCTAAGTCTTTTCAAGAATTAATATTAATTACAAAATATTGGACATATTACTACTGAAATCACACGTAACAGAAAAAAAATCACCTTCTGGATTCAGACTCACAACGTTAGCAAGCCGACAGCGTACCTAAGACGTTAACCATTCGGCTAAAGCGATTTGTCTTCAGTTGCACCACTTAGAAAAGTAGTTAAAAATAATAAAACCTATGCTAAATGAACATAATCGTTTCCAGTATATATTTTTTCGTTTTCCAGAGTTCAATCCTTTTTAGTTTAAATATATTGTGATATATAATATAATATAAAAATGTATAATATAGGGAATAATAAAATATATTAATATAATATAATTATAATTTAATAGAATGCGAACTTTCTCTATAGAAAGAAAGTACAATATTTTTACTTTTCTTCATGCATACTTCAGTACCACATTGTCATAATAAAACTAGAGGGACTGGCAATTATTCGAGAAAGGCTTATTAATAGGATAGGACCCAGTTTTAAAGAATACTAGTGATGCTAAAACGCGCGTACTTTCTCACCCGTATTTTCACGGGGAAACATGCGGAAAATGCTAAAAGTTTCAAAATTGCACATGATCTTATTTAAAATCTTATCTTTAAGGAAAAGTTTCATGAAGGAAAAATCTCAGAATTTCAATATTTTACTTGCTTAAGATACTTACGAAAAATCTGTTTTCAACGAACATGAGACTAGCAATATTCTCTTAAATGTACTTCCCCAATATCCAACAATTATTACATTTACATTTTTATTACATTTGTAATAAAAATTATGGAGCCATTTGTTTGAACATTTGAAAAAATGTCCCAGGGCTACATGTAAAGTACCCTCCCCTAATTGAATATCGGTTTTTTCAAATTTAGCGCTACGACATCAGCCAGATCGATTGGGAGTATCAATTTTGGTGAAAATCGGCTGAACGGTTTAGCCGCTAGCGTTGTTCAGGGACGGACGGACAGACATTTTACCGTCAGTCGATTTTTCGCTATCAACCACCCACAAAACATGGATTCTGGCTACACCACGATTTGGAGGATTTTTGTTTCTAAATTTAGCAAATGGATTTATCCATTTTTTCGTCACAAGGGCGGTGTAATATGCGTTTTTCTGCCGACAATTCGCCGTTTTTTCGCGTAGCATTACGTAACTTTCTCTGCCTCCTTAAGAAGAGAATTGATCAATATATGAAAATTTAGATTATGCGTTCACGGAAAATTTGTATGTTTTCACTGCAACCAATTTTCTAAATTTGGAAAACATTTATAATTTTATCACTTTATTTGTAAATTAGTTATACCAAGAGAAAAGAGAAGAGTAAAAAAGAGTTCATGAGAAATTTGAAACAGATTAGTAATTGCAATGTTGAAAAAATCCCAGAGATATTAATAAGGTGACATTTACTACAGTATTTGTAATAACGGTATAGTGTATTCGAATAGAAGAGTGTAAAGTAAAAAAGAAGACTTCTTTTTCAGAAAGTTTCAATAATGCAATATGAGCATAATGTAACATACCACTCCAGAAATATTGGAATATCATTGGATTCAAGTCAATGAACACTGATATAATATCAATTTTGAAAAGAATACATTGATTTAGAAGTCAGTAATGTTTAATTTTTTGCGGTACCATGCGTACACAGGTCGCTTTTCCTACAACGAGTCTAAAAATAAAATACATGTTCGCGAAGTCTTTTTTTGGAAATATTTTTTTGGAGTTCATTGATTTCAAAAGCCGAATTTTCCTTAAAACCCTAAATACTATTTTTACTTGATATCATTGTTTCTGTAGTGTGCTGCGCATTCGAATGTAAAATATATTAAATAATTTAATGAAGTCTTAACTCAATATTAGGTAATTATTTTCCCGTCACTGTACCTCGGCAAAAACTATGGAAATATTGTAATGAAAGAACATTAGTAAATTCAGTGAGTACTCCAGTTTAATAAATATGTTTATTTTACCAACGAAATAAGAAAGTGTAAATAAAATATGTATTGGCTACAATGAAATATCATTGCAATATTGTAGAAATCTCTGAGAGAGAGAGTTGAATATTAAGTTATAAATAATAATCGAATTAGCAGACCATATATGAAAATTTCATTTTGATTAAATAAATTTCCATTTTATAATGCCCTATTTTACCCAGGAAAATAAAGTCCTTAGAGTTTTATTAGGCAACGATTATTGAAAGTCTGAATTCAAATATGTGAAATTTTCTTTGACAATTGGAAATTGTTGTTTTTGTATATATTTTTAATGTCTCTTTTTAACTACTAGGTCATATAACGACCACTGTGATTTTTTATGTTTGGGGTTTTCTGTAGGGAGAATACGTAAGGACATTACGAACACACATCTATGTCCGAGGCGGAACCCGCGGCCCTTCGAACCCAGGAAGCTACGGCCTTGTCGTCCATTTCCTCTTTCTCTCCTATTAAACCTCTGACATCATATATCAACATCAAATACATCGAAGATATCCGCTTAATTCTCCATCATTTGAATTACGTTTTTCCTGTGTCCCTGGCCGTGGGGATAAGTGGAATGAAACCTCTGACTAGGTAGTAAAGTTGGCCTCGAGGAAGCCAGAAAGACATCTTTGTAAGGTAATATCTACTCTTACTGCAAGATTTTGTATCAACGATGCATTTTGAATTGCAAACAGAGTGGCAGAACTCTTTTCAAACTCACAAGGATCATAAGACCCTTGTCATGTCATCCCGTGGCTCTAAGCCCGAGCAGAATTGTTATTCCTCGGATCGGGCACTGCCGCTTCTCGCACGGACATCTCGTGCAGATTACCCACCCCTATCCCCAGAAATGAAGAACAAACCTTACTGCCAAGCATGCTCCTGTGCACTGCGATAATGAAAAAGTGAAGAGGAAGCCTTAGCTTGTCGACTATAGAAGAGATACTTGGCTACTGTCCTCCGCAAACTCTTTAAACTTTCTTAGCTATGGTTATAAATCTAATACGCGCGAAGGGATGATTTACTAACATGCCTTTTATAACTAATTTTGCGTTTTTAATGTAACACTACCTTTGTCATTTATTTCATTTTAAAATTAGTCATTTTTCACTGTTTTTTACTCTTTTAATCTTGTAATTAATAAAAAATATTTTAACTGACTTTTATACTAATTTTCAGAAAATTTTGCGAATAATATTTCACTATGTAATTGACAAGATATTTGAGCACAATACACAGTTCTTTTATATTATTAAAGAAGGTATGAAGTTTCATTTCGTGAAAATAATAAACACTGTAGTTTAGTTTTCAGATTTGAGAACTTGTGATCTCATTGAATCTCTTGTGTTTTCCGTGTTGATCTAAAACCAAATGTATTTTCAGGTTCGATAACCATTCAAGTATTGCAGGATCTTATGAGCACAAATTATTTGTCATGCGTATATCTTACAATGGCTAAAATTATTTCACAATTAATCGTTAGAAAACAAAAGGACAGTGTGTGTTTCCTGTGAATAAAAACCGTTTCTTAACTTCAATATCGATAACCGTGTCAAGGGTTTCCGGATGTTTGAATTGCAGGAAGCTTCTTGAATCGAACTAAACACTCCAGAAACTGTTTCTGGGGTCATACAAAAACCTAACATAAATTGGAAAGATAATACGATTCAGGCTTACTGTGTTCGCTTAAATATTTTAATTGGAAAATTGTCCTGGAATTGAAATTTTTTAACTAAATACTCAATCTCTTTAAAGTTTATTCAAACAAGTTTTTGTTTCTTTCTTAACAGCTTGTTTTAAGAAAATTACATTGATTCGTAACATTTTAAGGTTTTCAAATTTATTCTTTTTTTACTACGTGGTTATTCAAAACATTTAAGAAAATATTTAACTTCAGTGTAGATTTCACAAATTAAAAGAATTAAAAATTTGCTGTTTATATTATTAGCTATTTATTAAAGATATCAATTATTACAATTTTGCTATTAATATATGCAATGTGATATGTTGAAAATAATTAATTATGTTAGCGCCTATTCAGGCCATATCAGATTTGTACTGTTGCCTGTATATTACCTTTAAATAAATAAATAAATAAATAAATAAATAAATAAATAAATAAATAAATAAATAAATAAATAAATAAATAAATAAATAAATAAATAAATAAATAAATAAATAAATAAATAAATAAATAAATAAATAAATAAATAAATAAATAAATAAATAAATAAATAAATAAATAAATAAATAAATAAATAAATAAATAAATAAATAAATAAATAAATAAATAAATAAATAAATAAATAAATAAATAAATAAATAAATAAATAAATAAATAAATAAATAAATAAATAAATAAATAAATAAATAAATAAATAAATAAATAAATAAATAAATAAAAATATCACTGGGAAGGGATAGATATAATCTTCTCAGCAGTGTAACAGAAAATAGTAACTTTTGAAAATATATGAAGAATAAGACAATTATATTTTCGAAATATTTCTAATGAGAGGTTTCCTAGTTCCTTTTCACCGATTATCACTATAAAATTGCATCAATTTTACAAATAGTCTAAACAATATTAACAATAGCAATTTTGCAATGATAATCTACTTGGGACACCTGGCAGTGATTTTTAATTGATTAACGAAATCACTGTTTGCATGCACCTGCTCATATAGAAAAAATGGGCGATTACATTTTCATAATGCGTAATAAAATGTGTGTATTGCTTGCATTTCCTTAATAAAGGCGTAATAATGTCAAAATACAAGTTTTTAAATACGTGAACATGAATTTCAATTTGCTTGATAGGAAATGTCTATATTATGTAAATGTATTATATTGTGTGTTTCCCGAAAATGATTATGTAATAATTAGTGTTCCTTGCTTTAGAACCATTAGCATTTTAAAATAGTTTGTAAGAAACAAAACTTTCAATACTATTAATTTAATCTGCCACAAATTTCTCACAATATTAGATACCATAAATTAGAGTTAATTTTCATGGTAAAGAACTCGATAAAAAATGTCACAGACCCATCCCGTGACCCGCTGCCCTTGGTTCGTCAGCGTCCACGGGGTTCAGGCCAACGTCCAGTGCAATTGGCGGAGTGATCCTCGCGCCGCGCGCACCAATCCGTTTTGTTTCTGTGCCCTCTCCTGTTACCTCCTCTTACTTCCTCTCACCCTCCTCTCCTGTTACCCCTGCTCACGTTAGCGAGGCAGCGTCACTGACCTCAGAAATTGCTCCGCCCTTTGAGATAACTAGGAGGAAAATCTTCGAGGGGAGGAAGGGGGACGTGTCTGAAACTTGGAGCAAAAGCCAATGATAAGAGCGGATACGCCTCGACGCCAGGATTGGTCAAGTGTCCAGCGATGGTTGTCCAAGCTGTGGAAAAGCCAGATTTGGCCGCACAAGGCATCACCCATATTCTGTGAGAGTGGGTATACAATGCTTGAAGAACAGTAATATTTACAATATAAGACAATAACAACTAAAGATAGCCAGGTAGGGTCCTTCAGAAAAATACAATACAATATTTGGATTAAAAAACAAAATTATTCAATTTAGAAATATTGGAACCTGCTTTACAGCTAATTAAGGATGATGTAGTAGGTCTTTAGAATATCTTGTTTTTATTCGTGAAAAATGATTGACTAATTTACCTAGAGTGTACAAAGGAGTGGCTGGGCAAGATGAAAGAGAAGAGTAGAAATTAAAAGTAAGTTTCTAGTATCCTAGAATATTGTAGTGCAACACGCTCTGCAGCTGATGGACTGGTTTCTCACAGCTGATAACCCGAGCCTCAATTGCTGCCGGTGTTGCCTTCTGATTGCTTCTGCAAGAACACATTTGTACTAATGTCTTTCGGAAGGGTTGACATAACCTTATAAACTAATTATGTTACAACAGGACATACTTGATTGTAATATTGGTAACGGTTACATGATATTATACTTTGAGGAGCCCGGAGCTTACGGAACTTACCCGCTGCCTAGTGCAGTATCAATCAGCGTAACGTTTCTATTACTAAAAAGCCACTCTTGGTAATAATAATATTTATAATATTATGATTTATAATATTAATGCTGCCAATAATATTATTGTATATTTCACCAGATGGTCACTGTTGTAAGTTTAACAATTGCGTGGGAATATTTTCGCTGTTTCGCATTTGCCGACTACCGTTGCGACCCCACAGCCACATTAGAAGTAATGTAATGATATTTGACTGCTCAAAAAATGAACTGCCTCGGCGGAGATTCAAACCCTGGTCTAGCAGTGTGCGCCCTGTTGCTCTATCCACTTGAGGTTTGGAGACAGTCAACCCTTCAAAAAGTTGACTGTCTCGGTGGTTCAAGTGGTTAGAGAAACCGGTCGGTTACTGGAAGGACCGGATTCGATTCGCGGCTGGGGCAGTCCACATAATTTGTAACATAATATGTGTATATTTGGGATTTTAAAGTCAGATGAATCCGAATTTTTGCCCGTTTTCGGTGTCCCCAGTGCTCTATTTCTATTTATGCCTGCGGGTAAAAGAGACATGTGGCAACCATGACATATTCTCATCACCTAGCTTACTTTGCCTGCCTAAGCTTTCCTTCGTCACACTGCTGTAGAAACTGAGACGATTTGTGTTGGAAAGCTACGGTTTGATTTTTGCCCCCGCCGGGAATCAAATGCGGGACCGCGATACAGAAAGCTAGCCCACTGCCCATCAGCCACCAGTGTCGTAATAATAATAATAATAATAATAATAATAATAATAATAACAACAATAATAATAATGATAATAATTCATAATGATGATAATAATTCATAATGATGATAATAATTCATAATGATGATAATAATTCATAATGATGATAATAATTCATAATGATAATATTGAGATTTCTACATTACTTGCTTTTTAACTATCACTTAAAACTCATAACGAAGCGCGAGAATTATATTTGCATATTAGTTTTTGAAAACTCAAAAGTTAAAATTAACCTTCTACAATTGAATTCAGTTCATGTATTCAATACATTTACGTGCATAAAATGACCTTCAACGCTGTCGGATGCGTATTTTACTGTAAATAAAATTTGTAGTTTATAATAAAAAGAAGCGCTGGTGGTGAGAGCGGCGAACGCCGTCATGAGCTTGCGACACCAATAATGTGCCATTCTGCCGCTGGATTTGTTTGCCATACATTTCGCAATACCGTTCATATCGGAGACAATTATATGCACAAATTGTTCCAAATATATTATACTTATCATCAAACATAATATTGTAATATTTCTGGTGGTAATAAACTGGTGGTTTTATCATGATGTGCACGTTATTCTCCTTATCTAAGCGCGCAATGCTTTAGTAAAATAACTTAGAAAATTCTCTCAAGAATCGCGATCACTACTCCTATCTCTGAAGAAATGTATATTAATTGATTTAAATATCTACTAATTTCAGAGTATAGATTTAATTAAGAAAGGAATATCTAGCCTCAATATTGAAGGATTGAAGTAATACTGGATCAACAAGAAAAGAAATTTGTTGCAATATTTCAAAATACCATCTGCCTAGTGCAGTATTCAATTTAGTGAAATTACGAGAAACAGACTAATATTTGGTAGATAATGAATATGAAATGATCTAAAGATACAATATTGATAAATATTGTGCAATAAGAATAAAATCTCTAGCTTCATTATTCAAGGTGAAATACCTCGAATGTATTTGAACTATTAACCACACAATTTAAAATAACACGACAGCCAATATTTTAAAAAAAATTAAATTAATGCATAAAAATTTAAAATTAAACCCTTAAATTTAAAAAAAGGTTTAAAAAAGATTTTTAAAATTTTCAAAATTCCAAATCTCTTAAAGAAAATAGTCTGTGTCATATTAATAAACCAACTTCACTATATGCGAGCAAAACATTAAAAACAATTAAGATTGTTTTGAGAAAATCTTGTTTACCATTTTTAATACATGCTTTCATTTGTTTTAAAATAACGCTAAAACTACTCATATTCAGAAAAGTAATATGTACGACACTAATTAAAGGTCTAATTTTGAGGAACAAGTTGCATTAAGAAAAATTTCGTTTTTCAAAAATAAAGTTGATGGAGGGGACCCAAAATGTTTAAATTTTTCAACATTTAGAAGTAACAGTGAAATATTTTGTTGGTTGGTTACACTTAATGCGAGAAAGTATATACTGTTGTAACATCACTAGTTTACTCGTGCCTGCTCGACCTTATGGCCGCTCCACAATAGCCCGCGAACGGGAACGGCAACGCGAAGGCGAGAACGGGAACGCAAACGCGAGGTACGCGCGCTTCACAGGAAACGCCAACGGAAAGAGGAATAGCGCTATCAATCTGTAGCGACAAAAAGAGAACTTCAAGGACAAGTTGCCGAAACCAAAGCACTTCTAGTTAATAATAATACGAGTAATAATAATAATAATAATAATAATAATAATAATAATAATAATAATAATAATAATAAATAATAATAATAATAATATTGTCTTTATTAATGGCGATGCTCGATACTCTGTTCACTCTTTGCTTTCCCATCTGTCTGCTTGCGTGTGCTGCTATGAGTAATGAATACTTTAACGAAAGAATATTAATTAGAAAAAAATAATTACTCGTAGAAGGAATAAATAAAAAAAATACTAAGAACTTATGGAAAATACATCTAACTAAAATTTTATGAAAAAAATGTACTTTAACGAAACACAAAAATAATTTTTTGTAAACAAATGTAATTCTAAGTATTAATAAGAATAGAAACATAATTATACTGTAATTATTAAAAAGAACTAAAACAACTCAACAATGACTGACACCCCCCTCAAACCCTAACCTCGCAAATACATGCTCTAGTCTCAATATACCACTACACTCCCAATTCCGCTCCGTACCAGTGCCGCGCGCAGATCGCGCGCTCGAACAGCTGGAAAGCTTCGCTGCCAATTGCTGTACTTTCATTGGTCGAGAGGCTTCCCGTTCCCCGGCCAAGATAAATGTTGACCATCCCTCCCGTTCCCGTCAAGTTTTGCGTTCCTGTCGTATTGTGAACGCCTGTCTGAGATGTCCGTCTTTCAACTTTGTTCCCGTTCGCGTTGCTATTCCCGTTCACGGGCTATTATGAACTGGCCTTTAGTTCGGGTGGCCCCTTTTGGGGGTCTTGGCTTTGTCGTGGCAGTGGCTCGGTACGCTGGGCATAGAATAAAGAGGTAAATCTTTACTCTATGCTCTGGGCAGAGAGGAGGGACTTGTTCCCGGCACAATGTGAGTGGCGCATTGTTTGGACACCGGCACTGGCCTGGAAGGCCGGTAGCTCTGAGCTGGCAGGGCGGTCCGATCCAGGCATTGAATGAGGTTATCACGAGGGCGTTCTGGTGGGGTCCAAATACCAGCGAGACAGCGCAGGCTTCCGCGGCCGGAGTCAGTAGCTGCATGGCTAGCGTACCTGTGCCTAGGACGCGAAGTCTTCTGGACAGCCAGACCCAAAGAATTGACACATGTTTCTCAGTGTATTTCGACGCACTGAATCCGAATCTGAATTCCACCACCCCCCAGTGCCACCACCCCCAGTTTATTTAAAATCGCGAGAAACCATCCCGAAGATGTATTTTGTTGTTTTCGAGGGTTGTTGTCACAGACAAAAACTAGACACATGTGTCTCTGAGAATTTCGCACTGAATTTGAATCTAAAGCCAGGATGACCACCGCCCTCTGGTTTTTTAAAATCGCACAAAAACAACGTGAAATTGTAGATTGTAAATTTGAGGGTAGGTTTTTGCAATTACAGAAACTGGACGGTGATGGCGCAATTCTGGCGTCAGTTTCAGATTCAGCGCGTTGAAATACATAGAGAAACATGTGTCAAGTCTAAAGGCCTGACAACTATTTTGTGTACCTATACATTTTCTTTCTTTCAACCATTCACTAGATGTGCGTTAGGCCATTGTATAGAAGGTATGCTCTCACTGCAACCTCGTCGGTGACGTACATAGTTAAAAAAACTTTGCCGAAACGTTTTCTTTTTTTTGCCAAAATTAGCTTAGGCGATTCTACCGCAATGTTTTTATTTGCTACTTCTTTCATAATTTGACGGAATTTTTGTAAAAGAGCCTCACTGTAATTGCCTATTATTATACGCGTGCCTATTTTTCTTTTCATTTTTCAAATTTCCGCGTTACAATAATCCGGGTCTGAATTATTTTTAGTGTACTTAAAGAGAACACAATTTTGGCGCGCTTTCTCAATGATTTGTTTTTTTCTCCAAATGTATTCTATTCTCCCTTATAAATATTCGAAAAACGCATTGTTCAGTTTTAGAAAATGTTGCTGTTCTTTTACTTCAGCCTTTCGATATTGCCATATTTTATTTCCAATTTTCCCATTTCCTCTGTAAATATTAGCATTTATTTCAATATCTACGGTACTGTGATCACTTATTCCATAAATAACATCACAATATGTATAATATCTGTCGGTCTAATAAGAAAAATATATAATATAGAGTTTTGGCGTGTTAGCTTGTCAACAACTTGCGTCTTTCCTGCACCCCAAGCTATCATTTATTATTAGCTGTATTTTTCTATCACACAAGGAATAGCTTAGATTTAAATTTCTGGCGATGACACTGGTCTACAAAAATACAAGTAACACGAACAAAAGATAACTATCAGTAACAAGTTTCTGGTAGATAATTTGCCTCTCAATCCAGATCTCATTTCAGAATGTCTGTATCGGCCTCAGTTTTCATGGGATGATCGTTTGCGTAAATGCGAATGTCTCCCTGTGATTGATTGATTGATTTTTTCCTGTTTCCGGGCGCGTCAACTACTTCGATCATTAGTCCCGTTAGTGTAGTGCATGCTTTTTTTTCGGGAGATGGCGGTGATCTTCCCCCGCTGGATGGCGAGACTCGGCGCCGACCTACCGTCGGCTAGTGGGGTTTCCCCCTAACCAGGACTCTCCCACCAACGGGGCACCGCCCCAGTCGGGACAAGCTCTAAGCTCCCGACCGGTCTCCCGGAATATGTGGTAGTGTAGTGCATGTTAGTGTAAGGGGTGTGTAAGGGAGAGGATAGGACAAGGAAGAGGAAGGACAGATCGCGCGCGGTCCGTGGCCCGTTTGTTAGGGTACTGCTCCGGCATTCGCCTAGTGTTGATCGGAGAAACCACGGAAAACTACCGATCAGAGCAGCCGGCTGCTAGAATTCTCCTCCAGACAGCAGCTGAATTCGACCTAGCTGAAAAGCTAGTGTCGAAAATCCTGCCGCCGTCAGGACTCGAACCTAGGACCTCCCGGTTAGAGGCGCTGCAGTGACATCAGTTGATTCACTGAGCTACCGATACCGGTGTCTCCCATTGCCTTATATGTATTTGGTAAAATGACACTCCTTAATAACAGAAGATCCAAATGTATACCGTAAAAAATACAACATAATTGTTAAGAAATATACGTAAAATTATTTCCTTCCCGATTTATTGCGATACTTTGCCTCAAAAAAGGTGTCTTCGTAAGGTCCAGCAGTAGTCGGACAACATTGCGTCACTCCAATTTACTTGATAACACTTTTCCATTAGAGAAATGTCCCGGTGGATCGGTTCGCCATGATCGTCACGACGGTCACTAATAGTCCAGTTTCCCTGATCCATTGAGTAAATGCTGAGATGGCCCCTTGTTTTGCTTCTGGACATAAATGTAACCTTATTATCTGTGCACGTCTTCTAGAATTCATTGGGAAATATAGTTATTCAAATTATCGTTTCCATGTTGTTGCGGCAGGAAGTTGACGGAGAACATCATGGATAAGAGCCCAAAATTTATTGCTTATTTATCCTTGAAAATATATTTCATTACATGAGCGCTTTTTTTCCAAAATTCATGCAGTATATGACTTAGTGCAGGGATCACAGAATTTGGAAAATGTGCACAGAATTCACTTCTGCCCATAGCACGTCATACGCAGTTTCAGCTTTTTTTGGTCGTAAAATAAATGAAATGAAATGGTGTCGAGATTATCCGGGAATAAATTCAATTAATATTTTAAAAACGTACTTTTAGGAGACATGTTACATTCCATACGGTGGTATGATCTCAATAGTTCATGTGCAATTTCGCGATAGTTCTCTGCCTTATGGTTGCCTAGAAAGATTTTACAGACACTTGTGAAAGGGTTTTTCAACATCATTCAAGAAATCAACGAAATGATCATCATCCTTCAATTTTTTTAATGAGCGGTTTTAAAAATATTCCTTCCTTTATTTTTGCTTCACTGCTCTTTGGGAACTTCTCTCTCATATACATGAATCTTCGTGATGTTTTGTTCATGACTTTTACAAAGTATTTGATGAGACACAATTTAATGTACAGTGGAGGCATGTACACATTTTGGAGATCAACAGGAGTGTTAGCCACATTTCTCTGTGCAGGCAGTAGTTCAATCCGAACAGGTCATTTTATCCCAGAATAGTGACTTTTCGTCTCTGCTGTACCACTCTCGTAGAAAGCAGCAGTTCTTTGCGTAACCGAGGTGCATGCCTAAGAGAATTGCAATTAACTTGAGATCTCTACATATATGCAATTTGTATTTCTCATATTTGATGAGAATGAGTAGTAGTTTAAAAGTCTCATATCTCCTTCAGTTTAACTGAATGAACAATCGGAATAGAAGAAAATGTGTTCCCTTTGTGAAGAAGTACTGCCTTCAGACTTATTTTGCCAGAAGCAATAAGCAACATTCAGTTACATTGAATTAATGGTCAACAGTCTCCATAACGTATTTGATATCATTACAAAAAATTATGTCACTTTTCCGGGAGAAATATTTTGAAGCGAAAAACAAACTACTTGGCCATCACGAAAACACTCACTTTCGTACAGGGGGAAGACAATTCGATCCATTTATTCGCGAAGCTAAAAGCTCAGAATGTTGCTTCGGCAAATTGAAATTACGAACAAGATCGTTGAGATCCTCTTGTGACAAAAAAATGTGGTTTGTTTGACATACAGGAGGCTTGACATGTTGAGCCAACGTGTATATCTTTTTCTCTGTCTTCTGAATGTTCGTCACTGTAGCATTTATTTTCACTCATTCTCATTCTCAGGAGGTATTGGTCCGGCAATTCACCACTGTGATATACAGGCCTTATAGCTGATGGTAATTTAGGACATTGCACAGTTTTCTTTGTTTTTAAGGTCTTTCCAGCTACTTTTGTTATAGATCAGGAAAAACGATCAGGATATTTTGAACTCAAATAATAAAACAAAAGCAATGTGGAATATAATAAAACATACTATCAAATCAACTAGAAAACCCGTAGAGAATGTTGTTTTAAAATATAACGATATAAATGTGAACGATCCGGCAACAGTGGCCAACATGGATTTAGAAAATCAAAATCAACGGAAACAGCTATATTTTCTTTTCTTAAAGATGTCGCCTCATCATTGGATCAAAACGAGGCACCTATTGGATTATTTTTAGATCTCTCAAAAGCTTTTGACGCCATTGATCATGATATTTTACTTTCCAAATTACCTTCATATGGAATTCGTGGTATTGCTCTAGATTGGTTATGTTCGTACCTTAAACAACGATCTCAGAGAGTAGAAATACCTTACTGGAATGATGGAACATTACGTACGCACCTTTCCGACTCCTTGCCCGTTGCATGTGGAGTTCCTCAAGGATCGATTTTAGGACCTATTCTGTTCCTACTTTACGTAAACGATATGCCCTCGACGATTCGAAACGGAAAAACGGTTATCTTTGCGGATGATACGAACATCCTTTGCAATAAAGAAACAGTAAATAGTGCAATATCAGATGTTTCAAAATGGTTCCGAAATAACAAATTAATAGTAAACGAAAAGAAAACGGTTTTAATGCAGTTTTCCATTTCAAATAAACAATTCTGTGCTCCATTGAAAATGAACGGTGTACCATTGACTGATGTTAAGGCAACAAAATTTTTAGGTCTCTCAATTCAGTCAAACCTTAAATGGAACGTCCATTTAAATGAATTGAACACAAAATTAAGTTCATTATGCTACGCGTTCAGAATTCTTGCAAATTCAGTCAGCCTTCATACTGCTCGTTGATATTTCGCGAATGTTCATTCCCCCGGGGAATATTCTAGGGAAATACATCTTATCCCAAACTTTTTTGTTCTAGCCTATGTCAATTACAAACAAGAATTGTACGAATATTAACCAAAACCCACCCACGTGATTCTTGTAAGCCTCTCTTCATTACTCTAGGAATTTTACCATTACATTGTCTGTTGATTTACAAATCAGTGGTTTTTGTCGAAAATGACTTGCTTAAGGGCGGAAATATATTTTCAGAAAATGCTGATGTCTATTACTATAACACTCGACGTAGAAATCATATTCATCAGGTGACAGTATCAACAACTTATTACAAAAAATTCACATACATGTACATTATTTTACAACACTTTGCCAGATGATATTAAACGATTAACTTCAATAGAAAAGTTTAAATCCCAAGTGAAATCGTTTCTGCTGCATAACTGTTTCTATACAATTAGAGACTATACTGAGCATCGCAAGAAAAGTAACATTAATTTTACCAATGATACATAATGCATTATTTACCATTTGGACTGTATAAATGAGTATAAACAACCTGTAACAACTATTGTACTACAGCTTCCGGGTCAATGACCCCATCTCGATCAGGTTTTTCGTCCAGTTTCCTTTCTATACAATTAGAGACTATACTGAGCATCGCAAGAAAAGTAACATTAATTTTACCAATAAATGCTGAGATGGCCCTTGTTTTGCTTCTGGA
This sequence comes from Teleogryllus oceanicus, assembly GCA_964035755.1. Taxonomy (NCBI): domain Eukaryota; kingdom Metazoa; phylum Arthropoda; class Insecta; order Orthoptera; family Gryllidae; genus Teleogryllus; species Teleogryllus oceanicus. The sequence continues at coordinate 178,920,505 of CAXIVR010000001.1, forward strand.
CATAAATGTAACTTCATTTTCTGTGCACGTCTTCTAGAATTCAGTGGAAACACAATTCTTCAAATTATCGTTTCCATGTTGTCGTGCAGGAAGTAATAAGAGCCAAAATTTATTGCTTATTTATCCTTGAAAATAGATTTTATTACATGGGAGTTTTTTTCTCCCTTTCAAAATTCAAAATTTATTGCTTATTTATCCTTGAAAATAGATTTTACTACATGGGAGTTTTTTTCTCCCTTTCAAAATTCAAAATTTAAGTAGTATATGACTTAGTGTAGGGATCACAGAATTTTGAAAATGTGCACACAATTCACTTTTCCCCATAGCACGTCATACGCAGTTTTTAACTGTTTTTTGACGTAAAATAAATAAATAAATAAATAGATAAATAACAGTCTGTTCAGTGATCCCCTGGTTCCCTCCAAATCTTGGGAACAAGAAAGAGAATGTGCCGTGAACCTTTTAACCAGCGTACCAGGAGTGTAACACAACACACAGCATGTATGGGGGGGATTTCTTGTCCTAGACGCCAACCTTACTCGAAATAGAGTTCATAGCACTTTCCTTGCAGAGGATTAAGATTCCGTTTTTGCTATTTCAGAGATAATGCTCAACAGATTTAACAAAAATAATTTGGACTATTTACACAGTTACGATGCATTTCTTCTTCTGAATTATACAAAGTATAAACTTCCACGAACCTAGAGCAACAAGCAGTCATATCCAAACCAATTTGGATTCTTTTTCTTTGGTTCCTAGGGGTGAATTTTCTGAATTGTATGTCATATATAGGATTTCCTTGTACACGTTTAGATTATTTCTGTACAAGTCTTTCCTGATTTCTGCAGAATGATTAAATGAAACTATAGCAAAAAAACAAATATGCAGCGTTTTTAAGAATTTATCTAGATAGAGTAGCATGTCTCTACAAAACTTATAACAAATTAATAGTAAACGAAAAGAAAACGGTTTTAATGCAGTTTTCTGTTTCAAATAAACAAACGTCCATTTAAATGAATTGAACACAAAATTAAGTTCATTATGCTACGCGTTCAGAATTCTTGCAAATTCAGTCAGCCTTCATACTGCTCGTTGTGTATACTTCGCGAATGTTCATTCCCGCCTGAGATATGGCATAATATTCTGGGGAAATACATCTTATAGCTCCCAGACTTTTAAATTACAAAAACGAATTGTACGAATAATAACCAAATCCCACCCACGTGATTCATGTGCCTCTCTTCATTAATCTAGGAATTTTACCATTTTGTGTATACTTCGCGAATGTTCATTCCCGCCTGAGATTTTGTTTAATGTTCTTGGGAAACTTATTTTACCATTACCGTGTCTTTTATTTACGAATCAGTGGTTTTGTAAAAAATACTTGCTCAAGGGCGGAATATATTTTCAGAAAATGCCGAAGTCTATTACTATAACACTCGACGTAGAAATCATATTCATCAGGTGACAGTATCAACAGCTCATTACAAAAAATTCACATACAATACATGTACATTATTTTACAACACTTTGCCAGATGACATTAAACGATTAAATTCAATAGAAAAGTTTAAATCCCAAGTGAAATTTATATTATTAAATTAGCCTATACAGTTAGAGACTATACTGAGCATCACAAGAAAAGGAACATTAATTTTAACAATGATACATAATGCATTATTTACCATTTGGACTGTATAAATGAGTATAAACAACCTGTAACAACTATTGTACTACAGCCTTGTTTTGCTTCTGGACATAAATGTAACTTCATTTCTGTGCACGTCTTCTAGAATTCAGTGGGAAATACAATTATTCAAATTATCGTTTCCATGTTGTCGTGGCAGGAAGTAATAAGAGTCAAATTTTATTGCTTATTTTCTTTGAAAATAGATTTTATTACATGGGAGTTTTTTTGTTGTTTTTTTCTCCCTTTCAAAATTCAAAATTTATTGCTTATTTATCCTTGAATCTTAAAAATTTTAAAAGCACACAATTCACTTTCCCCATAGCACGTCATACGCAGTTTTTAACTGTTTTTTTGACGTAAATAAATAAAAGTCAAGAATAAAACTTAGCCCGATAGGCAAAAACTGATTTCATATTCAAATTCAGTGTCCAAGTATTAGCTAAGAACATCATTCATATTCTTTGTTACAAAAAATACCGTTGACTAGTGTAATCATTCGATTACTAGTTTTATTAACATTTTCCGCCAATTGGCAGATATTCTCAAGAATAGAATAACTAGCATTTGGTGGCCTATTACATGTAAAAAGATGTTTTGTCTGAGAATTCCCAGTGCTTATAACTACTTCTATCATTACATGATCAATGGTCTTCCATTTCAGATTCGCATTTTTAGATGATTGATCGAAAATAAAGACCGCAAAGACCCCGCCTATACTTTCCCTCTCCCGCCAAAATATTCTGTAGTCATTACGTGAAATTTCGCAATGTGATACTTCGGTTAGCCACGACTCACTTCTGATCACTACGTCTGCATCACATGCCTCATTGAGTTCCACAATTGAATTTCCTTATAAACTACACTTCGTCTGTTTTCGAGCCACGTTACTCACCCCTAATTTCCCGAAAATGAATATTGCTTCGGCCGCCCCCTCTCATTTTGCAACGTGCCCCATGCAAATCTCTTCCTCCCGTGTGTCTAATTGCTGTCACCGCCATAGCCGATAATTCCATCGCTGTTTCAACCCTTGGCTCCACCATTGCCTACATTGTTGCCGCTGCGCTTGCTCTTATCGGTAGGTTTCCGTGTTTTCTCCGATTAACACCAGGCGATTGTCAGACCAGTTCCCTAACCAACGGACCGCGTGCTATGTTTCCTACCTCTTCCTTGTCCTTTTTTCACCATATACTTACACACATACTCACAAGCACTATACTAACACACATGCTGGGTGACCTGTCGGGCTTGTCCCGACTGGAGCGGAACCCCGTTGGTTGGAGATACCTGGTTGGGAAAAAACCCGCAAGCCGATGATGGTTGGCGCCGGATCTCGTCACCCAGCGAGGAAGAATACCGTCACCTCCCGCGATGAAAACATACGCTATACTTACTCGGCTAACGACCTTAACTGTTGACGTGCCCGGAATCATTAATCAATCAATCGTCGCCGTAGTCGCCTCCATTGTCTTCACCGTCGTCGGCGACACAAAAGTTACATCCATTTATGAATGCTCGCCCTTCCTTTTTATTGTGTAAGGTATGAAGGGAATCACTGTCAGGCGTCCATCTTGTCAATGGATTCTTTCAGATCCGCTCAAAAACCCAGCAACTTCAGTGAAGAGGCCACTGAGCTCGGTGATACCGTGGCGGTTTAAATGCCACGCTGCCAGGGCCAAGTCCCCTTTCTTTACCCCAGCTGTTTGGATCGACGAAGAGTACCCCTAGCCTCTGCGCCATCCACTCCATATCGCGGTTGACCCGTCTGATTTTCCTAGTCCATGCATCCCGGTGATAGAGCACTCCGCTTAGAACACTGCGAAAATTCGGAAATTTGCGTTTTACTGTGGTTGAAACGTCATGAGCATGAGGTTGAGGTTGTCGAATGACCAAATTAGAAAATTCCTAATGATGTTCGACCCCACATGTAAATGAGGTTGTCAAGTGACCGAATTAGAAAGTTCCTAATGCTGCTCGACCTCGCGTGGAAATTACGTTTTGTGATTAACCACACCACATACATTGATTTGTTTTTTCATCTTCTCCCCTCTTATACCCAGTAAACAGTGGACTTTCGTGGAACGCTTATTCCCCACATGATGCCCTATAGAAGTGCCCGTCGTTGGTGAATCCAGTACCGGCGTCATCACCACCCCCGTCGCCGTCACCGTCACTGGCACCAGCACCATCACCGCCGCCGTCGCCATCACCGCCACCGTCGTCATCATCGCCTCCGTCGTTGCCACCTCAGAAGGTGAAGCCGTTTCTGTCCACCAAGCCTCACCTCTAGAACTGGAACCGTAGCTGTTGCTGTCGCTATCTGTAGGTTTTACAGTTCCTTTTGTGCCTCGAGATTGGTTGATACTCGGATAAACCTCTTTCGAAGCCACGATAGATCGTTTTGCACGCTCCCATTCTCGCCTCTGCAGTCTTCACATCGCCAAATTTTATCCGACGGGAAACATCTTGTCATTACCAGATCCGGATTTAAATCCACCCCCCTATTACTAGTAATGCAGCACTTACTAATAGCAGAAACGCGTCGTGTGGTGAACCGCCGAATGTGTGCAATGTTCTCATGCAGAAACACGTCGCTCTGTTTCCAGTGACCAATGTGGTAGTATCTACCTCGCAACCCAGTGTAAGCCCACTGCCTGTGCGTAGAGCCACTACAGTCTGCTACACGTTCCCGACCCGGTAGGCCTCTAGCTCGCAACCCATAATCCGACTATCTGTGCGTGGAGCCACTACAGTCCGCTACGTGTCCGGTAGATAAGGTCACTAGTCCAGTATGTGTAGTGCACGTTTTTTAAAACAAACCCGCACTCTAATAGCTCTTTATAAACCACCTAATATAACGTTTCAAACAAGAAATTGAACTGGGCTATTTACCCAGTCAGTCCCCGCTATAATATTAGGAGACTTGAGAGCTAAAACACGCTCTGCAGGTGTTGAATTTCCAATTCAGAGGGTAGGTACTTACAATAAACCATCTAAGATCTCAAATGGCACAAAATATCATCAATTGAAGCAACTGAGTTTAATTTTATGTCTGTCTCCCTAATGTTATTAACATGTTCTTCAGTTTGTTTCAAAAAACTTTTGCCTATCCTACAGACAGAACAAATCAAGGAAAATTTCGACAATAGAGGTATAAAAGTACATTTTCTTTATCTGATAATGATACATTTTTAACAGCCCTCCCATTTTGGATAACCAATCCCGAGAATACTCGTATTAAAGATTCATTTCAGAGACATTACATATAAATCTATCTAAAAGCACTATATAAAAATACCGTATAGTATTTCTTATTATATTGTTCCGAATTTGTCATAAAACGTTGCAAATCAACCATATACTTCCATTTCTTATTGTTGTTAAGATTATACAATTCTTTTCCTGTGCTTACTAATGATTATATGAAACTTTTGAAAGAAACACACTTTTCAGTATGGAGGCCGTATATTGACGTTTCATCTGTATGGCATTGCATCCATTTATCAAAATGGATCACGGGGGGGGGTCCAAAAATGTACCGCCATACTTATACCTATGATACGAACATACATGGCCTAGTGACAAATTGGGCATCTTTGAATCAATATGGCAGCTTCTTAGGGACGCCGAAATGAAAAATAATTTTCTACAATTACAGCAAAACATTAGCTTTGAACTCGTAATACAAGAGAGCATCAAAAATATTACATTTTGAATTCAATAGGCGTACAGTTTGCGACGCCACTCGTTAGGATACAACATCTTCACACTTTGACTATCTAACGAACAGTATTAAAAAAAAATTAGCTGTGTACTCATTTCCCAATGGCATGATTTTTTCGACACATTCAAAGAATTGTGCAGCTCAACGCCGACACCTACGGGCCGCCATACTCGGGTTTCCCTGTTTCTCATAACTCTGGCTTACTTCTGAAAACATTTTAGCTTTGAGCTTGTCATACGTGGATTTTCTTGCTGGCTCCCGGTCTATAAAGCATTGCTTCCAACTCTTGAAACAGGCATGCGTAAAATGAAACTATCTAAAGGGCGATGGCTTATTGTATGCGGACACCAGCGCTCCCATGAACAAACTGAAAGCGAATAATCAATGTATTATTCTACATTCCTTGATATTTGAAATTAATTTCAATATACCCGGATAATTTCTCATTATTTTTGTCTAATGTCTAACTTTCCTGAGTAGAGATATATATTAGCAAAATACGCATGAAACCCTTAGGTTACATCGCAAAGACTTGAAATAAAAATGTCATATATACTGAAAATTAAGAGCTAATGCATATTATATCGAATATTTTTTAAAGATATGACTCTGTCGTGTTTCCATGCTTAAGACAAAATGAACTGGTTTTCAAAGTGATGCATCTTCATGAAACAATTTTTCAGGAAGAAAAAGTATTCACGTCCAGCCTTATAGGTTAAAATATGATTGAAGGTTTTCAAATACCGTTTGCCATTCGTTAAATCAATTTTGGATCACAATTTTTGGCTGAATGATGGAGAAGCTTCTTAACAATTTATTGAAAACAAGAAAACAAACGAGAATGGTGATACATAACATTTTTTCAATTTTTGATTTAATTTATTTTGTCAAAAACAGTAAAAAATTGTATGGACGTATGGAGGGAAAGTACTGTATGTGCAGTTTCGTTGAGCTCAAGATTCTCTTCCCAACATTTTAACTATAAATAGTTGAACGAGAAAATAAGTTAGGAAATTCGAGGTTAGCAACACTTGAAAACTAGACATTTTCGCTCCAGAGTTTGAGAAAACTTATTTGCATCGCCAAAGGAACTGCAGATTTAATATTTTTTGTATTGCTAATATAATAGTAACACCTCCGGCTCAGCTCCTCCCACTACAAGCAAAAGGAGACTTCAACAAAACGTGCACACAGTGAAGCTACAAAAATGTTCAGAAGCAAAACTAGGGGCCATCTTAGCATGTGCTCAATGGATCAGGGGAACATTGGAAATAAACTCTTCAAACGTGCCGAGAAATTTAAAATACTTATTTTAGCATTTAGTTTATGGAGAAACGTGTCCTGCCACTTGAACCTCAGGCAGTAGTGGCGGATCCACTGTACCTCGGGCGGAGTGAAAATCAAATTCTGCAGAACTGTTGTTTGCTTTACAATATCAAGCATACGAGATTTATGTGACAACATTTCAGAGTAATGTGCGGGAAATTCATGGCCGGAAATTAGAGAGACGACACGTACGAGGGTGCTTGAAGATACGCGAGAACAGAGTCATCATTTCATAAATGTTCAACGAGACAATAACATTGCACAATAATAAATTTGAGATAGTTCCCTCTGAGGATACGTTTTACTCTGAGTTGGTAGATGTATCATAATAACGGACGTAAAACGTAGTCTATTCACTACCTCACAATAGGCACGTGCGAGAAATAGAACCCAGATACAAATCAATAGTTTCTCGTTGTCGGCCAGCAATTACGTAAGCGTGGACAGAGCAGTACTTTTCCTGGTGCGATCTAACTTCGTTAAAGCCATTTTTCAGAAAGCTCGGGGAGGGGAATTGAAGTACGGTAATTGTGTTCCGTTCTCTTTTCAATTGTTTCCTCATATACTCATTTATCGCGTCCTTTGATCTGGTTCTCTAACCCACACAAAGTGTTGTTTCCGGCACGGTGAGGCGCAGACGAATGGTAGATTCGTTGTCAAAACCTGTAACTCAATGTCAGTGTTCATCGTTAGGTGCCGTGAACAATAAAACATATACCGTATATCTTACACTGATTAAAGTAATCTCGTATAAGCATTTTATTGACGATTCTCTTGTTGCATGAAGTTTCTAATGGTGAAAATATTAATATATTGTTTTATTACTATTTACAATATTAAACTAGGTAAACCGAATTGAGTTCAGTCGAATAAGATTTAATTCTTTTATTTTTATATTAATCGATAAATAAAATCATCTTAAGGTACTTTTATAATTTTCTAGAGCAGTTTCTTTGACTTTCGTGTACATAATGTACTACCTAGTGTGGAGTTGATAATTTCAACTCTCATGGAAAATATATTTACTAGTATACATTTTGGTGTAAATTTGTACTTTTGAAAGAAGGAAATAAAACCTAACCTCCATCCATTTAAACGTATGTTGAATCTCATGTACAATTCGTATCCTATAAGAGAAGTAGTGAAGGAATTCATATTCTGACGTATGTATATATGAGAATCAAAATGAATTGTTACTTTCATAACACATTTTTCATCATTTTATACTTTAATTTTTAGAGGTGATTCGCTGAAATAAGTTTATCTCCCACACAAATGTTTATTCGATGGATTTAAACTTCCCTTTACTAATCTCTTTGTTTTATTTTAGAATGTCAACTGTTCCGAAATATTCGTTTATAAACGTGGACATCGAGAATTCACCTTATACTTTCGTACAATTTTCAGGCTTTGCTTGCAAAATATTAGCGCACACTTTTTAATGTGAAAATATAGATTGTCAAATTATTTTTCACGGTAAGATGATATTTCTAGTTAGTTGCATTCGTTATCAATATTTATAAACTATAATGTATTAACAATCAAAATAGGAAACATCATTGATTTATAAAATGTACGAGACAGAATATTATTCCCATTATATTTTTCTGAGAGTTAAAAAGTTTCATAAGTAATGTTTACATAGCCTTCTGGAAAATAACAATTTATGTATTACAACTTTTTATTTGAAGGATAAATATCGTATATTATCATAATTCGCATTATTATTAATGTTATTGTTATTATTATTGCAATTATTTGCTCTCCGAAACTGTCATATGCTGACATAAATAGTAATCAACCCACCGGTTCACCAAATCGTCACCATCTCAGTTGCTAATCTTTTCTTGGATTCATTTGTGTTCTTTTATCATCTCATCTAATTTCTTTCTGCACCTAAAATTGGTTTCATCCCTTCGAAATATTGAGCCTCCTTCGGCATTTCTCCTCACCCTCGATCTCCAACTGGTCAGTCTTGCCCTCCATTCACATACTCATGTAGCCCGCGGAACTCTGCCGCGCTGCAGTAGCGGTGGCGGCGTCGAGGAGTTCGCTTGTGAACATCCTCCTGCTTTTAAAAGCGATGGCGGCCGTTAGGAAATTAGCTACAACGAAGCGGCAGGCGCAGAAGAATGAAGAATACGCCGCTGCAAGCACGGCTGACGGCGGGGGCGGAGGCAGAGATGGTAGCGGGGTGATGGCGTTGGTGGAGGCGGGGGTGGGAGGCGGATGGGGGCGAACTGGTGCCGGGGCGTAGACTGCTGCCGCTGCTGAGGACTTTCTTTCACACTCCGTCGCTTCTTGACGCTGCCCTTCGGTTAGCAGCGGAAACGACACCCGGCTCACGTCTGTGTTCGCAGCACGCGAACGTGCAATGTATAGTGAAAATGCATACCGTTGATTGGAAGACCAGAATAAAACTTCGGCAAGAATGTACATGATGTATGCGTTGTGTATATCTACGACAATATATAATATTGTGCATCAATTACAAGCCCAATTAATTTCACTTTCGTATGCTAGTGTTTAAACGGGAGTGTGTTCGAAGAATAGAGAAGTTATGTAAGGCTAAAAAAATCGAGATTTTGATGGAAACAAGGGAGGTACCTGTTACCTGACCAAACAAGTGTATTTTTAATCGTCTGTCCCTCACCTGTCTGTTAACAACACTATAGTCTTCAAGATTTCTCCTATCCATCTAATCGAAATCGAGACGCTACGAATCTTTCAGTTTTTTAGGGTATTTTAATATGGAGACTTTAGGGCATTTTCAATTTTCGCAAAAATGGCTGCAATTTTTAATTTTATATTATGTAGTAAAATGCAGTGAATTGCAAAAATTAAAATGTTTCGAGAACTTCTCCTACATCTACATCACAGAAGATAAATTTTCTTATAAAATTTGGTCTCTAAAATTAATATTTAATTAATAAAACAATAATATGATTTAAATACAAAATATTCGCTTGCATTGTATCAGGACATCATTACGACGTAACTCTCAGAACTGTTTGTTTGGTCTATCAGATCAATATGTCAGTTACAAATCCAATTCGCTAATGAACCGTTAATATCAGCGAGAATTATTTGCGAAAATACTTCACAAACATGTAAATGCGTATCGCAGAGTTTACCTTGCATTGTCGATAGAAAATGCTTAAGGTGGGAATGTTTTATTTTTTAACTTCTCTGCAGTAAAATGACATGAATTAACATTTTACGTCGCAAACATATACAATAATAATTCTAGCATGTGAATACATATCTATGTTCCGTCCCGAAAATGTGAATCATTCATAACAATCGATTTAAAAATATATGTGTCGAGACCAAGGAAATAAGTACTTATGTGAAAATTTTGAGAGAGGGTAATTTCAGAAGTATAAATAAAGTACAGCAATTTTTCCACCAAGCTAAATCGGGACTTAGAAATTAAGCTAAACAATAAAATTGCAATTTTTATCTTCATTTTCCTCAGTACCTACACGGGAGTGTAACGTTTATATGCATTGACTTATCAATGAATTCATAGAAAAAGTATTCAAATAGCAAATACACTGTTTTTTAATGATTTGAATATTTTTCCTGTCATGGAGACAACAGTCAACCCGTAATATTGAAAACTATATTTCAAGTTGATAACCAAATTCCTTTCTACATGTTAATATGTAATTCCCAGCTCCTTAGAGAAAGTTATGGAATGCTACGGACAACGTGTAGATATTTTGACAGAAAATCAGTTTTGTGTATCCTGTTACCGAAAAAGAGTTTTTCCTCAAAATGTCCTGTCTCTAAGTGTCTGATTGTGAGCAACACTAGCCTCTAAACCATAAAGTGTTTTCTAAAATAGATGATCTCTTGTCTATTTGGTAGAAGTCATGGCTTCTCGAATTTTAAACGGTTCCTCTAATTTTTGAGGCCACATTATATGAAGCAACTAGGACATTTTATTTCCCAAACACCATGTTTTCATTTCATTTCATTTTTTTTGCGAAAAATTGCGGAATGTTCAGTTTTTAGCCCATAAATTTCAAATACAGTCGAGTTCGACAGCGTTAGATGCAATAACTACTGCTGCGCTCATCAGCTACCGATACACTGTATCTCCGGAACCAAAACACTTCAGTATTATTACCTAACAGTGTTAATTAAAGTGCTATCAGTGTTCCAAGCAGTGTACAGCGTTTCTCTGGCCAATTCGCCGGGCTGGCCTAACGTATCCATACGAATAAAGCAGTACCAGCCAAACTCAAGATGAATCCGTCACTTAACCTCCAAGAGCAACCTACTTGTCGTACGCCGGAGCTGCAAATACTGTGAGTTTTCCATCAAAAGAACAATCTATACTACTGACGCATAAGAAAATCTAACTGTCAAAGACTATATAAGTAAACTAACTGAAATTGTTCCTCTCTGTGCCATTACTTTCGTATCAAGAATATCCATAACAGAATATGTGTTTTGAACTCAAGGTCAATGCTGATCTTTATAACTAACAAATACCCTACTCTAATCATTAAAAATACTAATGTTAATGTGAGACCCCTAATTAACAAACTCAAGAGAATCATAATATCAAATGTATACCCTTTTATTCCAAACGAGGAAATCACAAATATTTTCAAGAATCATGACATCAAAACTACCTCCAGTATATCTTTCATCAGAGCTGGTCTGTCTGACCCTAACTTCAGTCACATTATGAGCTTCAGAAGGCAAACATTTATCCAACCTGAGGAACTTCACAAACTTCCTCAGTTATCAGTGAGTGTACATGAAGGTACACCATATAGAATCTTTTTCTCTGCTGAAAACATTACTTGTTTCAATTGCAAATGGAAGGCCATACCAAGCAGTAACTGCTCACAAAATCTCCTCCCTAAGAGAATTGCCCTCTGGACACTCCCAGTACAAATATACCAACTATCCCTTCTAATAATATGGAAGTACAGCCTACCATAATTGAAACACCCACTGCCCCCTCCACTAGTGACCCTATGAACTTTCCTCCCTTCTAAAAGAAGCCTCCCAATGAACCTCTTCCTATTTGAAGCAAACTAATAATGTTAAAGATAATAATCAAGATAATAATGTTAAAAAAACTAAAAAAAGAAACAGAAAAATAATTCTTCAAAACATGAAGAACTGGACTCAGATAGCAATATAGCAATATAGCAATATAGCAATATAGCAGATAGCTGATAAAACACTTGAAGACATGCTCAGCCCAACTAAAGATCTGCTTGAAATGAACCAAAAATCCTTCCCTCTGTCAGCGAATCAATTACACTTACTACTAGAAAATACTCTGGGCTCTGCTGATCCTCTAACCATAATAAAGGACTATTCCAATGATATTCCAGCTGTTATAAAAATGCTCAGTGACATTTACCCTGTATTAAAGGATAGAATTATCAAAGGCAGAGTTACCAGAATTAGAAAAAAACTGCAGAAACACCTACTGGAATCAGACACAGTTGAGTCTGAATCCAGTATGGAAACTACCTGACACTAAATCTTTTAATTCAGGTCTCTTAAAGAAACACCATTCCCCCCTTGCTAAATAAATTCTGCCAAACAAATGAAGATACTCCAATGAATATTAATGGATACTATTGTCATCTTGAGTATCTGCAACTATTACCCAGATATCATTTGTTTGCAAGAATCCAATTTCAAGGCTAATCACTCAGCTAATATTAAGAATTATCAATGTTTCTTTAAAAATAGAACCACTGATCATGCTTCTGGTGGAGTAGCCATATTTTTAAAAGCTGCAATTTTGGCTGATAACCTTATGATAAAATCTAATCACATCCTCCAAGAATGTCCCCAATTCAATTCTGTGAGACCTTAATTCTTTGATAAGAAAAGATTTAGTACCATTCTAAGGGATAATTCTTACCAAAGTAATGTTTTAAAAATTTGTAATGAAATAGGTATTTCAGTAAATATTTAACTGTATTAGAATAACGTAATTTTCCATTCCTTTTTGTAGTAATTAACAGTTATGTAATTTTCACGTTTAAGTTTTATGTTTTTATATCCATATCATCTCTGTACTGTAACCTCAATTGTAACCTCCCAATGTAAAAACTAAAATTGACAATGTAAAATATAATGCATTCATTTAGTCGCTAATGACCTAGCCGTTGATGCGACTTAAAATAAATTAAATTAAAAAAAATTCAAATAAGTTATTTAAGGAAGAGATTTTCCCCGTTGAAACCTAACTCTTCAATATTATGACTATATTTCTTTTGAAAATAATATTTTCGCGTAATGTTGATTGATTTTGTTATAATTAAAAAAAATGTAAACCAGATTTTCTCAAAAGCCGCTCTAATTATTTCTTTGAAATTGAGCAAAGTTTACAAAAGTTCTTTTTCTTCACCCTGCTATAACTACATAATATAGGTAGAGATTCGTTCCTCAATGCAATATATTTTCCAATATTACTCTTTAAATCATATCTTGTACAATTTAATGCAATATTATTCGTTTTCCCTTAATTTTGACTTCGTGCCAATGTGTTAGCATCGCCGCAACATCAATATTTCATTTTAGTGTTTGAAACACGGATAAAACATGAATTCATAAAGGAAGGGCTCTTGTTTCGTGAACCCAAACATTACAATTCTAATTCTGGCTCCGAAAAATATTTTCTTCTTTACACATTTTGTAAGAATATATTGAATTTAATGATAAATATAGTTTTTATTTCAACTTCTGATAGAAATAACATGCTTTTCGCAGAGCGTTAAGATATTTTTGATATTATTCACGTAGATTTAAAATGAGATGGTTTTCGTACCAATTATTACTTTTCAGAAAAATTACGGTACCTTCTGAGTTTGAAACTAGCTTTCTCACGTACTTATTCTTGCAATTGTGCTAATTTTTAATCAGTTTTTAATTCGTTTGTCTACCAGATTCAATTGTCACTGATTGCCTTCGTTCGAAACAAAGGCACCTCAGCAGGTATCACGGGTATCGTGTAACCTTTTCGGATTCTTGTTGAGTCGTAGACGCCGTGTGTTATGCATTCATTTAACCTAAAGGATTCTTTTCCATTCGCAATAATTGTTCATTTCGCTCTGTTTTAATATTATTTCGTGGGCGAAGTTTCATGTTCAATTTTTTATTTTATGACAAGAAAGTACGAAACAGGATGAGTCACTGAGATAGGAAAAAGTACATTTAAGACTTAAAAGTAGAGCTAAGGACAATCAATATTTTTTCATAGTTCGAGAGAATTAGTCTAAGAGGATGGTTTGGGACCAAGAATCTTCCATAATATTGTCTCTTTCATAAATACTTAAGCAAGTTTGTCTTGTTTTTAATTCATAAAGCTCAAACAAAATGATTCATCAGTGTTGATATGAATGAATTTAAGACTTCAGATGGAAATATCAAGTTATTTCTGAATATTTTGAGCTTTCAAAAAATTGATAAGAAACTTTATACGTTGGATGACGGATCAAAACACGTTTTATTAATGCAGATTCTCTGAAAGCCTTTTTTATATTATCTCAACATCAGATCTATTATTATCTCATGCGAATGGGAAGCTGACTTTCAACGCGCCGTGTATTTGCGGTGAGGTCGCTGATGCCACTAACGACAACAAGCATCTCGTACTCGCGTGCGAGTGTGCGGCGCTTGTACTCATCTGCCCTTTTCACTGCCGTCGTTCCTCCATCAGCCGCCCGCCGCCCCGCGGCTGCGCCTACGCCCCTCGGGCCACGGAAGCCGCGCGCCGCGCCATGCGGGCCAAATTCTAAAATAATTTTGGCGGAGCAGCGCTCAAAGCTCCGCGCCGGCGCCCGCGACCTCGCTGCCGCAAAGCGGCGCGCGTCGGCCCCGTCGCCCGCCTCCCGTCCTGCCTCTGCTCCCGCCCACTGCGGTGCTCCCCGGCACGGCCCGCCGCCGCCCGCGCTCCCTGCTCCGCATCCCGCTCAACGGCCGGGCCTCTCGCTACGAGCGGCGCGCTTCATAATGCAACGCGCTAGCACATAAGAGGCATTTCTGGCAAATGCGGCGCAGAAAGACGCCAATAGTGCCATGTGTTGAGCGTAGGCTGGCAGCGCGCCTCGAATCGCCACTTGTTGTCCTGCGGAAAACGGACGCCAGCTTTGTAATAATTCTAATGCGGCGTCGCGGGAAGGGGCGGGTCCGGGCCGGGCCGCTTCGTCGCCGCGCCGCGCTGGCCGGTCGGTCGCCTGGCGCCGGCGCTCCGTCGCCGCCCCGGCGCATCTGGACGCGAGGGGCGTCGCGCGCCGTCGCCCGCCCCGCGCTCGGCCCTTGGCAGCGGCGTCGGGGAGGCCGCGCGCGCCCGCAACTGGCGCCGCTCCGCCGCTGAGGAGCGACACATTGCGGCGCGGGACTGTGGGATGCTGGATGGATTGCGAGCTAACTAGAGCGGAGGTGTGACTCGACGGGAGGACGCACACGTAAAAAGTGTGGACGAGAATTTTTTTTATAAACAGTCTTGGCCGCTTGCTCAGTGATCTGCACGGTGGAACACGGTTGGCGACATATGGTGGCGTTGTGGCCAATGGTTGATTTTTTAATTTTATTTATTTACGCCAAAAGAGATAAAAACTGTGTATGGCGTGCTATGGGGAGAAGTGAATATTGTGCGCGTTTTCAAAATTCTGTGATCCCTACACTAAGCCATATACTACTTGAATTTTCAAGAAAGAGAGAAAAAGGATCAAAATTAAATTCTAAATCGCAACTGTTTCATAAACGAAATTCTACTAAATGGATAATACATGAAATGCGTTGATCGTGTTTCCAATCCAGTCCTCTTTTTTTAAAGCCTGCGTCGGTGGTCGATCTTTTTAATAATAATAAAAGTTCCTTGAAGTCACGGAAATTAAGCAGCTCGAGACACCGCGGGTTCCTAGATGGGCGACCGTCTGGGAACCCCGGATAATATCGGTGCTGAACCCGGCCAATAGGGATTAAAGGCAATGGCTTGCGACTTAACTTGTACTATTCAAGGAGAATTACTCCACGTTTAACGCCAAAAAGACTTTGAACGTTGTTACGCAAAACATTTACCTTCACTTTTAATATGGTGCCAATCTTAATGTAGATCGGCGTTCGTCGAACACTTCAATACGTAATCGGACTTTCAAAAGAATGGAAAGTACAGTTACGATCTATGTAGAAAATATGATTGATGACGAATTTTAACGATATCACTGATTCAATGTCACTGCACAGCATAGGGCAATTATTGACATGACAAACGCAACATTATTATTATACTATAAAAATACGTTTACCATTTTTTTACACGTTGTGGGCCCGGATTAAACTCTTTCCATATTCTGTAGAAAAATACGAAAAATGCAATATTCCTGACTATGATTATTACAAATAGAAATATGCGCAATAATAATTAAATGTAAATAATATTTCTTTGGAAAATATATTTTAAGAAATTGACAATGTAACAGAATATTAAGTTACATCATTATTCATACGAATGTACGGTCTCATAGAACCTAATATTTAATTCAATGAATAAAATCACGAAGGAACGAAATCAAATTTACGACAGAACATTACTTATCTTTCCGATTCTTTGCCATTTGAGGATGTGGTACCGGAAAGTTCGATCTTAGACCTATCTATCCTCTTTCTGTTATACGTAAACGATATGTCCTCATCCATTAAAATAGACTCATTCCACCTTGAGAAATACAAGAAACAAGTTGCAGACCTAAATCCCCACGATGGCTCCTTGTGGCAAGCTACACGCAGGTTGTTAGGAACTAAATCAAATATTCCAATTTTGAAAAATGGCAACATGACAGCTCATAGCGATAAAGAGAAAACCGAAATGCTCGCTGATTACTTTACCTCAACCTTCCAAACTCACAACATTCGGGAAGAATTTCATAATGAAGTCATTGAATTTAATAGTTCCCGTAATTTCGACACACCAAGGCGGATTCCTTTTATAACTCCCTAAGAAGTATATCATAACATTAAAAACTTACCAGCAAGGAAATCACCAGGTCATGATCGCATCAACTCCATTGTTTTGAAAAATGTCCCCAGAAGCGCCATAGCATTTCTAACCAACATATATAACTCGGTGCTAAGGACAGGATATTTCCCCAATTCCTGGAAACATTCCATAATAATTTCTGTACCAAAACCCAACAAAAAACATGCCAACCCTACTAGTTACAGACCCATCAGTCTCATTCTCAATTTTGTCAAACATTTTAGAAAAATTACTACTAAAGAGACTCCGTAATGTAATATATCAAAACAACATTATTCCTCCCTTTCAGTTTGGTTTCTCCATAAGCCACTTCACAAGCCACCAATTACTTCGGTTAACTGAAAATATTCACGAAGCATTTCACTCTGGCCATCATTTATTAGCAGTCTTCCTCGATGTCGCTCAAGCATTCGACAGGGTCTGGTACGAAGGAATCATATATAAACTAAGAAAACAAGGTATACCGAAATATTTAATGAACACAATATCCAATTTCATTAAAGACCGCACATTTATTGTACAAGTGGGCTCAACCTTCTCTTCACCACGAAATAGTTCATCAGGAGTTCCACAAGGTTCCCCGTTGACGCCAGTCCTCTTTAATATATTCATTTCAGACATTCCAATGGACCCTAATATACTCACTGTCCTTTTTGCAGACGATACTGTCAGTTTTGCTTCTGACCAATATCTCAATACCACAAGGAATTTAATTCAGACACACTTCACGACTATTGAAACATGGTGCAGAAATTGGAAAATCAAGATAAATCCAAACAAATCCACATCCAAAGTTTTCGCGCTACAATTTCCAGCCTTCCCACTCCCACTAAAATTTGACTCGGCAGTAATACTATGGTGCTCCTCAACCGCCCCAGTCCGTTATCTAGGTGTCCTAACGGACACCAGATTGACTTGGGAAGACATCACCTCCAAGGCGAACGAAGCTAATAGACGCCTAGGTATTCTTCCACCAGTAATCAACCGACACTCATCATTAAAGCTCCATTCTGCTCTCCTTATATATAAAGCCATTTTACGTCCATTACTTACGTACGCTTGTCCAGTCTGGTGCAATGCCGCCCCTACAACCATCAACAAAATCCAAATATTCCAAAATTGGTTCCTCAGAACTGCAGTTAACGCACCTTGGTTTATAAGCAACACTAACATTCACAAAGATCTATCCATAGAGCCCGTCCTAACATACATCATTAAACTTACCTCATCATTCTTCCAAAATCTACCCTCAGTTACCGGTGCAACCTCACTACAACATTGGTAAAGGGCATCCCGTAGAAACTCGTCTCCGCAACCGACTCCCCTTCCACATATTCCTCCGGAAACTGGCTGATATAAGATAATGAAATAAATAGTCCTCCCATAAAAAGTCAACAATATATATTCCTCCACTTTATGATTCGCACTACTTCAATGTATTAAAAAATCCATTCCATTAAAATGGGAGGTGGCCGTAGCCACCCCCGTCGCATATTTTCGTCTGAAAATGCTCGCTCCTAACAACTGAAAACCCATATGGCTGAGCGTTGTATAATCAGGTCACTCTGTAAAATAAATTTAAAAAATCAATTCAAAACAGGAGAACAGTTCTGTTCGCTGATGACACGAATGTTCTTTACAAAAAAATATAATAAATGGTACAATTTCAGAAGTTTCAAATTGGTTTCGTAATAACAAATTAATTGTTAACGAAGGAAAAACGGTTTCAATTCATTTTTGCATTTCAAAACGGCAATCGCATGTTCCATTGAAAATGAACAATGTGCAATTAACTGATGTTATGGCAACAAAATTTCTGGGTCTCTAAATTCAATCAAACCTCAAATGGAATATACCTACGATATCTGATATCACTAGAATAACCGAATTGAAAACTAAATGTTCATTATATTACGCATTCAGAATTCTTTCAAATTGTGTCATTCTTCATGCAGCTTCGTATTTTGGAATTGTACAAGCCCGTCAAAGATATGGCATAATATTCTGGGGAAGCTCATCCTATAGTACCCATATCTTTAGATCGCAGAAAAAAATTATTGTAATAGTAAAAAAAATGACGTCCTTGTGATTCTTACCAGCCTCTCTTCATTGCGCTAGGAATCTTACTATTGCCTTACCGATTTATTTACAAATCTGTAGTTTTTGTCAGAACTGACTTAACAGTGGGGACATATTTTCATGCAATACTGATATTTATAATTACAGCACACGTCGTAGAAATCACATTCATCAAGTATCAGTATCAACAGCTCACTGCAAGAAATCCACATATAATACATATTCGTTACTTTACTACATATTGCCAGATGATATTAAAGAATTAAAATCTGTACACAATGGTAAAAGTAAAATCTTTTCTGCTGCATAACTGATTCTATAAATTAGAAACTATAATTTTGAATTTTTAAGGAAATTTAATATTCTTGTAACAAGTAATCTGATTCAGCTTCCGGGTGAATGAGCCCCATCTCGATCAGTTTTTTGTCCAGTTTCCTGATCCATTGAGCAAATGCGGTGGGGACCCCTTGCTTTGCTTCTGGACGTAACTGTAGCTTCGCTATGCGCATGTTTTGTTGAGCTCTCTTTTTGCTATCAGTGGTAGGAGTAGCGCCGGTGTGTTACTATTTTTTTTAGCAGGGCAAAAGAATTAATCCGTAGTCGATCAATGAAAAAAAAAAAAAAATTCTATAACTCGGAAGCGAAAGTGTATTATTTTTCAAATGTTCCTAACCAAGCGTGTTTTTATTATTATTATTATTATTATTATTATTATTATTATTATTATTATTATTATTATTATTAATTGATTTTTGAAAACGTTTATTCATCTTCCAACTTTTTAAAGTTAAACTATTGGGAAGCACAGATTGTACGTGCACAGATTGTACTTCTCGCCCACACATCACATGCAGTTTTTTCTGGTTTTTGACTAAATATATCAAATCAAAATATGTTTTTGCCAATTTGAGAGTTTACCTTATTTTATTATATTATAAAATTCAGGGCGTACAATCACCTGAATGAAGGTTTTTATTGAATGTTTAATTACCCCAATACAATTTCATATGTCGGAGAATACAGCGTGAGTGATTTAAAGTGTAAACAAGTGGTGCTAGAATAGCATTACGTTTCTCGCATTATCTGTAATGGTTACTACATACATCTTGAATCTGCAAAAGTGTGTCCGACCCGCAAAAATATATTACCCATACTGAGATACAAACTCAAGTGCTTTTGGTTTAGCAAGCACTTAATTTATCCGCTACACCAAACAGCTGAGTAGTCATGCAATCGTTCCTGAAGCTTCAAAATAAAGTCGAACATCTGGAAAGTTCGAAAATTCAGTTTTTTAATGAAAATCAGACCTGAAGGTCTAATTCTGAAAAGATTTTATTAGGAAAAACCTGTATCTTCAATATTTATTTGTAGGGGCACGCCGAATAAATTTTTAACTTTGGTAATGTTTGTGAAGATCTTGTGAAAGGTTTAGGCGCTAGCATTGTTCACGGGCAGACAGGTGGAGGGACGGGTGAACAGCATAGCGTGCGGACGAGCGGTTAGACGGCCGAGCGGACGGGCGAACGGACGTGCGGGCGAACGGACGTGCGGGCGAACGGACGTGCGGGCGAACGGACGGGCGGACGGCGCGGGGGCGCGACGGACGGGCGGGCGAACGGACGGACGGGCGGGCGAACGACGGACGGGCGGGCGAACGGACGGACGGGCGGGCGAACGGACGGACGGACGGACGACGGACGGACGGACGGACGGACGGACGGACGGACGGACGGACGGCGGACGACGGACGGACGGACGGACGGACGGACGGACGGACGGACGGGCGGGCGGGAGAACGGACGGACGGGCGGGCGAACGGATGGACGGGCGAGCGAACGGACGAAAAAGTAATTAATTCGTCAATAGAGTATCCCCGCCCTATTCTGCCTATTCCACCCTCATGTGCTCTGCTCCGAGCCTTCCACGTCCCGTCTGGTCTATCCCTGTCCAGACCGCCCCGCCCCACTGCAACCTATACACTTCCCCTCCCTACCACGTTGTGCGTCACTGCCCTGCCACGTTCGCTACTATAATCATTGCAACCACCATCGTTGTTATGGATTGTCTGTAAGCAGATGCTGAAAACTGTGCCCAACCTTGGTAAACGTCCAGTAATAATTGTGACCTTCAATTACTCCAAGCTTAAGTGAGCTATCGAATGAAAAAAATAAAGAGAAGTTTATTAGCTTTGAAATGTCACATTGTCCCACTTACTATTTGTTTTTCAAAAATATCCGTGAAAAACTGAATGAGATCACACATTTTGCTCTAGAACATGGAAAAGGGAGACGGGGGGAATTTTTTACAAAAACTCGTGTGATAGTACAACTTTTCTCTTGTTCTGAAGGGTTCGTGTACAAAGTTTTGGAAGAAATTTTCAGTCCGGAGTAAAACTATAGATTTGAATAAAAAATCCTTCTTTACTTTAAGGAAAATACTAATTTTAAAAAAGTAGTATAAGTTATGCCCAATAAAACACACTTACGAGTATATCTTAGTGATCACCGCATCGAAATCGTTTCAGCCTTTCCAGAGATTCCCTTGTCAGACAGACAGATAAAAACCGTAAAAACATTTGAAATGGCTTTATATTTTATAAATAAGCATACGAGTTTATAAAAGTTTGTTACCACAAGCAGTTATTTTGAAAATACAGACAGACATTCCAATTGTACTTACATAGTACATACACTGAAAAAAGGATACCATAAATCGCAACAAGGTTTCAATAGTCACACAAAAATTTTTTCCCAGGCCCTGTCCTCACGTTTTAATCTATTGCAGAGCACTTTTACAGGGGTACATTTCAGATTAATTGAGAAAATTTTTTTTTAAAAAATTCAAATCTGTTAAAACACGCATATATATATATATATAAATATATATATAATATATAATATATATATATATTTTTGACCCCCCCTCCCCCCTACCAAAAAGGGGTTTTTCGGTTGCAAAAAAAAAAAATAAATTAGAAAAAAGGGGACGGTCACCCAATTGAAGATTTACAAAAACTGGTCAATCACTTTCCACTTATTTTAAGATTTTCTAAAAAGGGTTAAGAATGAAATAAAACATTTTACATATACAAAAGTCCTGCTGAAAAAGAAAAAATTAACTTCAAAATAATACATTTTTTTTCCCCCATTTAAATAAATTTCAAAGAATTTAAAAACTTTCCCAATCACCGGGTAAAATTTTAGTTGAATTTTAAATTAGTGTTTTTTTGAAAGAAAAGATTGATTTTTTTTTTAAGAATATCGGTATAAAGAACCGTACTAATATTTCTTCCAAAAAACTTCTTATTAAAATTTTTCTTGGACGCCCTTTTTACCGTTCTTTCACGGCAGAGAAATTACGGCGTCGACTCTTCCAGTCGCTCGATGTCCTGCCCTCAGCTCGGTGGGAAAAAGGCCCCCCCTCTGCAGAACCGCACGGTCCCCCCTTTCCCAGTACCGTTGCAACTCACAATTTGGCCTCCGTCTCTTTTTCCGTTGATATTTTTTTCGTATTTTTTATAGAATGTAATAGTTTTTAATTTCCCATTTTAAAAGAATCTACAATACGACAACTGAGTCTATCGTTAAGAAGAAAAATAAAAAAATAAAAACTGCAAAGAAAAGAAAGAATGGCCCTAGTTTCATGCTATTACACTTCTCTTACAAAGATTTTAAATGCGCATTTATACTTTCACCCTTTTTCCATGAATTTTTTTAATGCCTTGTAATATGATAAACTCCTCGAAGTTTGAAATTTTTATCGTGATGCAGTCCTGAAGTCCAGCGTACGGGGGCCCCCTTCTCTGATCGGATCCTCACTTCCAGCTGTTATTTCAGAAAAGAAAGCTTTTTTTCCCCCACTGGTGTCGCATACCTACCGAGACGCCCCTTTACGGATATAGTTCGTGTTTCTTTGGATTTTTTCACGCTTGGCGCCTTCAAACAGTCATTTTATTCTGAAAATGTGCTCCGTTTTCGAGACCTGGAAAACGGATGGTCACAAAACCCCTTTTTTTTTCGGAAAAAGTTTTTGGGGAATTTGATTTCATATGCAAAAAATTTTTTTAACAAACTTGATGCTTTTTCCTTTCTTCTGTTTATTCTGGAAATGCGAGCATCTTGTTTTTCTTTCCTTTTTTTCTTCTTTTTTCTTCCCTTCTTTTTTCGTCTTTATTCTTTTTTCTTTCTCTGACATTTATTTTTTCTTTAAAAAGGTCGAAAACAGGAAAATTATACTTCCAATGTACCCGCCATCTATTAACATTTAATTTGGGGATTTTTTTGGAGCAATTGATACGGTCCTCAAACAATCAAAAAAATTTATGATATGCTTATGTATAAAATCAGAACCGGAACCCTTTTAATAATACCTTCTGCCCTTTTTGAATTGTTTTTTTGGTAGCTTGGATTTTCTTTTCTCCCCCTTTCCTAGTTTTTAAGTTTTTCATTGGTTAGATTTTGGTGTCATTTGGTTTCATAAGGGTTTGTAATGGATGCTCGGGGTTTTGTTTGAAAGGGGTCATATGGGTCCCCCAATCGACCATGGTGGATTTGGTTTAACCATTTATTTATATGTGGAATTAGTGGGACCACTCGCTATGTTGCTCGACACGTAGACTCTA
Source organism: Teleogryllus oceanicus (assembly GCA_964035755.1). Classification (NCBI taxonomy): domain Eukaryota; kingdom Metazoa; phylum Arthropoda; class Insecta; order Orthoptera; family Gryllidae; genus Teleogryllus; species Teleogryllus oceanicus. The sequence continues at coordinate 178,943,969 of CAXIVR010000001.1, forward strand.
GCCCAAAGTTCCTTCATTACTTTTCTGAAGGGTTTGACTGTGGTGTCTAATGGGGAAATATATGTTTGAATCCATATGTTGCATACCCTTGTAAGGGGATTCATTTAAAGTGAATTGGGCACCATGATCTGTCACATTTTGGCATAGGACCAGAAAATTTAAAAAAAACTTATTAAGTTGGTGGGAATTTTTAGTTTTCGCCTTTTCACGGGGTTTTTTTTTGGGTCAACTTAGAAAACACATCGATGCATAAAAAAATATGTTTATATCCATTTTTGGGCCCTTTCGGGGACCAAAGTTATGGAACCACCCCATTTTTTAAGGATTATAGATCATTGCGCCCGAATAATGTCGATTGGGTATTTGGTTTTCTGACACAGACACTTTTGCAACCTCGTTATCCATTGTTTTTTCCCCCTTTCCAATGACAAATTTCCCTTAATTGTTGGTCTATTTTTTCCCCCAAATTTTAAAGAGGTATGCACGAACCAGATGACCCCGGTTGTTAAGACTTGCGGTATCCAGATTCGAAAAAGCGAAGGTTTTTTTTTCCCCCCCTTTATGAGAAAAAACTTGATCTACCATTTTCCCTTTTCCCCAATGGTCACCCGCCACCGTCGAAAAAATCGGGGATCCAGGTTCGAGTTCCTCGAAAACCTTTTCATTTTTCCATTATGGCACCATCTTGAAATCTTGCGATTTTTTCCCCAAGAAACCGGATGCTCATTATATTTAACAAATTTGGGAGAAGGAAAAAAGTGGGCATTGAATTGTTTACCCTTTGACATTCCATAACAAATGGGCAACAAGTTACATCTGCCTGGGCAGATTTACCTTGAAAAAAAAATTGTTGTAACCATATTATCCACCTCATTTCGATCGTTATTTGGGTGACATTTTTTAGAAAACTAAGGCTTTAGATCCGTTCAAAATGAATGATCTTCCTACAAGATACTTCAATCGGTGTATTGACTACAATAGCATTCCCCTTCTCTGGGGGTTTAACGAGTCCACATTCTTTAAAAACACGACCCATTTTTTTCCTTTTTTTTATTAATTTTTAAAGTATGGACCCATTCCAAGATTGCTACTGTCGGTCTGCAATAGAATGGTTAGGGGGAAAGGGGATATCTATCATACATGATTCATAAACATTGCTTTTAAATTTTTAAAATTTTTTCATGATGCTCACCCTTCCATCTAGTGTGCTTTCGCAAAACTGAAGAAATATTGCATTTATGGCGAAATTGGAAAAAACCCTTTTATAATAGTTCATGCAACCAAAAACTTTTGAGTTTTTCGGTTTTTGGGGTGAAACCCATCTATTTCGCATTTTCCCAAGTTCATTTTGCCCTTTGACGTAAAATCTCGAATTTTAACTTGTTTAGTGCAAAAAAATTTTTTTTTCCAAATTCAACTGTAAATTATTTTCAATAAGACGTTTCAGCAAAAAATCTAGCTTTTTATGTGTTCTTCAAATGTCTTCAAAACACGAGCAGTCACAATATAGATAAAAACATCGCTAGAATTTTCGTCAATGATATTGTCTAAACATTGCACAAGACAAAGCACTGTTCTTGAGTCCAAATGGCATTCTTTTTAAAAAATACGAAATTCCCGAATAAATCCTGTATTTTTCATTCAGGTGTATCGCATTTCCAATACGATGCAGGGAAATCGGTTGAACTCAACCACTGATGCCGGATAATTGATTAGTTAAATCCTCTACACGCAAGGTCTGTCTCTGTACGGTAGGGTAACTTGATTCAACGTTTGCATCTAAAAACAACCATCTTCCCATTACTTTTCACGAGCACATCGGACTTAGATAAGAGGTTTTTGGGTCATGAAAAATCATCTTTAACCATTGTAGCAATGAGCATCCACCCCCCTATGTTTTTTGGGAAAGACATATTGGTAACCCGTGGGTGGCGTTTTATCTGTTAGTTCTATTTCGAATTGAAAATTTTTTACTGGGTTCTTTTTTTTTGCAAAAAACTTTTTATTCCTAATAATACTTCAAAAATTTTTTTTCTGATTTTCATTAAAATTTGAATTTCCCTTTCACATGCGAACGAATTTTTAGTTCACTTCTTCTTCCTTTTTAAAAAACGCCTCCCAATAATTATTTAACGAATCAAATTCGAGATCCTGTTGATTATTGGTTTTAATTATTTTTTTTGTTATAAAAACCCAATTTTTTATGAAATCGATCCCAGTATGAGGGATATAAAAATTCCGGCCACAAAAACTTTATACTTATTCTTTCCCATTCTAATCCAAATAAACTTTTCTTTTATTCTTTGATTTTTCCGATTTTCAATTTTTCAGAAAAAACAGAGGGCAATGGGGTACCCCATTTTTGGTTTTTTAAATTATTCAAAAATTTCCCAGAGGAGGTCGCAAATTATCCATAGTATGAGTATAAACCCGAATTTAATTTAAGCTTGGAATTTGGATCCGATCTGCTTTTTTTCTTCTTCGTTCCACGGTTGTCATCAAATGAGATTAATTTATCGAAATATCGCCATCCTTCCCCAGTTTTTATTTTTCCGGCGGGATGGCGTGTCGAAACAAACCTTTTTAATTTTCCGTCTCATGTCCGCGGGGGTTTCTGGGTTTGTATTTCTTTTTTGGAAACCCCCATCAATAAATTTTTCATTCTATCCTTAGACGGCGTCCTATCTTGATGCATAGGTCTGTTCTTCACGCTGTTCCATTTGTGTTTTCTTTTTTGATTTGCTTACAAAAGTTTTGCTGCCTGCGTCTTTTTCTACCGACCACTAACATTTGCCCTTTCTTCTGTAATCTCAGACACAAAGTCGCATCATACAATCCCAGCTGCGTTATTAACTTTCCGTGGACATTGGGGAAGAGATTCTTTAAGCTTTTGTAGTGAGGAAAAAGACGTTTAAAAACAGACAATTTTGTCATCCGGGGTCGTCGGGGTACATAATTTGAAACTAGCTAACTTTCCCCTGCATATTCTTTCATAATCGTACCTTTTTACGTACCATACATTACATTAACTTTGAAATAAATTTGAGTTTCATTGTTTCCGTATCTTGAGTAAAATTTTTCTTTAAACTGTCATAGTTTTGGAATTCTCCTAAAATATCTGCCCATACCCCTATTTCCCCGCATCATCTGATAGACTATGAGTTTTCATTTCCGAACATAATTTAAAGAAAAGAAATTATCCACCCCCTCAAAATACGCATGGATTTTCATCTCCCCCTACTAAATTTTGAGAACGGTAATGAAAAAACGTGGGAACGCTTTCCCCCACTAGGTAAATTTTCAATTTGATTTTTCAATTTACAACGTCATTCGTAATTTTAATTTGGGTTGGAACCCCATCTTTTTCCGAAAGAGTTTTTTTTCCCCTATCTAATTTACTAGCTTGAACCTTAACTTGTTCAGTAACTATTTTTTGAAACTTATCTACACCTTGTTTTATCTCAGTCTGCCGTCGGAACGGTGGTTATAAGATTATTTCATTTATCCATTTTCAAACCTTTCGTAACTTGACAATCTTTCTTCTAATTCGACCCCCTTCCGGGAAATTTTTCTTCTAATCCCGTGTTCCCGCCCCAATTCTTTTTAACCATTTAAATTCGACCTTCCACTGTTTCTAATTCAGGAATTGCATTTTTATATTTCTCTAACTTCCATTATTTTTTTTAATTTTTTTTCTAAGGCATTTTGTTCTCCTAATTTGTTTCTAAAGCAATTTTTCCGAGTTATTCTCCCTAATTTTGTTTCTGTTTGTCCCAATTTTTTAGTTTTCCCTGTCTTTTTATTCTGCATTCCAACCCGTATCTAATTGCGCAAAAAGTCCTTTAATCGTTGCATCATTAAATTTGCCCGTCGAGGCTTGTTCCCCATCCGGATCTTGTGTTGGGGTTTGTTGTGATTCCGTCCGGGGGGCCATGCTAGTTTCTCCGACGTTCCCTTTTTCTACTTTTACAGTTTTTTCGCGATCATGGTACGGAGCTTGTCCTCCCCCTTCCCCCATCGCATTAACCCCAGACGATCCTTCAACGGTAGTTAAATTCCTATTTTATCTATTTTTACTGTAAACTGCCTGAATCAATCAATCCCCTTTTCCCCCACACAATACACTTTTTACAAATTACACACACCCAATACCAAACACTATCTCGAAAAAAACTTTCATATAATACCCCCTTTTAAAAAACCCAGAAAAAAAAACTTTTACACAAACCCTTTTTTTTTTTTTCTGTAACCTGTTCAGCAATCTTTGTGAATTGTGACAAATTTTACTAGAAATTTTTGGGTTCCCCCAAATTTTGGTCTCAGTTTTTTTTTAAAAGAGTTTTGAAAAGATCCAAAACGAGCCCCGCAGGGGCGAGCACCACCCTCCGCCGGCTAGCCAGAATGGGTTTTAAGGGGGGCAAAAAAAAAAACAATTGAAAACGGGGGTCAGGGTCGGGGGGCCGTTGTGGATTGAATGCATTTACACAGAAACTCAAGTCGAATCACTTTCCACTTACTTAAGTATATTCTAATTAAATTGCTGTTACAGTCAATGAACATAAAACACTTTACATATACAAGAATTTTGTCCTGCTGAAAAAAAGAAAACAACTTACACTCTCAATAATTAACTACATTGTTTCCTTTCTCTCATTTAAATCAATTTCAAAGAATACTTAAAACTTTGCCTAATCATTCCAGTCGTAAATTCCTAGTTGCAACTTTACAATTAGCTAAGTTTTTCTTGAAAGAAAAGATTGATTCTATTTTTACAGAATATCGGTATAAAGAACCTGTACTAATACTTTCTTTCCGAAACAAATTATTCCTTCTAATATCTACAAATTGTTCAAGTTGGCACGACCTTACTGTGTCTTTTCACGGCGTAGAGAAATCTACGGCGTCGACTCTTCCAGTCGCTCGATGTCCTTGTCCTTGCAGCTCGGTCGGGAGCAAAGCCGCCCTCTGCAGAACCGCACGGTCGCCCCTTTCCAGTACCGTTGTTCAACTCACAATGTGGCCTCCGTCTCGTTTTCCGTTGATACTCTTTTCGTATTCTTTTATAGAATGTAACTAGCTTTTAATTCCATATTTAAAAGAATCTACAATACGACAACTGAGTCTATCGTATAAGAAGAATAAATATAAAAATAAAAAAAACTGCAAAGAAAAGAAATGAATGGCCTCGTTAGTTTCATGCTATTCACACTCCTCTCTCTTACAAAGATTTTAAATGCGTCACTTATACTTTCATCCTTTTCCTGATGAATTGTTTTAATGCCTTGTAATATGATAATTACCTCCTCGAATGTCTTGAAGAGTTTTATCGTAGATGCAGTCCTGAAGTCCGTAGCAGTACGAGGTGCCGCCTTCTCGTGATCGGTAGGTCCTCACTCTCCAGCTGTTACTTCAGAAAAGAAAGCTTTCTTTCTCCCGACTCTCGGTGTCGCATACTCTACCGAGACGCTCCCTTACGGATATAGTTCGTAGTTTTCATTTTCGGATTGTATTCATGCGCGTTGGCGCGCGTTCAAACAGCTCATCTTATTCTTGAATATTGATGTGCTCCGTTTTCGAGACTCGGCAAACGGATGGTCACAATATATATATATATATATATATATATATATATATATATATATATATATATATATATATATATTTATTGTGACGTACCTGGTAGGCCGGCTTGTTCTCAGTAAATTTATTTGTAAGGGACAGGTGTTCTTTCTTGTGAATGGGCTCGGGGTTATTAATCAAACACCACTGTTCCGTGAACAAAATAAACTGAACTATTTATTAATTCTATACAAATCACTAATGTTACAATATCTATGGTGGTCTCTACCTCTTTCTGTCATATAACCCAGAATCACTGTTAGTCTCTCGATCTTCTCGATCGAAGAACTATTTACCGTTACTTCTTCCCCTACGAGCGTCGGCGGCTTCGGGGCCCCTCGCGTTGCTTCGCGCTCCTTCGCTGCTCGCCGGGGTCGTTTCACTTGGGACCAGCCGAGGTGAGGTGCTGCGTTCCGAAGTACGCTACAAAATGGCACAGACTTCCTCTTACTATTTAGTTTCCCTTTCTATTAAGCCCATGTTACTTTTCAGTTTTGAATGAATGAAATGTGACTTACTGGATAATCAAACATATTTACAAAGCCTTTAGATGAGGCCTACAACGCACAAAAACGTTTAATTTCATAACTTGAACAAATTTCCAACATCGTGGGAAGTAACTAGGCCCAGGCGTAGGGTCACCGTTTGCTAGCTGGCAAAGTCGGACGATCGAACTAGTATACCAAATAAATACATATAATTTTACCGTAGAAGTTGTAGAATGAAATATTTACATATTGTCTCGGTTTGTCCAATGATTTATCTTTCTTTCGTCTAATATTTATACGAGAGAATTATAGTTTATCAAAAAAACAAGAAAATTTTTTCAAATTTCTCCATTTTTCGGGTCCTATATAGTTTAATTTAAAATGACATTTTGAGAATTACCTAGAAGTGCAGAATTTCTTCTTTATATGAATTTTTCAGGGAATTATTTTCGAGTAGATTTGGAGTAAGTTTTTGTTTCCGAAAATGCGCAATTTTGAGCTCTTTTATGCGGAAAAACGTTTGATATTTTGAAAAACTTGGTAAGAGCTTAAGAGTCACATAAAGCATTTATTCTCATTACTTTCTCAATGCTGTATATAATCCGCACATACTACGCAAACGAGAAAGTAAAAATCACAGTTTGTGTGTACCAAGGATCTCGAAGTGATTCCCGGTGTATTTTTGTTAAAACTTTTAGACTATGTTTAGTATGTTTTCTAAGTTTTTTTTCATTATGTGTACAACAATGGACAGGAAATGGGAACAAATAGATTTCAAAATAAATAAATAGAAAAGTAAATAAGTAGAACAATTTTAAAATAAATAAATACGTACATAGAAACATTCACAACTTTCTATAATGCCTATAAGTCTGTATAAATTATGTATTTTTTGAGAAGGAAAAAAGTGTTTTTCCTCTCTAATTTATTTCCAATCCCGGAAATTCAGTTTTATTTTTCCTCCTTATTCTGTAGCATTAAGCAGAAGAGGTACTGGAATCACCTCAACACTTTGCGTCATAAGGCGTGTGTTTAAGGTGCTTTTGAACTGTGTATTTGCACACATGTCAAGATTAACCCTTAGGTGACGACGTGGGAATTCAGTCACACTGGTACCGATGTGGAGTCCCATGGACTCTTGAAATTTAGTTTCAAATATTGCAGCAATAAATTGTTTTTCAAGTGCAGAGCATTGAAACGTACGATAAATAATAAAAATGTCATTAGGCATGGTTAAATAAAATTAAGCACAACTTTAATTTGACGAATTTATCTTTATTATAAAAAATTATTAAACATTAAAAAAGTATATTAATGAAAAATACGATAACTCTAGAACTTAAAATCAAGTACAAAAATGGTACTACTGCAAACACTAAAATTCTGATACTAGTTTCTTTCGGAATCTTTTCTGCACGAATCTTGCATTTTTTCCTTTCCGGTATAGTATTTTGCATTCTCAGTTATTTATTCTTCTAGTTCATCATTCTCAAGAAAATACTTTTCATTATCGTCTTCTTCCTCAGATTCTACACACGATTATCCGCTTGATTAAACACAGTCACATTCAATTTGATGATTACAAGATACACTCTCATAATTACTGTCCTTTTGCTCGATTGCGTAATATTTTAATCTAAATCATCGTCATTACTATTTACACACTCTCCTAACGGCCCAGTCATGTTTTTCTGTACATTGCACTTCTTCAGAGGCGCCACAGAACAAACAGTAATAACTGGCAAAGTGCGACGCGCACTCAATGAGAGTTACATTGCTTCTGACGTGGAGTCCCTAGGACTCCCTGCGCCTCAAAATGGCTGATAATTTTCCTGAAATGCATTCCACAACAGAAATCTCTCGAACCATTACTTAAAAATGTAGAAGGGAAAGGTACCAGAAGAATCCAGGTGAATCAGAATGAAGCGGAAATGTAGGTTTCAGAAATTTTGGGAAGTCGAAGGGTCCCAGGGACTCCACGTCGGTAGCTGAGGGTTAAGGACTACTAGTATTGTTGCAAAGGTGTTTAAGATTAGTACAAGTGGCGAGGAGATACTTGCCTTTTTATCAAAAAATCAGGATGTCTATTTGGATGGGTGAATTATCTGAATGATTGTAAAACGAATAACTGTCAGATTGGATAACTTTCCAACAAGGTTGTATTTGTGCTTTTACGTGCCATCTAAGAACACAATTTTATATAGATAATAAACATTTTATGTTTATTTAACACTTCCATTGGACAAGAACTCTATATTTATATTTATCAGATTTTCCAGTGTGATCATGTTTATAATAAATGTGTAATATATCATTTTCACTCTCTTCCAATATCTCTCAAAATGTTTTCTTGAGTCAGTTGACCACGGAAGATCACAGATCACTCTAGGAATACAGCTGATTGATGTTGAAACAAACTGTCTGACTTAATTTTTAAATTTAATACTTCCTCTGCCCTTCTAATATTGATTCAACATGGCTTGTTTAATTTATAAAGAATATGGGCGCCAGGAAAAGGTACGTTAATTCAATTATTAAAATTGCTCTCCTTCAACTCTTCTTCCATCAAATTAATATCGACTAACTGGGTCGATGGGTTTTATAAGAAATAATCGCTATTGCTTATTAATAGCCGATTATTCGATCTGCCATCTGCCCAGAGTGGCCGAAGTCTGAAAGCAAATATGCATTTTCTAGCTTCTCATTTGGAATTGGCTGTTAAATCATCATTCTATTCATAAAAACATGGTTATTCAATGTTCCTTGTTAACAATACGAAACTTCTGAGTCGCGATGATCTCAAACCTTATATTGTTACCGTCTTTGCGTGCTCTCGACTGATGTCGCCGCGTAGAACCATTTTCAATCTTCCCCGGTGTCGATGGCTTCAGGTCCAAATACCATCTGCTTTTCTTCCGGTTCTGGCACAAATTAATACTCAAGTGCTGGTCCTCTGCGATATATCAATTGATAATAATTAATTAATTCTCCTTTTAAAAGTTCCCAGTTATTTCTACGCGTATGCTTAAAATATCAAAGGATTCAAGCAAACTGCTTCTATGCCATCAAATACTCCCAGTCCTGTTGCCGATAAATTCACTAAGTTCACAATTCTAGCTGTTGCACTCGTATTCAGATTCCAATGTCACCCCTTCCATCAATAATATGATCAACGATAAACGCTCCAAGTAAATGTTCACAATTCCCAAACTCCCAACATCAATTGTCTACACACAATCCGCACAGCACCACGGCATAAGTCGGAATGCCTTCATATTCCACTCTTTCAGCCCTTCAAAACTCGGTTCGTCATTCTACTGTTTCTTGTCAGAAAAAAATTCCATGCCTAGCCAATCCCTCAATTACTTACAAATCCAACTAGCCGCGCCCCAGACTGTCATTTGCTCTCGGCAATCCCCAAACAGTTTGCTTTATTAGTAGCCGCGCCCCGTGGTTCAAAGCAATGAAGTTTTGTTGACTAACGACCACTCGTCTATCGTTGCTATGCCGCCATATTTACAAATGTCTATCTTTACAATTCACCCTGTTTACAATAAATGTGACGCAATACAAGGTTCCACATATTGGCATGTCACAATGTGTAATTTTTATTCTCATGGTATAGTAGGAAAGTAGGATGTGTGTAAGCTTGTTCTTCTTTTTCATCTTCTTAAAAAGTCTAAAACTTGTTCCTTTCCAATAATTATAACGAGTCTTTCCATCTTATCCTTGGTCTGCCAGCTTCTCTTCTTCCCCTCGTCCTTTCATCTCTAGCAATCCTCACGATTCTTTTCTCCTCCATTGTCTCAATATGATCATTCCATTCCTTTATTCAATCTGCTATCCATTTCGTAATGGGCTTAATTTTGCACACTTCTCTGATGTTTCTGTTTCTTTTCTTATCCAGTAGAGTGTGATTGTAATTTTTCTCAGAACTCTCATTTCAGCGACCTCAAGTTGTTGTTGGGTGCATTTTGTTTCGCTTCTTGTTTCTCCTGATTATGTTAATATTGGTCTAATTATTGATTGATGTATTCTAAACTTCGTGTCCTGTTTTAGATGTTTATTATACCATATTGAATAGTTGAGACAGCCAGCGATCCTATTACCCTTTATTATTTGCTCTTTGATTTCTTTCTTCGATTGCCCTAAGCTTGTTAAAGTTATTCCCAAATACTTCACCTCTAGTACTAGTTCTATTATTTGATTATCCACTACAAATTTACATCTAATCAGATTCTTAGCAATTGCCATAGCATTCTTCTTCTGGGTAGATATTTTTAAGTTAAAATACTTACAAATTTTACTAAAATCATACACATTACAACAATCGCTGTAAGTCAACTTCATTTTCTGCTATTAACAAAGTGTCGTCTGCATAATATATGATATTTATATTATATTTTCCCATACTATACCCTTTTTTGTTTTTAGTTGTTTTGTAATATTATTAATTATTATTATTTGTATAAACGGGATCACGTAATATTTCTCGAAACCGTTTCTACTGAAAAATATGATTTTTAAGGCTAAGGAATCCATGATCTCAAACCTGCAAGTTTCTCAAAAAATATTTACGGGTTCTATTGGAGGTGCTATAAGCACGCAGATTTGCTTCCACGTAAGACGTAACTGACGTAAAAGAAAAATAGTAAACATCTAGTCTAACTTTACGTTCTTTTTACTATTTTTACTTGCGGAAATGAGTAAAAGTTATACTGACCTAAAGAAGTAGGATAGCAATGGTACATTTAGTGTTTAGAAACTCCCAAAGAGATCACCTTAACATTTTGTCAACAGACGTCAAAAATACAAAAAGTGGACAAAAATATACTCAATAGGGCATTGGGACTTGAAATATCTCTAGGACACTTACTGCTGTCACAGCAATATTTCTGGTAGGTGATTAGATTAGACACTATTTTGACGTTAGTTTGTCTGCCATTGAAAGAGCATATAATATAGGGAACTATGGATAAGAAAAACCTGAACACCAAAAGAAACATAAAACAAATCTTTTATTTACAAAATCTAAAAAAAAAGTACAAAATATCTCAAAATACGAAGGTGTACTCCACTTCTTCACCACCACCGTTCACCCCATGAAGCCGATCATGGGGTAGTAGGGCATCATGAACACGCCCCCGCTGCTGGCGGCGGCGGCGGCGGCGCTGCTGGCCCCGACCTGGCGCCTGACCCTGCGAGCCGCGAGCGGGGGCGCCGGCCACGCCCCCACGCCCAGCGCGCCCCAGCGCAGCACGCACCACTCGCCTAGCACAAACGCCCGTTTCATTCATTTTATGTCAAGCTAGTCTCTAAGTGCAATTTATGAGAGCGAGAAGAAATAAAAACTTCCAAATTTATATATATATATATATATATATATATATATATATATATATATATATATATATATGTTTAAATTTCACTGACCACATTCGATTGATTGATTGGAATGATTAGTGATTTCGGGTGCGTCGACTGCTGAGATCGTTAGTCGCGTAAGTGTAGTGTATTTGTTTATCGTGGAAAGTGGTGAAGATTTTCCTCCGCTGGAGAGTGAGATACGGAACCGACCAACCCGTCAGCTTGCGAGGTTTTCCCCACCAGCGAGGCACCGCCCCAGCCGGGACAAGCTCTAAGCTCCGAACAGTCTTTCGGCATGTATGGTAGTGTAGTGCATGTTAGTGTAAGTATGGGTGTAAGATAGGTCAAGGAACAGGAAGGACAGATCGCGCGCGGTCCGTGGCCCGTTTGGTAGGGTACTGCTCCGGCATTCGCCTGGTGTTGATCGGAGAAACCACGGAAAACTACCGATCAGAGCAGCCGGCCGCTAGAATTCTCCTCCATGCAGCGACTGAATTCGACCTAGCTGAAAAGCTAGTGTCGAAAATCCTGCCGCCGTGTGGAGTGGGAACCTAGGACCTCCCGGTCAGAGGCGCTGCAGTGACATCAGTTGATGCACTGAGCTACCGCTCACGGTCTCAAGTTGGAAGAAAATAAAAATGAATAGGGGAGGAGAAGGGAAAAATTCAAAATTTAAGTAGTATATGACTTAGTGTAGGGATCACAGAATTTTGAAAATGCGCACACAATTCACTTTTCCCCATAGCACGTCATACGCAGTTTTTAGCTGTTTTTTGACGTAAAATAAATAAATAAATAAATAAATAAATAAATAAATAAATAAATAAATAATAAATAAATAAATAAATAAATAAATAAATAATAAATAAATAAATAAATAAATAAATAAATAAATAAATAAATAAATAAATAAATAAATAAATAAATAAATAAATAAATAAATAAATAAATAAATAAATAAATAAATAAATAAATAAATAAATAAATAAACGGAATGTGGCAATGCCTCATCTCACCTGGTCCGCAGGAGCCTTGCGGCTCTTGTGGCGCGGGCGCGAAATCCGCCGCTGGGGTCTGCGGTGGAAGGTCGGCGGCGACTATCGCCAGGGCGACGACCACACCGAAGGCGGTGACGCACTTCATGGCGGCGGGCAGTGTGGGCGGAGAGGACGAAGGCTGCGGCGGAGGCCGGGGTCGAATGCCAGCTCTTGGCGCTCGACTCCCTTATACTCGCATCGCCCCACGCCTCTACGTCTTATCAGGCACCCGCCATCTTGTCAGCGCCCGTTGTTTAACCCCGCCTCTCCCCTCCCCACCTCACCCCGCTTCGGCCGTCTTCTGTTTTCTTTCATCCCGAAATGAAAGCAAGGCATTGCAATGTCACACTCCTTTCAATCGAGAAGAGTTACGGAACTTACCTAGGTAGCCTTGAATTCTTTGTAAAAATCTACAATTGCATGATATCAATGTTGACAACAATGTTTGTTTTTCCTCGATGTCTATGCAAGTACAGTGTAATTATACATCCAACCACGATCAGAAGTCATGGTTATGGCGTGGTAATGACTAATATTTAACAGTGCAAAAGACAAAGAAGCAGAAATTGTAGGGCAGAATTGGCCTATGACGACCAAGAAGAATGGGATGGTTTTGTTTACAAACGTGGGCAAATGAGCTGCACGAAAGGAAAATACGACTAGCTGTGAACAGACGTGCAGTTAAATCCCGGCTTGAAGATTTCAGATTTCGCGAATGTTATGAATGGTTAAATAGACTTAGAATATTTTTGAGGAAGAAAGGATTGTGTTAAAATCACTTTAATACTCGGAGTTTTCAAATGCAGTAATAAGAATTTAATACGAAGAAATCTATATGTGGAAAGAATTCTGTGACGAAGTTGATGCTACAAGAGATCGAAGGCGCGATGTTGGTGTCAGGTAGCTCCCCTAAAATATTGTATAGATAAGGAACCACAAAATAAATCTGAATAATTATTTGTTCTTAAAACCAAGGCGATTGCAGGAAGGAGCAAATAAGAAATAAATAAAAGCCGGAAGACATATTGCACTTCAAAAATATTTATTTGTGTTTGGTGTTAAAGTACAATTCGTATTTTGTGTGTTAATATTGAGAGGTATTTACTTATATTGTTTTTTGTATTTCAATTATAAATACAGTAAAAAATAAATAGAAGAAAACAGGATTTGTGGTAGGAATTATCACATGCAAAAAAATTCATTCTTCAGTTTTAGATGCAACCTCAGTAAGGCAGTTTATGAAGGAAGAAATAGAGATGTAAGAAATAGATTGAACCGAAAGTAGTTCATGATATTAGTTGGCACAATTTGTAGTTTTAGTTTTATGTTTTTTCAATTTCTAATAGAAATATATGCAGAAATAAGTAAATGGATTTTTACGAAATTTTGAAGAATAAATTGAAGAATTACGAGTATTATGCAAATGTGTATTGCAAAATCATTCAGTATTTCAATATTCTGTGTCAATACTATTGATTTCCGGGACGATGGTCCGTAGAAGTCTATATTGGTTCTTAATGTCTGCTATTGTTTGCTCGTATGTTTTTGTTAAATGTATTAATAATCTAACAAACACACCATGAAAAACCATTGCAATACCATATCGGTGTTGGCACACCACAAGGTTCCCCATCCATCTGTTCGTTACATTGTATATCTACATATCTTATTTAATAATATATATGCCGTCCAATACACCCCTTTGGTACAAACATATTTACTTCTGAAGAAGTGGACTTTTGAAATAATCGAGGAGATATATTTTATCTTAATAAATCTTGAATTTTAACGAAATGACACCATTAATTTGATTTGATTTATTTTGATAGACTGGGCTATTACAAATTATTTATCGTATTTTAAAAAAGTAACATACTGGCTTCACTGTGATTCACCAGATAGATATTTGCGTTTTGGAATATAAAATTTGTTGTTTGTTTTTTGCCACGACTTTAAAGCGATTCAGAAAATTTCATACTCCCACAAGAATGCGCTCCTCCGCACTGACATTCAGATGTCCCGACCGAACGGTTCCTGATCTTTTCCTTAAGGGGCATGCCAAAGACATCGCGTACGTGCCTCCGTTGCTAACAACAACCACAGAGGAATTGCAGAATATTTATGCTGTGATGACCGTTTCTGAAAAAATGCTACATTGTGTTTTGTGGAATTAGACATATGATATGTTTGCACTGGGGAGTAATCCTTCATTAATGTGCTTTTTATTTTTGGAGTAATTCTCCGATAATTACTATATTTGTCAAGTCTCGTCACGTCGCAGTCAGTCAGTGCCTTTTATCCCTTCGGCCAGGGGCTCAACGCCGTTAGATCCCGAGGTTCCTGGCCGGTCACCCAACCACGAACCCGCGAGTCTCGAATTCGCTTTCGTTTCTATTTCGTAAGACGAAAAGAGATATTCAACATTTATGGCAAAAAGACAAAAACTAGGAGAGGTTGAAGTTTTATCAATGTATCACTCATTATCTGTAATAGTTTCTGAAATATAAATTTTTAAAGTCCGATGAATTATTTGTAATAATTTTGTATTTTTGTCAATGAACTGTAAAATCTTTATGTGACCTGTGGGGGGAAAAAGTACAAGAAGTATTGTAATTTTGTAGATTTAGTCCTCAATCCCTTAATTCTTATTTTGTCTTGCCATGTTTTTTTTCATAACCAAAAATAAAATGGATTAAATATTTGTTGTTATTAAAAAATATTATCATAAAAAATTATATATTTTATGACACGTATTGATATATTTTTGATGTCAGACAGAAGTGTTTTAACTTATTTCATTTCTGTCTACAAAGTAATAACAAATACTATGAGTTCCGACTGACAAATAATACGTAGTACATCGTTCTTCCAGTGACTCATGGCCATACGACGTAAAACGGTAAAGTTCGTAGCGGAACATTTCAAGGTTAAGTATGATATTCCCGTTCATACAGGAAGTTTGTATCACTGCCTTTGGGTTCAAAGTCCAGTTGAGAAAGATTATGATGTAAATTAGCAGGTGTAAGGTAAAGACAGTCTGCATTTATCAGCGAATGAATAAATGCAAACATGACAAACAATTTTGAGTTATTTTCAATAATTTGTGTTGACACAATATTACTTTACTTTTACATAAATCTTATACTATACTGTGGCAGTTATTCCACAAAGGCTGAACAACAAAGTCATTAAATCAGCTACACTCTCAGAAAATAAAGTATGCCGGTCTCCTTTTACAAATCTTTTAAAAACATCTTTTTGATTGAATTTTGACTTCGGATAGGGTAATGGACACTTAAGGGGATGGTGCAGGTCTAATTTTCGTTGAAAAATTTTGATTTTTGAAAATTGCAAAAATTCAAAATTTTTTCGTCTTCCTAAAATTACAATTATGAAGACAAACATTTTTTCTTAACGAAATGTGTTCATCAATAACAGATCTTCAAATAATGTTATGTTCAATTTTTCGAAAATATGAATATTTTTGCGAAATTTCGTGACAAACATAAGCAATTTTTTTTCTGTACACATTTTATTTTCTTAAAAGCAGCACAATTCTTTAATTAAATTTGAATCTTAGATAGCGTAAAGGACGCTTAAGAGAATGGTGCAGGTCTTATGTTCGTTGAAATGCCTGATTTTCAAAACTTAAAAATTCATTTTCCTACAACTACAATGGTGAAGATACAATTTTTTCTTAACGAAATGTGTTCATCAAAAACAGATATTCATGAAGGGTCTTGTTGAATTGTTTGAAAATATATATAATATAATAATGTATAGAACATAACTCATTAACTCACAAACATTACTCTTCGTGAACGTAATATGAGAAGTAATTTCAGGCAGTTGGATACTATGTAAGTTAGAACTTGTATATTATTTCATATTTCTTCGTTCGTTTCTAACATTAGAGCCTTTGTTATGCGTTTACAAATTAATATTTTAGAAATTATTTAAAACATTTTTTGATAATTCATATTTCTTGTCCGTGTTGCGAGGAATGTGTTTGCATTTTCAACGTTTGATGTATTTTCTTCCAATCAATCCGCAGATCTTAATTGAAATTAGCCCAATTAGGTTTTCTCTCTTAAAAATAGGATTTAAATGTAATATGAAAGAAAAAATTTCCAGCCTTCAGGGAATATTAGATTCGAATGCAACAATGATATTTCGCACCGCGAGACGGCAGCTGAATTCCTGTGAATTACGTCTCGATGTTGGTACATGATTTAGCTCTACGAAAACCAGTTATAATGGTCAAATTTGTGTTGACTTTTTTGTAAATATTTAGTTTCCTCACCATATATTCTACGATTTGTAATGATCTTTACAAAAAATAACTGAGATGTCATTCGGAGAGAAATGATGGTATAAATAGTATTACAGTATTACTTTAATTACTAAGGGCGAGGGTGTACGTGCTATTTTAGCAACACTAGTTTTCTTAATGTAATCTTCTGTTGAAAGACAAATCTTGAACGAAGATGATGAACAATTATTTAGAAAAAGAGTACTTTTGGCTTAATTTTGCATAAAATAATGCAATTAAAAGTCTAAAACCCATTATTTTTTATGAAGAACGGCTCTAAATTTTTTAAACTTTTCTCTTCATATATAGAAAAGGACGCTTAAAAAGTGGTGCTGATCTCATTTTTCGGAAACTCTGTATTTTTGCAAATTGCAAAAACAATTACGTTTCAAAAGTACAATATTGAATTTAAGACAATTAGTTTTTGTATTAAATGTAATCCGTTCTAAAAATGAGATCCTTAGAAAAGACCATGAACAATTGTTTAAAAAAAATAGTTTTCGCGAAGTTTCTGCTTGAAGTTAATACAATTTATAAAGAAACATTTTCTCAAAGAGGTTCATATTTTTTCTTTAACTTTTTTTCGCGGATAGAGCAAAGGTCGTTTACAAAATGCTGCAGGTATTTTGTTGAACTCTCCAATTACGGAAAATTGCAAAATTTAGAAACAATGCGAAAAAGAAGGAGTTATTGGGGCCAAGTTTTGAAAAACTAGGACAGAGCCACCAGTCTGTCCAACACTATCAACTAACGTTTCTTAGGATTTTTTTCAAAATGAATATTCCGTGGTGAATCTGGCACTGCGATTTTCAAAACCATTCTTGAAAAATTCTCAGGGTACTTTTCACGAAGCTCTTGGGACATTTTAAAAATTTTCTCAAACATGTCTCCAACTTTTATCTTTGAATTTCTTCTACGAATAGAGTAAAATATACTATAAAGATGGCGTGGGTCTGAATTTCACTGATAACTATAAAATTTTGAGAATTACTAAAGTTTGAAAATTATCCGTCCTCTTCCTGTAACTACAGTACTGAAGATAGCGATTTTAGCGATTTTTCTTCAAATGATTTTTTTCTTAGCTGAGGTCTTTAATTAATGTCGTAACTTTGATTTGAAAATATTAGTAATTTAGTACATTTTTTAGAGAAATATGGGAAATATGAAAAATATTAAAAAGTAATTTTTTAAAAGCGGCTCCAAATTTGAACATTTATTTAGTCAAATTCCTATTCTATTATTAGGGAACCGAAAGATAGAGAAAAAGTGAAAAAATGTATGTGTATAAATATATAAAAGTAAACTAAATTGATTCTGTTAATTATATGTACTGTAAATATCTTGTTCTACAACATTTTCTGTCAAGTTCACGAAGTGCAGACGTAAGTACAGACATTTTTATAAAGGAAGTTTCATGGGAACTGAACTTTGAATATTTCTGGTGTTTTGATTGAAATGCCATTTTTATTATCTATCGTAGATGTTAATATTCGATGAATCTTCTTCATAGTTAAAGCAAAATGCACATTTTATAAACAAAATAAATAGTATTGAGTATTTGTTACATTTAAAAGTGATTACATTTACAATTTAACATAGTTTTACTTTATCTGAATGAAGTAACAATTTTTGATTAGTTCTTTGCTAGTCAGTTTTGTAATATTGTTTTATCATGCTATTTATGCACAATTTTCGTATATTTATGAAACTAGCCACTTTGCAAAACCTGTTTAGCATTGTTTGGAAAATGTTTGAAATATGACACGCATGAGTTCTCATACGTTGTAGGAAATGATTCATTGGTTCAACAAATCACAAATGAATTAGAATTCCAATACCTGACTAAAATGATTAAATTGTTCAACAAATAACAAATGTATTAGAATTTCAATATCTGAGTAATTAACCCTGACATAATTTTATAATTTTGAATTACAACTATTGAAAAAATAAAATTCAGAATGTACGATATTTATATCATGAAGAAATAGTTTATAAATTGAAAGAATGCAATATTGCACAGCACAGCATACATATACAATATTGGTTGCAAAAAAATTTTCAACCATATTCTTTTACAATTTCCTTAGAAGCTTAGTTTTTAGTTTCAGAATTATATTTTCTGCTATGTTAATTAAAGGTCACTCTGATAAGTACGTTCGGGAACCTTTTTTTGGATGACCTTTTGTTTAAAATGTGTTTATTTTTCTTCGTTCCATTAGTAACACGATTGCAGAATAATATCAATATTTAGTAATTTTATATGGCGTTTTACCGTTTCACCCCGAATCAAAGGTACTGCATTAATGCCGATAGAGCAAACACTGAAGAAATACTGGGAGAGGACGTAAATTATTAAACTTGAAATTTCTTTCATTTTGAATATTAAAATACACCATTTATGTAGTAACTACGCGGCAATAACACATACTATACTCAAGATAGGGGTAATCTTATAAAAACTTTTAAATACATGTTTATTTCTGAGCCTCGCCAGAAATAAAGATATTATTATTATTATTATTATTATTATTATTATTATTATTATTATTATTATTATTATTATTATTATTATTATTATTTGAAATGTTTAGACTACAGAGAGCAACATTCTTGGAAGGCTTATTTACATCTGCACCAATTTACATAGTAACTGCACCCCCGTAGTGTTACCATTATACACAGACTGTTTCTTCACATTTCAGCTTCCCTTACAAACAAATTGTAGGTTTCTAAAATGGTTTCAATGTCGTAACACTTCCGCATACCATTTAGAAAGCGGGTTCATTATACAGTAATGTAGCCAGCATGTTGGTCCGTCTCCGTGTTAATAAATTCGCGTGAAAAATAAGCCCCAGCGAAGTCGCCGGCGGCGGCGGCGCCGCAGGGCGACTATTGCACAGGGGACTGGAACATTCCATTTCACGCTCCATGACGCCCGCTGAGATAAGGGTGGCGGGGCGAAGCGGGGCGCAGCGGGGTGAAGCGGGGCGGCGGCGGCCGGCGCGGGAGTTGAAGAGACCGCGGGCGGTGGGGCGGGGAGGAGGAGGAGGTCGTTGTGGTGACGGAGGTGGCGATGCCGGAGGTGGAAGAATAGGAAGCGTCCGCGATGGTGGAGGTGGAGAAGGCGAGGAGTGAGATGGCGTTGGCGGCTGGGATGGAGGAGGAGACTGGAGTTGGAAGTGGGAGATGGATTGATTGAATGATTTTTCGGGTTTCTGGGCGCGTCAACTGCTTCGGTCATTAGTCCCATTAGTGTAATGCATGTTTTTTTCTCGGGAGATGGCAGTGATCTTCCCCAACTGGATGGCGAGATCCGGCACCGACCTACCGTCGGCTAGTGGGGTTTCCCCCTAACCAGGACTCTCCCACCAGCGGAGGCACCGCCCTAGCCGGGACAAGCTCTAATCGACCGGTCTCCCGGAATATGTGGTAGTGTAGTGCATGTTAGTGTAAGTGTGTGTGTAAGGGAGAGGATAGGACAAGGAAGAGAGCGGTCCGTGGCCCGTTTGGTAGGGTACTGCGCCGGCATTCGCCTGGTGTTGATCGGAGAAACCACGGAAAACTACCGATCAGAGCAGCCGGCCGCTAGAATTCTCTTCCAGACAGCGACTGAATTCGACCTAGCTGAAGAGATAGTGTCGAAAATCCTGTCGCAGTGGGGAGTGGGAACGTACGACCTCCCGGTCAGAGGCGCTGCAGTGACATCAGTTGACGCACTGAGCTACCGCTCCCGGGAGATGGAGACAACGGTGGTGAAGTGGTTGTGGTGGCGGTGGAAGTGAAGGCGCGGGTTGGCGGCGGCGGCAGCGTCGACGGAGACGAGACGATGCTGGACCCTACCGTTGCGTTGAAATTCTACGTCCAAGACCCTGTCGAATCGTCGATGCAAGACAAAATGTGCCTGCAGACATGTTCTTTCAAGAAAAAAAATGGCATGTGCCCTTCTTGAGAACAAAACCTTTTGCAGCATAAATTTGCGGTTTCAAGTATCTCAGGATTTCTCCTAATTTTTTACTTTCTCGTATACGTACGTAGTACATATGGAGTAATATTGATGGAACAGGGAAAGTTATATAATGCTGCGGGAAATAAAGTTTACGTTTTCAACTAAAATACACGTTTTGGAGGTCCATGAGCGCCTAAACTATTCGTACATTTTTTGTCAAAGTGTATATTCTCCGGTCAATCCGGCTCAACTCAAAGCTGTGTGGTCTTGAAAAAAATTCTTTAAATTTTAGGGATATTTTACATGACGCCCATGGTACATTTTCAAAATTTCCTCAAAAACAGTTGAAAGATTTTCTTTAAATTTCTCATGATAACAGACTGAATTACACTTAAAAGGATAACGTAAGTCTGATTTTCACGGTTAACTCTGAATGTTCGAAAATTACAAAAGTTTGGGTTTCTTCGGCGCCTTTCTGAAAGTGCAATAGTAGATTGTTATTTTTTATTTTACGTCAAAAAAAAAGTTAAAAACTGCGTATGACGTGCTATGGGGAAAAGTGAAATGTGTGCACATTTTCAAAATTCTGTGATCCCTACACTAAGTCTAATACTACTTAAATTTTGAATTTTTGAAAGGGAGAAAAAAACAAAAAAACTCCCATGTAATAAAATCTATTTTCAAGGATAAACAAGCAATAAATTTTGAATTTTGAAAGGGAGAAAAAAAACAAAGAAACTCCCATTTAATAAAATCTATTTTCAAAGATAAATAAGCTATAAATTTTGGCTCTTATTACTTCCTGCCGCGACAACATGGAAACGATAATTTGAATAATTGTATTTCACTGAATTCTAGAAGATGCTGAAAATGAAGTTATATTTATGTCCAGAAGCAAAACAAGGGGCCATCTCAGCATTTGCTCAATGGATCAGGGAAACGTGACGAAAAACCTGATCGAGATGGGGGTCATTGACCCGGAAGCTGTAGTACAATTTATTTATTTTTATTTATTTATTTTACGTCACAAAAACAGTTAAAAACTGCGTATGACGTGCTATGGGGAAAAGTGAATTGTGTGCACATTTTCAAAATTCTGTGATCCCTACACTAAGTCTAATACTACTTAAATTTTGAATTTTTGAAAGGGAGAAAAAACAAAAAAACTCCCATGTAATAAAATCTATTTTCAAGTATAAACAAGCAATAAATTTTGAATTTTGAAAGGAAAAAAACAAAAAACTCCCATGTAATAAAATCTATTTTAAAGGATAAATAAGCAATAAATTTTGAATTTTGAAAGGGAGAAAAAAAACAAAAAAACTCCCATTTAATAAAATCTATTTTCAAAGATAAATAAGCAATAAATTTTGGCTCTTATTACTTCCTGCCGCGACAACATGGAAACGATAATTTAAATAATTGTATTTCCCACTGAATTCTAGAAGACGTGCACAGAAAATGAAGTTACATTTATGTCCAGAAGCAAAACAAGGGGCCATCTCAGCATTTGCTCAATGGATCAAGGAAACTGGACGAAAAACCTGATCGAGATGGGGGTCATTGACCCGGAAGCTGTAGTACAATAGTTGTTACAAGTTGATTATACTTATTTATACAGTCCAAATGGTAAATAATGCATTATGTATCATTGTTAAAATTAATGTTCCTTTTCTTGTGATGCTCAGTATAGTCTCTAATTGTATAGAAACAGTTTTGCAGCAGAAACGATTTCACCTGGGATTTAAACTTTTCTATTGAATTTAATCGTTTAATGTCATCTGGCAAAGTGTTGTAAAATAATGTACATGTATTGTATGTGAATTTTTTGTAATGAGCTGTTGATACTGTTACCTGATGAATATGATTTCTACGTCGAGTGTTATTGACATCGGCGTTTTCTGAAAATATATTCCCATTTTTGGCAAAAACCACTGATTCGTAAATAAAAAGACACGGTAATGGTAGAATTCCTAGATTAATGAAGAGAGGCTTACATGAATCACGTGGGTGGGATTTGGTTATTATTCGTACAATTCGTTTTTGTAATCTAAAAGTCTGGGAGCTATAAGATTTTTCCCAGAATATTATGCCATATCTCAGGCGGGAATGAACATTCATAGTATACACAACGAAGGCAGTATGAAGGCTGACTGAATTTGCAGAATTCTGAACGCGTAGCATAATGAACTTAATTTTGTGTTCAATTCATTTAAATGGACGTTCCATTTAGGTTTGACTGAATTGAAGAGACCTAAAAATTTGTTGCCTTAGCATCCAGTCAATGGTACACTGTTCATTTTCAATGAGCACAATTGTTTATTTGAAATGGAAAACTGCATTAAAACCGTTTTCTTTTCGTTTTACCACAATAATTTATTATTCGGAACCAATTTGAAACATCTGATATTGTACTATTTACGGTTTCTTTATTGCAAAGGATGTTCGTATCATCGCAAAGAGAACCGTTCTTCCGTTTCGAATTGTCGAGGGCATCTCGTTTAGGTACTATAGTAGGAACGGGTAAGTTTCAAAATCGATCATGAAGACTCCGCATGCAACGGGCAAGAGTCGGAAAGGTGCGTGCGTAATGTTCCATCATTCCAGTAAGATATTTCAACTCTCTGAGATCGTTGTTTAAGTACAGGTATAACCAATCTAGAGCAATACCACGAATTCCATGAAGGTAATTTGGAAAGTAAAATGTCTTGATCAATGACGTCAAAAGCTTTGAATCTAAAAATAATCCAATAGATTGCCTCGTTTGATCAATGATGAGGTGACATCTTTAGAAAAAATATATAGCTGTTTCCGTTGATTTTGATTTTCTAAACCTATGTGGACACTCTAAGAACGCTTCGTATTTATTGAGTTTCCATTCGTATGTATCTCTAAAATTCTTGAAAGACCGCTTAAAGAGCAATTGACCGATAATTATGAATTTCATTATTGATGCCTTTTTGAAAAGCGGCTTCATCATAACTGGTTTGAAAATATCTGGAAATGTTCTGGTGCTTAAGGACGCATTAAATGTGTAAGTAAACAGTTGTATAAAGGCAGGCCGACACGTTTTTCACAAACAATCCGGAATTCATCTAAAGCCGGACGAATATTTATTTTTTAGTTTACCGATTATTTTGAGAATTTCATAGGAAGAAGTTGCGGAAACGAACATTATGTCTACACTTTGGGTGAACTGTCTGTTTTTGAATTTTGTGCCTGAAGACCCTTCGTGAGATCGGCAGCAATTCTCGAAAAGTATTGGTTAAAGAGACTAGCCACTGTTGCCGGATCGTTCACATTTATATCGTTATATTTTAAAACAACATTCTCTACGGGGTTTCTAGTTGATTTGGTAGTATGTTTTATTATATTACACATTGCTTTTGTTTTATTATTTGAGTTCAAAATATCCTGATGGTTTTTCATGATTTTAGCATGCCTTATGTCTTTTCGGAAAAATATTTTGTATTTTTTAAAGTAGATAAGGAAATCTTGAGATACGTCATGACGTATAGAAATAAAGTAGAGAGTACGTTTATTTTTACACGATGTTCTAATTCCTTTTGTGATCCAAGTATTACTTTTTCGTGAAATGTTTAATTTTCTCTTTTTAATAGGAAAGCATGAAGGACAATTGTTTCTTTAATCTTTTTCACATATTTTACAGATTTTCTTGAATTATTTTCTAATTTAAGACTTACACAAATGTAATTTTTTAAATATCTCTCACGTCATTAATATGTACATTAAAGACATTTCTTATTCATTATTGCATTTGTGACTACAATTCTACCAAATAAGTTCTAAAGACGTTTCTCAAAAACGCGAAAGTTTTGGATGAAAATGAGCTTCGAAATGCGCATTCTCAGATATGCTCAAACGTCATTTTCTTAAAATAGGCTCTCGGTTTTTCAAATGTACATATAGAACCAGGTTTTACTCTTTATAATACTCTTAAAGTCATATTTAAATTCTACTATTAGGAATCCCAAAACCTGAGAAAACATGAAAAAAATGTTCTTAGGCATCAATTCTTAGGCTGTTAGCAACAGGGTGGGCAAAACAAAACAATAGTCTAGAGTGAAGAGACAAGAAATATAGCACGAGATGCCATTCTGTAGCACGACAAGTTTTATTTTTTTAAACTATACTAGAAAGTTACCGAGGTTAATCCTTTTAGGGACCTCTGACTTGATTTAATTTACTTGTTTAATATTTGTAATATTTTACAGTTTGAGTATTTTATTTACAGTTCGAAATAGTCTGGTTCTTAATGTTAATATCTCGTGCGCACATCAGCAATGACTCATAACCTAACCTAACTTGTCATGGAGAAAACAATGGCAAATTACATTATTTCAACAACCAGAACATACAAGTGTATTGTTGATAGTTGGCCACCGTATCCTGACCACCGTACTTACTTATGAATTTACATGCTCCTTGTTTCTTCTTTCATTCCTAATTTTTTCCCTTTTGTTTAATTGTTTATTTTATGCCATAAATTCGAACATTATCGAACGTATTGTTGGTGCAAGCAATTTTTTTTAATTCATTTATTTCTGCTTGGCCCGAAGGCCCTCAGCATCCGCGTACGATACAGTGATGTTATATGAATTAAATTAACATTGATTGAGAAAACTTAGACTTGAATACATTGAGTAGATGTGAATGAAATGTGAGAAGCCACATCGGGTGCATGATAATCAAGGAGGGTCGAAGAACTGTCGCGGTAATTTTCGCTTTAGTCTATTGTTGTGAGGATTTTGTTTTCCGATTTACGATACGGCTGAGGGAATCTAGGGAATTTTTAAGGATAGAAACGGAGGATAGGAGGGAGAAATGGACGGAGATAGGAGTAATGCCGAGTTCGTTATGTAGCTGGGAGTTAGGTACAAACCATGGATGCAAGCAATTTATGAACACAGTACTGTTTCGCTCATAACGCAATGCCTTCCGTCATATTTTGATTACATAAGGTTGGAATGTACAAATAAGTGCGCGAGTAAACGCGGTCCTACTGGTTCCGAGAGTATCAAAGTGTTAATCATTTTGCATGCAATTTATTAGTCATTGCTGATGTGCGCACGAGATATTAACATTAAGAATTCATTCATTCACAATTGTCGTTTTACGGTCTGTTTTAGTGAAGCTAGAGTATCATCGCGAGAAAATAGATCCAGGGAAAGTTTTTTACCGTTTTAGCCACAGGACAAAAAAATCTGGTTTTCGGCACGCTGTAGTATGGAAATCTTTTGTCAGGAGATCAAAGTTAAAAAAGTGCTTTCTTTAGGAAATTTTTTTTGCTTCAATTTTGAATAAAAACGTTATTTACATGAAGTGTATTATTTTCAAAATACATATGAAAAATGAAGAAATTTTTATATTTTTTAAAAAATTTCCCTGCGAAGCTCACATTTTTCTAGATGAGAAACCTTAAATTAGAATTTAGCACCCTAAAAAACATGTAGATCCAGCAAAAAACTTGTTTTTTTGCTTTTTCGAAAACTTTTTCGAAAGAAGATTCGTAAAAAACACTTCCGTTTTGCTTCTGATTCTGTTCCTCTAGAATAGCAGTTGCCTGAACTATCACGCAACACTATTACGACAGTAAAGCTTTTCATTCACGTGATGCCTTGTTGCGCAACTGCTGTGAATATTAATATTCATATACAAACAAGATTATCACCAAACGCATATTCCATTCATCTCGTAAATGATTAAAAACTTGGGCTCGTCCGGGATTTGAACCCGGGACCTCTCGCACCCAAAGCGAGAATCATACCCCTAGACCAACGAGCCGCTGTCAACCTTCACCTAGTGAGAGCAAAAATATGACTCACTAGCGTACTGTTACCGGACATCCAAAGCGACCAGCTACTTGACGTCAGCCAGAGGAATACAATTCACTCAATAACTCTCAGCGATATTCCCTTGCC
The DNA here is from genome assembly GCA_964035755.1 of Teleogryllus oceanicus. Taxonomy (NCBI): domain Eukaryota; kingdom Metazoa; phylum Arthropoda; class Insecta; order Orthoptera; family Gryllidae; genus Teleogryllus; species Teleogryllus oceanicus. The sequence goes on from CAXIVR010000001.1 coordinate 178,970,683, forward strand.
AAAACGTTCTGTGTGAAAAACAAGATTACATATGCAAGAAAACACACCATTGTTCTTGGGTCTAGATCGCACTAGTGAATAACATTTTGTCGGACCATCCGAATATGAATGTATTTTCCTATTTCTTTCGTGTAAAGCCAGTGCTAAGTTTTGATGGAGATTCAAAGCAAAGTTTTTCATGCCCCACTAAGTTTATGGGATGTCAAGTGCTTCTAAACCCTTCAATTTTATTCTAGAGGAGAGGAAAAATCTCTGGAAATCTGCGTGCAATCAAATCCCGTTTAGTAGAATAAGACGTTACGGAAGAGTAAGCATGCTTTGTCTGGATATTATCTGAAATTGACAGAGTGCTACAGTATCTTGAACCTCAGATTTGAACTGAATGTATCAAGAAACGTGAAGATATTACCTATCAATGTTTAAATAGTTACACTGGCAGTGGCTGTGGCTGTGATTTTAAATTTATGCACCGATGTGGTTCAATTAAAAATCAACTGCTTTATAACACTACAAGGAAGCCCAACCATTTGATTACCCTCTCATGAAAATTATGTACATTTATTATTACGTATGTATAATAGTTTTAAGCTCTTTCTTAAGCAAAGATAGTTGTTATACCAACAGCATAGCTTCTTTACTTTAATGACAAATATTAAATATTTGAGGTTCACCATAATTATACTTAATACTGTGACCGTCCGTTTTCTTGGAGTCGAAAACGTGTCATACGCCTAAAGCGAGAAGGAATATTTTGAACGCGCGCCAACGCGGATAGATAACTAGAATAATAGTCAATTTAGAACAAGAGGGCCATACCATAGACCGAGGCGAGACCGGAGAGTCGGATGAAGAAAAGAAAAGTTCTTTCTGAAGGTAGCAGCTGAACTGGGCGGACGTATGAAGAAACAGTACGCCAGGAAGTGACATTACAGCGGACTTCAGATTTGCAACAGGAAAACTCAACCTAGAAGACCCGAGAGGTAATTATTCTATTATAAATTGATTTCAACATAATCTTAGAAGAAGATAATAAATGTATGAATTTATAATGGAAGAATTAAGGGAGAGAATTTTGAATAGATGGCAGTAATTTGTAAGCTTGCATTCATTTCTCTTTCCAGTTTTTTTCTCACATGTTTTTCTTATATTTAAATACTCTCTTGAGATTGGTGCTCACGTATAAAAAAGAATTGATCTCTGGATTCATTTTCACTCCTGAATATCAGTTGGTCATTAACCGTAGTGAAAATAAGTAAAATTCATGAGAGCACGCAAGAATATAAAACTTGAACAGGAAGAAGAAGGCGTTTTCTGGGGAGCAACTGCGTTCTCAGCAGGCCACGACAGCCTAAGCGAAGCAGCTCGGTGAAGGGGTAGAAGAAGCCAGCGGACTGCTCTACGCGGCCGAGCGATAAGGTCGTTCCAAATAAACTGTTTTGTAGGGATAGGGTAGTTCAGTTTTAATCAAGCTTATTCTGTATCCGTCACGTAGAAGAAAGGAGGGTAACAGATTTACCATGCTTAAAAGATAAAGAAAAGTAAAAGTACATTTGTTTCCGTACTTCTAATACGTAGAACAGAATCAAGCTTTTTCTTTCAAAAGTTTGAATAATGTTATAATATAGTGATTAGAGTTTGTGTAAGAGTATAATTATAATAATAGTCATTCTCTGGATTTTAGAGAGAAAGTGTTTCCTTTTGTTGTAAAAGTAATGTTAAAGTCAAAAGTATTAATTTTGATTTTCAATGTGTGTTTCTTTTTGTAAAGTAATATTTTGCTCTTTCAGATTTCTGAAAGTGTGTTTGTTAAACAATTGGGTTGTAAGCAGGTAGGAAATTGTGTATTGAGTTATTAGTGTGTGTGTGTTTTTACAGTCAAGAGTATTCTGTATTTGATTTTTTTTCTTGTGTGCCATTGTATGTATTTGTCATAGCAGCAAATATTTTTAGAATATATTCTGAATTTAGTGAAAAGTGATTCTCACCCGAGTTATTTGCCAATTTTGCATCCAGAAATCCATAAACGATCTTCACGACCTGCCCCTATTTTTATTTATTGTCCACACTGGGACGTCTATACTGAGCTAGTCGACCATCTGGTGAATTGTGTTCGCCACCCCCCCAAGACGTCTCAGGTCGGGTGCTGGCCTTACGGCTTGTACCGGACGGTACTGTGGCTCGCAATATATACATTATTTTGTAGAATGCGTTTGCTATAGATCTCTAAGATATGAATCTCGCTAGAAAAGTTCTTTCATGTTGGAGATTCTACGAAGAACTTCTTTCAAAGTTCTCCAAGCTTTCAAATAAGCTCTCAATTATTTCTATGGCCTTTTAGATTCAGATTCTCTACTAAGAGTAAGGCACTTAATTGTTTATATACTATGATTATTTAATATAATATATAATTTTCTATAAACTAGGATTATTTCTGTCTTTCTCGTATTGCAATTGTTCAAAAAACTTGTTTATTTAGGGAAGCGTCTTTGCAGTGCTACTTGCTGACGTGTCCTTGGAACTAAGGGAAAGTTGGGCGATCCGAAAAGCAATTTTGTCTGAGAAGAGAGGAACGACAGTGTTTGGATTGTAAAAACCTGGCTTTCAGGATTGAGTTAAGGGAGAACAGTTTTGTGCAATGTTTAAAAAATGTAAATTCAACGACATTCAGAATGTCGCTGCACAGAACGCGATTTAAAAAATGGAATGGATTTTCTGGTAATAAACAAATTTCTTCTCGTTGTTGCGAAATAGTCTTATCAGTCGATGGTCTGACTGCCGAGGTGGTCAGACGCTCCCGTCCACTCCAGGCGAAATCACGTTGAGCGTACGTTTACTGACTCAGTGTTTGTCAGTATTATGTAAAACGTGGTAGAAGTCGAGTTATTACGTGAAGTGATAGTGTTTAACTAAGTGAAAAGTTTGTTTTTTTCTTTCTTTTTTTTGTCGTGAACACTATGGAGCCCTCTCAAGTTCATCAAACTTCAGGAGACCAGAACAGTAAGACTACCAGAATTAATTATGCTAAAGTTACTATGCAATCTCTCTTTCCCAAAACAGAAAATGCTGTAATCATAGACTCGGCAAATAGTGCACCAATAGTAGAATTTATTGAAAAATTATCAACTAAAGTTAATCCCTCTCATATTAAGTTTGCTTCTAAAATTTCGAACAACAGACTGTGTGTGTACCTATCCAGCAAGGAAATCGCAGATGACATAGTGCACAACCATAAGAACATTGTTGTGTCTAATCAAGTTTTCTCCCTAACACCACTTATATCTAGGAACAAAATAATTATTCTTTCAAATGTGTGCCGTATTCACATGAACTGTTGAAACATTATCATTCGGTGTCAAAACTGTAGTACTGTTACCTACCCTCGTGCTGGTTAATAACCCCAAATTTGAGTCACATTCTCAGTTTTCGTCGCCAAACTTATTTTGTGTCGCAGACGATGAACATAAAATATCTGAATCATTTTCAAGGTGTTTATAGATAATGTCCTCCATTGGATATATATTATTATTCTAATTTGTTTTATTGTAAAATCAGATGCAACTAAAGCGCCAAGTGCTATCAGCCTAATTAGTAACCTTACCTACTACAGTCAGATGTGCAAATTAACTATCAGTTTTATAAGCTATGTACCTCCTAGGTGTTGAGTATGCACATTTGGTGATAATAGTGTCTGCTACCCTCCTGCTGCCTCTAGCAGCTTTTTTCTCTGTCGGCGCAGCAATTCCTTTAAACTCAATGGACATTGACCTTTCCTGCAACCCTGACAAATTAAAGAGACCGTACGCTCTGTGCTCTCCGAATACAGAACTGATTGGCAACCAATCAGATAGCGAGAATAGACTCCCAGATACTGACTCGAAAACTCGGCACTGGATGAGAAAAATACTGAAAGTAAAGAAGAAATAAAGAAAACAACCCTCCAAGAATAAGACAAAAAGCAAAACCTCTTCTGAAAATGTTGACGATCAGTCATGGTCCAATACTAACACTATCTTAGAATCTTCCAATGTTCATTACCCACTAAATTTACTTCAACTGCAATGCTTCTTTGACAGAAAGAAGGGTAATAACTGTACTGTAACAATTGCCAGAAAACTCACAGATGATTTTGCATCGTTTATAGCAATGTTAAAAGCTGTTCACCAGACCTTACCAAACCGTGGTGCGAAAAATAGGTGCTCGAGAATTATCAAAAAACTTGATGCTAATATGAATGAAAAAGTTAAGGCTAAGAAACAGGATTCAGAATAACAGTGATCCAACCCTCTCCCTTCTTGCCAATCTTGCTTAAGTTAGAAAACCCGTCTTGAAGCTTCTCATTCAAGCATCTACATTGTAATACAACATCTATATATTTTTCTGTATTCTCTTATGGATATTATTCAATGGAATTGCAATGGCTTCTACCCCCGAATTCCTTTTCTTAAAAATTCTCGTCAAATTGTTTCAGTCTGAGTTTCTGCCTACGAAACCAACTTTGCAAAAGGCAGTACATGTGCTCAGTTACGTGGATATAAAAGTGTATTGTAACAGAAGAGACTCTAATTGCAGGCGTGGGGTGTAGCGGCTTTTATGAAACAAGATGGTATAATCAACATTCCTCTTCAAACTACATAGAAGCCGTGGCCCGTATAGATTAAGCAATATAGTTGTGACTATATGTAATGTTACTACCGAATAGCAAATGTTGAATATTCTCAAACGTAACATTACCATAATACAACTTCCTAAACCATTTGTACAGTGGATGATTTTAGTAGCCCAACGCCATGTGGCGCCCTCAAGAACTGACAGAAGAGGCAAAACTATATAGAAGAATGGCTCCATAAATATGATGACCTAATCTCCTGAACAACGGAAGTGCTACACGATTTAACGCAAGCAATGGTACTGAGTGCAATAGATTTAAGTCTAATGACTGTGTGTACTACTAAATGTGCTTGGGTGCAATTTGATCAACTTTATGACAGTGACCATTACCCCATCTCCATCAATTTCTCCGACCGACAATTGGCGAAGAATCTCGGCTTCCACCTAAATGGTTGAATTAACCGTGCTAATTGGTTACAACACCAGCACATCATAAATTATAATGTGAAACCTTCTAAACCGGACTCGTCTCCTCCTCCTCATACAAATAAGACAGTTCAGGACTTCACTAATATGATGACATTAGCGGCTAGTTCATCCATCCCTCTAAGTTCTGGAAGAATAAGGAAACACCAGGTTCCTTGGTGGAATGAGGCATTAACTGCGGCCATCAAGGAAAAGAAAAATATTTCCGAAAATACAAGAAGAATAAAACAATTGAAAACGGAATCCTCTTTAGGAAAGCTAGGGCCAAAGCCCGCTTATTATAAAAAACATTAAGACTTCAATCCTGGAATAATTTTACATCTTCAATAACTAGACAAACCCCCTCCTCTTTGTTATGGCAAAAAGTCAAGTCGATTAGTGGCGCACCGATGAACTCCACCTCATTCATGGCAATGGACTTAAACGGTAATAAATAGTCACAACCTCAAGACATCAGCAATTTACTTGCTGCATTCTTTGCTAACAATTCCAGCAACTGCAGCATGATCCAGAGATTTTAAGGCTCTTGAAACGTTTCTTGTGTCTCAAGACGTTATTTATTCATTTTTAGAGTTCCAACGATGACCATTATAACAAATTTTTTCAACTTGGACGAACTTCTGTTGACGTGTTGAAGAAAAGTAACAACTCGGCTCCGGGCCCTGACAACGTCCCTAACAGTTTTCTTAAAAACCTACCTGTAAATGCCCTGGAACACCTTCTTGAGATATATAATGTTATATGGTCAACTCAGACCTTTCCGGATCAATGGAAAGAAGCTATAGTTATACCTATTCTTAAGCTTAATAAGGACAGATGCAATCCATCTAGTTATCACCCCATATCTTTAACGTGCAATCTTTGTAAGCTTCTTGAGAAGATGGTGTGCAACCGTTTAAGATGGTCACTAGAATCAAAAAGCCTCTTGTCTCCTTTCCATAGTGGATTCAGAACTTTTCGCTCCACCAATGACCACTTAGTCGGAATTGATTCAGAAATCTGTGATGCCCTTAGCATGCACCACCATGCGATGGTCGTTTCGCTTGATCTCGAGAAGGCCTACGAAATGGTTAAAAAATCCAGACTTTATCTATCATTTCTACATTTGCCGATCAAAGGGAATATGTTTGCTTTATAAACAACGTCATTGAACACAGATTTCTCCAAATCCATATTCAAGATAAGATGTCACAGCATGTTGAAATGCCAAATGAACTTCCTCAAGGATCAGTGTTAAGTGTGTTATTATTTCTCATCTGATGAAGTGAGAAATACTGTAAAAAGCCTAGTATAAAAATATTCCTGTTCGCTGACGATATAATCCTCCTCTGTAGCGGAAAATATATCAAATGAATCACAACTATTATGCAAGAATCCCTCAATACAATTAATGAATGGTCCAAGTTGTCAGGATTCATCTTGTCAAAAACGAAATCAGAATTTATGGTTTTATCGAGATCTCGGAAAGTTCTGAACTCGTCTTCAGTAGTCTCGAAAATTCGTGACCATAATATAAGAATAACAAATACCAGCAACATTTTGGGTTTAACATTCGACCATAAGCATTCGTGGAAATTGTCGTGACCGGCCGCACGTAATCAAAAGTGCCGCCACGGAATGACGTCAGCAGGGCGTTATCGCCCCTGGCGGCAGTGGGCAACAACCAGCGCGGGCCAGCCGAGCCCGACCTTAAATAAATAATAAAAAAAGCCTTTTCTTTATAGCTTTGCTGTCTCAGTGTCAGCCAAAATAGAAGAGAAAAAGATCGCGTAAAACAACTCCAGCGGCATCTGATAGTGTTTCGCTGCAGGTTAAGCTAAAGTAATCAGTCATCGAGAAGACATTTCAAAATAAAAATCTTACCCAAAATATAAAATGTTACCAAGAATTAAAATCTTATACCGAAAATTAATATGTAACAAAATTCTTTATTAAAGTGCAAAAGGAAGTTCTGTCATAAAGTGTTTCACGGCTGAATAAGTAGCATATCGGCTCGTTGGTCTAGGGGTATGATTCTCGCTTAGGGTGCGAGAGGTCCTGGGTTCAAATCCCGGACGAGCCCATGTTTTGTTTGCAGAAATTAAGGTTTATTTCAGCAGGGTACTACGCCGTACCTCACAATGATATAATGAGGAATAACAAGAAATAACATTTCAATTGATGCTAATATTTTCTTGTGTATTCAAGATGTAAGGATATGAAAATTGAACGTCTATTTCTACTTGTTTCTGCAATAGGTTTAGAACAAAAGAAACAGTTACATTTGAATGCGTATGATGTACCTGTCCTTTTCAATTTTTCATGAGAAAAATATTTTATGAATAAAGTAGAATATAATGATGTTTTGATTTACGCATCATTGAAAAAGGAGAAGAAGAACCCCCATTGTATTGACAAAATATTATCAGTAATTGTGGCTATTGTACGGAAGAGATGAAACCATGACAACGCATGTACGTTCTGTCTACCTGATAAAACGTTTCGCCCATTAAGTGGATATCACGATAACTTCAGTTAAGTGACATTCATGAACTCATATATTAACAGAAGGTGTGTGAAGATCAGCGTGTTCTTCACATAGTGAAATGATGTATTTAATGTAGGGGTTGGAACATGCTCGTACATAGGTTGGAAAGAAAGTAATGAGAATATTGCTGTAACATAAAACCGGTGAGCTGACGTGGTGACATCTGTCGCAACTAAAGGAAGGACTATTATACGTTATTATACGTTTTTCTAACGTGGGAGCTGATCTAGTATCTCCAGATGCCAAATGAATATATGGCACGGAGTATCAAATCTCTCGGTCCTGCACAAGATGTCGCACGATCTCAACCGTATCAAGCAGTGCTGCAGATCAAGTGCCTCGTGACACAACCAAGAAAGACGCGAAAAGCCAGTACTTCATATTCCCTCTTGGAATGCCCTCAAATTAATGCATACACACTCATCTATTCCCCAAGTATAGACAGTATATATGCAGCGAAGCAGGATCTGTGATATCAGTCTACTGCCCATTGTAAATTGTTGACCTTCATAGCAATAGTTCAAAGGCCCTAATGCCATGATTACAGAGATAGAGCAACGTTAGTAGCAAAAAATTCAAGGAGCACGAAATTGAAGTAAGCAAGAATGTATTCAGCAACTGCGTAAAGCATGTAGTAATGTAGAGTCGCCATATTCCACAGCCGCACGATGGGTTAAAGCCTGTTTAGGCAGAGATGATGTGAAGGATAACCCCTCAACAGGGCCACCTCATGTGGAGAACTCTTGCGCCGCTGACTACGGGAGATTCTGGGACATCCTCCTATCTCACAGGATGTCAGTCCTTATAGTGAAAATTACTTCAGTTAAATTAAGAAATCGCTTTTTTAAGAACCCGATACAATATTAGAGAAAAAAGTATTCATGCCATGGAGCAGTCAATTTTAAACATAAAATCAAATAGACGCGCAGATGGTGTACGACGCATTCCTAACTTTCGCAAAATGTCATTGATAATGGAGGCGGTTATAATGAAATTGTGTAAATATAAATACCACTGGCAATGAAGTATACCGTTACGAATATTGCTAATCGGTTCAATAAAACCCGGTCTCGTCGGGGATTTGAACCCGGGATCTCCCGCACGCTAAGCGAAAAAATACCCCGAGACAAACGAGCCGCTTGCTACGCGTTAATTCATCTTGTTGACGAGTGTCGGAGAGCGGTCTATATTTGTAAAACAACGAGCTCGCCCGGGATTTGAACCCGGCACCACTCCCACCCGAAGCGAGAATCATACCCATAGATCAATGAGCCGCGGGTTGCGTGTTTATTCATCCTGCTGTTGAGTGTGGGAGAGCGATCCTGTTTGTAAAACAACAGGCTCGTCCGGGATTTGAACCAGGACCTCTCGCACGAAGCGAGAATCATACCCCTAGACCAACGAGCCGCGTGTTGTGAGATGATTCATCCTGCCGTTGAGTATGGGTGAGCGATCTATATTTGTAAAATAACGGGCTCGTTCGGGATTTGAATCCGGGACCTCTCGCACACAAAGCGAGAATCATACCCCTAGACCAATGAGCCGCAGGTTGCGTGTTTATTCATCCTGCTGTTGAGTGTGGGAGAGCGATCTATATTTGTAAAACAACGGGCTCGTCCGGGATTTGAACCCGGGACCTCTCGCACCCAAAGCGAGAATCATACCCCTAGACCAACGAGCCGCGTGTTGCCTGTTGATTCATCCTGCCGTTCAGTGTAGGAGAGCGATCTATATTTGTAAAACAACGGGCTCGTCCGGGGTTTGAACCCGGGACCTCTCGCTCCCAAAGCGAGAATCATACCCCTAGACCAACGAGCCGCGTGTTGTGAGATGATTCATCCTCCCGTTGAGTGTGGGAGAGTGATCTATATTTGTAAAAGAACGGGCTCGTCCGGGTTTTGAACCCGGGACCTCTCGCACCCAAAGCGAGAATCATACCCCTAGACCAACGAGCCGCACTTTTAGTGCGCCAATTCATCCTGCCGTTGGTCTGGTGGAGCGATCTATATTTGTAAAAGAACGGGCTCGTCCGGGATTTGAACCCGGGACCTCTCGCACCCAAAGCGAGAATCATACTCCTAGACCAACGAGCCGCATGTTGCGTGTTGATTTGTCCTGCCGATGGGTGTGGGGGAGTGATCTATATTTGTAAAACAACGCACTCGTCCGGGATTTGAACCCGGGACCTCTCGCACCCGAAGCGAGAATCATACCCCTAGACCAACGAAACGCGTGTTGATTAATCCTGCCGTTGAGTGTGGGAGAGCGGTCCATATTTTAAAATAAAGGGCTCGTCCGGGATTTGAACCTGCGACCTCTCGCACCCTAAGCGAGAATCATACCCCTAGACCAATGAGCCGCGGGTTGAGTGTTTATTCATCCTGCTGTTGAGTGTAGGAGAGCGATCTATATTTCTAAAACAACGGGCTCGTCCGGGATTTGAACCCGGGACCTCTGGCACCCGAAGCGAGAATCATACCCCTAGACCAACGAGTCGCGTGTTGGCTGTTGATTCATCCTGCCGTTGAGTGTAGGAGAGCGATCTATATTTGTAAAACAACGGGCTCGTCCGGGATTTGAACCCGGGACCTCTCGCACCCAAAGCGAGAATCATACCCCCGGACCATCGAGCCGCGTGTTGTGAGATAAAGTAATTAGTGATCAGATATTACAATTTCCACGAGTTTTAAAAAACTGTATTTAATTACTATTGATTAAATAACGTTAAATACATGAAATAATAAGTATGTTTTTCAGTACAACCTATTTTAATGTTAGCGTCATTTGATTCATTTCATAGAGTCCTACCTTACAAATAATGACTGTAATTAAATATTTAGGTTAAAAATGAATTGGAAATGTTTTGAAATATCAGACTACTGTACCGCGACTTATAAAATTACGATAACGATTTGCTCGAGTATTAATTTCTTTTTCAATTTTTTATTAATTTTTTCCCATCAGGCACCTTGATTCGCGGGGATCCGGGTGATCGCCCGGTCTGCCCCACCTGGCGCTGGCACTGGGTACATATGGATTTCGGCGAATTCAATTCGTGAGAATTTGAGATAAAGCGGGTTGGCAGTGGCTTTTCTCGAGTTTCTCCCGTTTCCCCTTCTTTTAATGCTTCCATTACTCCATCATGCAACTCACGGCAGAACCGATCCTTTAAAAGAATTCATCACAGGAACGGGCGAAAAAGCTACGGACTAACTAGGGATCGGAATAACGTGAAACTTTGCGTCATTGAAAAGATTAAAGCAAGGCATCTGAAACCTCGTCTCTTCCAGCTTTTCACTACATTCGTTCTCTCCGGTCTGTCGTAACGGAGCTTCTGGAAGTGTTAAACGATTCGAGTCAATCGGTCATTGCCGGGTGCTGGCGGGAGTTCCGCTGCTTCTTTGTCTTGTGGCAGCAACAAATGCCGCGCGCTACGCCTTCGCGCCCCTCGCCATGATGGATGGCGCTGGCGGCGCCTCCATCACCACCACCGCAGACTTACAGCAGCGCGCTCGCGCCCGCGACAGCTACACGCGTCATGCGGACGCGAAATTATTAATGAACGCCTCGCAACCGATCAACGAAATCAAATTAACCCCTAACGCCCACAATCCTCATTTGAGGAGGCATAGTTCCTGCATGTATGTATTGTTACGAATCTACGTAGTGAATTAAAATACAGATGTTATTTTAACAAAAACGTTTATTTTGTTTCTTAACACAATCACTGAAAACACTTGATTTATGTACAGATAGTCTTCACTTGATTATTCTTTATACGGCACACTTCTCTTGATTATTTATTTACACTATACTTCTCGTGATCATTTATTTTCACTGTTCACTTCTCTTGCACTGTCGCACAGTCCTAAGCACTGACCACAGTTCGATGCACTGGCCACAGTCCACTGCACTGACCACAGTTCACGGCGCTGGCCACGGTTCACGTCACTGAGCACAATCACTGCACTGATATTCACCGCGATACACACACTTCACAGCTCAGCTTCCACTTCAGACTGACTCGCGGTCGCCGGCCGCCGCGTACTTATACTCGGCGGGCGCCGTCGAGAATTTACTGCAACTTTCGATAAACATCGCGAACCCTTCCGGACATCTGGTTCGAGGGCCGCCGGAAGATGTTGCAATCCGCGCATACCATGTACTTTGTGGTGGCGCCGGCAGATGACGCAATATTCGCTACAGTATGTATACATTTGGCATTTTGGGTTAATTGTCTGACTTTGCCTACTAGCTAACGGCGTCCACCACGCCTGGGCCCACGCCTGGGTCGTTTAATTCCCACGCTTGCAACAAGGTGCATATTACATGCAGCTTGGCTTGAGGCAAATAGAGACTTCCAGGGATCATGACGTATTCCCTTCACCGTAACCCGAAATTCCGCCTGCCTGAGATTTTCTTTGTCATACAGCTACAGAAACAGGGGTGATTTTAAAGGGAAGCAAAACAATTTCTGCCCCGACCGGGAATCGAACCCGGAATCACACCACGGAAAGCTACTACACTACCAATGGGCCATAGTAGAGGCAGGTACAGTTCTTGCCCACTCCATTTTTTTCCTTTGCACGTTTGAACTTCGAACGCTAGGTATCGCTTAAGTATTTCACTAACACTTCTCGTCAGGACGTAATCATGTCTTGCTACTATTCAAATCTTCTTCTAAAAATCTGTTATGCCTACTGCTAAATCTGAGGGACTGCTAATCTGAGGCTGAAATCTGAGGGTTGATTAATCTGAGCTTAACTGTTATATACGTATCGCTAAATCTGAGGACTGATAATCTGAGGGCTGAAATCTGAAGGTTGATTAATCTAGGCTTAACTGTTATATGCCTATATGGCTAAATGCTTGAGGACTGCTAATCTGAGGCTGAAATATGAGGTTGATTAATCGGCCTTAACTGTTATATACCTGGCTAAATGTGAGGACTGCTAATCTGAGGCTGAAATATGAGGGTTGATTAATCTGAGCTTAACTGTTATATGCGTATCGCTAAATCTGAGGGACTGATAATCTGAGGCTGAAATCTGTGAGTTGATTAATCTGAGCTTAACTGTTATATGCCTATGGCTGAATGTGAGGGACTGCTAATCTGAGGCTGAAATATGAGGGTTGATTAATCTGAGCTTAACTGTTATATACCTATGGCTAAATGTGAGGGACTGCTAATCTGAGGCTGAAATATGAGGGTTGATTTATCTGAGCTTAACTGTTATATGCCTATTGCTAAATGTGAGGGATTGATAATCTGAGGCTGAAATCTGAAGGTTGATTAATCTGAGCTTAACTGTTATATGCCTATTGCTAAATCTGAGGACTGATAATCTGGAGGCTGAAATCTGAAGGTTGATTAATCTGAGCAACTGTTATATGCCTATTGCTAAATCTGAGGGACTGCTAATCTGAGGCTGAAATATGAGGGTTGATTAATCTGAGCTTAACTGTTATATGTCTATGGCTAAATCTGCAAGAGAGGTTGGTGTACAGTACACCAATAGGTGCGCACGTGACGTGCAACAAAATTAGAGTGTTATAGGTCAAGACCCGGGTGGTCGGATTAGGCTGGATTTTTGTCGTCTTTTCTTGTGCTGATATTGAAAATATTCACTGTATAAAATATTTAAGAGTAATTGATTGACTAAATATTTGGATTGCATCATCTCTCGAATACTAACCTGTAAATGATTTTCCTGTTGGTTCTCTTTTCCATTGATTGTAGTATCTGTATCTTCCCAAGTTCACACACATACACACATGGTGGTGTCAGCGACATCTACTCTGAAACAAAGAAAAAATTATGGTAACGGCGATAATAATAATAATAATAATAATAATAATAATAATAGTAATAATATATAATTGCCAAAGAACTAGCCCTTATTTTTCACGGCTTCTAAATTGTTCGACAAGAGAGATTGGAAAAATGAACCAGAAATCCCACAAGAAAACTCGACACCTCCAACACAAGGAGAAATCTATTCATACATCAAGAAAATTAAAAGTAACAAAACATCAGGGAAAGTAGGAATTGTAGCTGAACTCAAAAAAACTGGGAACGTGACGGAACGGCGTTCCGGTACCTCGGGAATAATTATTAAATTATACTAAAAATATAAAATTATTTATATTAAATTAATAAGTAATTTGGAGTGCGTTCCAGGCGTTTAATTTATCAGTGCATTTTATTAATAATGCACTGATAATAATAATAATAATAATAATAATAATAATAATAATAATAATAATAATAATGATGATAAATCACAAGCTTAAATAATATCTCTGAGAAACCCTAAAATCTGTTATCCTCATATCTCTATCTCCGTTCACTTATTGCTTACTGCGAGGTCATGGATCTGTTCTCTTCAAAACGTTTACTTGAACTTCAAAAGAAGCAAATCCAAATTCACAGCTGAAATAAAGATGGAGTGATATCCAACTGTAAACAGCTTAGACTGTAGAAATCCTGCAGAACATAAAGGTTTTAATGCTGGTCATTAATTTTACTTGAAATATCTGATTTACATTGAGAAAAAGGAATATAATAACAATATATGAAATAGTGACTACATGAAAACCAACCTTCTTCCCTTTTCATTCCCTTTCTTATCACCAACCAAACAGGAGAGGCTTAATAACTTAAGACAGGAGTTCGTCGCTGTAATAATGAAATGCAAATTAGACTGTCTCCCCACGAAACGTTCCGTATTTTTCCAGAACAGAATATAAGTTATATCTTGCGAATTTGTTAAAATACACATGAAATTGATTTGCATAAAAATAAAAGCTGTTGTATAAAGATTTTTCAAAATAATTTCATTTATAATTTTACGGGCATCATCACCAGATTTTAAAGCAGTTTCAAAATACAGTGAAATATCTGTGAATGACCACCTCTCTCAGCGACCTACTTTCTTCGCACGGAAACTGAAACTCACATATGTAAGGTGACCAATCGGCCTCCATTAGGGAGGACAGTTCTTCTGCACTTTTACCGGTAGCGGTAGCTCAGTGCATCAACTGATGTCACTGCAGCGCCTCTAACCGGGAGGTCCTAGGTTCCCACTCCCCATGGCGGCAGGATTTTCCTCACTAGCGTTTCAGCTAGATCGAATTCAGTCTGTGTTTGGAGCAGAATTCTAGCGGCCGGCTGCACTGATCGGTAGTTTTCCGTGGTTTCTCCGATCAACATCAGGCGAAAGCCGGAGCAGTACCCTATCAAACGGGCCACGGACCGCGCGCGATCTGTCCTTCCATTCCTTATCCTATCCTCTCCCCTTACACACACACACACACACACACACACACACACACACACACTAACATGCACTACACTACCGCATATTCCGGGAGACCGGTCGGGAACTTAGAGCTTGTCCCGGCTGGGGCGGTGACCCGCTGGTGGGAGAGTCCTTTTTAGGGGGAAACCCCGCTAGGCGACAGTAGGTCGGTGCCGGATCTCGCCATCCAGCGGAGGAATATCACCGCTATCTCCCGAAAAAACATGCACTACACTAACGGGACTAATGACCGAAGCAGTTGACGCGCCCGGAAACTCGAAAAAATCAATCTATCAATCTTCTGAACTTTCGCAGTATTGACAATTCAAGACGATTAAATGAACGCCCACATCACAGATCTAAACAACAAGCTTACTAAGTCATGCTATGCCATCTACATCCTTCCAGTCAAATTCAAACTTGGATACACTACAGACAGTGTATTTTGCAAATGTCAGTCATAACTGAAATACCGGAATCATATTCTTGGGAAACTCCCAGAAAGTATTCGCACTTTTATCATCCAAACAAGAATACTAAGAACAATGACCAAACACTCCACAAACATGAGTCCCCTGAAAACCACTTTTCAAAGAGTACAAATCCTACCACTCCATGCATATACATATTTGGAAATATTTATCTTCACAAGAGGAGACGCTTATGGAAAACAAGGACTCTGTTAATTGTAGAATTCTGATTGGGTGTTATTGACGTTCTTATAAAAAGAAATAAAGAGGTCATCTTCGTCAACATATCAGCTTTATTAAGATAGCCGGCTTTCACGACGGCTTTGCCGACATCGTCAGTACTACACAGTCGCTCGACTTTGCCGACAGCAGCGAGACGACGATGACGGCTAAGCAGAAAGCCGTGTAAAGCTGACTGTTGACGAAAGATGACCTCTTTATTTCTTCAAGGACTCTGTTACCCTAAATGCTGATGTTCACTTAACTATGAAACTAGACAAAGAAATCTGCATGTCCCATGCTGTGAAACTTAAGTCTTCAGAACATGTACCCTTTTTGAAGGTCATTACACTATATAACAAACTCACTAGTGAATTTAAAAGCTTAAACTCTACACACACATTCAAAAATACACTGAAAGCTTTCCTGTTAAACCGCGTTCTACAATTACCGAGAATACCCTTTTGTAGGTTATGTTCTTCAGCAGTGTGCTTCTTACCTGTCCTCCTTTTCGAAATTTTAAAAGTAAAGAGTTAATCTCGTGTTAATATATTATCCTAGATAATCAAGTGAGAAATTACTAATGAATATTGATACTCTTGCTATAGCATTTACTGTAAAATCCAATATGAAGGATATTTCTTGCTCCAAAATTTCCAATATATTGTTAGAAAATGATATATTGACAAAAAATATTAATTCAAAGGAAAAGAATACTCATGTAATTAAATAATCAAGAGAGATTTGAGCATAATTAGTGTATTTTTGTTTGATTCACTTAATGTTTAATTTATTTAGAAGTGCTTTTATTAATTCTTTTCATCATTATTTTCATATTAAAAATGGGTCACCTCAATATTCAAGTATGGTGAAAATTATATTCCGATTAACGGACCACCCTCTCCTGGCTTCTAAAAGGAAATTTTCTTGTTACTCCAACTAAAGGATCACTTTCTGGAAAATTGTAAAAATACAGTATACATAATTTCCATAGATAAAAAGAGGAAAATTAGCAACATTGTCAAAAGCTTTCGCGCGACATTCTGTGCGTCAGCTTCTTTGTGGAAGAAATGGGATGGGGCGAGGGGATTCTGGGAGCCAAGTAACAATTAACCGTGACCACTGATATGATTTCACGGCTGCTGATTCATTTCAATTTCATTTCTTCTAATGAGAGAGTGAATATGGAAGTGCCTTATGCTTACACATTTGAATTAATAATGCTCCATGTCATCCCTTCTGGAAGAATATGGTGAGGGTAGAGTAACAATGTCAGAAGACATGGTTATCAACTTTCTGTGTACCATGCAAGCGTTTGGTTTGCGACTGGAATCAACCCGTCGCTCACCCAAGATTGACCGTTATGATGTTTTGTACTTTCTCGTATATATACGCATTTACGGAATAATATACGAAGTGTAGAGAAAGTTTTGTAATGCTGCGGCAAAACAGGTGATTTTTCAGAGAAAAACTCGTTTTATGGTGCCGTGATGCAGAAAAATTGATAAATCCTACTCCAATTTATTGTAAGTCACTTCCTTAATTTCCTGTGTCCCAGAGCCTTTTCTCCCGTTGCCAGAAGAGTTTAGACTCAAACCACCCTGACCTGGTAATAAAAAGCCGGGAGGTCCGTATGGTCGATGTATTTGTATCCGCCACGAGGATGGGTCTAACCTTCTAAAAGCAGGAGGAAAAAGTGGTAAAGTACCAACCAGTCATTCCCCTGGCAGCCCAACTTCATGGAGTGCCCAACGCCAGAATCCTGCCTGTGGTGGTTGGAACCTCTGGGGCTATGCCACGATCAACAGTCAGTGCCCTCAAGACATTGGGGATCATGTCTTGGGGAGATTTACTGACTATCTCGTTAATTGCTCTCAGATGCTCTATTAAGATTTACACACAATTTGTAAATTACGATGGAGCAATTTACTATTGCTGGCAATAAATGCAGAAAGCCAGACTTCTTGGTCCCGTGAAGTCTAGGGAACCCAGGGGATCCGACAATGCCTAGAATAACCTTAGTTACCACGACTCTAAGTGGGAAGTGTATGCTATTTAATGTAGCATATAGAAAATTGTGTACTCAGATTTCACGTTTGTCGTCTGTGAACAACACTAGCGTCTGAACTATTTGAAGGATATTTTCCAAAATTAATAATCCGCGGTCGACCGCTCAAAACTCTGCGGGTTTAAGACGCGTTCTTTAAAATTTGGGGGTATTTTATTTTATTTATTTTATTTTACGTCAAAAAACAGTTAAAAACTGCGTATGACGTGCTATGGGGAAAAGTGAAATTGTGTGCACATTTTCAAAATTCTGTGATCTTTACACTAAGTCATATACTACTTAAATTTTGAATTTTGAAAGGGAGAAAAAAAAACAAAAAAAAACTCCCATGTAATAAAATCTATTTTCAGTTCTTTGTTTGTAATAAAATCTATTTTCATTTTTTTGTTGTTTCTTTGTGTATTTGTTGTTTTAAGTACCTGTAAAAATGGAAACTAATCTAAACATGCATTGCCCAAAAAATAAATAAATAAAATTGAGTGAAAATGCTTCATTTTTCTTAATTTGTGTTCATACACTAAACGCCTTCCATAAACATAGCAAACCAACAACACTTGCTCCATTTTCCGGCCATCTATCGTGGCCGAAAGTACATTTTGTATTGACATTTTCTCAAGTTTTTGCTTTTCTAGTAGTACAAACGAATTATTACTTCAAGAATATTAAAGAAGAGTTAAAACTTCTCCTAAATAGAAATTCTCATTGAAAACTTTTAAGCGATATTTAAGAAAATGGCGATTAAGCATTACTGTAAATGCGAAATTTGAAGCTATTTTCAACAGAAATATATTGAGTTCTCGAAAAAGTTAATTTGAAGTCTTTTAAACACTTCCAATCACAAATGTAATAATGCATACAAATTGATAAAAATGTCCATATTAACGGGGTGAAAGGTATTTAAAAAAAATTACCTTGTGTAATTTTTGAAAAAACAAACAAACAAATGAATACACCAAAAAGAAAATTATTTAAAGCACATGTACTCATAAATATAATAATGTGAAGAAATTGCCTTTAATGTTAATATTAAGGACGTAAGAGCCGGTTCAAAAATTTATTTTTGAAATATTTGATAAAACAAAAGAATTTAAGCAATATGGCCTTTATGTCATGATATAGGGTTCTTTTGGAACTAACCCTACCACAAATTTAAAGAAAAATCTGTAGCCGTTTTTGAGAAAATCTTGTTTTTGTAATTTTTAAAATTGCAAATATTGCATGCACTATTGCACGAAAACTACAAACATTTCCAAAAAATGTGCATTACATTAATGAAAGAACTATTTATGCGCAACAAACTTTATTTGAAGGAAAAATGTCTGTCTTCTATTTTGTAGTTGTAGGAAGACGCCGAAAAAATTCAAACTTTTGCAATTTTCGAAAATTGAGAGTTAACCATGAAAATCGGACATATGCCACCTTTATATATGTATTTTTTTCTTACAAGAAATTCAAAGAAAAAAATTGGAGCCGTTTTTGAGAAAATTTAGAAAATGTCCGGAGGCTTCATGTAAAGTACCCCCAAATTTTAAAGAATGTTTTCCAAAATGTCAAAGCTTCAACTAGAGCCACATGGACAAGGTTTCTTCAATTTGGAAAGGATCGTACGTATGGTTTAGGCGAAAATACTTTTAGATCCAATAACTTTCCGGATACTTCAGTAGATAACCTTCAAAATTATATTTCTTTTAAAAAGATCAGTGGGTTATCAAATTAACATATCGAAGAGTAAGCTAACTTGCATAGACATCTTATTCCAAAATGAAATAAGACTGCTATGGAGGTGCAAAAAACAGAGCAATAAGATATCAGGGTTCATTTCATTCAATTCATATAAGTCTAAACAATATCTGACGTTCCAAAGTTTCTAGTCCTATGTGCAGGCCTCTTCTGGGTATTATTCATCCATAGCCACACATATGTAGTTACGAAAAAAAATATAGTTGTATATTTCGTGAATCTAGATACAAACCAGGAAATTAACATTTTCTTGATGTACGACATACCGATATAGAAACAGTAGAATATTTTGAAAAACAAAACATGTCGGTTTTCACTTTCTAGCACTCGTACAGTGTAATTCTACGCATCACTGATTAAATGAATTCTACAGTCCCTACAGCTTTACCCATAACGCCCTAACACAGACGGCGATTTTTAAAATGCCACGCGGTCGCCAGATCAATATTTCGCGTGAATGAAAACGTGCCGTGTAATTTTATATGTTATTAAAGGCGATTTGTTTCGCGAGGGCTTTATATCTGCGTTACGCGTCGCGTGCCCGTAATTAGTCACCTGCGGCGCCGGCAGGCGCGCGGGGAGCGCGTCAGCTGAAAACAACAAAGCATCGTTATGACGACGAATGAGTATTGATCGCGCAGCCAAGTAACGCGTTTTTGGGCAGCCCGCGTGCGTTAAACAATACCGGTTTGCTGACGGTGGTCGGAATTAAACGAGGGATGAGGACGAGATTCGTCTAAATTATTTTCGGTGACGTTCCGAACGTCACTGAAATGCATCATGAAGGAAATCTGGAATGTTGATTCTCATGACTCTGCCTTTTCCAGCGCAGTGATTTCGATTCGGAAATTATTTAAAATCACGTAAACAGGAGTATTTTAATTCTATCTATTCTATCTAGGAATTTACAATTATTTGCCTTTCATTTAAAATTATCTATATCATTAAAAAAACTTATGAAACCTGCCAAAATTGGACGGTAACTGAGAAGAAATTACCTAACTGTTGTAAACCCAAGAATTTTAAATATTTTTCTTGTCTTCCAACCCCTATTGTTTTTGTCCCAAACATAATTAACCGTTATTTCAGGATAAATGAAAATACTTTTGGTTTCAATGTATTTGTTTAAATTAAACAAGCATTGAGTTTTATGCATTTTAACTGTTTTGAAGCAATGACCCAGACGCGTTGTCTTCAGAAACAAAAAAAAAGATGTTGAAGAAAATGAATTGGTAAGCGGGATTGTTGAGATACATTAAAGGCAACAAGTCTGTAGCCAAACTTCACACAGGTTCACATACCTGGTATTTAAAAAAGTAGAGATCTTATCGTAAATAACATATCGTTTATCTTCTAAAATGTGTATATTTGCACAGCCATAGCCTTCGTAAACATAACTACAACCTCACACCTACACTCTTGTTTGATTCATGTGACAAAACTACGATTGATGAACAAATGACAGAAAATAAACGTTCATTTAAAAAATTTTACGGTTTTATTACAATTTAGTGTCTATACTATGATGCTATAAAAGAAACCGAAAGAAAACGGTGTCAAAAAAACTAATGCAATTTTTATAGGAAACTTTGACCCATAAGGACACTTTCGTAACTTTGTTTTCCAAATGAGACATTAAATTTTGGACGACAAAAGTAACGATCGTGTACGAATGAGAAATTATGAATATATTTATTTTGGTATTTTAGGGTCAGTATTAATCCGACTTTAGCCGGATAGTGGTGTTCCGAGACCTGGACCCAGATTTATTTATCGCCCACACCTGAGATTCCCTTCATCGCGGCATACTGACATACTTATGTCTAGCATTCTTGGTCTGCCTACGCTTTTCTTTGGTCACACAGTTAAAGGAATTGAGATCATTGTAATGGAAAGCTACAGCTTTTTTTACCGACTGGAAATCGAACCTCGGTTCGCATTACTGTTTGGTTTGTTTTTTTTCGTGTTCCTGGCGCGTGTTCTGTTATGTCATCCTCTAGCTGCTTTGTCATTAGTTCCGTTAGTGTAGTGCATGTTTTTCTCGGGAGATGGCGGTGATCATCCCCCGCTGGATGCCGAGATCCGGCGTCGACCTACCGTCGGCTAGTGAGGTTTCCCTAACCAGGACTCTCCCAACAAAGGGGCACCGCCCCAGCCGGGACAAGCTCTAAGCTCCCGACCGGCCTCCCGGAATATGTGGTAGTGTAGTGCATGTTACTGTGAGTGTGAGTGTAAGGGGAGATGATAGGACAAGGAAGAGAAAGAACAGAGCGCGCGCGGTCCGTGGCCCGTTTGGTAGGGTACTGCTCCGGCATTCGCCTGGTGTTGATCGGAGAAACCACGGAAAACTACCGATCAGAGCAGCCGACCGCGAGAATTCTCCTCC
This sequence comes from Teleogryllus oceanicus, assembly GCA_964035755.1. Taxonomy (NCBI): domain Eukaryota; kingdom Metazoa; phylum Arthropoda; class Insecta; order Orthoptera; family Gryllidae; genus Teleogryllus; species Teleogryllus oceanicus. Next base: position 178,992,488 of record CAXIVR010000001.1, read on the forward strand.
AGGCAGCGACTGAATTCGACCTTGCTGAAAATCTAGTGTCGAAAATCCTGCCGCGGTCTCGCACTACTGAAGCTAACACATTATTCATGAGCCATTCGAGAAGCATTGCAGAAATAGTTGCTCAAATATTGAGCATATTTAATTACAAAATTACGACAAAAATTAATTTTGCGTAATTAATTAGCAATTAAATAGTTCTAAATAGTGCCGTATGGTTTTGTATTCAACCGATTTTGGTGAGTGGCAGCGTAGAGGTTCCCGTACCACCAGTTACATGGGAGCAAGTTGCGTTATCGGTGCCCTCTTAGTGGGGCTTGGCCACGCCCGTAACAGACGACCGCCGGCAATCCGCTAGAGCTCCCACAGCGAAAACGGCGCGCGCGGCAGGCGGTTTAAGTTACTGGCGGCTATGCGTTCGGCCGCTTCGTTCACCCGCCCGCGCGCTCGCACGCCTGCATTCCCGCAACACCCCTCGCCCGCTCGATCGCCTCCCAGCGCGGCACTAGCACATTCCCTCGCTCACTGGACAGCTCGCCTACTCGTCCTCGCTCGCCTCCTAGTCCGACTGTTCGCCCATCCGTTCTTTCACTCAACCGCCACGCCCACGCCTGCACCCTGCGTGCGTGCGAGCGATCTCCTACCTGTTCGTCATCCCCTCCTTCAATATTTGGCCAACTCTCCAACCCAAACACACACACACACACTCGCCGGCACATCCCTCTCGCTCGACCGACAGCCTCCCCGCCCATCTGACCTCCAACCCACCTATGCGCGCGCCCACTCGCCCATCCTCTGGGGGTTCCGCTATCCCGCGCGCCCGCCCGACCGCCCGCCCGCCCGCCCGCGCGCCCGCCCGCCCCCGCCCCCGAACGCCGCCACGCCCGCCCGCCGTCGCCCGCCGCCCGCGCCCGCCGCCGCCGCCGCCCGACCTGCACGCCGCCCGAACGCCGCCCGCCCGCCCGCCGCGAACGCCACCCACTCCCGCCGCCCGCCCGCCCACCCGCCGCCGCCCGCCCGCCCGCCCGCCCGCCCGCCGCCCGCCCGCCCGCCCGCCGCCCGCCGCCCGCCCGCCCGCCGCCCGCCCGCCGCCCGCCCGCCCGCCCGCCCGCCCTCCCGCCCGCCCCGCCCGCCCGCCCGCCCGCCGCCCGCCCGCCCGCCCGCCCGCCCGCCGCCGCCCGCCCGCTCGCCCGCCCGCCCGCTCGCCCGCCCGCTCGCCCGCCCGCTCGCCCGCCCGCTCGCCCGCTCGCCCGCCCGCTCTCCTGCCCGCTCGCCGGCCCACCCACTCGCGCGGCCCGCCAGCCCGCCCGGCCAGCTCCACCGATCGCCCGCTCGCCCGCCCGCTCATCCGCTCGCCCGCCCGCCCTCGACGTTCAATTTCATGCAACATCGGGCGCGCGCCGGCCGTAGGTGGCCCCGTAAGCCGCGAGAGATGCGGCGCGTCCGGCCGCCCGCTGGGCTCCCAGCGCTCGCCCACTGCGCCGCGCTGATATGCGACAACTGCGGCCCGTGAATCTGTCGGGCGATGAAGCAGGGTAAGTCTGCGTCTCGGGGCAGGTTTGATCGTGGGATTTTTATGTGAGATTGGATTTAGCTTCCCTTGTTTCACGTGAACTTGATGAGAGGAACCGATTAAATTGCGAGAATAAAAAAAAAAGTTGTCAAATTCCAACTCATAATGGTGTCTTCGGTCGTAGATGTTTCAGTGAAATAACCAGTAAATGGAACTAAAGAGCCAAGAGAGCATGATTTATTAAATAGTTGGACATTTATCAATACAATAAAAATAAGTTCTAGGTAGTCGACAATAGCAATCGCAAAAGCAAGGTGTTCAATGCTTAAAATTCAGTTTAATGAAACAAAGCACGAATTATCAGGAGAGCAACATAATGATCGAGGAGGAAATTAAAACGAAAACTCTTACAGTCCTATGCCGCTGCAGATACTCCTGGGGACGCGCTGCTTTATCTGGCTGCACTAGCAAGGGCAAGTGACTCTCCTCCGAAGAGCGTCATCACCGCGGAGGACGTCAACCTGCCCCCTCGTGGTTTGGTTTGGTTTGTTTTTTTCGTGTTTCCGGGCGCGTCAACTGCGTCGTTAGTCCCATTAGTGTAGTGCATGTTGGTTTCTCGGGAGATAGCGGTGGTCTTCCCCAGCTGCATGGCGAGATCTGGCGCCGACCTAGCTGAAAAGCTAGTGTCGAAAATCCTGCCGCCGTCGGGACTCGAACCTATGACCTCCCGGTCAGAGTCGCTGCAGTAACTTCAGTTGATGCACTGAGCCACCGCTCCCTCATCGCGCTCGGTCGGTTCTCTGCTGGTTTCTAAAGTTGAAATATAGTTATAGTTGTGTACTATTTTAGTTCGTGTCAACCGAGTTACCGCGACCTCCATGGTGTGTTAGGTATAGTCTTCCCAGTCTCACACAAAGGTCGAGAGAACACGGTTTCTACCACCATATCCACGTCACAACAGTTGTAATCAAAGAGATGAATTAATGTAAAGGGAGAGATGATAATAGAAGATGGACAAACGCAAGTTACCTACTTGTACACATTTTTACTTTCTCACCCTTACGAAGGTTCTTCTTAAGAAGTGAAAGTTATGTTTAATTCTTATGTTCGTATTTTTTATTTGTACTTTTTTTTTTGCTGAACTCAATCCGAAAGTACGCTCATTTGCTGTAATAAACTATTATTATTATTATTATTATTATTACTCGCATTATTTTTATTATCTTTACCATTATTTCTGTTGGTTTTTTTTTGCTCGCAAATCAGCCGTCGTGGACCACGCCATACATGCACTTGTACAGTCTCAGTATCTTTTATCACGTTGTAAGTCTTGCATGAAATTAATCAGGAGAAACAGCATCAGGCTGAATTTATACCCCAGGGTTATTAGTCCTGGGGGGATGGAAGATGGAATGATGATGATAATGAAGGATAAATGGACGGCACACACAAACAAACACAAACACACCCATGCCCTAGGCGGGAGTCGAACCCGCTATCCGCCCGTCATTGCCACGGCACTACTGCCTTACCGATCTCGGCTACCCGGACTTGTTTCTTCTTCTTCTTCTTCTTCTTCTTCTTTTTCTTCTTCTTCTTCTTCTTCTTCTTCTTCTTTTTCTTCTTTTTCTTCTTTTTCTTCTTTTTCTTCTTTTTCTTCTTTTTCTTCTTTTTCTTCTTTTTCTTCTTTTTCTTCTTTTTCTTCTTTTTCTTCTTTTTCTTCTTTTTCTTCTTTTCTTCTTTTCTTCTTTTTCTTCTTTTCTTCTTTTCTTCTTTTCTTCTTTTCTTCTTTTCTTCTTTTCTTCTTTTCTTCTTTTCTTCTTTTCTTCTTTTCTTCTTTTCTTCTTTTCTTCTTTTCTTCTTTTCTTCTTCTTCTTCACTTCTTCTTCTTCTTCTTATTATTATTAGTAGTGTGTATTAGTGTGTGTGTGTGTGTGTGTACAAAGTACGTTTGGACTGAGCACAGGGCGAGGCTGGGAGAGAAGGGTGCAGGAGCGGCAGGGAGAGGCCTAGGGGGGCGAGGCGGGGAGGGTTGGCGGGTCCCAGCAGCTTCATACAGCGGAATGCGGCGCAATGGGCGAGCGCCGCCGCCTAAAAACAGTGGCGCGCCCTGGACGCGCGGACGCCGCGCCGCGCGGAGTAATAACGGCGCTGGCGACGTCTGCTTCGGTATTCCGCGCGCCGCCGCGCGCCTCGCAAACAGATAGCCCCCTATAAACTACAAACTAATTAGAGATGTCCCCAAAGTTATTGTACGACCTCGAGACAACGTTATTATTTTCTAAGAGCGAGGGCGGAAGCACGGCGGCCGGGGAGAGACGACGACGACGGCGACGGCGACGGCGGCGATTGGGGAAGACGTAAGTGGAATATAGAGTGGTGAAATCTTGTTCACAACTTTGAAGTATCTAGTCAGTGAATCCCAATTACATGCCTCATCCGGAAGTGGAAGTGGTTTCCTGAAACCGAGATAGGAAACAGGGCACTTATTATCCATTATGATATTGACATTTGAGTTTTTGCTCTTATTTTGGATTGATTTCCAATTTCTTTCCGTGATGGATAAGCGAGTTGATGGGAGAGTGGTGATATATGGAGGAACAACGGGGAAGCGATGCGGGGTGATGAAGTGGGGCGATGAAGCGGAAAAGCAAAGAAATAGAGTGATGGGGGAAGAAGAATGATAAGGAAGCAGGTTGATGGAAGAAGTGAGGTGAAAGGATAGTAGGGTGACGAGGAAGTAAGATAATGGGGAGGCAGGTTCATGAAAGAAGTAAGGTGAAAGGATAGTAGGGTGACGAGGAAGTAAAATAATGGAGAGGCAGGTTGATGAAAGAAGTGAGGTGAAAGGATAGTAGGAAGACTAGGAAGTAAAATAATGGGGAAGCAGGTTGATGAAAGAAGTGAGGTGAAAGGATAGTAGGGTGCCGAGGAAGTAAAATAGTGGGGAGGCAGGTTGATGAAAGAAGTGAGGTGAAAGGATAGTAGGAAGACGAGGAAGTAAAATAATGGGGAAGCAGGTTGATGAAAGAAGTGAGGTGAAAGGATAGTAGGAAGACGAGGAAGTAAAATAATGGGGAAGCAGGTTGATGAAAGAAGTGAGGTGAAAGGATAGTAGGGTGCCGAGGAAGTAAAATAGTGGGGAGGCAGGTTGATGAAAGAAGTGAGGTGAAAGGATAGTAGGGTGCCGAGGAAGTAAAATAGTGGGGAGGCAGGTTGATGAAAGAAGTGAGGTGAAAGGATAGTAGGGTGCCGAGGAAGTAAAATAATGGGGAGGTGGGTTGATGAAAGAAGTGAGGTGAAAGGACAGAAGGGAGACGAGAAAGTAGGATGATGGGGAAGTAGGTTGATTGAGGAAGTGTGGTTATGAGAAATCAGGGTGTCATTAAAGCAGGATAGAGGGAATCCGACGTACATCAGCGGCGGAGTTGCAGGGGCTGGAGGGGCAGCAGAGCTGGAATCAGTGGGAAGCGACAGCTTGTGCTGCCTCGCAGACGAGGGGAGCGGGTGGCTGCTCTTGTTTAAGATGGCGCCGTGCGCGAGCAATCGGAATGGAAGCATTTAAATGCATTGGCGATGCGCGCGCCAGCTGCTGGAATTAGCGGCGGCCTCGTGGTCGGAATGAAGAACGACGGACAGGCCGGCGGCGACTGCGCTGCGGGGAAGAAGACTAGTAGCTCCCTTGGCGACGCCGGACGGGCCAGCGTTGAAGAACACGAGGCAGAGCGAAAGGAATAAATATTTGTGAATTGCTGGAATGGCTCTTGAAATAACGTAACGTATACGTAATATAACATACACGCAAATATAACGTGAAATGTACGGAGTGCTTGTACTATTTTAGAGCAAATGTATTATTAATGTAAATTTTGCAGTAATGGAAACGGCGAGAGTTGGAGTCGAGTAACGATGATGGATGGTTATCGGCATAATTGAAGACGACATAATGGTGACGGGGATATTGAAAGCAGGTCTTTGCTTGTTGCCATGGTGATGCAATGTGCGGATGTGTATAACTGGATGTATCCACTTTTTAGTTAGTAGGGCCCGATATTAAGAATTTTTGTGTCGAAAATTTGCTGTTTTCCAGTGCACGATTATAATACTATTTTCTCTTATGTAATGGCGGGAAAGTAATATGTCATAGTTGGTATGAATGTAAATGGCTTCAAAATAATTAAAATACACAGATTCAATGCCGCGAAGTGCATTGAAGACCACGCAAATCACAATGCCGGCAAAGCAAATAAAAAGGTCAATTTTAGTAGCAATATCAGTTTTATCAAATTAATTTTTTAATAAACGAAAATATAGTTGTCTTAACGAGTCACATTTGATGTAAACAAGCTTTAATCAAATTATAGACAACGAACAATACAAGGGCAGTTTATTTCATATTGCACAACGTTTCGAAATCACATTGATTTCATCTTCAGGCTGTAATTGACAAATACAAAGAATGAAATACATAACATCTTACATTAAAGAAAATACAATAGTAAGGTACAATAACATCACATTAGATACCTTTATGGGGTATATATAACATTATTGTACATATTTCCAAAGAGAGACTACAAACAAACTTAGATTGATATTACGTCAAGGGTGTAACTTCATGTATAATGAATATAACCTCTGCGTATAATAGGAAATGTAAAACAAAGATTTCTATATATTAACACTGAACATAACCAACCTCATGAAACCACTACTTTAACATTCAAAGATTGAAATACATATGACATAGTAACTAAGTTACATAAAACATGCATAATTTATAACACATAAACACATATAAAACAAATATAGACTTACCACACTCAGTAAATCATTATCAAAAAAAAATACTTGAGATAAATTCATACATGTAGTAACATTATTTTAAAAGTTTGTAATAAAATATAAATTTAGTCAAATTACATCAAAAACCATTGTCGAGACATTCTAATATCATATCATCGAAGTACAACCAGGAATTTAACAAACTTCTAAAATTATCAAAGAATAAGGAAACGATAGGTAAGCACTGGAAACATTACAAAACTAAATGCTTGTAAGGTGATACAAATAATATACAATATTATGTTTCACTAAGAGCAAGTAAGGTACTGTCATAACTTTTAGTGAAGACGTTAGATTCAACAACAGAGTTAATAGTTTCATTGCTTTTAATTTAATTTCTACTTCTAGTAAAAGCTATTAATAGACGTTTGCCGGGAGTATCCAACAATTCAAAAAGACAGGCATTTTGTAATTTGAAGAACAAAGTTAGTACTAGAAGTTTACCGGGAGTATCCAACAATGCATTATTTACGAATCAGTGGTTTTTGTAAAAAATGACTTGCTCAAGGGCGGGAATATTTTTTCAGAAAATGCTGAAGTCTATTACTATAACACTCGACGTGAAATCATATTCATCAGGTGTAGTATCAGCAGCTCATTACAAAAAATCACATAATACATGTACATTATTTTACAACATTTTACAACACTTTGCCAGATGACATTAAACGATTAACTTCAATAGAAAAGTTTAAATCCCAAGTGAAATCGTTTCTGCTGCATAACTGTTTCTATACAATTAGAGACTATACTGAGCATCACAAGAAAAGTAACATTAATTTTAACAATGGTACATAATGCATTATTTACCATTTGGACTGTATAAATGAGTATAAACAACCTGTAACAACTATTGTACTACAGCTTCCGGGTCAATGACACCCATCTCGATCAGGTTTTTCGTCCAGTTTCCCTGATCCATTAAGCAAATGCTGAGATGGCCCCTTGTTTTGCTTCTGGACATAAATGTAACTTCATTTTCTGTGCACGTATTCTAGAATTCAGTGGGAAATACAATTATTCAAATTATCGTTTCCATGTTGTCGCGGCAGGAAGTAAAAAGAGCCAAAATGTATTGCTTATTTATCTTTGAAAATAGATTTTATTACATGGGAGTTTTTTTCTCCCTTTCAAAATTTCAAAATTGAAAATTTATTGCTATTTATCCTTGAAAATAGGTTTTATTACATGGGAATTTTTTTGTTTGTTTTTTTCACCCTTTCAAAATTTATTGCTTATTTATTTTTGAAAATAGATTTTATTACATGGGAGTTTTTGCTTTTTTCTTCCTTTCAAAAATTCAAAATTTAAGTAGTATATGACTTAGTATAGGGATCACAGAATTTTGAAAACGTGCACACAATTCACTTTTCTCCATAGCACGTCATACGCAGTTTTTAACTGTTTTTTTGACGTAAAATAAATAAATAAATAAATGCAACAACACAGGCATTTTTATAATTTAAAGATTTTTTTTTTTTTTTAAATTTATTCTCTTCCTGTTCGGCAGTTTTGCCTTTCAGGGGTTTGTACATTTTTATTTATAATACATAGCGTTTGGGTAGTCACTTTTAGTGTACAACCTCTCACTCTTGTATCTTACTAAGCTAATTTACAGGATTAATACTTATATTTCTAATACAACTAAACAATTTGACATACAATACACAAATTTTACATACATTATACATTCTTAAATCTAGATACACTCTATACATACATTGGAATGAAGATTTACATATTTAATACATTTTTATGGGGGGTTTAAACATGTCTTTTGGGATATCAGGCAATTCTTTTGGGATTGTTTAAAGTTTTCCCATGAGTGAATTTAGTACTGCAAGAGGATGAAAGAAGAGTAAAAAATTTATTTACAGTTTTTCTTATATATATTCAATTAAAGGAGGTTCTATTTGCAGTTCTCTTTGAATATGTGCATTTGAAATGAACCAAGGGGCCTTTGCACATTTTCGTAAAAATTTGTTCTGTACTATTTGGAGTTTTTCAATGTTGGTTTTAGTAGTGTTATTCCAGGCCGGACAGGCATATGTGAGTGATGGTCTAATAATGGATTTAAATATTAAGATAGCACATTCCAAATTTAAGGCTGAGCGGAAGTTAATTAATGGGTATAGTTTTGAAATTTTGGCGTATGTTGCATTGGTTATTACTTCAATGTGCTTTTTCCAAGTTAACTTGCTATCAATATGGACCCCAAGGTATTTTACTGGTGTATCGGATGGAAGCCATGGGATTATTGTGTTATTTAATACTAGTGGGCGAGGTAACTTTGGTTTACAAAGAGTAAAAATTTTTGCCTGGGTTTTAGTTGCGTTTATTTTTATTCTCCACTGTTGAGCCCACTCTAGAAAGCATGAGATATCCGCCTGGATGTTATCTTTTGCTATTTTTATATCTCCATGGGTTGTGTATATTGCAGTATCATCTGCGAATAGTGCAAGATTTGAGTCTCCTAATGTGGGAATGTCTGAAAAATAAACATTGAAGAGGAGTGGCGATAGTGCAGAACCTTGAGGTACCCCCGCTCCTATTGTTCTAGTTTGTGAAAGTGCGCTGTTAACTTTAACTCTATACGTTCGGTCTGCAATAAAACTACTTATAATATCTTGTAAATAGAAAGGTACTCCCAGATGTTTGAGTTTGAAAAGTAATCCAGTATGCCAAACTTTATCGAAAGCTTTCTCTACGTCTCAAAACAATCCTATTGTATGCTGTTTATTGTGGAAACCGTTTGCAATTTGTTCTACCAGGCGGATGAGCTGATGAGTTGTACAATAATTTTGCCTAAATCAGACTGCTCATCTGCTTATTACTCTTATTTCTAAAGTGTTGGTAAGTCTTTTTGTATCAGTTTCTCAAATATTTTTGGATAAAGGGATAATATGCTAATAGGCCTATGGCTCTGTGCGCTTCCTTCGGATTTTTGCCTGGTTTACTGAATGGAAGGATAATGGCTTGTTTCCATGATATTGGATAATACCCAGTTCTAAGTGCTGGTTGTACACTGCTGCCAGAAACTGCAATCGAAACCTCTGGTAGTTCTTTCAAGACTCTGTTTGTTATTTGGTCATGCCCTGGAGCCTTCCTAATTTTGAGGTTATTTATAATTGTAGCTATTTCGTGGGGGCTAATAAATTTTATTGGGGTGGGTACTCTGTAGTACGTGTCTCTCATATACTCTTCAATTTCTTTGTTATGCTTAACATCGATCATTGGGTTGGGGGTAAAAGTTTTTTCAAAATTTTCGGCGATATAATCGGCCTTTTCTTGGTCCGTATGTACAAAATTTCCTGTTTGGGTGTTTAGAGGAGGAATATTTGTTTTTTCTCCTGTTATAGTTTTTATTATTATCACAGCCGTTTTTGAATTAGGATGTATTTGGGATAGATAAATTTAAAAGTTAGAATACATAAATTATCTAATTCGATTTTGATTATCTTCGCTAGTTTGTTATTTTCTTTTGTAATTAGGATTTCTATTTATTTGCCATTCCCTTCTCAGTTTTCGTTTTTTATTTATCAGATTCAAAAGTTCTTTAGGCAAATTCCTACACGATCTCTGTGGTGGAAGGGATGGTATAATACTTTCATTCAGGTTTTTATGAATTGCATTGTTTATTCTATTTATATAATTCAAGTTGAGTATTATTTTGAATTGAATATGAAATTGAGTTTGGGACATTAGATAGCGAAATTTATTCCAGTTGATTTTGTGTTTAGTGTTTTGTTAGCTTCTCTTTTATTGGAATTCATGGAAGAACAAATAACTGGATTATGATCCGAATCTCGATCCGGAACAACCGTTTGATAAACTGGGAAGTTGATTGCATCAGAGATTATTATATCTAAGATATCTGGGATGATTCTATTGTTGTAAGGATAGTGAGTTGGTTCACTGGGTGCTTGGATATCTAAATTCTCGTCAGTTATTAGCTGCAATAGCTTTCTACCATGTGTTGAGGTTGAATTGCAACCCCAAGCTGTGTTCTTGCTATTTAAGTCCCCTATTATAAGAACTTTTGAATGCTTCTTGAAAATATTTTTATAAATAGCTTGTGGGAAAGGGTAGTTAGGTGGTTTATATGCTGATACAATCACAATTTCCTCATTATTCACGTAAGTTACAATTGCTACCGTTTCTAGCTTTTTGTCTGATGAAATCTCTATTTGGAAATGTTTTATGCTTTTGTGAATTAAGATTGCCACCCCTCCTGAAGCACAGTGTGTTAACCTGTCGTTTCTATATATTGCATATCCTTTAACTTTAAATTTTTCACTTGGCAGTAAATGCGTTTCGGTTATGCATGCTATTTTTATTTTATTTTCATTTAGAAAGTAGATAAAGATAGATTTATTTGGCGTTTTAGCATGCCATTTGCATTCCAGTTTAATAACCTCGTTTCTTCATAATTATTTAATGCCATTAACAATAGCAGGAACTAACGATTGAATCATTGTTTGTAGCTGAGGAACAATAATTGCTAATATTTGATTTACTATTGTGCTAATTAAATTGGAATTGTTTGCATTGTTGGAATTTTGGGTTCTCCAGTTTGAATTAAGATTTTCGTAGTTTTGAGAAGGCAAAGGCATATTTACTTTAGGAAGTGGGGAAAGTTTCAGATGTTATTATCAGCTGGTGGCTGCCCCATGAGTTGCTTACCGCCAGTGTTTGAATTGGAGGTTTGAGCATTAAGACCTTGCCATTGCTTTCGTCCACTTTCTGCTTCTTTAAATTTTTTGCAGCCACGATAATTCGCAGTGTGATTTCCCCCACAGTTACAACAAATCGGTTGTTCTCTTTTTGATCTAGTACACTGCGAGTAATGATGTGACCCATCACAACGAACACACCTTGGATTTAATTTACAGTTAGCTTGGGTGTGTTTGAATCTCTGACAACGCTTACATTGTATCACTTTGTTTGGAGCGTTTCGCATGCGCACTTTAATTACAGAATAAAATAATTTAGTTTCATTAAATATTGATTTAGCATTTTCAGTGTCCATTAAATCTACAGCACAGGACCATTCTCTATTTTTATTATATAGCCTTTTACGTCGGTTACTGGGTACGCAAGCCTTGATAGTTCATCAAATATTTCTTTCTGAGAGTAAATTACAGGTATACCATAAATTATGACTGTGAGCTTAGAATGATAGGGATCTCTGAATGAATGATATTGGATATTATTCCCATCACAAAATTTTCTGTATTCTCTGTAGTCTTCAATTGTTACAAAGTTCACTTGATAAAAGTCTTTTTGCTGTTTAATAGTAAACTCGTTTTTGGCTACTTTTTTAATATCACTAACTAGAAGTAGATATCCGTTGTCGTTAACATTATGAATGAATATTGGTGGAATTTTTACAGTTATATCACTTGCAAAATTATCACGATTGTCCAAATTTCTAAGTAATTCATAGCGTGAACTTACTGGTACGTTGTACCTAATATTATCCTCTGTTCCATGGTCAGAATCGAACCTTTTCCTCTTGTTTGAATCAAAGCACACATTGCCGTTTAGACTCACGTTCTGTGATGCATTTTCCTGATGTTCACCTGCATGTGGTGTTACTGGCGGAAGAAAGGCGCCCACTGATGACGATGAAGGTGTGAATCTGACCGTAAATTCACCGCTGTTGGGATTTTCATTGGTCACTTCCGTGACTGCACAATTAACCCTGAGGTTTCAAGTGGCCCCCGGAGGGCACTATCTACACTCATTTTCACTTTGATATATCGTTGCACTGTTTGTTGATTTTGTTGTTTTACTTATATCACCAAATACAGAATATCACCAAATATTACTGCTTATAAAACAAAATACACAGTTAAATCACATCGCCCAGTCACCTCGGTCACCACAGTTGTAACTGAACCAAGACTACTAAGCGGAGCGCGATCTGCACCGTGCCGTGGTCAGCAGTAGAATCTAATTTAAAGATCAAAGCAGTTACTAGAAGTTTACCGGGAGTATCCAGCAATGCAACAAGGCAGGTCACGACGGCGCAGGGAATGAGGAGGAGGGATGGGCAAGGTGGGATCGAGGGAGGCGAGGCGGGACGGGGTAGCACAGGGGAGGATGCAGCAGTTCGTCATAAATAGAATTCATTTCTCTACAAGATTATTGTCTTAATTCTCTAGAAGTGATAACTCTGGAGAAACATTTGAATCAATGTCATCCATTACAAACAAGAAAGGCGTCTAACGATTACTTCAAATTGTGAAAGTTGACTAGTGCTGTGAGCAATGAGCCCGACGGACATTGACAGTTGTTTAACTTCAAAATTAATTTTTCAAGAATTATCGTTATGAATTTTACAATGAATGTTGCATGTTGTTTGAATAAAATTCAAGAGACATACAAACAGCCAGACAAACATAATTTTTTCGGTCAACCTGTGATATAGTCCTACATATGGCCCGATATTCCTGGCTAAATTAAAATTTAATTGTAATTTTTCCCCGTACGTTAATAGCGTGGGTCTAGTTGAAATGAGAGGGTCTAAGGTTTAGTCGTGATTGACCGTCATTTAATTATTTTAAATTACAAATGATTAGGACTGCCTTTTCTAGTAAGATGTAATGCTGTTCTGTATATTATACATTCTCATGACACTCTCACAATATTACCAGATGAGTTCTTCCTCAAGGTTCAAATTTTGTATTGCATTTTAATATTTAGAATATAATGGCGATGGAGAAGTATTCAGAGTCCAATTACACAACAATAACACAAGTAGGGATAAATGTACAAACTTCAGCTATTAGAAAGAATGGGTAGGTCGTTTATTTAATGTTTTTCATATTTTTTGGGTTAGTATCAATTGGGAAAAGGTTAATAATTAGGGACCTAATCTTTACGCCAAATCTATTTGTAATTACTTCATAATAATAATAATAATAATAATAATAATAATAATAATAAACTAATTAATACTAATGATAATCAATTAAATTTAGTATTAATAATTAATTTAACTATCGATTATAAAATTAATTATTAATTACTCAATTTATTATTAGTTATTAACTTAATTACTGATTATTAAATTATTTATTAATTATTATAAATACTTAAATTTATTAAATTTATTATTATTATTTTATTAGTTATAAATAGTTATCTGATGTTGATAGATCTTCTAAGACCCATTAATTTACAGAGAGCCCTGGAAGTGGGGAAAACAAATGCCAAAATCGCTAATGGACGGGTGTCCTTCTCTCCTGTAACCCTAAGTTGGCAGTCCTGTTGCACAAAGGGTAAATAAATAGTTATCAGTTCAAAATATCTCAGTAATGTGCAGATTCCTTCAAGCACACTAGCAAGTCTACATTCGACATTTAAAATAATTTCCCTAGTAGATGTGCACTTCAGTGCAATGGTTGGGTTTTATTTTGAACTAAATCTATTGAGAACATGGAAGATGGTTTTCAATTCATTTGTTTCCCTTTATGATCACGGCAGAGTAGTTACCGTTTTTAGCTACTTTTCTTTCATTCATAATTAGTATCTGTTTCATTTTGAAACACTTGCGTTTGCTAAGAGGACATTTCTGTACAATAGAGCTACATGTGCTACAATGATGCCAGAAAATTACGTAAAAATTCTAATTATTTGCTACAAAATATTGAACCCCAAAAATGATAAGCTTAACTGTTAACATACTTTTTGAAGTTAATTAACTTGTCAAAAGAACAAATAGTTTTATTTATTAAGCACAGGAAGAAATTCAGAGAAGTGAACAAGCGTTAATGCTGCTATATCCCACGCACTGCCATTTTGAAATCTTGGATTCGGAGGATAACGTAGCCTCAACTTTACTGCGGCCTTGTTTTAGGGAGCCCTTAACTTCGCGGAAACAGTCACTGAAGCTGCGGCCTCGTAAAATCGCAAACTTTTAAATTGTTAATTTACGGCATGTTTTCGAAACCATAACGTTTATTAAAGCTGCGAGCATAAGCATAATTATTAAAGCTGCGATTTATTAATTTTCATGGGATGGTCTGAATATTTATTTAGGGGGACTTCCTTCATAGATGGACTGCGTTTATATCGGTGGAAGAAATATCGCTAATAATGAAAGCTGCGTCCTAGGCAGAGATTTTTATAACTTTTAATATCAGCATGATTTTTTTCATGCATTTTAAACTTTGAAAACAACTTCAATAAGTAGCAGAATGTGTTTGACTAATATTTTTGAATACGTAATTATTTTGATTTTCTAGTGTCGAAATTTTACGAGTTAATGCTTTTCTCGTTATCTTAGTAGAAAGTTTATGAAACATCCGAACTTAAATAAAGGAAGTTTTTGCATGCTGGAATATTAGGCGAATAACGTTGTTTGCAAATATTTATTTGTTAGTTTGATGCTTCAATGAACTTTAGAAAATGCTTCGAGAAATAACTTTCTCAAAGCATAGTAGAATAAATAAGAGGTGCTAAACAGAACATACTTTCTCGCATTAATTCTAACTGTTGCAATTCAGAGAGTTACAAAATTCAGAAAGTTAAAAAAATTTGAAGAGTTCAATAAAAATTAGACTTTCGCCATTTTTGTGTCCCCTTGGTTATCCCTGTACTAAAGTTACACATTTGACACCGCTTTTGATATTTTTAAAAATTAATTGCATTAATTTCAAGCGAAATTCCGCGAAATCTACTCGTTTTATTTTTAAAAAATGTACACGACCTTCTTTAACGATCTATTTTTTAAATATATTATCTTTAAAATTCTGTATTATCAATAATGTACTGTGATGAACCCGTCCTGCCGCCACGGCAACACACGCATGCGCGCAATGCGCGCAGCTCGCGGTCTGGGTACCTCACAAAAGGGGAAATACCGCTCACACCGAAGTGCGTCAGTAAATCAGCTGACGGGTGTGCGCGTTAAGTTATCAATGAAGGGCGCCAAACGGGCACTTACCTGTCAACTGGCACCGGCATTCGAGAACCTCAGGGGTAGGCACTCTTGAATGAGGGCATGCACGGGGTTTTGCTATTACTACCACTACTTTACAATAATCACAAAAGTTTTGTAACTTTAAGTGTCTCAATCACCTGAATGGCAAGAACACATTTATTGCATTTGATTCTATAATACAATTTGGGTAAGAATTCCCCTTAAACTAAATTATATGTTATTTACATTAAATGACACCTTTGCTATTTTTTACTGTCTTTGGAATGATTACAAAATGAAAGTCTTTCGTTCACCTCTTTCGATGATTGCACAATCCGTAGTCGTCCCCGAAGCAGTCGCTGTCGCGAGCCGCACCACGGCAAGGCGCAGCCAACCGGAAGCAGCAGTGCGTGCGGTGCTAGTGCTCCTGGCTCCGATCGATGATTATTGGAGGAAGTCGTCTGACGCCACCCGCCTCCGCAGGCCAACCTCAATGACTCGGCTGCTGTCCATTCCTTCCGGAGAGCGCCGGCGTTGAAATCGGAGATAAATTCCTGATTGTCTTTTTATACTGGGCGGCCTGCACTATGTTGGTGAACCCCATGAAGTCCTGCTCCACTACCTCATCAACACCAGTCTCAATTCTGTCTCGTTCTCTCGCCTTCTATCCGTCTTCTGCAAAATCCACTGCTCTCCGAGCTTCCTGCGTCGCATCCCACCCTTTTTCCAAGTTTCGCCCATCAACTCCTTCACGTAGTTGGAATTTTGAATATTATTGGCGAAATCTTAGTTTTCCGAAATATTCGACGCGAGTCGGAAGCCGATAGGGTATTTTCAAAATTAACCTCATTTTTCTGGGCGCCTGATTGGTGGTCTTTGTTGTGCGTGTGTATTGCACGGAGATGAACAAACAGTCCTTTCTGCCGTCTTCGTGACGCTTATATGGGTCTGAGATAACTTCCAGCAGTAGCCGGGATCTATAATTTGCTTGTTCGGTGCCTAGCCGTGCACGTGGACTGGCCGCCGGTTGCCTGGGCACAATGCGAAGACAATTGCACCCCTAATGTCAAATCTTTTGAATCTTCTGGCACGCGTTCGCGCGTCTTGCGCTGAGCCGTGTCAAATCAAGTTATTCTAATCGACGACAGAGGGGAAGTTTTGAGTCAGCATTATGACCTCATTGCAGTACTTTTGCCATATTAATTATTTGCAATTTTCAAATATATAAATGAAGAAATTCCTAAAATTCCCACCATCATATATAGAGTAAGTCAAGTACTTTTGATAACAATCCTTGCAAAAACACTTATTTCTTTCTGTATTCAAAATTGAAGTAGTATATGGCTTAGGGTAGGGATTACAGAATTATGAAAACATGCATAGACTTTACTTCTCCCCAAAGTATGCCACACACAGTTTTTAACTCTTTTTGACGTAAAATAAATAAATTAATAAAAATGGGGCCTACGTTATTTTTAGAGTTCTATCGTATAACTGGGGAAATAGAGAACAAATATTGGGCCGTTATGGAGTATGTCATTATTTTAAAACGCATATTTTCAGTCCAAATTACGCAAAAACAACTCATATTTTCGAAAACTTGTACATGACTTTATTTACAGATCTCTCTTTGAAGGGTAGTTTTCATGGAGGAAAAATATTCAATATTGTAGTTACAAAAGACGCCGAAAAAAATTTAGTGCTTTTACAATTTTTCTAAAATTAGAGAGTTAAATGAAAGTGAGAACTGCGCCATCTTTAAGCGCCGTTTTCGCTATTCGACAAAAACGTTTAATTAAAAAAATTGGAGCTATTTTTACCACATTTTGGAAATGTAGAAGAGGCTTTACATGAAGAACCCCAAAAACCAAAATGTAAGTTTCAAATTCTTAGGATCTCGAGTTCATTTAGATAGTTCAGGGAATGTAATTTTGTGAAAGAAGAAAAAAATAAGCAAAAACTTGATCTGCAGGCTGTCCGAGTGACGCCGTGCCGAAGGCTGAGGTGCCGACGTTTCGACCGACATGTCGCGGTCCTCTTCAGAGCTGTACTGCGCCAGGATGTCGGGTGCTCCGGTTTATGTAGCCTCAGTCTATCACAGCCTGGCGCACCTGCTACATAAACCGAAGCGCCCGACATCCTGGCGCAGTACAACCCTGAAGAGGACCGCGACATGTCGGTATCGGCTTTTCAACATGAACGCAACGTCACCAATTCAACCATGACTCTAACCGCGAAGCTGATATCAAAACAAAAGGCTGTTGACCAAAAACGGACAGACATTTTCACGTCAATTGATTTTCGAAATCAATAATCCACAACGTGAATTCTGCTTACACAACGTGCTAGAGGAAAAATTTACTTCATTTAGGAACAAGTTTTATGCATTTTTGTTACAAGGGCACGAAAATACGAATTTCTCTATCGAAAAATCGCCGTTTCCCCCACAGCATGACAACAATTTCTCTTTATTACGTAAGTACGTAGTAAATTGAAGAAGTAAAAACTGTAATATAATGCAAATGTAAATGTAATGCATTAAGAATCTGATTCCCTAATATCATTAAGGAAATTATTATAAATATTCGCGCACTATTCAAATGGTACAAGAGGAATCATTATACCAAGTTCTGCAACTGTAATATTTATCTCTGCGGGGATCCCATTTGTAAAAGCTCTGAGTGAAGAGGACTCTTAGCTTGGAAACGTGAAAAAAAATAAAAAGGAAAAACGTACCCCGTATCTTACGAAAACGTCCAGCAGATATAATGACTACGATACGTAAATATCACCCTCCCAAAACGCTCTTGGAAGCGAAACAAGAGCGGTTAATGTTGTCTGCAATTGCGGTCGTCATAAACAAACGCTATTGTCTCGAGCCGTCAGAGTGCCGGCCAGTGCCGACGCGACTTGACCGTCTCGTAAAAAGGTTGCGCGAATCGCTTGTCACCCCCCACTGGCGCCCGGCCAGGGCCCGGACTGCGGCTTGCGGCAGGAAGGAGAGGAGCGCCACCTTCGTATGGTGGGGCGACATTTGAGGGGCGGCGGGCGGAAAGAAAGGCTGAACTCCGTTTTCGTCAAAGGCTAGAACAGAAAAACGAAATAAATACATATTAAATTGAGTTGAACATTTTGAAACAAATCAAGGAATGTATGAAAGTTGAACTGAATATAAATATGTCTTTGAGCTGATTTTAGTGAATTTTAAATTATCATAATAGGGTTTTTCTAACGTGGTGCCTGTGGGTAGTGTCTCCAAGATGGAATTCGGCACGACTTTTTGAGCCATTCTCAGTCCTGTTGCAAGATGTCGCATGATCGCGACCGCATCAAGCCGCGCTGAAGATCTAGCGACTCTAGCAGCAAAACTGAGAATGTCTCAAAAAGTCATGCGAAATTCCATCTTAAACTACCACAACTCACCACATTAAACAAGCATAGTTAGGTAGATTTGAGAGTGTGGCGAAAAAGTGGAACTCGATTTTTTGTGAACGACTGATCGAGAGAAGAACGAAATTGATAAAAGTTGAGTTAAAAATTTTGTGGCAAATAGGGCTAATGTGGAAATTAAGACAAGTGTAAGTTATAGAATTAAAATTATTGTTTATTTCTTTTGTCTGTATTATGAATTATGTAAAAAATATTAATATTAAAAATCTTCTGTCTTTAAAACCAAAGACCAAAAATATTCGAGTGTTATTTGTAGAAACCAACCTTTGACCATGTTTTACTGAATTTTAAATCATTATGTGATGGAAATACTAGAACTTTGTCAGAAACAGTGCTCAAGATATGATATAAACGTGTTTTATTTGAGAATCAAACTCTATGATATTTCTTATTCTCTTTCGACTTCTTTTTCATGAAGACTGCTCGTTGACCAAATATTTTCTCTATTGTATGCTTGAAATAATCTTAAAATAAGTAAAAAATATCAAAATGCGTACGCATTTCGTTTTGAATGAATCTTTCATTTATGGTTTTGAATTTCATTTAAAGTGTGATCGAAATGAATAAAAATTTTCGGATGTAGAGCACAAGATATAATCAATATTTGATTGTACTACAAGTTGACAAATATCAGTTAATTCTTTCAATTATGTTTTTTCATACAGAACTGTTCCAGTCATTTTCAAAGTAGTATATTTACAGCATAAGTGATTGAAGGCAGAAAAGGATATTTTTTTTAAAATTACAGCCCAGTAATAAAAAAATGTTTAAAAATGCACACCAACTGGTGTTTGGAGAGGAAATGTTGAGATTTTTTCGTCCCTGTTCCTTTGCTCTAGGACATAGTAGAAATTATATTTTTATAAATTTTTCAAAGATATTTTGTGTATGAATTTAGAGTCAAGAAAATATAAAAAATGTTATACATACTATCAAATACTTTCTTAGTTTTCATAGTTTTTCTATTAGAAAACTTAATATTAATGCGAAAAAAATTATGAAAAGACACAATTTTGGTTGTGTAGGGCTGGGGAAGGTGGGATGAAGGCTAAAATACCTTTCTAAAATCTTAATTTTTTGTTAGCCATAGTTTGGCTGTCCATATGTCATTTAATTAAGGGAACTTTTTACCATTCACTCGAGATTAAATTTTAGATTAAATTTTGGATTAAATTTTCTAGTCGTATTGAAACAATGCCCACACACAAATTGCTTATAAAATTATTGGGCGTTTCGATGTAACCCGTTCCGAATTTATGTTTTAAACATGAGCGCCAGGAAAAGGTTATGTTAACATTATTAAAATTAATGCTTCAACCGTTATCTAAATAAAATCAATATACCGCTAGCTGGGTCGATGGGTGTCGTTAAATCGCTATTACCTACTAATAGCCGATTATCCCGATCTGCTGCATCTATGCAGGTAATGAGGAATCTGAAAACAAATATATATTGTCTAACTACTTATTAGCTGGAATTGGCCAAATGAAAATCGTTTGTTCTATTTCAAAAGAAACTTATGGTTTATTCTCAATGCCAGGCAAAAATATGACTTGAAAAATTTGTAACAAATAAAGAATGTTCTTTTGGTCATGAGCTCTTTCAAACCTTATCCTGCAGTACCCGTCTTCGCGCGCACTTGAACGAGGGCGCCACGAAGAACCATTTTCCTCTTCTTCTCGACGACGAGAATTCCACAGTCCAAGTACCAGATTCTTCTCTCCTGCTCTTGCACAAATGTTGTCGAATCACTGATCCTCACCACCTCAAATACTTGTAGTTCTAATTTAATTTACTTAGCGAAAGTTCCCCGTTCTTTCTAATTACGCGACGAGAATGTTAAAGTTGAGCAAACTATTATTTACTCAGAATTATTCCAAGTCCTGTTGCGTACAAATTCATTCAAATTCTAATTTCCGCCCAAAATATTCAGAGCCCCAACTTGTTGTAGATCTTATAAATTCTATCAGTCTGAAGTTATTAGCTCACACATGAAAATTACAAGTTACACATTTTTACACAGCAAATTATTCGAAGTCCATCACGTTATTTCATCCCGAGAAAATTCTAATTTCCGTTCGTCGCACTCCAGAAAAACTTAAAGTCTGATAACTATTCACTCTCAAGAAAAATTTACAAGTCCCAGTCTCACAAAATTAATCATCCACGGAGCAACCGCACAGCACCACGACATATGTCAGAATGTGAAAATAATATTTTTGTTCAGCCCTTCAAGACTCGGCCTATTTCTTTCTACTGTTTTTCACCAGAAACATTCGACGCACTTACGTCGTGAATAGGCTGTCCCTATATTTCTATTTGTTTATCCTTGTATATTTACCTCATTTACGATAAATATTAGTAAATAAATGTGTGACATGTTGGTATGTCACAGTATAGAGGAGGGTCGCCCAGCGATCTGCCCCGAGGAGCCGCTGTTTGCTCTTCTTTCTAGCATAGCCAGCGAGCAGATTATATCATATTTTATCGTTCGGCGGCTTGCTGCACAGTAGTTCGCGTCTTGGTTTTTGGGGGTACTTTCCATTGCTCGGACTGAAATTGTCTCATTGCTCTGGAAACGGATATTCCAGCTGAAAAATAGTGAAATAATCTTGTACCATTGCCTGGAACATTTGCTAATTACACACCTATTTTTGTGATTTGAAAAAAAAGAGCAATTTTCATTGCAGCATGGAAAACAACTATTTTTGCAGATTGCGCTAGATATGCCAAATTTTTAGTTTCAAAAGAGTGCTCAAACGCATTAAGAAATTTAATTACTGTGATATTATAGTTTATCATGCTCCTGATTAAGAAAAAAGTATTCTAAAGGTTACCGAAAAAAATGTTACTAAATAAACTAATAACGGAAATACAGACAGTGAATGAGTGTACAAAATTATGTACAAACATACATAACATTTGAGCAACTTTCGATACAGTTACGGAAAACGTTTTTGAGTGACAGTGTGATAATATTATAAGAAATGGTTCTTTTGTCTGAAAATGTTCTCTTAATTCAGTGTCATACTGCAAATTAGTTATTTCTAATTCAAAATCCCGAGAAAAAAATCCTGTATCAAGAGAAAAATGTGTAGCAAATATATTAAATTGTAACTGTAATTAAAACATTCTTAAATCGGATTTCAAATTCCGAACACAATATTCTTCATTCTCCAAAATTCGATGTTACGTAAATGTTTGACACTGAAGCTAATTTTGAGAAGAATGAGAGGTTCTTCTTTCCCAAACGGACAGAAAAAGAAAAAATTAACCTCTTTTATATTGTGTTATTTTACTGCTAAAACAATATAGGAAGATCAAAATATATCCAAAACGTACTTCTTGAAACGCATTGTTTCTCATAGCACTGTAAACGTCCTTCCGTTCTTCTTTAGATTACTTGTAATATTACTCAGCATGATTAACCGTATAATGTTGTTGCAAATTAAACTTTGTGATCAAGCATATTTTTGCAATATTGATTCAGTGGTGAGTTGTAGTTGACATTTACATAATTGAAGACAGCAGAAAATTGATGATGATGGCTAAGCCATCGAAAGCTGCTATTATTGAAATAAATACTATTGTTGACAATGACAACGCCTTCAAACATTTCAATTTTTTTGCAAACTAAACATTTGGTAAAGCTGCCTCCATCTGCGAAAGAAACTTTCCTTCCCGTAGTGCATTGAAATTGTCGGTGTGGACGCTTTGGTTTGCGAAGTGCCCGTGTCGACTTCCATGTTTCCGCGACTGGAGTCATCGGGGCCCTGTGACAGAGGTTATCGCAAGCCGCGCGACGCGGCGCCTCCGATGTCGCGCTCTCGGAAGCCAACGAGGGTCCGCGCTCCCGATTCGCCCTGCTTGAGCAGTCCTCAGAGTAAGAAGAGCTGGCGTGGACGTCCATGTTTCCGCGACTGGGTCATCAGGGCCTGTGACAAAAAAAAGGTTATCGCAAGCCGCGCGACGCTAACACCCTCCGATATCGCGCTCTCGGAAGCCAACGAGGTCCGCGCTCCCGATTCGCCCTGCTTGAGCAGTCCTCACTTAGAGTAAGAAAGGCTGGCGTGGACATCCATGTTTCCCGCGACTGGAGTCATCAGGGCCTGTGACAGAGGTTATCGCAAACCGCGCGACGCATAGCGCCTCCGATGTCGCGCTCTGGGAAGCCAACGACGGTCCGCGCTCCCGATTCACCCTGCTTGAGCAGTCCTCAGAGTAAGAAGAGCTGGCGTGGACATCCATGTTTCCGCGACTGGAGTCATCAGGGCCCTGTGACAGAGGTTATCGCAAGCCGCGCGACGCGGCGCCTCCGATGTCGCACTCTCGGAAGCCAACGAGGGTCCGCGCTCAGTCGCGGAAACATCGGATATCACGCCAGCTCTTACTCTGAACTGCTTTGAGGTAACGCAGACCGCATCGTTGGCATCGAAGCACCGCGTCGCGCGCGATGGCCTGTCACGAAGGCCAGTCGCAGAAGAACTATGGATAATCACGCCGCTGGTGAACTGCTGAGGCAAATCGCCTCTGGCGATTTCATTAACTCGAAGCGCGACATCGGAAGAATAACACTACGTGGCACCTTGTCTGAGCCCTGATGACTCCGGTCGCCGAAGCTTGCTGGATGTCACGCAGCTCGCGAGTTTGCTCAACGAAGCAGTCGCTCGACTTCCGAAGCTTTTTGACATCCGAAGGCGCGCGTCGTCGCGCTGCGACAACCTGCAATGCAGACCTGTTCATGAAGCTTATGGAAGTCATTGCAGGCACTTCGCAAACAAAGCGTCCCTACCGGCAATTTGTGCACTACGGAAGAAGGATAACGACAATTTAACTTTTACAAATGTTTGGTTACAAAACAAAGAGAATGTTTGGCGTTGTCATTGTCAACAATAGTATTTATTTCAATAATAACGGCTTTCGTGGCAGCCATCATCGGCTCATTTCTGTCTGACGAACAGCGCTTCAATCATTTTCAGTATAATGTCAACTACAACTCACCCGCTGAATGTATTACAAAAATAAAAGTTATTCACAACAACATATACGTTAATCATGCTGGTAATATTACAAGTAATCTAAGAAAGAACAGGAATTGTTTGGTACTATGAAAGCTGTGCGTTCCAGAAAGTACATTTACTGAATTATATTTTGATCTTCCTATATTGTTTTAGCAAGCAAATAACACAATATAAAGAGGTTAATTTTTCTTTTTCTGTCCGTTTAGAGGAAGAAGAACCTCATTCTTCTCATGTCAAAACATTTACGTAACATCAATTTTAGAATGAGAATGTGTGTTCGAAATTTAATCATTAAATGTTTTAATTGCAGTTACAATTTATTATATTTGCTACACGACCTGCTAGCGATACAGGATTTTTTCTCAGTTTGAGCAAATAACTGTAATTTGCAGTATGATGAAGAACATTTTCAGACAGATTGTTTCTTACTAATATTATCGCACTGTCACTCAAAACGGACGCACCATAACTGTAATATTTTGTTGGGGCCTTTCCTGCATGAGTTTTACGATGGTTTTAGGCCCGCCTGGACGTTTCGTCATGACAAGGGCTCGCCGTGCAAAGTGAACTTAGCCGCAGACGGGGGATCAATTTATGTTTCAGTTTTAAACTTTATTTAAAATTTTTTTAACGATATAAATTGAATTTGAAAAGAAGGTAGAATAAAATTTTATTTCTTACAAAACAAAAACCTCCAAAAGGGGCCTTTATTTGTTTCCCCTTGCTCTCAAAAGATGGGGGAAGGGTAAAAACGGGAATTTGGAGTGTGTTTAGATCATTTAGAAACCAAATGTTCTGTAAAGCAAAGAACATTTATTTGACTGAGATCACCCCTTTAATGCTGCCTCGATAAATTAAATTTTTTTTAAAAAGATTCACATTATGATGCATTATTTAATTTTTTGCTTGTATAAGGATGTTTTCTGCTGCATCTGTGTGTTTATTTATTTATTTTTTTTCGGGTGGGTCAAGGGGGATCTCCCAGCAGTGTTAGGAGGGGGAAGAGGGGCAGATGTAGGGAATGAATAATGGGAGGTAGAAAAGGTTTTTGGTTAGGGATAAGGCCCAAAGGGGTTTCCCGGATGAGGGAAAGAGAACTGAATGTAGGGGGGGATGAGTTTTGGGTACGTGGGGTGTAAGGATGTTTTTGGCAAGTTCCCCGAGTGATTTTTTCCCAAAAGGTTCAAGGAAGCCCTTCCCGGGTGAAGTGTTTTTCTGAGAGAAAGTTGCTCAAATAATTTAAATGGGGCCTAAATGCAGTTTTAATTTGTTTTTTGGGTTTCTAATTTTTTTTGCACAATGTTGGTTTTTTCAAAAGGGCAGAGTTGAAATTCAATGTTCGGTTTTTTGGGGGGATTGAGTTTGTAAAGTTTTCCCCAGGTGTAAATCCCCCCAAATTGATGTCATTCTCCCCTCCAATTTGAGACTGTATCCGTTTGGGAGATTTTTGTGGGTGTCAATTACACACGTGGAAAACCCCCCGTTAGGTTTAAACACAACATGACAGAGAAATTAGGGGGAGTTCCCACTGAGCAGGGGGAGATTTGTCCATGGCTATTCAAAATTAGTACCTTTTGGGGCTCGGGGGAATGTCCTTGTTTAATTGTGGGCCAGGTTGGCAACTCTTCTGCTGTTTCGGCTGTTTTTCTATTTTCTTTTTTTTTTGCGCTTGCTAGCCTGTTTGGTGGTTTGGGGGTAGACGTCGATGATGGGGGGGGGGTGTGGGGATTGTGAAAAAGGGAAAAATCATTTAAACCACAGCAAACTTTTGAGCATGATTGGTTGTGATGTTGTGTTTTGTTTGGGGATGGACGGTTGAAATTTCGGGGTGTTGCCATTGTTGTCCAACCGTCTGATTTTTAAAGACCTTTTTGAGCTTTGATATGTTCATCTAAATTATTGTTTACGTGAAAGGCTTTCGGGTCGGCTTTGAGAGGGTACAGAGTAGAAAGGAAGGAAAAGAGCCTTTCCGAAGAATTAAATGGGCAAATATGAGAATAAATAAAAAATGAGAAATCGATTATTTTCAAAAAGTTTCCCAAATTATCTTTTTTAAATTTTTGTATTAAATTATTTAATTTAAGTTACGTATTTAATTAAAAAAAAAAAAAGAAATGTGATTCTAATTAGTATTTAAATTTATTGGTTAATTTGGGGTAGAATTGAGTGTGTTTCGTTAATAGATCTAAGCTGCAAAAAATAAATACAATTGATTATATATTTACCTCTTTAAAGGCCACAAAATTCACCACTTGATATTGTGAATTTGAAATCCAAAGGGGTTTAAGATTTTTCCGTTACTGTTTTAGACAAACTTTTAATTTTTATGTTTTTCACAATTTTCACAACATTCACTAGTTGTTTAACACTTTTCCAAAATTAAATTTATTTGTACAGCAAAATTTTTAGAATCTTTGAACTCGTTTAAATACGTTTGTCCGTTACCTTCTTTTTTTTAAAATAACTATTTAAAATTTTTTTCCTGCCGGGGAAAAATAAACCCCTTTCAGCGTTCCCGAAAAGTAAACAAGAAAAAAACAAAAAAACAAAGGTACCGAAAAATGAAAAAAGTAGTCAAAATTAGTAAAATATTGGGGCCCGCCGACAATCAGTCCAAGGAAACAACCAACAACCCCCAAAAAAAATAAATAAACAATTTTGTTTTTTTTTTTTTTTTTGTTTTACTTTTAATCTTTTTTCAATATCAGAATGTAAGACAATGTTCATCTGATCGATATAACTTTTTTATGTTGATATAAAAACATTTACGTAATTGTACCACATATGGTTTTTGGGTTTTAACGAAAGTTGGTAGAGTAAATTATAATGGGTAACATAAAAAGGGAGATTAGTATGTCAAGAGCTGTTTCAGTGGTAATGTAATGTGTTGCAACCCGATTTTTCTTCTGACGTATTGTAGCTTTATGATCATAAAATTTTCATAATAATTTTATGATTACTATACGGAATTTTTTATAATTGCCATTGAGTTCTCCCTGATCAAATTATTTATTTTTACATAGGCGCGCAAATACGTGATATGGAGGTTAGTATTTACATTGGATGTCCGGCGGCATGATTTTGACACTAGCTTTTCAGCTAGGTTGAATTCAGTCGCTGTCTAGAGGAGAATTCCTAGCGCCGGCTGCTCAGATCGGTAGTTTTCCGTGTTTTCGATCAGCACCAGGCGAATGCCGGAGCAGTACCTAACAAAAGGGCCATGGACCGCGCGCGATCTTTCCTTCATCTTCTTTGTTCTCTCCTCTCCTCACCCACCCTTTACAGACATGCACCTACTACACTTTCCTGGAGACCGGCCGGGAGCTTAGAGCTGGGCTGGCCCCGCTGGTGGGAAACCTCACTTGCTGACGGTAGGTCGGCGCCGGATCTCGTCATCCAGCGGGGACGGTGACTGCCGTCACCGGAAAAACATCCACTACACTTACGTAGCTAATGACCAAAGCAGGTTGGCGCGCGGAAACACGAAAAATCAATCAAAGGTACATTGGATGTCCAAAACTTGATTCAGTTTCGTGCACCTGACCAACTGCTTCAATTTTCAGGAAGTATCATTCTGGCCACCGAGTGCAGTGCTGTCGATTTTCGCCTGTTCCTTCAATGTCAGAGATGGTCGATAAAGAGGTTCCGTACTGCAAGTTCAGGTTCAGTTTTGGAGACGAAACGGTGGAGGCTCTTTCGGAATGTTGCAGTCACCACGGTCGAGGCCAACAGACCAGACAATTATGTCTGATTTGTTGTTCTCGACCCGCCATCTGTGGGGACTGCAACGTTCCACAAACTTCAGAGCGCCCCTTATTAAGGTTGACAAGTTTTCACGGAAAGGGATTATTGTCGACAGAGCTTTCCTTTAGGTCGAAATGTTGCTTCATCCGTTTCGAGAAGGAACGGAAATACCAGGTCTTGGCTATTGAACTGAACACCATGTGGCGTTTGGTACCTGTTGATGTAGTTCCTGTAGTTGTGCAAATTGACTGATTTCTGAATTACTAACTTCATCAGTAATGCGTGGTCTTAAAAACTAGCACATTTAGATAATCCAAAAGTTGTTCTCCTGAGTTTTAATGACATTCGTCGAATCCTGACCGCCCAAGTTTGCAAGTGAAGCAGACACCTCGGTTGGTCTGGGTCTGAAAGGTCCTGGTGGCTGTAGAGCACCTCGCTAGGCGAGACCCTTCGAAAATATAATAATAATAATAATAATAATAATAATAATAATAATAATAATAATAATAATAATAATAGTAATAATGTCTTTGAACTTTGAAACATTTCTTTTACTTCCTATTTGATTTGACGGAAAACAAATCTGGTGAAAATAAAAAATATTAACTCGAAAACCAGAAAACGTTAGAGAAATTGGTTCCAGAAACATAGTGGCTCCCTGTGAGATTAAAATTATTTCATTCTTATAATAACATTTATTTAATTACTAGTAAAATAAGTTGTTTGTAAATAAAATATTTAATTGAAAGTGGACTCAGTGGAGGTCAGATGGGCCCAGAAATGTACTTGCTCCTATTATTTTAGGCTTCCAAGCCTGTGCAGCAATGATATAAGCTAAAAGGAATTATAGAGACAGGTTTGCATACTCTTTTGAAACACAAAATTCTTTATACTTTTTATTTTGCAATCAGGATTTTACATTGGGCGATGGGAGACAGTGAATGCATAAGCGGACATAGGTCTGGTATATGTAATAAAAATAATATATCACAAAGAGTCTAAATATTACTACCTACTAAAGAAATCTGGTGCGTTAATGTTAATTTCATGGCGTTGGAACTCAAATTGTTATAGCAGTTTCGTTCAGTGTTTACGCCAGGCAACCCTAATTTCGAGGGCACTTTTCATTAGAAATGATTAATGTGTGAACCAATTCTGAATTCTTTCATTCTTACTTCTGCTCCCTTGAGAAAAAAGACTACATATTTTGCTAACTGAGATCTGTTCAAAATACTCCCAGATTTTGTCTTGGGGCGGATTTGATTACCTAAAATCGCCAAAATTATCAATAAAATGCTCTTAAACTGTTTTCAAAATGCTCTAAAAGCAAAGAAAAATGACGTAAAGAAATTGATAAATCTACTTCAGATGAACAATCCAAGCTGTAGGATATGTTACTGATGTAATTGAGGATTCTTCCTTTGTTCGAGAACAAACATGCAGGCTTTCAGTTTGTACTGTTCTTAGTAGAAAATATATCTTTATTTATTGCGAAATCGCTGAACGACAATGGCGCTGATAGGTATCCAAAAACCTTAGATTACGTTCTCACAACAGCTGACATTACAATTTTGGTGTAGACATCTGTGCTACGAATTCTGGCATGTATCTCGAAAATGGCATAGGACCATTTATATGATTTTAAAATCGATGAAATCGGTGAAAATGCTTTAAAAATGGCGGGAAAAAAAAAAATTACTTCTTAGTCAAAATCGACGAAAAATGCAAAAAAAAAAATCATAAAAACGGGCAATTTCCCTTTTTTGTTACCCGTATAAAATTAATGGCTATACTTTAGTATAGCCATTAGAAAACATTTTTGTAAAGTAAAAGGAAAAAATGACATTTCTTTAAAAATTCGTCCCTATTTACGACGTCTGCCATCATGAAGACATTTTCTGAAGGGTTTTAATTTACGTTGCAAAATTGTACCGATTTCAGTGATTTATCTAAGCCAAAAATAGTCAACCGAGGTGCCTAGAGCGTGTCTCAGCGCCTCGGTCGGAACGTTCGAATACCGCCCCCGGCATAGTTGTTTGTTTATTGCCTTTCATGTATTATGTTGTCGCGGAAGGCCTTGTGAGTTTTGCTAACCACAGACGAGGAGCCTGAAAGTGTGTCTAGTGTAAGGTTAATATATGTCTCCATGAGGAATAGTGGGTACCCGGCGCGAATAGCGAAATCAGCATCCCCTGAAAGCTGAAAAGTCCCCAGAAAAAAAAAATCTAAGCCAAAAGAAAATCACGCTGCTCTAATTCAAACTTGGAAATTTTGTAGCCCATCTACAATTCTTAAAAATACCCATATTAAAAAAAAATCCATATTAGAAATATACCACGTTTTCGAGAACAAGGACGGGAATGCCAACAAGCGCGGTCATAACCAACCCCACTTCGCGTTCAGAACCTGCATCTTTCCGTGGCGGAGCATGACTAAAAGGAAAGCTGCCGTTTGAGCCCTGTCAGTACGATGATCCATGGGTCTTTCACGAACATTAGTCTCTACATTGAGTTAAACGCTGTTGTTAACGGTGTATTACCCAAGTAAATAACCGGGTGTTTGTTACCCAAGTGAATTTCGTAGCATTATCTACATAAATAAAATTGAATGATTCTCTGACTTTAAATAACTGAATTTATGTACAGTCTATATAATATAATCTTTATTGTATTTTTAGACTATCATAGATGATATAATCTTAATGGGATATAGTTTAATGTTTTTTGTCTTTGTCCCGGATAATCTCTGAACGGTTAAACCCGTTTGATGTGTTCACTGAAAGTAGCGTTCTTTGCTAAAATTTTAAATTTTTTTTCTATCAGTTATTTTGTTTTAAATAAAAAAAAACATTTGTTTTAATTCTTGAAACAAATATATTTTTAAATTTTTAATGGTTTAAAAATTTATTTAGAATTACTTTATAAGGGCCACATTTAGGGGCCCTTTATAAAAGTAATAACTACTATTTGAGTATAAATTATGTTGCACCATGTGATGTGGGTAATGGTTAATATGTGATATGGGTAATGTAATATGGGTAAAATGTTTTCGAAACAAAAATATTGTAATTACACTGTTCCACTAAAAATCTTTTTTCTATTTCTGAGAAAAAGTTGTGATTCTTATAGTAATGTCAAAATGAATCCAAATCTGTTTTCAGTTTTTCTTTCTAAGGGGTAGTTCAACGGAATTCTATTTTTATCTTACGCTATTCTAGAAATGTAAACTTATTTTCAATTCAAGAAATAGCAATAAATAATTTACAGCGATCCTGATCACGTTTAGTTACATAATTTAACTCTACCATATTAGAAAAGCCAAGGAAGGTGCTGTCAGATGTAGTATTCACAAAAGAATTCACTTGTAGCGTGTATTTTAAAGGAAGGTATACGGAAAAAGAGAAAATGATACAAATGTGGCAACAACTTTCATATATTATTTTTTCTTTTGTAACAAGTGTCTCTTGTCTCGAATGGTACTCAGCAATAGTCAGCCAACATTGTAGGCATCCACTTCCTTCTGTACCTTTTTTCAATGATGGATATGTCTTTATGGAATCTCTCTTCGTGTTGGTCTGATACATCGCTGCAGCTCTCTGGGAAGAAGTCAATATGAGAGTCCATGAAATGTACTTTGACAGACATATTGCAGACGAATTCACAGCTTACTGTGATCATTTGATGCACTATTTCCTTGCAATTTGCAGCTCTTTTTCTTCCAAGGAATTTTCTGATACCTTCTCGAAACATTGCCATGCTCGTGCTCCTGCATCAGTGAGGCAGTTTTCAAAATCTCTGTTTGGAGTTCTCTAATCTGAGGGCCTACAAGTACACCTTCTATTATCTTTGCTGCTGAAGACAGGAAATTTGTCAGCAAGATAGGTAAACCTTCCAGATTGGATCCATCGCCTTAACAAATTGTTTCACTAATCCAAGGTTGATGTGAAGGTGTGGTAGAAGTATATCTTCACGACTACAGGCTTTGACGTTGGACATTTCCCCTACTTTCCAATTTCGTTCCAGCCATTTCTTTCTTAGTAGTGGAATTTCTGTCACGACTATCCACTCGCAAAGAAAGCAAGCATATTTTGTGTAGCCTTTGCATGCCTAATAACAATGCAATTACTTTGAAATCTGCATATCTTCCATTTATGCTCACTGTCTTTAATTAATTTGAGAATATTTTCTAAGATGTCGTAACTCTTTAAGCAAACTGCCATATGCAATTGGGACAGAAGGCATTTTATTTCCATTGTAGAGCAAAACACTCAGTCTCAAGACTCATTTTCGTCGCATCTATAAAGAGTCTCAATCCTCTGGACTGTATTTGAAGTCGAGTGCTTTCATAAGACCTCCAACATCATTGCAGAAGGTCAGTGTACCCGCTTGCAAAGTAGGAAATGAAAATAAGTTCTCTGTGTCTAAATTCCTGATATTGGTACTTCGGTGTGAAGATTATATTCCTGTAACCTTGAACCAAGCAGTTTTACCTTTGTTTGACTTAATCCTATGTCGCACTCAAATCATTTAAATCTGCTTGTGTTAATAAATGAAGCGTTGAAGAACATGTGCCCTGATACAGAGGTCATGTCTGTCATAACATGTCATATCTTCATTGTCATCACTGTTGCTATCCATTTCTTCACCTGCTTGTCTTGTGGGAACTGGATGATTTCAAAGTGTGGAACTGGCCTTCATTCATAAGGTAGTTCCGGTAAACAATGTGTTTCTTTGACTTCTTGTTTGTAAAACCCGAATTTTCATCACACAAAAATAACAGTCTGATATATGGTCTTTTGGTTCTCCATACCATAGGTACAGTAAATAACATGGTATTTTATTTTCCTTTCCACCAATTAATTAATTTACAAGAACAAGTTGCACAACATATATGTGCCCCATTCTATCTTGATCTCCAACGCTATTCCAAAATACTCATTATAAGCCTTCCTTATAATGGGAAAAATAGTCTTCCTGTTTATGGCAAAAGTGAATTCTCCGCAGATATAGCAAAAGTTGTTGGGAGTATATAGGCAGGAACGCCGACGAGACATTTTCTAGAAAAATCAAAATTATATCATTATAATATTTAATTCATGCTGTACAAAGGCATTCTTATTTGCTCATTTCCTTCTTATCCACTTACTTGTTACTTTCTGTACACCACGAAAAACAAAAGATCAGTTGAATCAGTTGAAAACACTTGAGGTTTCTGATAATGACTGTTAGGTTAGGTTTGAGGTAACCAGTGTTTATGAAAGTTCTCAATCGAGAGCAGCTTACCAACATCTGAATACTAAAACATTTGACATTAATACAGAAATCAATGTTTCAACTGTTATTTGCAAAATTTCCCTCAATTTATGGGGAAAATGCCTTTTCATGATAAAAACAACTAAAATTACTGAAAACTAGCCTGAACCTGAAATTTTGATTTCAGATATAAGCTTCCCTTGTAAATTCATATGGAATCACACTTTTATCTCAGAAGTAGAACCCTTGTAGAACAGTGTTATTGACCTTTATTCCAATTTCAAACAGTAGAGGGGGAATAGTGATGGGTTCATTTAGAGAATCTTTTGAGTAGGAGTTTAGAGAGACTTTTTATCTTCAAAATCCATGTTTCTGAACTATTGGTGCTGAGGAAGTCAGTTTGCAGTAGACCAGTAAGTCTACATACCATTGAGTACGAAGAGATTTTACATTTTCCTTATGTAAAGAGCAGTTTAAAACACTAAAAAACACTCACTAAGCACACAATAATACACAAAGCATAAGCAAGGAGCGATTTAAAACTAAATCAGGAACTATAAATTGAGATGTTTAAGGTCTTTATTCCTCAAAATGAATCTCAATAAAGAGAAGAATCTCCTTCCTGATGTGGCTACAGGATTATGCTGATGATGTCCTTTGGATACAGTTGGAGAAACTCTATCCCGTTGGAGTTGTTGAAAAATGCCTGAGTATTTCAGAGTAGGGGATGTCTCACACTTTTTACTCGATGAAGTAAAATGCTTAAAGCATATATACTCTTTTAGGAAAATGAAATACAACAATGATAAAGCACAGAACTGCATCAGAAATTTACTAACAGCTTTGATTTTTTGTTAAGGTTTGGATAAATACAACAAAAGCAGCTAAGGCTCTTGCAAATGATCTGATACTTTGGGAGCTCCTGAACATGTTCTAGAAAAAATACACCCTTGAGGTTGCCCAAGCTACCTTCAAAACTTTCATTAGATATTTTCATTTGACAAAAGAAGCAGTAAAATATTCTTTATTTTCTCAAAATATGTTAAAATCTGAAAAGGAAAAGATTGCAACATCCTTAATAGAATACATAGCTGACATAAAATGAATTCCATTGATGTCCCGTTTTAAATCAAAGCACCAATCTTCATCAACTGATTGAACTAACGACATTGTTGATATTTCCAGTGGCGTATATTCAACCCCAGCACTGCTAGGGTTACCAAGAATGAGAATTTAATGAATATTGAGATGAGAATATTGAGAATTACGATGGAGAGTGTCACTGATCAAAATATTGGACCCACTGTATATTCCACAGCGTTCTTTGTCCGCTCACTGCTCCTCCAGCAGTGAAATCTTCGCTGGGATCAGACAGCGTGCATCTTATTTACTGGGTCAGAGGCACGCAGCGATCGGGGGAAGCCGTAGCAGAAATATACAGAACGCAGGCTAGGGGTAGATGACTTACTCCCCCTCCCTTGCTTCAAAGCTAGACCTCGCCTGCCTTGGGATTGCAGTACTCCCGCCAGAGAGCAGATAAGAGCAAATAAGGCTTACTTGTACACTAGTGCTACCTCAATTCATCGTTATTTTGAATGGATGTTCTGTCAGTATAAATTATCGTAGCGATTGTCAGAAATTTATAATTTATATAATGATTATGGGACACATATTTCTCTCCTGCTATAATGAGAGTCAACCAGAATGTTCCTAAGTTTTATTAATTATTATGAAGAAGATAGTTCTGACGCACTGATCAGAATACTAGATTCCCAGAATTTTCGAATAGCATACGGTACCCTTAAGAGAGTCAGTGTGCATGGCAGGACTGTGCCTGAGTGGTGAAAGAATAAAAATCTATATAGGGCGAAACAGATTGCTTTAAAAAAAATCCACTTCAGTTTATTTAATCATCACTTCTTGAGGACTATGACAATCGCACTCATTTTCGAAAAAACATTATGCAGTATTTTGCTAGTCATGAAGAAGAATGGAGTTAGTTTCCACTCGAAAACCGTAACGTTTGAAGAAAACAGATTTCATTTTCCGGTTCTGTAAGCTACTATTCACTTTTTCTTTCATGAAAATTAGTGATGGGTCGATACCAGATTTTCTCGATACTCGATACCGTTACCTGTCTGAGAGCTTGATACTCGATACCGTACTACTTTTAAGACTCAACATCAAAAATGGTTTAATCAGAATTGCAAGGATATATTTCGTTCTTCCATACATACATGGATTTACTATTTTAATATTTAAAACTATTGAGGGGAACATACATTTTTAAATTTTTAAAGATTCTTATTAAGGAAAACTAACATTCTAACTCTTTCTGGGTCCATTCTATTCTTTTTTTTGTCACATATCAATCCAGCTGTACTAAAACGTCTCTCCGAAAACACTGTAGCTGGTGGAATACTAGTACATTTGCATCAGGAGGAAGCAAGTCCTCGCTTAAATACACATTTAATTCATCCTCTTGAGTTGGGGTTTCATGTATACAGCATGATGTTTCGTGGTCTCTCTTTAAAATATTCCTATAAAGAGACCACATGCCATGAATTTTCAGGATTCAGTAGTTGAGGATACCATAAAATAAATCAAATGAATTAAAATTTTGAACAATAAATGCATTTCTTTAATTTGAAATTAATCTTGCAGATAATGAAAATGAGTTATTCGGAATTATACAGAGTGACTTTAATTTTTTTTAAACTATTGAAATATCCGAGAATTGAAATCGTGATGAAAAAATAGGGTCGTTTAAAATTAAAATTAGAAATCAGAAACTCTTACCTCTTCTTTTGAAACGACTGGATCTGCTTCCTGACTTACAAGATCCAATAATCTCTTTCGGGCAGTCTCGAACGCAGCACTCTCGCGGAATACTCGACCTTTCGGTCTAGGATCCAACAATGTAGCAATGGAACATAGTTCATTTAGTTCTATATCTTTGAATCTTGCTTTAAAAGATTCCAGCATAGTCTTTCTCGCAGCAGCAAGTTCTGAATCAATTTCATTTGGCTTTCTAGTTCACAAATTATACTATTTACAATAGGAATAACTTCAGATGCTGACACATTAGGCGAACTGACCGTTAGTGTTGCTTGGTCAAAATGTTTAGCGTCTTAATAAGTTGATCAAAACGATCCCTGCTCCAGTTGAGAGATGAACTGGCAATTTTAAGTCGGCAGAACAATAGCCTTCTTCTGTCCCTGAAGTCTTTGGAGCATGTGGAGAGTTGAGTTCCATCGCGTCGGCTCGTCTTGAATTAAACGATGTGGAGGTACAGAAAGATATTTCTGGGCCAGCTTTCAACACTTGGTGGATTTACAGGAATGTTTGAAACTCCTCAAGTTTTTGGCACAAGCAGTAATTTTCTGAATTTTAGTGTTGCTCAACAGTTCCTCTTTCACGACGAGTTTGCAAAGTATGAGCAAAACATGAAATATGCGGAAAATGTCCTTGATCTTTGCTCTTACTACATTACGAGCATTGTCGTGAATTACGGCTACTAACTTATCTTGCAGACTCCATAATTTCAAAGTGTTTCGAAGAAAATGTGCCATATCTGCTCCTGTGTGACTGATTTCTTCAAAAGGTATTACTTCGATGCCGATGTGATGAGGTTGAAAATCTTTGTCTATGAAATGCACTGTAATACTCATATAATCATCACAGGTCCATAAATCAGTGGTGATAGCAACCCTCTCAGCTTCCCGGATTTGATCTCTGACCTTGTTCTCAGTTCTTCGAATAACTGGGGACATAGTGATTCCAAATATTTTCTTGTGGGCATGGTGTATCTAGGTTCAAGATGTTTAATTAATTCCTTGAATCCATTGTCTTTAACAATACTGAACGGTTGATAATTTTTGCATATCATGTAAGCAATTTTTCTTGTTATTGCTTTGGCACGGTTGTCTCCTGGTTTAAATTTGTTTTTTGTGTCCAAAAGATCAACGAGTGTTGGTTGATTTGTGTTGAAACTTGATCTTGAGAGGACTGGCCATGGGTCATCAACTTCTACCACTTCACTCGTACGATCTGCGACGTTTCCAACTTCCCGTGCAGCATCAGTTGGCTGGGCCTCTTGTGTTCGAGTGAATACTACCGGTGTAGCGATGTAACATGTTTTTTAAATTACTAGTATTGTGTGATTTTCCACCACGCGAAAATGGTTTTTTACATATTCTACAAATAGCACGATTGTCATCTTTCGAGTCCACTTCAAAATAATTCCACACTTCACTCATTGTGTACATGGAATGCACTAACCTAGTCGTCTTCCGGCACTTTAAAAGGCAGAACTGAACTGAACTCACGAGCTCCGTCAGATGCGTCCACGGTGGGCTGAGAAAGGGGAGTATCCCCGGAAGAAATGCTGTCATCGAGCACATTGCTTATCGTGCCTGTCGCTACTAGATTGCCTGGGAGCCTACAAGCAAGAGTTTCCCAATGCTAAATTGATCGCGTATTGCGGACTATCTCACAGATGATGACAGGCGCTAGGCGATAAACAACGTGACACGGCGCCCGGACGCTGCAACGTTGGCTAATTTCAACGACTGTAAGTGAATCCGAACAGACGGACACTTCCTTGTTGTTGACAGAAGAAATATAGGAGAGAGAAGAATGTTAAGAAATGATTTTGTAAAATCAGAAGAGATGGGGATTGGCATAAAAATTGAAAGTATCGAAAAAGTATCGAGTAATTTTCTAAAAGTATCGATCACTATCGAGTATCGAGGGTATCGAGGTATCGAAAGTATCGAGGACCCATCCGTAATGAAAATACATCTTGTGTGGGAGTGACAAATTGCATGTTTGAATTGCTTATTTTCTAAAAATTTTGTTTCACGGTTGTGGTAAAGAATTTCCTGTTGCGCGACTACTTCGCTTGCGGAAGGGGAGGGAGAAGTTGGTTGGGTTTCTAGCAGCTGGGATATACAATGTAATTACCGCATGCCCATGGATATTACACTTGTTGATCGAAGAATGTGCCTAAAATGCCCTAACTCCACCTAATGTGCTAACTCACAACCCGTATGCATCGTTTTGATAAGATGATTTTAAATATTGTCTGAAGAGGTTAAATAAGCAAAGAAATCACAAATGGAACTTATGAAGATTTTTTAATAACACAAACCGAAGCAATTCTCACAATGGTTAAAACACAACTGATTATAAAAGTTAAGTTCTTAAGAACGCAAACAAAGGCAGTTGAAATAAAATAAAAATGTATCCAACAAAAAGGTTTAATAATGAAATCCAATACCTCACTTAATTTAAACGAATAATAGCAATCCTTCATCAACTAAAACACAAAGTTCATATTTACAAGTAGGAAGACTCTTTGTCACCACATCGGCTATCGTTTATTCAGATGTAGTACGTATCGCCAACTTGGCGTTAGGAAATTAATTTTTGCTCGTCACATACGTCTCAGTTGACAGGTTTAGAACTTACTTCCGGTGGAGTTGATACTACGCATTCTTTTAATTGTCTCTGTGTTTCAGTGCGCACTGCGTTTTAAATGAAGTTTAAAATAAACAAAAAAATTGAATTCAAAAGTTGAGATTTTGAGAAACTAGAACGCTGCATAGCCGCCATTTCCTAACTGTGTTGTTTTGAGCAAAATCAGCCCTTGCCGTAGTTATTATCTCCGTTCGAGTTTCATTTTGAGTGATTTTGATGACAGAACCAAAGTCTTTTAAATATGTTTTCTCCGTGATTGTTTCTCAAGTATAGCTTATGTCAATCTGCAACAGATAAAAATGTTTGATTCGTGAATGTGATTATTCTGCATAACCAGTATTTTTGTCAGGAAGTTTGGTGATAGTGTATAACCTTTTCTTGTGGCATATACGTCCTTTATGTTAGGTTCTGAGCACGCAAGGAAGAAATTAACCCCTAAATAAATGGATTCTACTTCAGATGTAGAAAGAACACCGAGGAAGACACGTAAACCAAAGAATGAGAAGAAAGAGGATGTAGTAAGAGCAAAGGAAATTAAAGAAGCACATTTTAATCACAAAGGAATCCTAAGAAGTCTAAATATTTACAATCACCTGCTAACAAAGATTTGTATCTGAATTTGTCGTCAGTGGCAAATGCGCATTCCGCTGCGAGCAGTCGCACAGTACGGAGCTCCGCGCTCAGCGCTGCGCCTCGTCTCGTACCTGTGTTCTGTGCCAGTGTAAGATAAAGTGCTACAATAATAGTGTTCATCAGCACTTCTAACTGTGTGAGCTAATATTGCCAGCTATTAGTGCAACATTTTCATCAGACAACGCTGGCATACGCCAGTGTATCGCAGATGCCCTCGCCCAGGTCTACCCGACCGAGGGCGAAATGGAGGTCGCTTACCCAGAAGGCGACGTCCGTGAAACATCACTGCAACATATTCCAGATCATCTACCACAACATCAACTAGAACAGCAGTTACCTCAACCCCCGTCACATCAGCTCCACATGCTAAGTGGAACAACCGCACCTCCACTTACTGACCAGCAACGCATTGTTGGCAGCCAGGAGGCCGCCCAACAGACGTCAGCACGATGTCGCAACCTTCATCATCAGTCATCAACACCAAAAAGAGGTCAGTCAGTGTCAGTGAAATCCCCATCGAAACAAAAAAGAAAAGTGTAGTCTCGGGTAATGCTAACGAGAACTTTAATCTATCCAGTGCTCTACAATACAGTGTCCCCGTCGGGAACAGATTCGGAGAACTCGCTAATCTGAATCCCAACCCTTATGATAATTTTATTTATTTATTTATTTGCGTCAAAAAAACAGTTAAAAACTGCGTATGACGTGCTATGGGGAAAAGTGAATTGTGTGCACATTTTCAAAATTCTACGATCTCTACACCAAGTCATATACTACTTAAATTTTGAATTTTGAAAGGGAGAAAAAAACTCCCATGTAATAAAACCTATTTTCAAGGATAAACAAGCAAATTTTGAATTTTGAATGGGAGAAAAAAACAAAAACTCCCATGTAATAAAATCCATTTTCAAGGATAAATAAGCAATAAATTTTGAATTTTGAAAGGGAGAAAAAAAGTATATCGGTTCGAATATTTAAATGTAAATACGGACGATCACTCTTCGCAACCAGCCAAAATTCCTCCAATCTTTGTGGCGGACATAACCAGTGTACGCGAACTTATAATCGAACTTAAATCACAAACAACTTCATCACAGACGTGAAAAATAACAAAGTTAAGATCAATGCAATAACCTACGGACTTCCGTAAAATAATTAAATATCTCATACATACCCATCGTAAATTCCATTCATTCAAAGATCCATCGAACAAAAAGTTTCTGTCGTATTCAAAAACATTGAACAATCAATAACAGAACCGGAAATTTTGAATGACCTACAGCAACGCTTCACTTCAATAATCAGAGTCACCAGACTTCAAAAAGATGGCCTTCCAATCCCAGTAGTCGCTGCAGAATTCAACGGTTCTGAACCCATAGAAACTGTTTTAACCATACATCAAATTTGCAATCATCGTATAAGAACCGAAAGACGCAAAAGCATAAAGGCCCCCTTCAATGCCAAAGATGCCTAGACTATGGTCATACCAAAAACAATTGTAACCACTCCATCACGTGTGCATTTTGTGCCGGGAACCACGAGAATTAAAGAGAGAACTCTGTGCTCTGCCCTAAGAAGAACGAATCTCAAATTGTGAACTGCAACGGGAATCACAAGGCCGACATAAGAAACACGAACTGCACCTACTACAAAGAGATCTTAGATAGGAAAAGTGCCTCTAAAAATAAAAATAATGATAATCCACCAAACTCCAATGCTACTCCTCCCCTCCAAAATCAGTCAAGAGCCCATTTCCCGCCACTGCCGCAATCCCAGCATATTCGAAACTTCACCCATGTTTCAAACACGAACAATCCACCTCCTAGCACATCGCAAAACACCCAAAATTCCAATCACCATACGACCCATTCCAATAATATCCAATATAATCACCCAATAATCACCACTATAATTAACTCCATCACCACCTGCATTATTAACTTCATCAACTCTCTAATCCCATCTATAATTAGTACTATTCAGAACTCTGTGGCTGAATATCTCACTAACAATGGCAAATAAATCACAAAACAATGTAACCATCCTAAATTTGAATGCAAACTCAATCACCAACAAAAAAACTGAATTCGTACATTTCCTTCATCACTACAACGTAGATGTAGCTTGTATTACCGAAACGCACTTGAGCAGAAAAAATAAATTATATGTTCCCAATTATAACGTATATAGAACTGACAGAACCGAAACGAAAGGCGGCGGTGTACTCATCGCAATCAAATCTATTCATGCGCATAACCAGGATACTCTCTCGGATACACCAGGCTTAGAAACTATAGCAGCCTCAATAATAATAATAAACAATAATTCTTTGAAGATCATAGCCGCATACAAACCTCCCTCAACAAAAATAATAAATACAAACCTCCAAAACTTATTTAACCTCAATGATAAAGTTGTGCTATTAGGTGACCTCAATGCCAAACACAGTAACTGGGGATGCCAATCCAACAACCAAGATGGTAAAATTCTAGTCCAATTAGTAAACAATGCCAATATTAAAATTCTCTCCCCGAGTGAACCTACTTACTACCCACAAGACCGTTCGCGCAAACCAGACATTCTCGACATTGATCTAACCAACACAAACCTTCTTTCATTCATCGGTAATATTCGAACTTGATTCTGACCATACCCCAGTCTTACTTCGCAGCAAATGTCACCTCAACATGCCCCTGTATCTAAACCGAACTCATTAAAAATTAACTGAGGAAGTTCACTGAAACAATAAAAGTACAATACCAAAATAAAATACTAAATACTCCTTGAAATAGATCAATCCGTTAATTTTCTAACTGACCTCATCAACACAACCATCCAAAATTCTCAGTTGAACACTCCGAATTCATCCCTACAAACCCTACAATAAATTACCTCAGACATATTAAACGCTATATTGGTAAAGAATAAGACTAAAAGACTCTGGCTCAGCTAAGAACACGAGAATTAAAGAGAGAACTCAACCTAATCTCCAACGTGGTCAAACGACTTATCAGAAAACATAACAGCGAACAATATTATAATCTCATACAATCACTCAACACCAGTAATAACACATTATGGCAATTCACTAAAAAAGTTCAAGAAAAAAAAACACGGTCCCTCCTTTAAATACAACAACAGGCAAGGCCTTATCCTCACTTCAGAAGGCAGAAGTGCTCGCCATGCATTTTGAAACCACATTCTGTGAGAACACGAATGCCCACCCGCAACATAATAATATTCTACAAGCCACAAAATTAAACTTCTTCGGTCCGTATCAGAGAATAAATTTCATCTCCCATTGAAATTTCTAAAATCATAAAGAATCTTCCTAACAAAAAAGCCCCAGGTCACGACAAAATAAACAATTTGGCATTAAAAAAACTACCACCAACGGCAATCGCGTACTTAAATAACATATTCAATTCATGTTTCAGAATCGGATACTTCCCCCATAAATGGAAACATGCAATCATCATCCCCATAGCAAAGCCAAACAAAACCCCATCAAATCTCGAGAGTTACCGCCCAATCAGCTATTAACAACTTTTCCAAATTATTCGAGAAAATCATATTACGAAACTGAAAAACCACCTGTATTCAACCAATGCTATCCCCAAGGTACAGTTTGGATTTACAGAAAGAATCTCAACGCAACACCAGCTACTAAGAATTTCAGAGTACATTTATTCCGCTATTCAAAAAAACACCACTCCGTAGCCCTATTTATTGATATTAACAAGCTCGACCGAACTTGGCACCAAGCTCTTTTATATAAAACTAATCCAAATAGGCACTCCACAATACTTAAAATCAATAATAAAAAATTTCTCAGTCAATGTTAACAACCATTTATCCAACCCAAGAACAATAAACGCTGGACTTCCCCAAGGCTCTCCGTTATCACCCACCCTATTCAACCTCTATGTCGCTGACCTTCCTACACTCAATAAAATCACTATCGCTCAATTTGCCGACGACACAGCCATATTTGCCTTATTTGCCTCCGGTACAACTCTCACTGAGTTAAGAACCCACTTACAACTTTATTTACATATGATAGACAGCTGGGCTGCTGAACTTAAAATCCAACTAAATCCTAAGAAAACCGCTGCAAAAATATTTAGTTTAAGACCCCACTCTCCCCCACTTCCTCTCACTCTAAATAACAAATCAATAGAATGGTACCCCCCAATAAACCTGTAAAATATTTAGGATTGTATCTTGATACCAAGCTAACTTGGGGAAAACATATAAATGCCAAAGTGACCCAAGCTAAAATAAAACTGGCACAACTACGACCACTAATTTACAGCAACAGCCCAATACAATATAAATCAGCCATAGCAATTTACAAGACAATTTTAAGACCATTAATGTTGTACGCCAGCCCAATTTGGATCAATTCTGCTAAAACTAACATCCTTAAACTGCAAGTCCTGCAGAATAGGTTCTTAAGAATAGTTGCTCATGCTCCATGGTATATAACCAACAACCAACTTCACACCGAATTTAATTTGGAACCGATTGAACAATACATCACATATCTGGCCACCAACTTTTATCATAACCTACCTCAAATCCCAGCCCTAACACCATTTAAACTAGCCAAAAACCCCAATTACCAAACACGAATCAAAAACAAATATCCATATCACATATTCCTAAAAAAATTTGCAGATTTAGATCCGGACTGAGGACCCAAAAAGGGATTTCCTCTCCCTTGTTAGTATGTAAGATTATATTTAAGGTTAGCATATAAGTCTGTAAATACATATGTATAGTTATTTTTACTGATCTATGTAATCTCTTCAAAAATTAATAAAAAAAAGTGGCAAATGCTAACGGGAAAAAAGAACACACTGATAA
This sequence comes from Teleogryllus oceanicus, assembly GCA_964035755.1. Taxonomy (NCBI): domain Eukaryota; kingdom Metazoa; phylum Arthropoda; class Insecta; order Orthoptera; family Gryllidae; genus Teleogryllus; species Teleogryllus oceanicus. The sequence continues at coordinate 179,036,222 of CAXIVR010000001.1, forward strand.
TGATTATAACAGCAGTGGCGAAGAACAATAAGTTGGTCAATAATATAAAAAATTGATTAAGTTCATTAACTACTTGCATTATTTCTGGAAATATTGTAATATTACTGCTTCAAATAATTTTGATATAGAAATTTCTATATTTTTTGAGAAAAAAAACAAAAAACAAAAAACAAAATATACTCCCCACTTTATTCAATAATTTCCACAATACAATGATGATCCAGTGGCCGAGATAGCCAAGGCAATAGTGTTATAGAGATCTCGAACGGAGTTCGCTTCGACTCTCCATCGCCGTCTCCAATTTCGCCAGCTCAAAAACAGTTCCTTGTCGCGTGTCGTCTACCGATGAAGTTATACCTTGAGATTGAAGGCTCGGGGTCCATAACATTAGAACTATTAATTTACTAACGTATTAGAATGAGTACATTTTCCTTTATAGAGAATTTCATTATTTAAAAAGAAAATAATTTAATAAATTAGAATAAGTTTCTTTAAGTTCATTCTGTCTTTTATTCATTTTTGAATTAACCTTAGAATAACCCACAGAGTCCTCAGAGGCCCACCGACGATTATTCATTTATTTTTACTTTCTCGCCCTTCGTAAAAAGAGATAGTAATGTAATCGTGCGACGGAAGACGAATTTTCAACAGAAAAAAACGTATTACCGGGTCCTAGTAACGAAAATGTGAATAAATCTTGTTCCTATATATAGTAAATTGCTTCCTCTACCGTGCTGCATAATCAGAATCAACGTTTTATGGGTCCTTGATACCGTAAAATCGATTGACGGCAAAATGACTGTCCCTCCATCTGTCTGTCCGTCTGTGGTCAATGCTAGCGCCAAAACCATTCAGCCGATTTTCACCAAAATTGATTGATATAAAAGGTATCGCGGACCTCTACTTCGAAAGGAAGTATTTCACATGAAAACTAAAAAAAAATCAAACTTTTCTCAAAAACGGCTCCAAACTTTAGGATTAAACTTTGTCCTCGGATGGTGTAAATAACGTGTAAGTCTCATGTTCGCTGAAATGGCTGATTTTTCGAAAATAGCAAAATTTGAATATTTTTGGCGTCTTCTTACAAATGCTTTGAAGCTAGAAATTTTTTTCTTAATTAAATCTATTGTTCAAAGACAGATCTTGAAGAGGCCACGTACAAATCTTCAAAAATATGTTAATAATATATTTGTGTGTGTGTGTGCGTGCGTGCGTGTGTGCGTGCGTGCGTGCGTGTGTGTGTGTGTGTGTGTGTGTGTGTGTGTGTGTAATAATTTTGTATGAAATATCCGTAATTTTTAAATAATATTTTTTTAAGCGACTCCAAATTTTATCTTTAAAATTTCTCTTCGTATGTATCAAATGACGGTGAAAAAAAGTTGTGCTAGTTTCTGTATTTCCAACAACTCTGTATTTTCGAAAATCGCAAAACATCAAATTTCAAAACTGTAAACGTAAACGATTTTTCAGTTGACTGCATCAGTTATTAGTAAATTATTGGTAAAACAATTATTAGTAAAAAACGAAAAACATCATTATAAATTCTATTTGTTGTTGTTATTATTATTATTATTATTATTATTATTATTATTATTATTATTATCTTCATCATCATCATCATCATTATTGGTCACGAATTGGTCATCTTCGGATCACACGAACGTGCTGTTGTACCCACCGAGGTCCAGTCATATTTTTCCCGGGGGTATATGTGGCACGTGACTTTATTGGGGAATCAGCATTTCTGTGCTGATTCCATATTTACACTCCGGGGTTGTTAGCCCTTAATATTATTATTATTATTATTATTATTATTATTATTATTATTATTATTATTATTATTATTATTATATTCACATAGACACGATGCATTGTGCATAAAAATGATGTATAAATTTTAAATATTAGAGATGTATAACTTTAGTAATTTGGGGCGCGTTCTAAGACTTAAAATACCTTTGCCTAAATCGTTTAGACGATTTTTCCTCAATAGTTCAAAATGATCTCGAGGCCTTGCGAATTTAAAACGGATATTTTGATATAAGGGGGTACATGTAGCCTTTACAACATTTTCTCAAAATTGGCCATACAAAAGTAAATGAAATCTGTGGCTCAAAGACATCTTAAATTAAAGTCATGTACAATTTTTATACAATATGAGTACTTTTTCACGTAATTTGGCGTGAAATGTTGGCAATATTTAAGAGTTACGTTCTTAAAAACAGCTAATTTGTTTCTTCATTTTCTCTCCGTATGTTTCAAAAGACGGTAAAAAAATTGATGCTGCACCCACTTTCGGGAAATCTCTGTATTTTCGTAAATTGAAGAAAAATTACAATATTGCAGATGGGATTTTGTCTTAAATGAAAAAGCTCTAAATATTCACATCTTTTATAAAATCATGTAAAATTTTGAAAAACAGTAGTTTTGAGTAAACGCTACTTGAAATTAATGCACTTTATAGAATAATATTTTCTCCAAAACGTCTCTTTTTTGTTCAAATTTATTGCAAAGATAGAGCAAAGAACGCTTAAAAAATGATGCCGGTCTCATTTTTGTTAAAATCTTTCAACAGAGATAGAAATAATGAAAGAGACCATTAGTCTTAAGCTTCCACAAAAATTACGGGCGAGCGACTACGGGTAATAGCGGTAAAGGTTGGCAAGTTAACTCGATGGGCCATAGTCCGAATCTCGGAACGGAGAAGTTTTCTTGTTGAAAAAAATTTTTGCAGGTTCATGTAGTCAGATATATAGTAACCATAACAAATAATACGAGAAGTATGTGCTGTGTAGCACCAGCAGTTTTAAAAATTGCCCATATTTCATGCATTTTAAGGAAATTACTCATATTTTCGATAAAATGTTAATTATTTTATTTAAAGATCTGCCTTGGAAGAACAGATTTCATTAAAATAATCTATTTTCAATATTTTAGTCATAAGAAGTCCCTGAAAAAAAATAAACTTTTGCGATTTTCAAATATTCTGGGAGATGAACGAAATTGAGACCTGTATAATTTTTTAAGTGATTTTTGCTCTATCAAAGAAAAAATCCCAAAATTGGGAGCCATTTAAAAAAAATGAAAATGTATATAAGGCTTAATGAAAAGTAGCTTTAAAAATGAGTATATTCGTTTGAAACTCATAGGACCTAGAGTTCGATCAGAGCGATGGAAATATGTTAATTTTGGAGAAAATATTTTGAACTCGCGCCAGCCTTGACTATAGACAAACAGACGAATAGACGTTTTCCGTCAACAAATGTTTGGGTATCAAGGACCCGCAAAACTCGGATTCTGACTACACAATTTTCTATATGCTACATTAAATAGCATACACTTCCCACTTAAAGTCGTGGTAACTAAGTATATTCTAGGCATTGTCGGATCCCCTGGGTTCCCTAGACTTCCCCACGGGACCAAGAAGTTCATTTTCTGCATTTACTGCCAGCAATGCTAAATTGCTCCATCGTAATTTACAAATTGCGTGTAAATCTTAATAGAGCATCTGAGAGCAATTAACGAGATAGTCAGTAAATCTCCTCGAGACATGATCCCCAACGTCTTGAGGGCACTGACTGTTGATCGTGGCATAGCCCCAGAGGTTCCAACCACCACAGGCAGGATTCTGGCGTTGGGCACTCCATGAAGTTGGGCTGCCAGGGGAATGACTGGTTGGTACTTTATCACTTTTTCCCCTGCTTTTAGACATGATCCCCAACGTCTTGAGGGCACTGACTGTTGATCGCGCATAGCCCCAGGGGATCCCCCGGACAGTCACATCGACCAAATGGACCCCCTCCCGGCTTTTATTACCAGGTCAGGTTTGAGTCTAACCCTTCGGCAACGGAGAAAGTGTCTTTCGTGGACACCACAGTGTCTGATTTCTGGAGCATCTTCCCTCTATAAAGTTCTTTATCTCAGATAGAGAAGTAATTTACTACTACACATAGAACAAGTTTTATAAACTTTTGATATGAAGTCCTCACAATCGAAATTTTTCTAACGAAAAATCTCCAATTTTTGCGGCAGCAATAACATACGTTCTTTCCTACGTAAGTATATGTAGGCGTAGGCGTGACAGTTAAAGTATATTAATAATGGAACTTTTCATCGATAACACTGATTTATTTATGATACCCGGATACCGGTTACATACGATTCTATTCTTTAAGAATTCATCATTAACAGGTGTCGTACATAGAATTGTTGATATTTGAAAGCTGAGTTTTCATCCCATTGGATTTGAACATTGAATTTACCCATTGAATGCATCGCACTCTATCTGCGACATGAAGACGACTTTCATTTCCAATAACTCTTATCTAACGAGTGAAAACTATTTAGAATATTCTTCAAACTTCGCGTTTTTCATTTCATTTCCTTCGTAAAACAAGGAGGGCAGCATCCTTTTGGCATCATAACTTTTGGTCGACTTACGAAGTCGGGTGGCGCACCTTTCGCGGATGATCGTCGGGGAGTCGGACCATACGACTGTTGTTCCGGGGGAGTCGTCGCCAGCACTGCCATTTTGGTGTCCCCATTGCTGAAACACGAAAAAACGAAAAAAATCTCACAAATCACCCCAGCGGGGCTTTTATGATGTTTTGGGGGATTTAAAATTAAAAATACTTGAACGCTTGATTGAAGAAACCAGAAACAAAATCCGAGGAAAAACAAAAAAAAAAATTTTTTGGGATGCCCGACGAGTTATACTGCATACACCAAACAGACACACGCATGCGTTTTACATTGGCCCCTTTTCCCTACTAATGCCCTTTAAATCATTGTATATTTTGAAACGTGAAGAAAAAAAAAGAACTTGAAGAACTTGCATTAAAAGATTTTGCATAAAATGAATAAAAATTTTCAATACAACATTTTTTACTAAATAAGTTTTTCAAATTAGTTTCCCAATGACAACAATAAACAAAAAAAATTTTCAATAATCTTCAATTTTAAATGAACAATTGAACTGAAAAAAACGTTGTACATGGGACTAATGTTTGATTACATTTTGTATCTCAATTCAGTGAAACCTCAAATGAAAGGCCCATACCAATAACGCACACGGGAAGTTTTATGCCACGCATTCAAAAAACCAAATTCAACCAGAAGTTTAAAATTTCAGTTTTTAAGTTTTGAGTATATTTTTTAATTTACATTATTCCTGTATATAGTATAATATTGGGAAAAACCGATAATTATGACTTTTAAATATATTTGACTTGACCAGTTATCAGACACTTATCCTATATTGAGTTTTTCAAATTACGAAAAAGTCGAATAATTAGCAAACGTTATTCATGAGAACGAGAGCCAAAAACCCCAAAAATAAAAAAGCATGTTAAAACCACTTTTGGTTGTTTGTTTACGCTGGATGATCGAAAAATTTCCCTTAAAATTATATGTTGAGTTACCCAGCAGTATGGGTCGATGTTGTTGGTATGCAAAAAACAATGTTATTAATACCCTCCCAAGAAATCGGTTGTTTGCCGATATAGGGGGTTATAGATTCCATTGCATGCAAGAATAGTACGCCCCCTTTCAGGAATAACATTTCAAAACAACATCATTCTTGGTATGTTTTTTCCTGTACTTAGGTTTTAAAATATGCCAAATACTTATCTTAAGTGCATGGAACAAATAGTTGCATCAAAATTTTTCAAGAGGGTAAGTTTAAATGTAAATTGTTCTGTGGTATTATGCTGGTGGTCAGGAATGATTTTGGGATGCCTTTGTTTCTAAACTTGTTGAAAAATTGGTTGGAAAAAAGAATGATATTTTCCCCCGGACGATAGGCTGTATATGACAAGGGAAAGTACAACTGCCCACGTTTTTTTGAGTTCTGGAATCTCTTTCCCTTTTTTAAACCCTAAAAGTTAAATTTGAATTTTACAAAAGGGGAATTTAAATAACATTTGAAAATTAATTTTAGACCCCAAGTTATAGAAAATGTATGCATCATAACATAAGTAAAATTTCAGTTGTTGTTTTTCTAAAAAATAGAACCCCATCCCCCCAGTTCTACTGATCAGAAGTAAAAAGAAGAGATCAAAAAAAGTGGCTTTGAAGCTAATTTATGCCCAGAAAAAAAAGATCAGGGAAACTGACTTCGCTTACGCTGGTTTTGTTTTTCTATGGTTTTCCCGGTTCTTCGTACTGGAGAAAGTACTGAGTTAATTTGTTGAATACTATATGGGGAGTTTTTAAAGAACGGGCCCTTTTTGACTATGAAACACAAAGAGAATGCGACCAGCTAAACCCAAACGGGGCATGTACAGAAAAAAACGGTAGTCATTTTTTAACAGGTACTTTAAAAAAAATTTTATTTACAAGTAATTGGCTTTTTAAGAATGTGACGAAGAAAATACGAATTTTTACCCGGTTTACTGTTTTCCCAAATTAAAGTGCGTAGAAAATAAATGGAATGAATGATCCAAAAAATTTAAAAAAGAAATCAAAAATTTTTTTATCCCGTTTAAATTAAATTTTGCTTAGTTTCCATTCATTACAGCCGTTCCATTTTCCCTTTATAACTTTGTCCCCTCAAAATTTTTTCTGAAGCCGCATTTTGGCAGCCTTTTGGGCAAAATTACCCTCTGATCAGGTTTTTCGACCGTTTTTGATCCCTTTTAGAAATGCTGGGTGACCGTTTTTTTCCCTTTTGGGCATAAATGAACCCCTTTTTTTACGTCTTCTAAATTTAGTGGGGAAAAATTTATTCAAATTATCCTTTTCCATTTTTGAGGCAGGAAGTATTATTCATTGACAAAGGGCAGAAGAGAGATATGAGCCCAAATTTTTGCTGTTTCCCCTTTAAAATAGATTTAATAATAGGAAAGTTTTTTAAACAACCCTTTGAAAAAAAAACGATTTTTTTTATTTAAAATTCAATTTTATTTAGGGTGGGATTAAAAAATTTTAAAAAATGCAAAATTTCCCTTCTTCCCACCCGTCACACAGGTTTCAACTGTTTCTGACGAAAAATAAATAAACCGAAGGCCCGACTTAGATTTCCCATTACGTCTTTGACCGGCAGACCCTAGGACTTTATGGGCAGGTCGAAGTCAGATACAATTAAGAAAGAGCGGGGATTTTTTTTTTGGGCTTTTCGCTTTTCCCCGATCAACATCCGCGAATCCAGGCATTACTTTATTTCTTCCGCTCCCCCCCTTAAACCCTCTGCGAAGACGAACACCGCTCGGATAAAACCCCCGGGGCCCCGCCCCAACTTTTAAAACCCATCCGGAAACGCTAAAACTCACCAACCTTCACCACACCAGGGGAGCTGCTTGAAGGCGGGAAATGAAAACATTTTAAAAAAAATTCCAAACCGAAAATTGAAAAAGAATTACGTATATAAGAACATTGACAGATACGTCAGAAGGCAAAAATTCGAAAAAGTTAATTTTAGCCCCAATAATGAACATATTTCAACTTTTTTGAAAAGAAAAGTTTCTGTTAATTAAATAACTTTTTTTAAAAATTCAGTCTTCACTGGGTTTAACTACCAAATCTGCGAAAAAAATGTTGCGTATAAATATGCAAAATTTTACAACTAACGGAGTTCGTTTTAAAAACATCAAATTGTTGTGAAATATTTCTTCTTTAGTTTGCAAAATGCTTAAAATAAAGTCTAGTGTGTTTGGAAATTTCCCCATAATATAGAATTCTTTCAAATGTGTAATTAAAATATCTACCATACGTAGTAGTACACGAGAAAGTAAAAATCTTTTTCAATCAGGGACGTTTAAGTGGGGGCCCAGGCCCCCCACCAAAAAGGGACCCACCAATTGATATATTGCAATAAATTTTGTCTCTTAACAAAAATCAGGGGGATTTTTTTTTAATTTAGTAAGAAATTATATTTTTGGTCAATTTCTGATTTTTTTTAAAGGGAAGAAGAAAATTTTTTATACTTACTTTTTTAATATTTATATAATGTAAAATAAAGTTTTATTTATTTTTGATTGATCCTTTTAAAACTCTACATAATAAAAACCCTTTTTAACACAGCTTCCTCTTTACTTTAGGGCGGGCAAAAAAAAACTTAAACTTAAGGGAGTTAGGGATTGGGGCAGAATCCTTTTATACCTCTGAATTTTGCCCCCTCATAAAAAGAGATGGGGAAGGGAAAAGGGAAAAACACGATGACATTTCGGGGCCAGAATTTGTTCCAAGATCAAATTGAACTATAATTTGTTTGATTTAAATTATTTTGTTATCTCATTTAATTTGTCACATAATAGTATTTCACATATGAATAATAAATCATAATAGTAAATCATAATTATAATTTTAATTTTATTTAACTTCTTCTTCTTCTTCTTCTTCTTCTTCTTCTTCTTATTATTATTATTATTATTATTATTATTACCCCAAACATCCTAAAAGGCCCCTGGTTAGCAGGGTTACATAGTATGTATTCAATTTCACTAAAGTTCCTCAATTTACTAAAACGATTAATAGCACTGTGGGCATCATCTTCTTTTTTCTGTTCAATCCCGTTGCCTCCATGTTGTTCTCTTGGGGCCCGTCTGTTTAGGTGGGACCAGCTGTTTCATAGCCGTCTTTCCATCTTCTCCTCTGTCTCCCCTTTGGTTTCCCCCCTTACCGAGGGCCCCAGGTTGTTGTAGGCATCCCCGTCGTTGCTTTTTGGGGTTTTAAAATATGTCCTCCCCAATGCCTTTTCTTTTTTGGCTTGCCGTACTGCATCGTTAATTTTAGTCTTTTTCTAATTTCTAGGGATGGTATGTTGTCTAGGAGGTATTTCTGGGGATGGTATGTTGTCCATTTAACATTTTTCGTTCCATTTTCATCTAAACTTTTATAATTTTATTTGTATTACTTTAAAGACCATTTTTGTGACCCATAAAGCAATATCGGCAAGATGCCCAGTCCATTATACCTTTTTTTTGGGGTTTCCCTTTTTTATTTAGAGAATAAAAGAGAGGCTCAGAATTTTCCCCATACAAATTTTATTCTTCTTCTTATTTTTTATCTCCTCTATTTGTAAATGATTTTAAATGCCCAGATAAAAATATTCTTCCCATATTCGGTTGTGTCGTTCCATTTTGTTTGGGGGTTTCACTGCCCATTACTTTGTTTTCGATAATTTCATTTAAAAACCCGATTTCAAAAATTTTCTTTTACATCGATGCTTTTTTTAAATTTAAGGCAAGAGAAAAGAGCAATTCGTCTCAAAACGGAGGTTTTCAGCCCCCTCCGTTCCTTTTACCTGCTTTTTTGGGCCCAATTTATTTTACGGAAACACATTTCAAAAACTAAAAAATAATTTGGGAGATATTGGGTCCCTTGTCTTACTCCTCTCTTAATTGGGAAAAATTTCTCCTTCTTGATCTGTTCTTTTGTTTTCCGTGTGGTTTTAGTTGTTTTTAAAAAAATTAAATATTTTTTGGGGGCTCCGTTCTTGTGCGAAATATAAATGGGTTCACAAGTCAAAAGGGCCTTAAAAAACATCAAAAGCTATGAAACTCCCCAGAAAAAAAGTCCCAAAATTTATCTTCACACCCCCGGGAAAAAATGGACACCCTCGGCCTGGGGGGGGCAGGGGGGGGCGCGTTGACCCAAACGCGCACGTAGAACCACAGTTGTCTGTAATTGGGCAAATCCCCAGGGGTTGAAAGGAAGGAAAACACCCCCCCGGGGAAAAGGGGGGGGGCTATTTTTTTAGCCAGGCGAAAATTTATTTCCAGCGATGGGGAGATTTTTCCTGCACGTTCCCCAACGAAAAAAAATTTCTCAGCGGGGGTTTCCCCCCCAAAATTATTTAAATTGCCCCGAAAATTTAGCTTTTTAAAAATTGATCTAACGTTTTTAATCGATTTGTAACTCCAGTCAAGTGCAATTTTCAGTCTCATTTCAGACACAATTTGGGACCTTCCGGTCATTCTAACGCATATTTCGAATTTTTTATAAAATTAAAAAATTGTTCAAAATTGTTAATTCACAATTTTGGTTTGGGGCATCGGGAGACCCCCCCTTTAGATTTGAAAATTTGGGAAATGATTTATAAATTTTCAATTTTAAAAAATTTTTTTATTGTCTTATCTGAGGGCTTTCGCAACAAAATTCGGAGTTCGATCGGTGTTATCATATTTGTTTCGAGATATATGTATTTGTTTCACGGCAATTTTCCCCAAGAAGCATTGAGGAACAGTTTTTTAAAACTGAGCTAACCTTTTTAAGTGTTAGCAAATTTCGAAATTACGCAGAACGGGCGCGGTCGACATGTTTTAGCCGAGGGAGTGCAATAAGCGCACAAATTTCTCTTTTTTCTTCCACAATGAAGAAACCATCCCCGTTTTAAAGGGGGGCCCAGGGGCCCCGGCCCCCTGTGACCAATGCCCTGTTGAATTTTTAGCGTTCCCCGCTGGGTTATCGCTTTCTAAGGATGCGGCCATTGCCGGCGGGGAACGTTACAGTTCTCTGTCGGAAAATAACGATTTCCCAGTGTTTGGGAACTGGTAATCACTGGATTCTCAAAATATTTGATTGAAAAAATCACCATTGACACAGTTTTTCCCTTTTCTGTTCAACATCAATAAAAACAATAGAAAACCCGGTTTTTTTTTTCTTTTTTATTGAAAACCCAAATATTACAATTTTTCCCTACTAACTCTTATTCTTCTAATTAAGGGAAAACACAGAAACGGTGAGAAAAAAAATATATATATAATTATTGAAAAGCAAATCGATATAAAAAATTCCAGCAAACTGATTTCAAAGTCATTTGTCAGATAATTTTTAATGCAAATTTAAAAAATAAGTAGTGAGGTAGGATTTCTTCCAGCACAAGACCCAACCAAATGCGTCACGATATTGCCCGGGGGCGGGTCACATTTTGAAATGATTGAAGGGTTTATTGTAAACAATAGATTTTTTAAAAGGGGGATTTGCATATAACAGTTTTCTTAAAGGTTTAAAAATTAAAAACAAAGGTTTATTTTAAAATAATCTTAAAAAATGAAAGGAGAAGAATTAAAAAAAAAAAAAAGAATGAAAGAAAGAGGGGGGAAAGATTTTTAATATAAAATAATTTATATAATTTAAAAATTTTTATTTTAATATTTTTTTATTAAAAAAATTTAAATTTAAATTATATAAATTATTTTATTTTTTTTATTTTATATTATAACGATCTAACTCACCGCCCCACCTTTCATTCTTTCTTTTTCTTTTCTTTAATTCTTTTTTCCTTTTTTTTCAAGATTAAAGATGAGGAATTTTTAATTCTAATTTTATTTTTTCCCTTTTGTCCCAAAAACTTGATGATTTAAAATAAAACCTTTTTTAAAATAAATATTTGTTGACAAACGTTTAAATCATTTACTATAAAATGTCAACTAAAACTCACCATGAATAATACATTAGTGTTTAAATTAAATGTTCTTGATCCCAGAAAATTTTTCGAAAATCGAAATATGTTTTTTGCAGACAAAATTGAAAATAAACGTTTTTAAAATTTAGTATTTAAAGAATGTAAATCAATTTTATTGGTGGTTTTCAAAACATATATATTGTCACCATATAACAAAAATTTTTGAAAAAAACCTCATATTTTAAGAGACGGCACGAGATGTTTAAAGACTAAATTAAAAAGATTGGTTGGGAAAGAATATGTATAATTATCTTTCTTAACGTGTATTCTCAGACAACATTCACAGACTAACGAATAGTAATAAAAAAAACTCCCAGAATAGAAAATTTCGTTTCGAATTTTCGTTTTCAGGGGAATACTTTTTCACACAATAGACCCTTTTTTATTAATTGTAATTGATTATATGTATTGAAATAATTTTTCAAATTACAATTTGCCCGATTTTTACAACGATTCGAGGTTTAAGTTCAATTTATATGGCAGAATAAAGGGAAAAAATTGAATATATGTAATATTAAAAATTTAAAAAAATGGAAAAAGACATGTTATTTAATAACCGGGAAAAGGGTATAAAGTCACACAGTTTTCCCTGAACGGTGACCGCAAACCCCAGAGTTCGGGGTTTCCACGTTGGATGTTCACGTGGTTTCTATGGGTCGAAAACTTTTGGGGCCATTTTAAAAAAAGTTTGGAAAAAACCCCAGGGTTTAATAAATTAACCCTTTAAAGAATTTTTTTCAAAATCCAAACCCGATTCGGGCGACAATGGAAAATTAATTTTGAAAAATTCTACAAATAGTTCACAGAGAAAAAGAAGACAGAAGAGCGGGAAAAGGAGAAGAGAGGGCGTTTTCAAATAATAACAAAATTTTTTGGTAACTTAAGACCCCAAAAAGGGGTATTTCCATTAAAACTGGGAAAACGATTTACTGAACATTACATACATTTTCTAAAATTTCTTTTTATTTTTCCCAATGTTTACGAGAAAGGAAAAAATAATATACACTCCCACATAAATCCACCAATTACAGAGCCCGAATTCCCGCCGTCAGAATGCAGGTTTTAAAGTTATTATATAAACAGGGCCCCCCAACTATGGACCACCCCACAACTTCTAAAGGTCGGATAACGAAAGGGGTTTGTTAACAATGCGGGAAACATAATTCCCGAAAAATTGTTTATAATATTTTTTTAATTTTTAGAAATTTAATAATTTCATTTTTTAAAAGGGAAATATGATTTTTTTCCACAATGGGTTACCCGAAGAGGATTAAAATTATGTATCATATGCTAATAGATAGTAATTTGAGTATAAAATTAGGTTTTTTTTAATGTGATTTTTAAAAGGAAACGTGTAAACCTTTCAACCCCTTTTGGGGGAAAGGGGGGCCAGGGATCTAGACTGGGTCTTGACTGAAAGGGGTGGGTGAAAAGGATAACTAAACCCTTTTGGGGATGGGGCAGAACACACTAACAAATAAAAAAACCAATTTAAAAAAACCAATTTAAAATCAGAATGGGAGATTTTTCCCTTTTTTAATTTAATTGTTCTACTAAAATTTTAACATTACTTCTAAAGAACGATATAAAAAATTGGGAGCGAAAAAAGATGCTAATAATAATAAATCATTTTCAAACTGAACAAGGAGCCAACCACCGTCTCTTCGTTGGTAGATGTCATTTTTTTAAATTAAAAAGATCCTTTTCCCCTTTTAAAATACAACAGCTGTTCTTGAATGGAAAGAAAACGATACACTTTCCGTCTTTGATTTTTGTTTGAGGGTACTTTGGGGCCTAAAAAGAAACCCCTAATCAGTATGAGAGTAACGAATGCAATATATTTGAAAGTTTGGAAATTTAAATGATAGAATAAAGTATTTTAAGTTTTTTTTACTTTGGTCTTCTGGGAGAGTGTTTAAATAGGAAGTTTAGTTACGTAATAATAAGAGAAAATGTCTACCTATCTATTATTTGATGAATGAATCAAGATTTACAATGAAAATCTTTAAGAATTCATTCTTTCCCCTATATTAAAATGATTTGTTTCTGCACCGAGTTCGATTTTTGTTAATTTAGATGTGGCCTTTATTATTAATATTATTGATATTATTAATTTTAATATATTAATTATATAATATATTAATATATTATTAATATAATAATAATAATAATAATAATAATAATAATAATAATAATAAAATAATATTTTTTTATGTTTTCCTAAAATTTTTTTTTTTCGTTTTTTTTGATTACGTTGATTTGGAATTTCAGAGGAAGAAAAATTTAACTCAGATGAACAACTGGAAAAATTCCACCAGATCGTTAAAATTGATGTTTGTTTGTTTTTTTATTCAAAATCTGTTGGCAATTAACCTTCATCCTACGGCCATCCCTCCCCACACTTTCTCTTCAAAACAGATCAACGCGCAAAGGGCCCCCTTCCAAAACGGCGATTTAAAAGGTACGCGCAAGCAGCGCATCGTTTGCTTGTCATGATGTATTTCGGGAAAGACGATTGAACAGAGTAAAAGAACAAACAAATTGCTCCAAAATTTGAATCATTTGAATACCACGTTGTTTCCTTGTCGCCAAGTTTTAATTGCGAAAAACCCCAAATTTTCATACTAGAGGAATCAGGAAGAGAAAAGGGGGTTAGGAGAGATCACCAGATACGCAGAAAAGTTTTTTAACCCCTTGGGCGACGAATTGCCGGTGGCGCTAGAGAATGCGATACGCTCCGTGAAGTCACGAAGGTTAAGCGAAACGGGGCCGGGTTCCTGGTTGGGTGACCGGGAACCCGGGGTCTAACGGCGCGGCCCCCGGCCGAAGGGATAAAAGGGACACGATCGCGTAGGGGGCCGACAAAATTAGTAATATTCTAACAGAAAATTACTTTTGGGAAGGAGGAATCCAACTCGTCACAGGTGGTCGGGCCCTTCCTCTTGTTTAATCATTACCATTAAAAATTAGGGAAACATACTATTAGCTATTTGCTATAATCTGCATTGGATTAGATGAATGTAGTGTTAAGGTTTTCAAATACAGAAATATTCAATTTTGTGTTTTGAAAGATCACATGAGTAGAATCACACATCACAAAATACTACTTCATTTACACAAGTACAGACATTTCTAAATGAAGGTATATAACTTAATGTTAATATTTTCAATTCAATTTACCATTCAATAATTCAGGATCATCTTTCTAAAACTGTTAATTTGATGTTTTTACATCAGTATAATATACGATTGCGAGTACATGTGAAATTGCGTTACATTCTCTCTTCTAGATTAGTAAGTGCATGCAAACAGATTTTTTGTAACAAAATTAAATCGCTATCGGGCCTCCTAATATCAATTAGGAATTTAAAACATTTGTTCTTTGTAAATTCAGTAAAATTGTACATTTTAAATTCAAACGTTAACCAACAGAAATTCACTGAGAGTGAATACCACATTTCACCCACTTGCAAGGTGAAATATCATTGCAAATTCTTAATACATACCTAATAGAAACGAGTGAAGGTAATGACATGAAAATGATAAAAAGATATAATATTAATCAAGGTAATAGAAAAAATGAAACATGTAATATTATTCTAGAGATAGGTGCAGGAATATTTCAATTGTTAATGAAAGAGAGCAAAGTAAACTCAGGATGGAAGAGGTTTCAGGTACACGAGTTCGTAAGTGTTGTCAGATGTTTCAAGTGTTGGGGTTTTAATCATTTTAGTGAAGATTGTAAGAAAGAAATTGTATGTAAAGTATGTGCTGGTAATCATGACAGTAGGGGATGCGAATTAAATAAAAAATGTGTGAACTGTAAAGACAAGGTTAGAAGACTAAAACTGACGGACATTTAGACAGATTACGAAGCAACAAAGATTGATCCACTTATTGAAGAATGATAAATGAAAAGAGGGAAAGAATTAATTATACTTATGAATAACAATCATTGAATATACAAGCTACATTCATAACACTAAATGTACAAAGTATTTTAGCAAATTTTGATCAAATCATCAAATACATAAAACAATGCAAAAATAAACCTAGCTTAATGACATTCACTGAAACACGAGCTACGGAAGACATAGAGAATTGGGAAATTAGAATTTCAGGCTATATATATATTAGATGCCAACTTTAGAATCGAAGAAGAACGGGAGTAATCATATTCGTAGTACGGACAATAAAATAGAGAATGTTAAAATGAATATAGAAGATAACAGAGGATCAGTAGTTTGCTGTCTATCCACTCTCCTAATGCATTTGAAAGTGAATTTATTGATTACATTACAAACAGTGTCGGTAGTGATAATGACAATTAACGATTGCATAATAATGGGGGATATTAATATAAATGTACTGAGAAAAGTTACGCCCAGAAGTAGTTAGTAAATAATTTTGAAGCCTTGGGACGAAACCAATGGGTAAAAGAGCCAGCTAGAGTGGATAGTAATAGTCAGACGTCCCCATTAATCCCAGTAATCTCAAATGTAAGCATAAATGTAGCAGTACAAGACAAACCAAAAGTAACCGGTCATGCCTGGGTAGTGGTGAAATCAGATTTAAAAGAAAAAAGTGCAAATCGAAGAGAAAGGATTAAAATACATATAAGGGACTATAGAAATTTTAAAGATGGGAAGTTTAGAGAAATATTAGGACAGACAGACAATATTAGGACATTAGATCTTAGACAATTGAAAACTGAAAATAATGACGAGTTAAGCAAAGAATTTGTAAAAGCTGTTGTAAAAGCCCTGGATGAAGTGCTTTCATTAAATTGCTGACGGGTGCACACAAAATGGAATGAAAGCAAATAATTGTGAAGAAATTAAAATGCTGTGCAAAGAGATGAAGTATAGAAGAGCTAAAATATTGTGAAGAACCAGACAGTGGGAAGTGTCATGGTTTCTATGCATCTATAATAATAAATACTATTCCCGCAACCTCTTTTAAATATGCCTTCCTGAAATTACACAAATAAATAAGCCCGTACGTAATAATTTACCCATGGGTTGCGAAGCACCAATCTAACTAATTTCTTTGAAGTCGTGGGTACGCGAACCGACCAGGGACAGGGAACCGAACAGGGAATCGAAAATAATAATATTACTGCTTTGGGAAGAGGTATGAATTCAAAAATATTTTGCTGGGATTTCCTATTTTGCTGGGATAATACCGTCGGAATAATAACTCGTAGGTTTTCTAGTTAAAATTAAATAACTTCATTCTGAATTTTCTTTCTTTTTTTCTGAAATTTTGGCGAGAATGTTCTCGCTACTTGTAAATAAATTAACAAATAATAACAGACAAAATACATGTAAAACCCTTTTCACAATCCTAACAATAATATTTATAATTAATTTTCTTTGCCTTCACCAATCGAAATTTTCATCATTAAGCAAGTGCACTTGCCAATTTATTAAAACAACAATTAATTTAATCCTGACTAATTTCATGCATGGCCATATTCTCTTAATATCTTAAAATAAAATAACATTCTTGGCTTAATCTGAATGCTTGCTATAATCTGAATAATAAATGTTTATCTGCACTTCCCTTTGCTGTAGTTCTGCAACCTCGCGATCTCCAGCATCCATATCCTAATCCACACTAATTGTAAACAGTAACATCCTCAATTTTTCCGCTCCATTTCAACATTCGAATTCAACACATTTCCATCGACCGCGACTTAACCACCTTCTCGTAACTCGACTCGCCTGTGTCTCAAGAAGTTATATCTTCTGACAACGTTGTCTTTTTTTTTTAAACAAAGGACTTGTTCATTACAATGTACTTTTGTTTTTCTATTTCTATTTGTTACTCAATAAACCTCGCGGTATTGTCACGATTTCCACAAAATGTTCCCAATTAATGATATTGTCCGTGGTTCATTTTAAAAATACTAGTTTCCTTTTATTTAATAAATAAATACAGTTCTGTTCGTCAACTTTTTATAACATCTGACGGTCTTCTCACAATGTATATTTCTTATCATTATGAATTATATTTCCTATTGAACGGAACAACTTGGTGACATGTTTTTATCGTCAAAAATTGCCATAATTATATATGTTGTCGTCCCCATAGTCTATTTTAATCTTCGTTTCCGATGATGCGAATAATTGCGATTTATTACATTTCACCAATGCACCTTCCTTTGTTTGTCCATATCTTCGCATTGCAAATCAAGCGTCTTTTTCTAAAAAAAATAAAAAAAAAAACCATTGGAAGCGTCTTAATAGACCGTCACAGAAGATTATAAAGAAGACAAGAAATAATGCAGTTAAATTAGTTAGAAAAGAAATTAAGATATTATAACAATATTATTGAAGGCACAAAAATAATAGTAAAGAATTATGCAAGGTAATTAAGAAATTAACAGAAGGTAAAACCTGTGATATGACAAAAGATTTGGTGAAATTACTAAAGAAAATATACCAAACAAATTCAATAAATATTTTGTAAGTAGCATTAAAAGATTTGTACAAAATGCTGACGCAGGGAATCTAAATATTTACAAGTAAGGTGAAAGATGATGTGACGAATTTTATAAATTTAAATTGATAAAAAAGGAAGAATTGCGTAGAATTATCTAAGGATTACCAAACAAAAAGGGAACAGACGAGGGTATTACGACAAAAATGTTAAAAGAAAATTATGAAATATTAGAACCAGTGTTATTGAAAATAATAAATAATTCCCTAGAAATGGATTTTCCCGGAGTCATGGAAAACTTCCACAGTAATACCAATTTCAAAAGTGACAAATACAAAGAGAGCAGCTGAATTTAGGCCAATAAATAAGCAACCTATATATGAAAAAATATTAGAAGAAATAGTAAAGAAGCAGTTAAATGACTTTATTGAAAGAAATAAAATTATAGGAAATGAACAATCAGGCATCATAAAAAAACAATCATGTGAAACTGCGGTACAAGCAGTTTTAGACAAATGGAAGATTAATATTGATGCAGGAAAGAAAGTAGGAGTTATCTTTGGATCTCAAGAGGGCATTCGAAACTATTGATAGGACAATGCTTATTGAGAAAATGTACAAGTGCGGAACCAAATATGACGTTAAAAAGTAGCTTATTTCCTTATCTTAACAGAAAGCAAAAGTACAATATAATATTATTATTTCAGATGAAATTGAGTGTAGACTTCAGTGTTCACAAGGGAACAGTTTGGGTCCAATATTGTTTATAATTTACATTAATGTCTCAATCAAGTATATGATAAAACCTTTTTGGAAATGTTTGTAAATTAAAATGTTGCTATGATAACGTTGTGCGTGTAATTGGAGAAACAGAAGTGGGAATTAGATTTAAATCGTAGTGTATTTAATGCAATACAAGATAGCTAAGAGGTAAATAAATTAATAATGAATGTTGAAAAAATTAAATTTATGACTTACAAAATGATATATAATAAAATGTATAAATAGTAAATATAGTAAATAGTAAGTATAGTATATTAACTTTTAAAGATTACATACAATAAACAGTTAAGAAAACAGTACAAAGATTAATATTTTAAACAAAAGTGGATAATATATAAATGGATATACAAGATGTTTGATATATAAATCCATAATTGCACCCCATTTTGATTACTGTGCAACAATACTAGTTGAAGTCCATAAAACTGAAATTAAAAAACTTCAGATACAACAAAATAGAGCCATGAGAGTAATAATTCAATGTAATAGATACACTCCAGTGCTAGTGTATAGATGCTCACACAATTTATGTCACTAAAAGATAATTTATTACAAGATATAGTGTTTATTTTAAATTAATTATAAATCATAAGAGATTTAGTAAACAAAAGGTAAAGAGTGAAGATAAAACATAGAAACCAGACAAACCCAACTTTAATAATTAATTTCAGTAAAACTGCATAGGCAAAAAATAGTCTATTTGACAAAGGATTTGAATTATATAATAAATGACCATTAGAAATAAAAAATGTGAACAAATTAAAGAATTTAAAAGAAAAATTATAAAATATATCAAAGTGGAATATTAATTTTGTAAATAGTTATTAGAGTATACCTATACTTGTTTGTTTTTTAATTTAATTTATTTTAAGTCGCATCAACAGCTAGGTCATTAGTGACTAAATACATACAATATATTGCATTTTACATTTGCTAAAATTAATTTTTTAAAATATTGAGGTTTACAATTGAGGTTACAGTAGAGATGATATGGATATATGTCGATCTGAGTTTTCGTCCAGTTTCCTGATCCATTGAGCAGATGCTGAGATGGCTTGTATTTTTGCTTCTGTGACATAAATGTAGTACAGCACATCTTCTGATTCAATTAGAAATACAATTATTAAATTGTGTTTCCATGTTGTCTAAACAAATAATAAAACCAAAATTGTGTATTTATCCTTGAAAATAGATTTTATTACATGAGAGTTTTTTCTTTTTTCTCCTTTACATTAAAATTTGTTGTATTATCCTTGAAAATAGATTTTATTACATGGAGTTTTCTTTTTCTCCTTTCAAGTTAAAATTGTTGCTATTTATCCTTGAAATGATTTAATTACACATGGAGTTTTATTTTTTTCTCCCTTTCAAATTCAAAATTTAAGTAGTATACTTGGCTTAGTGTAGGGATCTAGAATTTTAGAAAATGTACACAATTCACTTTTCCCCATGGCACGTCATACGCAGTTTTTAACTGTTTTTTTACATGTTGAATAAATAAACAAAACAACGTAGAAAATTACATAACTATTAATTACTACAAAGGAATGAAAATTACGTTGTTCTATTACAGTTAAATATTCCCTGAAATACCTATTTCATTACAAATTTTAAAACATTACTTTGGTAAGTAGTATCCCTTAGAATGGTACTAAATCTTTCTTGTAAGGTGAGGTCTACAGAGTTAGTTGGGGACATTCCTGGAGGATGAATTAATGTTGTAGGGCGATTGAAGAGGTACATACTGGGATGGAATTTTTCTCAAATATATGTCATGGAAAATTTGGAATAGCTGATCTGATGCGTGAAGAGTTGTTGTTCGTGAGATTTTCATTAGTTTTGAGAACCAAAAAATTCACCCAATTTTCTTATCGTTATTGCTTTAGAGTTGTTCCATTGGTTTTACCACATCTTTTTCATGACTTTGCCAGTAAACTACGTGATACTCAATTATGTAAGACATTTTGTTGTTTACTTTCTTCTAAAGTCAATAAGCAACAGAGGTGCAGTTGATCTACTAATCAGGTTCTTACCTTCTAGTCTGTAATGCTGGATCACCTGAGTTGAATATATATACCAGCTGTCACTTTGCAGATTTAAAGTAAGTTGGTGTAGATTAATAGTAGGTGATTACTGGGTGAAACTATTTTTAGTTGGGTTGGATTTGGCAAGGTTCATTGCCATTAGGAAAGCATAATTATAAGCGCTATTTTTGCTAGCAAAGATCCTAAACTTGATGTGAAAGGTCTTCCATGGAGAATGGATCTATAAGCCCAGTTTATCAGTTTCCAATGTGTCTTGGATACGGACAATATGGTGATTTTGATATTTACTGATAATCTCATTAAGGACAAGGTCAACGTTGAAGTTGTTCAAGTTGGAATTTGAGGGATTCTTGGGAAAGGGATCGTCAGAAAGTTTAGATGTGACCCAGGAAGGATATTTTGATGTTCTGTATCTTCCCACTGATATGTTTGGGGTTGTGAGCCTGATTATATCTTTGGTGCTTTCGTAAAAGGTTTTTGGGTATGATTCTGGGTGGATGGGAGCAGATATGATTGGTGGGTTAATGTCATTGAGTATAATATTGTTATTGGATGAGGAGGCTTTGCTTATATATTTGTTAGTCAGATAATCCTGTCGAAATTGCAGGGTTGGTTCCGAGGCTTCGATAAGGATGCTACCTGTTGGCGTTGTCTGGAAACATCCAGTACATATCCTAAGCGCTCTATTATGTACAGGATCCAATTTTTTGAGTAGGTTCTTTTTGGCTTTGTTATATATTACACCCATGAGTCGATTTTACTGCGAACACTGGCATGAGAGTGAGGAGCAAGGTATGTTTGTCTGCCACAGTTGTTATAGATCATGCATTTTAGTAGATTTGTTCTTCTTTTGACATCAGTGATGAGATCTTAAATGCGCTCTTTCCATTATGCTTACATTAAGAAATAAGACCAAGGACTCTAGTTAGAATGGGCCCTTCTTATTGCTACCTCTTCCATTTTAAATTAAGATCTCCAGCTATATTTTGCCTAGATATCAGGATGCATTCGGACTAGGTTGGAGATATTATGAATCTAGGCTTAGAAAACATTTATGTATTGAGTTCAATGCATCTTGTCTGTTCGCATGGTGCAGGGTTCTTTCCTTTACTGAGGATTATCATATTGTCAGCATACTTGCGAATGATCGTAGGTGATTTGATATTCTGACCAGCATCCTTAATTGAAATGAAAAATAAAGTTACACTTAGGGTGGATCCTTGTGGAAGTCCATTCTCAAGCTTCATTGTTTCAGATAACTGGTTATTGCTTGCGCCCAGGAATACATGATCACTAGTAAAATTCATGATAAAACTAATAATGTTACCATTAATGCCGATATCTTCAAGTATACATATAACTCGGGTATACAAGGCCATACCGTACGCCTTTTAGGCATCTGGTTGACAACGACATGTCTATTGTGGATGCTTTAGTGATGTGGTGTCCACGCTAATAAGATAATGATAGAGTATAATGCAGGTCTAAAGCCAAGTTGATTATCTTTAATGATGTTATAGTGATTTAAAACCCTCTTAAACGTCTATCAATAATCTTTCCAATTATCTTTACAGGTTACAAATTAGAAATCGGGCGATAATTGTGGGTTGGATCTTGCTTTGCAGGTTTAGGAATGGGGACAACAGTTGCTGTTTTCCTTTATTGGGGAAGGTTTTATATTTAAACATAAAATTAAAAATATTTAGGAGGATTTCCTTGCCTTCTACAGGAAGATTCCGTATGAGGATGTTGGAGATACCATCCGGCCCAGGTGTCGAGTTATTTGTCACATTAATAACTTCGTTTACTTCCTACATTGTTATTGGAACATTAAGTAGGTCAGAACGTGCCGATGGGTTTTGGAGGTAGTTGTTATAGGAGTCTTCAATTACATTTTTAACCTTCAAGAATTCTTTATCATAATTCGCTGAACTAGAATTGGATTGGGAAAGTTTAGAGCATGTTGGCAATTGTCGCAGAATCATTAATTTTGTTCTGAGTTGTAAAAAGGGATGTTATTTAGTTACTTTGGCCCATGCATGAATGGACTTTATTTTCTTCCATAGTTCAGACATATTTGTTTATGATTGATGATACATAATTAGTCCATGATTTCATTTTCGACTCTTTGATAATGCTTCTGGCGTGGGACCTAGTTTTCTTGTAAACAGTCTTGTTCTCTAAAGTTCTTCTTCTTTTGAATTTATTGAAGGCACGTTTAGCTGCTTTGAAAGCTTCCAGCATTCGTTAGTTGTTCCACCAGGGGACTCTCTTCTTAATAGATTTAACCTGATAAGAATCAATGGCAGTGTGCAGCTCCTATGATAATGTTGGTAAAATCTTGGACTATGTGATTGATGTCAGATTCATTCTCCTCCAGATGAAAACTAAATGAGGCAGAGCTAACGATTTCTTGATACATGGCCCAGTCAGCTTTGTTATAGTTCAGCTCGCTGGTAGGAGGGAAAGGTGTGTCACCAGAGCCGGGTAAGTCAATATCAAAAATGAATGGATAATGGCCACTGTTGTATCGATATTCAAGGACGTTCCATGAGCATTTTGGAGCAAGAGGGGCCGATACCATTGTTATATCAATGGCACTAACTTTGCCGTTACTGGGATTGATGTGGGTGGGTCCTCCTGTGTTTATAATTATCAAGTCAGAGTCTTCTGCAAATGCTTCTATTAATATACCTCTTCTGTCGGTCTTAAACAGTCATCATCCAGTATGGGGCTCATTTAAGTCCCCCAGAATCAATAGGGGTTTTGGTAATGGTTTTAGGATGTCGCTGAGCTGTAAGTACTCAAGTTTATGGTTGTTAGGGATATATAAGTTACATATATTAATACAAAGAGTGCTACAACCTTCACCATAACTACCTCAGAGTCAGATTTTATCATAAGGTTATCAGCCAAAATTGAAGCTTTTAAATATATGGCTACTCCACCAGAAGCATGATCAGTGGTTCTATTTTTAAAGAAACATTGATAATTCTTAATATTAGCTGAGTGATTAGCCTTGGGGTGGGTCCTTACCAAACAAATGATATCTGGGTCAAAATTGTTTGCATAATAGTTTGCAGATACTCAAGACGACAATGAAGTATCCATTAATATTCCATTGAAGTATCTTCATTTGTTTTGCTTCAAATTTATTTGTAGGGAATGGTGTTTTTAAAGACCTGGATTAAAAAATTAGTGTCAGGTAGTTTTCCATGCTGTGACATACCAATATGTCACTGAATATACAATATTTATTATAAAATGGCGTCGATTAAAGGGATAAATAATGTAGATATGCTAGCATAGCAACGGTAAGCGAGCCGTCGTCAAGGTCAACATCTTCATGCAGTGACAATCGCGAGACGGCTAGTTAATTTTGCTTATAGAATTCAGGGATTGGCCAGAAAAAGCAGTGACAGTCGTGAAGACGGCTGATTCGTTTTACAAGAAATTTAGGGATTGGCTAGGTACGAAGGTACATCAAGTGTTATCACGATAAACAATCAAAAGATGGATGGTTTTTTGGGGCTGAAAGAATACGAGACATTTACATTCTGGCTTGATGCCGTGCTCATGAACGGATCATATCAGGTAATGTTAGGAGTTTTTTTTCTTTGGTGGCTTGGCATCTACTAGGGAATGGATATTGAGAGAACATCAAAATTTAGATACTAAGTGTGACAGTGGAGCTTAAAATGTTTCCGTAGTAGATCAGGCTTCATTTGAGTCATCTCCCGATGCGTCTGGGGATCTTATCAGACAGGCGCGCCTCATGAGCGTTCCTGATACGCCTGAGATGTGACTCTCACTTCTCCACCAAACGTCGGTCTCAGTTAACTAGATCCAGACTATCTGGTTAGGGAGAAGAGTGATATCTTGTTAGGTAGCATGCTATGCTGTGCCATATGCTACATGCCACAAAGGTGACGTGGCTACTGTAGATTTTCGCCTTCGAAAATTCCTTGCACCTCGACAGGATCGAACCCGCGCACTGGCAGTTTCAGGGTCCGTAAAGCTAACCACCTCACCCATCGAGGCACGCGGGCGGCTAGCACTATCGCTCGGGAGCCTGAGGGCACTCTCACCGACAATTTTGTTTTGAAATGGGGTCGAACGGAAGTTTCATTCCAGTCAACGCCAACGATGTCGCACTTTCGACACACTGGATTGTACCAGCTAGATCATACACCACTGTATGAGGTAGCAGCTCTGCTACTCCGTATGGTATTTCTCCAGTCAGATTAGACAAGGCGATTACGGGAGCCGTACCTTATCAAAGGCCACCGACCGCGGGCGATCTTTTCCATCCTCATCTTGGCCTTCCTCTCCTCTCATATGTACACTTCCGCACTTCATTACCACACATCCAGGAACCTAATTATCACCATTCGATCAATCGATATGTTTAGGAGAAATCTTAAAATTAATTTGAGCGCTGATGCTGTTCACTGTGCAATGAGAGACTGTGCCTTCGATCGTACTCCGCATAGCATTTATCTCTATTTTACACGCGTAACAATTTGTTAATTCTTGTTCGTATCATCCTACCCAGTGTGATTTACTTATGATGTGATGATAACTTATGATTTAGGTCTGCGAGGATTGCTGGCAGGGACAGGTGTTTCGGATACAGCATGAACCAAATTCTTTGCCCCCTCCTACACTCCACACACATTGGGATTGAGCGGCTACTCTTCGGAGCCTGGGTTTCCTCTACTTATTGTGCCTTTCGGCAATGACGTGAGTACCCCGGAAATCTCAGGAAGGCAGAGTTCTCAATTTATCACGTTGAGGTCAAATTTAGTGGATGTTGAGATGGCCGTTACTCTTTACACAGGGCCTTGAAGTTCCTAATATTGAGAAATGTGGCAGCCGCTGCGTGGTGATAAACCCAGAGAGGAGCCACTCTCCCTTCCCAGCGTTGCCCAATGGAGGTCAGGCTGAGAAACCCATCTGCCAAGGGTCGAGTGGACACGATCGAGCTTGGGTCCATCAGGAACCAGGTTGATTAAACCAGCCTTCTCCACCGAGGGCTGGGTGAAGAGGCAACAAAGAAGAAAGAAAGGATACACTTCTTATAGTATTTTATGAAAATGGTGATCATGAGTTTGATGTATTGTTCTTTCAATAATAGAGCTTTCACTGATATTGACAAATTTGTTTTGAGTAAAAATAAGTTCTAATTTATAGTTTGTTGCAGGTTCAAGAGCATCTCAATTGGTAGAATAATGGGAACGCAGGCCTGTGTTTTCATATATAAAGAAGAGGACCAATTAGTAACGTGCTTACTGCCACCACTTCTCTAACCACCAACATCTCCATGGCTACCATCGTTTCAATTTGATCTCAAAATATATATTTAGATTCATTAATAGTTGGGAAATAATTTGAACGTTTTAATCCACCGCCTACAACCCAAATAAAGAAGCTAGTGGAAATGCCTTCAACCTTTACTCTTGGTATTATTAAAATTAATCATTCTTCCATTAAGTGTTATTACATTGAGTGCTATTCCTCCTGCCAGGGCTATAACTGAAAAATTACTCAGATTTTAAAAGACGTGCATGGCATTATTTAAAGATCTACAATTGAATGAAGTTATGCAGAAAAATTCCAAGCCATAAGAATCAGTATGGTTGAAAGATGTCTTGGAAAGTTAGGGTTCGTATGAAAATTTCCAGCAGCAAGGGTTCACTCCGAAAGTTAGATATTTGACAAATGTAGCTGTAGAAAAGTTTTAAATATTCATTACAAGTAAAACAGAAAACACCCATAACGTAGCTCAATGCGTTCGTATGAGGCCTTGAAGAACGAAAGGTAAACACATTCTGGAACAATAAATCACTTTTCACTGTGAATTCGTTATGGAAGTTTCTTTCTTAAAATTGGAAATGTTATATATTTACTAAGATCTATACTTGTACTCGTATATTTGGGGAACACGCAAAAGAAATGCTACTTTTACCATGCCTTAAAATAAAGTTCACCACATATAATGTGACATACCAATATGGGGACATGGTTTATTACATAATATTTGTCGTAAATGGGCGAAATGGTTAGGGCAAATAATAGACAATATGGCGCCTTATAACGACGTCGTGATTGTTGTCAGGATAAACAAACATTCATCTGACCGTGGGTGGCGGCGTGAGGAAATATAAGTTGGTTGAAGAAGCGTCGGCTGATTATTAAAACGGAGTTTGGGCATTTTGTCGAAATAAAGGCAAGGCATTGTGGGTTTTAAAGGGAGGATAAAACTCATTCGGTCTGCATGTGGCGACGGTGAGCAGTTCAACTCGCGAATAGATTAATTTGTGCATGTTAGGACTTTGAAATATTTTCATTAATGGTAGAGCAAGAATCGGACTTGAGGACATATTCGGACTCTGAATATTTTCATGTAGAACAGAAGTGAACTTGTGATACTTCTAAGATTGCAGAACGATGTCGAGTTCCGAATATGTTGCTGTGCATCAAAATAAGACTTGAGTTTTGCGAGAAGTGAACTCTAATCATTCTTGAACTTATAAATGTATGCAGTTCTAGACGATACCGGACTTTGCATATTTCTTGCTAGAAACGGAAGATAGAAACTGAGAGACTTGTTTGCTGTGTAATCATAAAAGCACTGGATATTTTGACGGTGAGAACGGGCATCAGACATAATATAGTGGAGCTGGAACAAATATTTGAGTGGTGCAAAGTGGTGAATCGGCGGTGTTCGTTTTCAAAGAAGAAGTAGATTCGTATTATTGGTTCAGGGACTTGGGCTTCGATAGAGAGGAAGGCGTTTATTCGAGAGAAGACCACCAATCAAAGGCACGCAAAAGACCAAGATCGCCGTAAAAAGGTTCAGGCGAGTCATAACTAAGTTTCTGGATGTAATTTTTTCCATTTTTGCATTGATGTTGCTGCATTGATAAGAAATAAATATTAAGTTTCTCTTAAAAGAAAGATAAAATGATTTTCATTGGCCAATTTAAGCTAATAAGTAGCTAGATCAAATAATCTCTGTTTTCCGATTCCTCGCCATTCTGTATAGATGGCAGATCGGGTAATCGGCTATTAATAGATAATAGCGATTATTTCTGACGTGACCCATCGACCCAGCTAGCGGGATAATATTCAGTTTTTATCAGAGTAATAATAGTTAAATATTATCGTAACCTTTCCTGGCGCCCACCTATTGATTAGTTTGGGCGGGTTGATGGAGTCTCAACCCAATAATTGTAGCAGATGAGGGTATGTTTCAATAATTACAATCACTGATTTCTTTTGTGAAAATGCACATGTGTAAAGAGACATGTGTGAAAAGACACATTGCTAGAGATACACTTTTCTTACACCTCAACAATACTTCAGTAATAATCTTTGTATTTAAAAAACCTTCACATGCACTTTCTTCTATTCGAGCAAAACATTTCAAGAAAAAATTTATCATTGTTCCAGAAAATGTTGAAAATGTCATAAGAGCTTCATGTAAAGTACGCCTCAAAAATTAAAATATCTTTGAAACAGCAGCAATGTTTGCGCGCACGAACACGACCATGACAGGCGCTATGCTAAAGTGAATTGGCAGTTAGTTGGTGAAAGTTTCTAATCTAACAGGGTTACGCGTTCGAATCCTCATCTAAAGACGTGCTTAGCTGCTACAATTATATCTCTGGTTAAGTCAGAGGGAGAGGGCGGTGTAATGCAAACGGTGATTGGTCCGCAACAAAGTTTATTTATTTATTTATTTTACGTCAAAAAAACAGGTAAAAACTGCGTATGACGTGCTATGGGGAAAAGTGAATTGTGTGCACATTTTCAAAATTCTCTGATCCCTACACTAAGTCATATACTACTTAAATTTTGAATTTTTGAAAGGGAGAAAAAAAAAACAAAACTCCCATGTAATAAAATATATTTTCAAGGATAAACAAGCAATAAATTTTGAATTTTGAAAGGGAGAAAAAACACAAAAAAAAAACTCCCATGTAATAAAATCTATTTTCAAGGATAAATAAGCAATCAATTTTGAATTTTGAAAGGGAGAAAAAAAAACTCCCATGTAATAAAATCTATTTTCAAAGATAAATAAGCAATAAATTTTGGCTCTTATTACTTCCTGCCGCGACAACATGGAAACGATAATTTGAATAATTGTATTTCCCACTGAATTCTAGAAGACGTGCACAGAAAATGAAGTTACATTTATGTCCAGAAGCAAAACAAGGGGCCATCTCAGCATTTGCTCAATGGATCAGGGAAACTGGACGAAAAACCTGATCGAGATGGGTTTGACAGAACATACGCAGCTAAGGTCTAACAGTTTTGCTTCTTATAGAAAAAATGCTCATATAACCACCGTTTGGCGCTTTGGAGCGCTCTAGTAGGATAATTTAGCAACATAATAATTGATTAGCGCTAAAAATTCCAAAAACATGATGCCAGAGGGCTCCAACAATTACTGAGCGCGCACAAACGCGACAACAATGAGCGAGTGCTATGTGCACAAAATTCATTTGGCAGTTATTGGATTAAAAGATTCTTATCCCACAGGGTTACGCGTGATACATCCATCCATTCACCTGTATTTAAAAATCAATTTTCGGGAACAAAATTGCAAGTGTATCCTCTCTATCTACCGAGAGAGGTGTTTCAACTGATGTCACTGCAGTGCCTTTGACCGGGAGGTACTAGTGTTCGAGTCCCAACGGCGTTGTCAAGATTTTCGTTACTAGATAGATAGCTATAATAGATAGATCGGGTTTAGTCGCTGTCTGGAGAAGAATACTAGCGGCCGGCCATTCTGATCGGCAGTTTTCTGTGTTTTTTTTTCGATCAATATTCGGCAAATGCCGGAGCAGAACTCTATCAAACGGGTCACGAATCGCCTGCGATCTTTTCTTCCTCTTTCTTGTCATATCCTCTCTCCTTAGTTACACGTACACGTACTTTACTATCACACATGCCAAGAGACCGGTCGGGAGCTCAGAGCTTGTTCCAGCTGGGGCGGTGCCCCGCTGGTGGGGAGATACCAGGTTGGGAAAAACTCCGCTAGCCGACGGTAGGGAGTCCCTGATAATCACCACCTAGCGGGAAAATCACTTCCTCCCGATGGAAACATGCACTACACTATCGGGTCTAATGGCCTTAGTAGTTGACGCACCCGGAATCGTTAAATCAATCTGTCAATCAAAATCCTCTCCCCTTGTACCAATCTTAACCATCTTTGGAACAACTCTAATAGACCTCAATCCTGGCTTGTGTGTGCAAAGTTTCAGCCGAAGAAGCTTTAAACACGCATTTTACGACAGATATCCAATATCATTTTGGGGAGGTGATTCCAGTAGTCTCAGTACTGGAATGTCACGGCACTATATGAAGTTTTGTAGAAGTTCCTACTACGTTTCATGCTTTCTCCTCAAATTTTCCTTACTAGAGACGCCGGTGAGGTTCGCTTTCAAAGACGAACAGATTGTAATAGACTTTAGTTAGAAAATTTAAACATCTGGAAGATCTACCGAGTGATTGTCAGTAGAATAAAAACTCAAGGCGATTATTTGAATGTTCATGGTACGCAAACTGTTGTGTGGAACTAGTGTGGCGGGATAATTGTCTCCATGTCCCTTGTGTGAGTCTGTGCGCCTGCAACGGCACGTCGGTCATTGCCTGGAGGCGCCACGGGGTGCAAACAAACCATTGGAGAGTCGAATTCGCATCAACCGATGACAGGTTTTTCGAGGAAGCAAGAGGTGAGGAACAACTAATCAAAACGCATATGGTCCACTGGAGGAATTTGATGTCAAATCGTGCAGTGTTTAATACGTTCTACATGCTCCTGCTTTCAAATTTCTTCAAGTTTTTTCCACTAGTGGACAAAAAGCGTTTTGATTAGTTGCTCCTCAATTATCGAACGATTTTGTCTTTGCAAAGACTCGGTTCTCCTCAAATATGTCAAAAGCGGGGATGGATTGACAGATTAGCAGCTTCTAGGATGGTCGCTCAATGAAACGCCACGTTTATCAATATTTTTAAAATCGAAACAAATACGTAGAAAAATCAGTTAATTATTATGTTTAAAATACTGAAATAAATATTGTATAATACAAATTAATTCGAATACTTTGTTTTATGGCCACTCGAAGACTCAGATCGCTAAGGAAGGCGTAGACTGACGAAATCGGATCGGCGTTTTAAGTCCTGCCAAGGAATGGTTGTTAACCTGTGTGTTTAGATACAATGGTCTTTTCCACCCAGCGTTCATGACCTTTGGTAACATACTATCTTTTCAGCCTTTATCTCTAAATGCCTTTCAACCTAACCCAGCCTATCTGATTATTTACTCTCCGCTTCCTACTAAGACTAATTCGTATAAATTTAAAAGAATTGATTAATATAAATTAGAAATACCCACTTTCACTTAAATCAAAAAATGGCATTGACCTGGAAATACACAATTTAACAATTCACATTAATTCAACCATCAAAATAGTTTCTACATTTATACCTCGATCCTTCATTAATAATACCTATGTTATTAAAAATTTAATAAAAAGTAGCTTAAATTTGGAGATACTGGCAAACAAATCGTGAGCCCCTGATATAAAAAGGAAAATTAATAAACTATCCAGAATTATCATAGCGCGACTAGATCAATTAAGATATGATAATTTCAGGTAATTCATAAAACAAATTCACCCGTCATCTCGGCACTTATGGACCACAATCAAAAGACTTAAAAACCAAAAACCAAGTATTCCACAACTCACATATGGGTCGACAACAGCAAACACAGATAATGAAAAATCCAACTTAATAGCAAAACATTTCGAAAACTCATTTACTAATAACCCAGTTGTTAATCAGAAGTTCAAAGAGTAAATAGAAAATATTATTAATCTTCAGACTCCTTCTACCCAAAACCAGAATAAATATATTTTGCCTTCAGAAGCAAGAACACGAAATTAGAAAACCAAAACCAAAAGCCTCAGGATACGATAACGCCTCAAATAAAGCTCTCAGGAATTGAGTATGAGATATTGTGCTGGAATAACTGTGATTTACAACTATGGCATTAGGGGCGACTACTTCCCAAAAGCTTGGAAAATCATACAATCACCCACCCTTTACACACCCAACAAAAATCCTAAGAATCCAGAAAACTACAGACCAATAAGTCTGCTCCCAGCTCTCACAAAACTGTTTGAAAAACTAATTCTAAAAAGACTTCAAGAATTTGTAACAGAAAATAATATAGTTCCTACATCACAATTTGGTTTTCGACAAAATTATTCTACCACCCATCAACTTCTAAGAATTACTGAATTCATAGCCAACAGTTTCCATAAAAATCAATACACTGCAGCTATCTTCATAGACATCTCAAAAGCTTTCGACAGAGTATGGCATCATGGCTTATTATACAAATTAAAACAAAAAGACACCCCGGACTACATTTTCAACATAATCAAAAGTTTCCTCAATAATAGAAATTCAGAAGTTAAGTAAACATAACTCAAACATTCACAAAATTTCAGCAGGAATACCGCAAGGCTCGCCACTATCGCCAACCCTATTTAACATCTTCATATCAGATATACCATTTCTAAGTAATTCTCAAATAGCCCTTTATGCCGAAGATACCGCACTTTTTGCCAAACATAATGTCTTAAAAACAGCCATCAATTACCTTCAGGATGATCTTAATCTATTCACAGACTAGGCAGATCAGTGGAATATCAAAATCAACCAGACTAAAACACAAGCAACATTTTTTTTCACTACGACAAATTAAGCCTCACACAATTAAAAATAAATAATATGTCCTATCAAGTGGTGGATAAATCCCAACCTATTAAATATGTAGGTGTTCTTCTTGATACCAAACTCAAATGGAATAAACATTTGCAATCTACAATCAACCAAACTAAAGCAAAAATGGTACAACTCTATCACAATCTCTTTTATTTCAATCAATAAAAAATCTAATCTGCATTTAGATACTGGAAAATTAATTTATACATCGATTATACGACCAACGCTTACTTATGCTTGTCCAATTTGGAAAAATACCATCAAAACTAACCTGAATCACTTACAAAGTACACAAAATAAAATCTTACGAAATATAGTAAAAGCACCATGGTTCATTTCAAACACGCCAATACATGACAGATTGCAAATCCCGAACACGCTCAGACTTTATAACAAATGAAGCCCAAATGACGATCTACTTTAATTTACAATATGTGCCAAAGATTTCAATCTAGGTCAAACCGGAGAGCTAGGTCTTCGAATAAAATCAAAATTTCCAAGAGACTGGTTTCGTCCCCCATAAATGAATATTGTGTGAATAGATCAAAGTTATAATTTTCTATTATCTGTCCTTAAAATGTCTATTAAAACTGAATTTCTTAGTTGCCCGACAGGGTGCCATGATTAGAGTTATAACCAAATGTTAAGAAGGATCTAGTGAAATTAACTCCTCTGAAAAAAACATGTATTGATGAAAGATAGGCAAATAAACTAAATAATAATAATAATAATAATAATAATAATAATAATAATAATAATCATGGTGCAGAGGTACTACCAGAGGAAATTGAAATGGCGCACAACTTGCAATATCTCCACCTTGTTATATATTGTGCTGCAGTTGTAGTAATAAAATCCCTGGGAATAGACTGTGAAAAACTGTCAGGAAAAAAGCAAAGAGGCCGGATGATGCCACCTTGGGAGAGGCGTCTCGTCAGGAACATCAAAATACTGAGAGGTGATATTGCCCGTATGATGAGTTATGCCAATGGTATTCGATCACCAAAACTTGTGAAGCTGGCAGATCGTATTATGAATATAAGTAAAACGCATACTCAAAGAGATGAACCCTAATAGCAGTACAGCAGTGCATTGACACGCTAAAACAGAAGACTATCAGTATTAACAAATCGATTGTCCAGATATAGAACCAGCAGAAATAGGAGGAAGAATAACATTTTGTTGAAAATCAAGAAAATTTTACAGAAACCTGGGAAAGAAAGGAAGAAGGCAATTACAAAGTTATATCCAACACGAGCAGGTGAATGATTTTTGAGTAAGCAACTTTCCGATCCAGCGGAATGTGATGTGAGCAGGCTGGATTGGAAAAGAGGAAGAAACCTTTGTGAACATCTGCAGATGCATTACCAAGAATTTACAACTGAAGAAGTCAGTGAAGTAATCAAGAACCTATTGAACTGGAAAGCTCCAGGACCAGATAAAATTCATAATTTTTCGTATAAAAGATTATGGTGCACTCACCACAGGCTGGCTGAATTGATCAATGCTGGCTGAATTGATCAACAACCAGATAAGATGCCAGAATTTCTTACCCAGAATTACATTTCTGATATCAAAAAGATCCACAAAAACAAAGAAAGATCCAACAAAGTACCGCCCTATTTCTTGCTTGCCAACGATGTATAAATCATTACATCATTGCCTTTCATAACGGATATACACCCACTGTAGAGACAACGTGTGTGCAGTCCAACAGAAGGCTGTAGCAAAGGCTCCATGGGATGCAAGAACAATTAATCCTTAAATTCAGTAGTGTGTGGTCAAACATATGCAAAACATCGCAACTTGTTCATGGCCTCTATTGATTACAAAAAAGCCTTTGATTGTGTTCCACATACCTGGCTGATAGAAATACTTAAGATCTATGAGGTTGATACAAAAGTTGTCTCCTTCTTGGAGACATGTCATATCGAACTGGCGAACAAAGTGTCCCAAGTTCTCCTGTTGACAACATCCAAACTGATACAATCAATGTGCGAAGAGGTATTTTTCAGGGAGACTCACTAAGTCCCCTCTGGTTTGTCATCTGTATGAATCCACTATCTAATCTCTTGAATTCCACTAAATGTGGATTTGGAATTAAATTGGAAGCAAGAATGATGTATCGCATAAATCTACCTTTTATGTATGGATGATTTGAATATATGCTTCGACAAAATATCTAACGACAATATTGAGTATTGTGGAATCATTTGAAAAAGTATTAAAATGGAGTTTGGCCTGGAAAATGTCGAACATTGAATATTTAACTGAGGAAAGCTCCAAGAGGAACCTTTAGACTTGAAAATAAACAGTTGATACAAACGATGGAACTGGCTGAAACGTACAGATACCTGCAAGTGAGGCAGGCAGGCACGATGACCAAAGGTAAAATGAAGATGAACTTGCAGAGAATTCTTCCGAAGAACCCAGCTCCTGAAATAAAGTTGAATGGAAGAAATATCATAAGCTATTAACACCTACGCTGTCCCAGTCTTAAACTACTCATTTGGCATTGTGGGGAGCAAAGCGGCATTTGAGAACACAGGAAAATGAGGTTTTAATGACAGAAAGCACGCATGCCATCCAAAATCTGCAGTCAGACGTATAACACTTCCGAGAAATATATGGGTGGAAGAGGACTCACAGACATTGAAACCAACTGTCGTGGTAGAAGAGCATGAGAATGTATTTCACTCACGGCAAATACATCAAACTGCATAAAGCAATTTGTAAAGCAGATGTCTATACTCCGATAGAGCTGTCGAGTCAGGATGTTGCGGACTTCTCAAGCAATGACGGCCAAAAGAGAGATTTATGGATGTCTAAAGCTCTTCATTGAAGACATCCACATGAGATGAGCCAAGAACATGTCGATTTGAAAGCATCGAACTACTGGCTTATATCAGGACAAATCTTTCCAGAAACTGAAGGGTTTATGTTGGCTATTCAGGATCAAGTTATTCAACGCGTAACTATTGGAAGCGAATTGTTAGAATAGCAATGTGCAGAATGGTTATGTCGTTATGGTTGTCAACAATTGGAATCAATTCATCATGTTACCTCAGGTTGTACACGTTTGGTAGGCCAGTATAAAAAGCGACATGATTCAGTGGCCAAATTTTACATCAGAAGCGTTGGCTCAGAAATGTCGTCTTCTGACTGAAAATAGATTACCGTACTTTAAAGTACCAACCTATGAGTGTTCACCAGAGAACGAAGAGTGGCGCTTGGTAGGATAGGAGCTATCTTAACAGACCAGACAGTGATTCACAGCAGACCAGATTTGGTTGTGATTAACAAGTGTGAGAAACATGTCATGCTTATTGATGTTTCTGTCCCAAATACTGGCAACATTCAAAGCAAATACACTGAAAAAATCAGTAAATATGCAAATCTTATTGAACCCATTGCGAAACAGTGAAATATGAAAAGAGTCAACATTATCCCGATAATTGTTTCAAGCACCGGAGTCATCCCTAGGAGTCTGATGTGGGGCCTTAAGCAACTGGGTTTGAATGAAGACCTGTACAAGCCATGCAGAGAGAGCAGTTATTATTCTTTCAACAAAGATAATTACGAATTCATGAAACAATGTATTATAAATTCCTTTTAAAAAATGGAGTATGTGTGCTTTGATTCTGTATATGTGCAGTTCATTCAAGTAATACCAATAAGATGAGAAAATAAAACAATAATAATAATAATAATAATAATAATAATAATAATAATAATAATAATAATAATAATAATAATAATAAAGCATCTACCTAGTTGAGTGACGCAAGAGGTTGAGTTGGAGGCAAGTGCACATTGCACTGCATCGCCTAAAGGCGATGAAATTCCCTGATTCGTTGTCTTGATGTATGATCGATTAAATCCTTACACCATGATTTCCGTTAACCATTACCCTTCCTTATCCCGGCAGATCTTCACGTTGCTAAATGTCTGGAATATGCGAGATAGACAAACGGGGACCTCGACGGCACTATCAAACACAGAAAGAAAATGGAGGTGGACATAAAGGTTGCTTTCGATAGATGAGGTGGGAGAATCACCTAACACGAGAGTCATTCTCTTTCGGGTTCTACAAAAAGGCAGTCCGACTGCGCGCGTGAACGAATAATTACGTTAACGAAATGAATTAAGTTAAAAATTGAGGGGAAGCGTAACGGAGCCAAGATTTTTAATTTGGGCGAGGCAGTAATAACTAGGGGGTGGATTTTCATGACCTAAAACGTCACCAAAAATGATAAATAAAGTACTCTTAAAATGTTACAAAAAAACTGGACAGATGCACAACTGAAGCTGTTGGACATGTTACTGATACAATCGCGGATTCTTCCTTTCGTTCAAGTAAACTCAGCTTGCAAACTTTTGGTTTGGACTGGACCAGGAAATTTGTCTTTAGTTATCGTGAAATTCGACGAACGGTGCTGATAAGCATCACAGGAATCTTAGATTACACACGATTGACATTACCATTTCAGAGCCAAGAAATGGAATAGGCTACTCAGGAATTCCGTGGAGAACATTTGTTTCATATCGTAAATATTATTTGAAGCAAGTACCATTAAAATGATATTCAAATCGATAAAATCCCAGAGAAATCCCAGAAAAGGGTAAAACAACGACTTATTAGTCGAAATCGAAGAAAATGCAAAAAATGTCATATAAAAATGGGTCATTCCTTTTTCTCATAACATAAAGTGAATGACCATACTAAAAGCATTATTGTAAAGTGGAAAGAAAAGATATTTCATTCAAGAATTCACCCTAAGTAATAATACTGTAACTTTTCGTGGTATGTTCAGCATTTATCGGTCACCATAAAATCTCACGATTTATGCGAAAATTTACATTACTGCGATAGTAAACAAATGAATTTTGTTGCTGCGGCACGTTAGTACGATATCGTGGGATGTTGCTTGCGATATATCTATTTAAACAATATTCGTATACTGTGGTACAAGAAAGATGGATGCAAACGATTATCCTGAACCTAAAGATACCTAAAGAAATGTTAGTTCGGCGAGGAAGCTGGCGCTTCGACTTCCAGAGGCGACACCTTCCATCGCTAGTAGATATAATTACCGGAGAAGAGTTTCATTTGATGGAATGTTAAAACCCGTTGCTAAGGATGTTAAATTTTTTAACATAGAGGTAGGTACAAGTACACTTAACAAATGTATAAGGTTGCGTGTTAACAGCGGAAGACGTATGTGACCGATAAACATCTTAACTAGGGTTGCCAACTGTCCTCCATTTCAGGACAGTCCTTCATTGACGTCAATTGTCCTCTCATCCTCCTTTGTATTTTAAATGTCCTCCTTTTAGTAAATTTTAAACATTTGTTGTCATTTAATCACATGACTAACATCTGCTACGTTGTATCGTTTATTGTTAATTTAAGTGAAAATATAGATATCCTTTCTCTGAACTCTGACACACACCAAGCATGATAGTGTCTATGACTAACGACTAAACTGAAAAAGAGACGTTCAGACCATCTTCATCTGCATTTTGTGAGCGTATCTTTTCACTCAAACCGCAAATGGAGAGAAGAAAGAAATAGTGATGCTAGTCTAGAATTCGTATGTATAAAAAGTATGTTGATAGGGTTGGATGTAGGTTCTTTTCTTGCTTGTGAAATTATCGTCCCTTTTACCTAAATATTGTTGACTGTTGGTAGCCTAATCGTAACAGATATAATTGCATTCCTCATACAGCGACAGTCGCCAAGACCTTTCAATCTGGCGCGACTTAAATAAAAAACAAATGGGGAAGGAACAGATGATTCTAACTCCATCCTCGTATTTGTATCCTGAAATTCGCTATCTTCGCTTCGCATTCATCTGCGATGGAAAGAGTGATGCTAAAAATGCGAAGTGTTACCAACAGCTGAACAAATTAGTAATTGTATGTTTGACGGTCGGTGAAATATATTTCTGGAGGTGTTGAATCTGCCATAAAATGCAAAATCCCGTACAAAGTGCGTAATAATTTCTAAATTGCATTTTATAGTTTCCTTGGTGTTCGCTAACTAGGGATGCAACATCAACAGCACATCGAAAGTTGAAAACATTTAATTTGAGTCTAGCCGTGCTTATTAATTTATCATTAAGATTTAAGTGACGATATAAAAAAAGAAAATAAAAACACATTTTAAAAAACGCATCCTGAAAGACTGAGCGTCTAGGATCATCTCAAGGGCTTCCTCATTTCGCTTGAACGGAGAAGATCACGAAAAGAAAAGGAAGGCCCCACCCCGACGGCCCACGCGTTACCTCTTACGCTTTTGTATTTGTTGAAATTCACAAAAAGCGAAATATTAAATTAGTTTCCCTTATTTCCTGATTTTGATGGGAAAATATAAAAAGCATCAAAATAGTATTTTGTCTCAATGAGTCCTCTCTTAATAATAATTTTCACAGCAAATGCTATAAAACGCTAAATCTTAATTTTTATAATTCTAAAAATGCTACGAATAGTATTGAACGAGACACGGGCAATATCACAAATAAGAATTTTGTTACTTGATTCATATACATAGTTCCAAAGAAACTGTCACGCTCGTATTAAACCAAAACTTTGAAGTCATCTGACTAATGACATAATTGGTCTTGTATGAACAGCCATTTTCATGAAAGTCTACAGCATCAGATTCTTCTGCATCTCATTGCACGACGACACCGTGATGACCTAGGATCAAAGAGTGTGCAGTCAGGCCCAGTGCGGAGTTTCTATGTTCTTTAAGATTCATTTTGAAGTAAAGTCATGTACAATTTTTCAAAAATCTAAGTACGTTTCGCGTAATTTTGCGTGGAATTACGGACGAGAAAGTACGTGTTGCTGGTTAAATTTAAAGTGCTAAATTCTACCATCTACCATCATGTTCTTTAAAGACATTTGAAATAAAGTCATGTACAATTTTTCAAAAATATGAGTACTTTTCGCGTAATTTTGCGTGATTACGGACGAAGAGAGTACGTGTTGCTAAGTTTAAATTTAAAGTGCTAAATTCTACCATCTACCATGTATTCTTTAAGATTCTGTTTGAAGTAAAGTCATGTACAATTTTTATACATAAATATTAGTATTCACGGGATTTTGAGTGAAATTACGGACGAGAAAGTACGTGTTATAGTTTAAATTTAAAGTGCTAAATTCTACCATCTACCATCATGTTCTTTAAGATTCATATTGAAGTAAAGTCATGTACAATTTTTTCAAAAAATGAGTAGTTTTCGCGTAATTTTGTGGAATTACGGACAGAAAGTACGTGTGCTAGTTTAAATTTAAAGTGCTAAATTCTACCATCTACCATGTATTTCTTCAAGATTCATTTTGAAGTAAAGTCATGTACAAGATTTTCAAAAATCTAAAGTACGTTTCCGCGTAATTTTGCGTGAAATTACGGACGAGAAAGTACGTGTTGCTAGTTTAAATTTAAAGTGCTAAATTCTACCATCTACCATCATGTTCTTTAAGATTCATTTTGAAGTAAAGTCATGTACAATTTTTCAAAAATCTAAGTACGTTTCGCGTAATTTTGCGTGGAATTACGGACGAGAAAGTACGTGTTGCTAGTTTAAATTTAAAGTGCTAAATTCTACCATCTACCATCATGTTCTTTAAGATTCATTTTGAAGTAAAGTCATGTACAATTTTTCAAAAATCTGAATTAAATTTCGCGTAATTTTTGCGTGGAATTGGACGAAGTACGTGTTGCTAGTTTAAATTTAAAAATTACTAATTCTACCATCCCCAACAATGGGGTCACGAGATGAAGCGCCGCGATTCCAACGAAGACGTTGCATCGTCCGCTGCCCGCCCGCCCGCCCGCCCGCCCGCCCGCGCCTCGCGGCCGCATGGCGCCCTGTCGTTGCGTGGGCGCCAGCGCCCGCGCGGCCGCCGTTAATCAGGCCCCGTGGGGCAACCCCGCAGACATTTGGGCGCTGTGCACCTCACCTCCTTTCGCACACACAGCCCCTCTTTCGATTCCCCTCGGCCGGCAGATGGCTCGGTTCATGTACTGCCGTGCCCGAGATGCGGAGGTCACAGGGTTTCGAGCCCCGTCAGTGGGGTCAGTCTGGATTTTCGACTCCCTCCACTCCTTTCCTTTTGGCCTCTTTCGATTCCCCTCTGACCGACTTAGATGGCTCCAGTTCATATGCTGCAGTGCCGAGATACCCCGGAGGTCTAGGGTTTCGAGCCCCATCGGTGAGGTCCAGTCTCGATTTTCGACACTTCCTAGGTCAAATTCGCCAATTAATTGTTACAGATAAAATAGTAAAATTTCGTCAAGATAACTGATTTGATACCGGTATCCTTACTATTACTTAGAGTATCCCAAGTAAAACCAATAACGAAGTTGTTATCTTCCAGGCGATACGTCGATGTCGAAGGTTATAGCCTATCCTAACTGCGGCAGTGCCTCGCCGGCGGAGATACCTGGAGGAACAAAAACTCCGCAAGCTGTCTCGGAGGTCGTCCCGGAATCTCACGTTCCAACGAGGGAGGAACAGACCCTCCACCTGGGATATAGCACTCATTACACTCCTGGGTCTAATGGCGCGTCACCGAGCGTTAGCTCAGGCGTCGCTGATGTCACTGCAGTGGCTGTGACCGGAGTCCCTAGTTGGAGTCTCGACTGTCCGGTGTTTCGACACTAGATCGCGTCGAATTCTCTCCCTGTCTGGAGCAGAATTCTGGCGGCTTGCTGCGTCGGTACTTTCCATGGTTTCTCCCATCAACACCAGATTAATGCAGGGCAATACCATGTCTAAACAGACCATAGAGCCGCGTGGATTCGCCTTCTGCTGCCAGCCATCTCAGCCTGCTTACGGCACCATCGGTGACGGGATACCAGTCGGGATCTTACGGCTGGTCCCGGCTGGGACCCGCTGGAGAGATACCAGCTGATGGAAAAAATCCGCAAATCGACGTGGAGTCGGCGCCGACACTCACCGTCCAGCGGGAGAACACCACCACTTCCCAGAATAAAACATACACTACATTTACGGGACTAATGACCTTAGCAGTTGCATCACCTGAACTCACTTATCAATCAATTAATCCTTTCGCGCCTGCCAGCCCATTCCCCGACTCTTTCGGTTCTCTTTCGACCCCATCCCAAGGGACCGGTGACAGGGTTGGGGGTGGGGGCTCTTGAAGATGAGGAAGAGCCATTTTCAGCCCTTGCGTAAGCACAAGGCACACTATTAATACGTTTTCTCTGCAGTATAATCATAATCCAATGAATCTAATATAATCAATCCATTATAATCAGTCTATTCATGTCCTTCGTGCTGTGAAGGCACGGGAAGGCCGCTCGGGCTCATCTACAGGTAGT
Organism: Teleogryllus oceanicus; assembly: GCA_964035755.1. Taxonomy (NCBI): domain Eukaryota; kingdom Metazoa; phylum Arthropoda; class Insecta; order Orthoptera; family Gryllidae; genus Teleogryllus; species Teleogryllus oceanicus. Next base: position 179,078,061 of record CAXIVR010000001.1, read on the forward strand.
TTCGATGCAAGAAGTCGTCAGCCGCGTATTTCCCGGAGAACACTGGCCCGCAGCAAGGTGTGAAAACAGTAGAATTCCATTAACGAATAAATGTCTTCTATTTATTACTTTTAATAACTCTCAAATTTGACTTATCTCTTTTCATTCTACTAATTTCTCTTTCTATTTATTACTTTACAAAACAGTAAAGTACTAGTCTCATTAGTTTTTGCTTTCCAAATTGTCTTTAGTTATCATACTCTATTTACTTATTTATCATTTTCATAAATTTTTCTCGTTTTCTCTTTTTTCTCACGGTACTCTAGTTGCCAGTAAGAAACTTTAATTCCATTTTACTTCCGTATATTTTTTGCTTCAATTCCTTTTATCATGCCTCCGAAGGTAAGCCACCAAGAACAACAAAGCCTGCAGGAAATAAAATCAAGGCCGAGGTTGATGCGGTCTTGGAGCGGACTCTTCATTCGGAGAGCTTTTTGCAATCCCTACACTTTAACAGATGTAGTGACCGCGAAGCTGCAAGAATCATGGCCTTCAATGAAAATCTTATTTTCTCGTTGCAGAAAAAAATTGAAGACCACGATCAAGAGATTCGCAACTTGAAAACAGAGCTGGAGCTGAAAACGGACCAGCTGGAAATGTATAGCAGAAGGAATTGTCTGCGTATATTTGGCATAGAAGAGAAGGATGGCGAAAACACCGACGATATGGTCATTGATGTGGCCAGAATGATAAGTGTAGACTAGTCGCAATGATATAGATGAAGCCATAGAGTCGGTCATAAACTCGCTGGAAAAAAATAGGCCAATTATAAGTAATGTTTGTGAGTTACAGGGAAACGGCGACAGGTCTTTCCAGTCGAAGAAGTTTTGAAAGGCCAGAGAATCACCATTCGCGAGGACCTCACGCACCAGCGTCTGGCCGTGCTGCACGGTGCGATCTTGCGGTTCCAGCTGCGGAATGTCTGGACCGAAGAACTGGTAACCGGTAAATGGGGACCGGTCAAATAGTAACTAAACGGGTAACAGACGTTTCCCGCGTCAAATGATATCTGAGCTTAACTCTATACAATAGCTTTGGGGCGCTCATTTTTTCCTTTCTCCGGAAAGCGTTCTTCCTTGCATTCTCCTACTCTCTCTCCTTCTCTCTCTCCCTCTCACTCGTTTTACTTATGCCCTTTCTTTATTCTTTGCCTCTCATTCAGCCACCTTTGCGCCTTCTGAGTCATAGGCAGTCGGCGGCCGTCTAGGAAATTCCCGTTGTACCGCAATATCCTCACCACCCCAATAAATATCCTCCCCACCCCACAGCCGTCTCAACCTGCATTTGTCCACCCCCCTTCCCTGTCAGCCCCGGCTGCTGTAGACACCACGCCGTGTATTTCTAGGAACTGTTTTTGTCAGCACTTAAATGCACAATCTACTCTTGTCATCACTCACAGATTCAGGAAGTGTAACAAAACATAAATTTCTCGCCTCCTCATTAGCGGAAACATGGCTCAAAAATCATTAAATTCTCAAACCGTTAAAGTCCCGGATTGACTTTGGAATCTGATAGAAAATCCAGCGTTGCTGCCCATGTGATGACATTAACTGCAAAGTTATTTCTCTTCAGTAAATCGCAAAGACCACTTCATGGAATGTAGTGCTGAAGTCATTCTCGCAGGTAAAAATGTCCTGCCCGGTACCTAATTTTACTGCTGCTTTCCGATTGGACAAAAAACATGGGTCATTTTAACCGATGAACAGGTCGAGACATTTTTCGCGCAGTACCAATGTAAGTAGATTTTTTTCCTTTAAACTGTTTGGGGTTCGATGATAAAACAACAAGAGAAGAGAGGAAAAATCAGATCCTACGCTGCTATTCCAAATATCTTTTATTGTTTATTAACCCAGTGTCATCAGCTTTTACAATCGGGGCAAATGCTTGCGTCGATGAAATATTAGTTTTCTTCAGAGGACGTTGCAGATTCAAGATGTTTATGCCGACGAACCATGGCAAAAAGTAATGATCTTGGCAGATGCGAGAAATAATTTTTTTTACAAGGGTTATATTTACACCAGGAAAAGGACTCGGATGGCAAACTCTGAATGAAGAACAGACTTTTCAGAAACCAATGCAGGCAGTTCTTCGCCTGTCTGCTCCAATTCAAGGCACTAATATGAATATAACTGCAGACAACTGGTTCTCGTCTATTCCTTTAGCTCTAGAACTGAAGAAATGAAAACTCACATATGTGGGAACTCAAAAACACAATAAGAGAGAGGTGTCAAAACATTCTTTGCCAAACAAGAATAGAGTCATTGGAGCAACAGACAATGGTTATACTAAAGATATTATGCTTACTTCTAACGTCACTAAAAAGAATAAAGAAGTAATTATGGTATCTACAACGCATTCCCTACCATCCACTGTCCAGAAACTGGAAAGTCCTGCACTGTCGCCTTCTATAACAGCACGAAAGGAGGCGTGGATTGTTTGAATGAAAAATGTAGTTTTCTCCAGCAGTCGGAGGACGCGTCGATGGCCCATGACTATTTTCTTTAGAATTTTGGATATTAGCTGTGTAAATGCTCATATTTTGTATAAGAATCAGAAAGAGCCTAAAACTGTCACAGACTCGTTTTTTTGAAAGTTTGGCCAGGAGTCTTGAAAAGGGAAAGGGAAAGGGAAAGACGGTTACTAAACTTTCCCAACTACGGCAAGACGTGCAAAGAGCATTTGCAAGATATTAGGCAAAGAAGAAATAGAATGTGACTCCAAGGAGGAAGAATTTTAACAGTACGCAAATCTGTTTTAATTGTCCCAGAAATCTCAGGAAAAAACATCTCCTCTTGTAAACAACCAGTGTCCCTAATGCTCATCTGTCATTTGTTTAATGTGAAGACATAAATTGTAAATGTTGAGAATAATATAAAAAAAAGGTTTGTGTTGAATTTGTGTTTGAATTTCCAGCCATTTTGTTTAATAATCTAATTTTTTGTGAAATGTTGTTAGGAGACAAATACTAATAATGGTTATTACAAATTACGAATGAAATTGTAATTGTTGAATGTAAAAGTCACAATATTATGAGCGAGTCAAATTGACTCCGTGTCTGTTTTCGCGTTCCCAAATTTCAAGCCTGTAGTTCGGGTAAAAAAAAGGGCGGGAGGACCACGTCGTAAGAGGATGAAAGGATTCGCCGAAATATAAAAAAAATTGAACTATTTTAAATTTTAAATTTAAACCCGAAAGTTAAAGAGGAGTAGTATCCTCTTGGAACAAAAATAAATGAAACTTACAATCTAAAAATACAAATGAAATAACTCACTTACTATTTACAAATGCATGTCGGTCCAGAGATGAATTACTAATAAAAATCTAATTCTTAAGTCTTAATTGTAATGTACAAAACAATGAAGAAATAATGTATAAAATTAATTAAAAGAATTAAAGTGACTAAAACAAAAATAAACGCCAAAGTGAAACCAAACGTTAATACAATTGGCGACTGTCTGTGAAAGATGCTCTTCAGAATGAATGTCTTTCTTGACACGGCACCTTCGGAAAGAGAATCAGGTACCTGGTTACGGAGGCATTGTATGTTCTACTCGTACAGTTGTAGCCGGTGCGGGAGCCTAGAGTCTTGCCGCGATGCGAATGTGATACACAAGTCACTCTGCCCAAACTGGTGAATATTCAGCACTCAAGCACGTGGACCAGGCGGGGTTGCGCCGTGGTCTCATTTTCACTATCTTACCGCAATAGACGTGACTGCAAATGCGGCGAAGTTTTTCATCACCAGTAACCCATCATCATCAGTTCCCCATTCACCCCGTTTCCCCTCACCAGTAACCCTGGTGAGGCGGGAGTTATTCAATTGCTTAGGTATACATAAGCTCCAGCATTCTGCTTTTGGAGCTGGGGAGGATTAACAAAATACTAACTAATCTAAATATAGAACTGAAAAACAATGCCTCTTTGGGTGACTGACGTTTTAATAATTATTTAAATTAAAATAGAGTTTCAAGTTCGTAATAATGTTCATGTCTTCTTTTTTCTTTTTCTCTAACATTCACTCACTCATTCATTGAGTTGTACATATAGATTAACTATATGTATACCCACTCTCACAGAATATGGGTGATGCCCTGTCCCAGCCAAATCTGGCTTTTCCACAGCGGACAACCATCGCTGGACCCGACCAATCCTGGCGTGAGGCGTATCCGCTCTTATCATTGGCTTTTGCTCCAAGTTTCAGACACGTCCCCTTCCTCCCCTCGAAGATTTTCCTCTAGTTATCTCAAAGGGGCGGAGCAATTTCTGAGGTCAGTGACGCTGCCTCGCTAACGTGAGCAGGGGGTAACAGGAGAGGAGGGTGAGAGGAAGTAAGAGGAGGTAACAGGAAGGGCACAGAAACGAAACGGATTGGTGCGCGCGGGCGCGGGGATCCTCCGCCAATTGCACTAGACGTTGGCCTGAACCCCGTGGCCCTGACGAACCAGGGCGCGGTCACGGAAGGGGGCTTGACATTTTTATCGAGTTCTTTACCATGAAAATGAAGTCAATTTATGGTATCTAATATTGTGAGAAATTTGTGGCAGATAAATTAATAGTATTGAAAGTTTTGTTTCTTACAAACTATTTTAAAATGCTAATGGTTCTAAAGCAAGGAACACTAACTATTACATAATTTTTCAGGAAACACAATATAATGCTTTTTACATAATATAAAATTTCCTATAAAAGCAAATTGAAATTCATGTTCACGTTTTTAAAAACCTTGTATTTTGACATTCTTACGCCTTTATTAAATGCAAGCAATACATACTTTTTATTACGCATTATGAAAATGTAATGGCCCGTTTTTTCTATATGAGCAGGTGCATGCAAACAGTAATTTCGTTAATCAATTAAAAATCACTGCCGGATGTCCCAAGTACATTATCATTGCAAAATTGCTATTGTAAATATGTTTTAGACTATTTGTAAAATTGATGCAATTTTATAGTGATAATCGGTGAAAGGAACTGGGGAAAACCCTCTCATTAGAAATATTTCGAAAATATAATTGTCTTATTCTTCATATATTTAAAAGTTGCTATTTTTCTGTTACACTGCTGAGAAGATTATATCTATCCCTTCCCAGTGATATTTTATTTATTTATTTTTTTAAAAAGGTAATATACAGGCAACAGTACAAATCTGATATGGCCTGAATAGGCGCTAACATAATTAATTATTTCCCAACATATCACATTGCATATATTAATAGCAAAATTGTAATAATTGATATCTTTAATAAATAGCTAATAATAAACAGCAAATTTTTAATTCTTTTAATTTGTCAAATCTACACTGAATTAAATATTTTCTTAAATATTTTTGAATAACCACGTAGTAAAAAAGAATAAATTTGAAAACCTTAAAATGTTACGAATCAATGTAATTTTCTTAAAACGAGCTATTAAGAAAGAAACAAAAACTTGTTTGAATAAACTTTAAAGAGTTTTTGTTAAAAATTTCAATTCGGACAATTTTCCAATTAAAATATTTAAGCGGAACACAGTGTTTCCAATCGTATTATCTTTACAATTTATGTTAGGTTTTGTAGACTCCAGAAACAGTTTCTGGAGTGTTTAGTTCGATTCAAGAAGCTCTCTCAATTCAAACATCCGGAAACCTTGACACGGTTATCGATATTGAAAGTAAGAAAGGGTTTTTTTATTCACAGGAAACACACCGTCCTTGTTTTCTAACGATTAATTGTAAATAATTTTAGCCTTTTAAGATATACGCATGACAAATAATTTGTGCTCATAAGATCCCAATACTTGAATGCATATCAAAACCTGAAAATACATTTGGTTTTAGAATCCTTTGGAAAACACAAGAGATTCAATGAGATCACAAGTTCTCAAATCTGAAAACTAAACTACAGTCTTTATTATTTTCACGAAATGAAACTTCATCCTTTCTTTAATAATATAAAGAACTGTGTATTGTGCTCCAAATATCTTGTCAATTACATAGTGCAATATTTTTCCCAAAATTTTCTGAAAATTAGTAAAAAAAGTAAATTAAAATATTTTTATTAATTACAAGATTAAAGAGAAAAAAACAGTAAAAATGACTAATTTTAAAATGAAATAAATACAAAGACAGTGTTACATCAAAAACGCAAAATTAGTTATAAAAGGCATGTTAAAAATCATCCCCTTCACGCGTATTAGATTTATAAATCCATAGCAAAAAAGTTTAAAGAGTTTGGGGAGGACAGTAGCCAGCATCTCCTCTATAATCGACAACTATGCCTTCTTCGGCTCTTTCATTATCGTAGTGCACAGGGCATGCTTTACAGTAAGGTCTTTCTTCATTTCTGGGGATGGTGGGTAACTGCACGGATGTCCGTGCGAAGTGGCAGTGCCCGATCCGAGGTGAATAACAATTCTTCCTCAGGCTTAGACCCACAGGATGACCACGACAAGGTCTTACGATCCTTGTGAGTTTGAAAAGAGTTCTGCCCCCCTTTTTGCACTCAAAATGCAACGTTGGATAAAATCTTGGTAGTAAAGTAGATATTACCATAAAGATGTCTTTCGGTTTCCCTCGAGGAACTTACTACCTAGTCAGAGGTTTCATTTCCACTTATCCCCACGGGGCCAGGGACACAGGAAAAACGTAATTCAAATGATGGAGAATTAAGCGATATCTTCGATGATTGATGTTGGATATGATGTAAAGGTTTACTAGGAGATAAAGGAAATGGACGACAAGGCCTAGCTTCCTGGTTCGAAGGGCCCCGGGTTCCGCCTCGACATAGATGTGTGTCGTGATGTCCTACGTATTCCCCCTACAGAAAACCCCAAACATAAAAATCACAGTGGTCGTTATATGACCTAGTATTTAAAAAGAGACATTAAAATATATACAAAAAAAAAAAATTTTCCCAATTGTCAAAGAAAATTTCACATATTTGAATTCAGACTTTCAATAATGTTGCTAATAAAACCTAAGGACTTTATTTCCCTGGGTAAAATAGTATTATAAAATGGAAATTTATTTAATCAAAATGAAATTTTATAAGTCTCTAATTCGATTATTATTTATAACTTAATATTCAACTCTCTCAGAGATTTCCTACAATATTGCAATGATATTCATTAATTATCTTTGATTGTTTAAATGGAACCATATATTTTTTTCACTGGCGTTAGATAATCATAAATGGACGCATTGATGTAACATACGTAAATGTTTTGATAGTAAATTGAGTATGAAATAATACTTTCAGACATGTGATTTTGAACTAAATGTATGAGATTTCCTGTTAGCAACCGTTTCTTTTGGAGAAGGTTGTCTTTGCGGCGCCGGCACTTTTGCGAGAACAGGGAAGGGCCGCGAGGCCCTTTTCCCCCAAAAGCGACAATGTCGACGGCTGTAAGAGGAAAAACTGCACGTTTAATTTCAAATCTGAAGTCTCATAATATAAATATATAAACAGGTTTATACTGTTATACTTATCGGTTTTTGCATCACTACTGATGCGTGAACTATTTTATTTAATCGCAAAATATAAAAAATACTAATACAGCCTTACCTATCCGTTTGAATTCATGTAATTCTGCAATTACAAAGTTGATTGTGAATGAACTTAAAATAGTTAAGTAATTTAAATTATTTAAATTCAGTTTAAAAAATTAAAGACTATTGAAATATTTTATTGAAGTTTCTCAAGAAGATGTTTCAGTCCATCAGAACGGATGGCGCTTTCTCTAATTGTAAATTGGGAGTCAGAAAATAAACGGACGCAGAATATTGCCTGGGAAGTGAGAAAAATGAACATTACGCAACACTGTCGCTTAATGCCATCATTCGACGACTTTCTTGCTATCGAACTATCAAAATATTTTAGAAGATAACATTATTATTCAGCTTCATTTGTTTAGCATAAAGTACTCGATAAATGGATTAAGACGTACTGTTTTCGTTAGGACTCATCAGACTTCAACTTCTCACACGGTAAAGACGTTATTTTGCTCAATTAACGTAAGTTAAAATTTAGTTTTTACGAACGTTATTCTGGTGTTTCCATCACCAAACATTTGGAATATAAAAACTAGATATTCCATTATTTTTTATCAATCAAAATTTCGAAAAAACGTACTCCCTAGCACTTGGGTTACAACATTCTAATATGTAATTTCGGTTCATTGTCCATAATCGTTACTATGCAAAATTGTGGGGAGTGGATAGTTAACGTCGAAATAACTCCAGTCACTCGTATTGATATACAGGACATTTTTGGTTAACTGGGCCAGATATCTTTTTATTTGATTTATTTTTTTTTTTTTTGGCTTTTGTTTATCTTTGGGGTAGCCAAACTTAATTTATAATAGTATAAAGTTAATATAAGAAACAGTAATACAAATTTATTAATTTTCAAGTTTTAGAAAATTTCGTGGGATGCAGAAATAGACGAAAAAATGATCCACTTAACTGCAGTATGGGATTAACTGAGGCTAAGCTGAGGCTTGTTCTGGTGAAGTGAATTATTAAGAGCATGTTGAACACATTTCCCACGAGTATATTATAAATAGGGAGACAGATTTAAATGAAATATAACTTTTACTTTTTTTGCATACCTACGTATATGGGTAATATACGTAATATGGAGAAGTTATGTAATGCTCCGCAAAAAAACGGCGGATTTTCGGCAGAAAAAATTCATTTCCGGATCCTGATAACAAAAAAGTGGATAAATGCAGTTGATTAATAAAGAGAAAAAAGTCCTCTAATACGTGATGTAGCCAGAATCCTATTTTGTTGATCCTAATCCCGAAAACTCAATTGAAAGCGAAACGCCCGCCGTCTGTCCGTCTGTGAACACTACTAGCGCTTAAACCATGCGTAGGATTTTTTTTTTCAAATTGAAGAAACTATCTGTCTATCTATCTGTAGTTAAGCTTTGAAATTTTGAAAACCATTCTTTAAAACTTGGGGGTTTTTAGATCAAGCTCCACGGACATTCTCGAAATTTTTTAAAAAGATTTGGTCAAATCTTTTTCTTTAAATGTATTGTAATAACAGCGAAAAACACACTTATAAAAGTGGCATAGGTTCTATTTTCACAGTTAACAGGATTTTTGAAAATTGCAAAATTTGAATTTTCAAATCTTCCACAACTGAAAAAATGTTTTCTCTGTCTTGTCTCTCACGTAAAAAAAAAACAACAAAAAATGTTTTCTCTGTCTTGTCTCTCACGTAGCTCATATTTCCATTAGAGACAATTTGTTCACATTATTGTATTTATGTATACATATGCTCTAAAGAATGTGGAATAAAATTTCTCTAAAACAACATTTTTTTTGTGAAAATGAGCACAAAACTCCGCATTTTCAGAACCACTCAAACCCATTTTCTCAAAAATTGCTCCAATTTTTGTTTCATAGTTTTCAACAAAATTACTAATTGCAGTGTTTATTATGACGTTAAATTCATTTTTGTGTACTCTTTGGTTTTTTTAAATGCACAGATGTAATTTTTATGTACCTCTCACACCGTTAATATGAACATTTGCATTGATTTGTATACATTATTGCATTTATAAGTGGAAGTGTTTCCAATGACTTCCAATGAAGTTTTTCGAAAACTCAAGAGATTCCTCTAAAAAAGGGTTTCAAATTCCTTCTTCCAGTAATGCTAATCGCCTTTTTCTTAAAACAAGTCTTAAAATTTTTCAATTAAAATTTCTATTTAGAACAAGGTTTTCTTCTTTAATATTCTTGAATGTTAATATTCTATATGGGTTTCCCAGTTTTTGAAACCGAAAAGAAAAGAAAAATGTCAAAATGTGTACGATAGATGACAGCTGGCGAGATAATGTAGGAAGACCTTTTAAAGCCTTTTCCACACAAGGAAATTAGAAAAATTTGCTACTAGAAAGTCTTGCCATTCGGTAGCACCTCTAGATACCTTTTAGTTCTGTTTAAACATTTTCGCATATTTCATCTATTTTAACATGATTTTAATAGTATTTAAAATAATTTTACGAGATGCAACAAATGTTCTTACACAATTCCTGAGTAACCTATTCCATTTCTTCTTTTTACAAATTTTTAATGTCAATCGTATGAATCTAGGGTTCCTTACGCCTATCAACACCATTGGGGGTGCGGCATTTCACGAAAACTAAAGACAGAGATTTCCTGGTCCAGTTCACCCGAAATTTGCATAGTTCATTTGAACGAAGGCAGCAGACATGATTACATCAGTAAGTATTCAACAGCTGAATATTCATCTGTCCTTTTTGATCAATTTTTATGTCTTTTTTGTTTGCTTTTAAACATTTTAAAAACAGTTTTAAAATATTTTAATGATCATTCTTAATAATGAATTCACAACTAACGTTGTGAGCAGCAGTCACTAAAACTCCTCAATACAGGCTGAATTCGATTACCATTTAACAAAGTAGTATTGAATATTCATACCGTCGCTCTACCACGATGCTGCAGTAGCAATGATGGTTGTCACTGAACCATATCAGCTGGTGCTCGGGTGTTGCTTTTGTTGATCTTGCTGTTATATAGTTCTCCTGAATTCTCAATTAAAAATATTAAGATTTTTATCAGAAAGATTTTGAGGACTTAACTGAGCCACTGTCCCCCTAATCTCAAAGGATTTGGCCAAGCAAACCCGCGTTAACATGAACTTCTAATATACGTTAATTTAACTAAATACGTTAATACGTTATTATTTCAATTTAATACGTTATTATAACTAAATTTTAGCATTATAGGTGGCGAAAACTACATATTTGATCAATTGTAAAGCCCCTGATTTCATGAATATACAGTTCTTTTTTTTTATATTTATTGATGTGAAATTTTTTAATAAATTATCGACAAAATTGCACTCACCTCACATTTAAAAGCGAAATATCTCCTTAATCGGTTTACCACATCCAGCGACATAACAGCTTTAAATGTGCCAGAAGTCACCCTTTAATACAAATTCAAATAATTTTTCACATAAAGAACATTTACTTTCTCAACATCTGCTTTCTGCATTATTTTCTCTAGGCAAGTTTTTCTCTATAGTCACTAAATATAAAATGTCCATTAATATTTAAAATTTAAAAGAACATTTTAGGTGGGCTGACTGACAATCCACACATCACCATGCTCACTTTACAGGATGAGTTTTTAAATTTCGCTCTCTAAATTATTTTTCTCAAATACATATGAATATTTTTCCCTCATATTCTCATGCCCAAATGACATTAGATTCAAATTTCCTCCACATATATTATATTATATTATTCTATTAATATTATGAATACACACACACACACACACATATATATCTTTTTTGTGTTACAATTTCTACTTATTTTTATTATCATTCAAATGGTAATCTAAATATTATAAAATATGAAGTTATAAATATTTGGTCGATTTCTTGGTAGAGGGACGAAGTTCCCAATTCTACAAAATTGAACCAATCGAATAACAAAATTGAACTAATGTTAAAATAGAAGATTAGCATAATATAGATAATATATTAATATAAATAATATAGAAGATGTAGCATTACAATAAATACTATGAAAATCGAAACTGATTTTTGGAAGGTTTAGAAACCTGTGAAGCCTTGTATCAATAAAACCCAAATTTTTTGGACTTGATCACTTTCATGAATAATCCTCATATTTAGAAGCTATTTAAACAGTAAAAAGATAAAAGCATTTACATATTTATGGGCTTTAAGAGTGTAATACAAAATGTATTTTTTATTTCAATCATCTATGTCCCCGACTGAGTTGGGAGTCAAGGCAGTTGCTTAGGCAAGGACGGCCTTGCGAACAACTAGAAAACTCTAGCAGAAACTTCTACTACGTAATACGAACGATGTGCTAGAAACAATAAAGATATCAGGTTTAGAAATTAAGACTACTCTTTTTATTACTTTATATTACAAAAGTTAAAAATGTTACCAACTCTCTGATATTTGGAAACAAAATAAAGTGACCGGTTTTGTAAACAAAAGTCTTCGTACCGCCTGTTAACAAAATATATTACATTTTTAATACTGGGTATAAATTCCATTTGCTTTGATTATTGGCTCTAGTCTTTGCAACATAGATTTCAGCAACGTTGCTGTAGTCGCAGGGTCAGTGAAACTTCGTTCTCTCAGACAAACATGTTTAATATTTTTTTATTAGACAAACTATACTTTCTATTTTCAAACCCATAACTGACCACATATGACCTACAGGGTCATATGTGATCAGTGAATGTCAGGGAAATTTTAAAGAAGTGAATGAATTTGCTTTCTTAGTATTTTATGGTAGTTTTAAGGTAGTGTCACTCTAGTGGCGCTTCTAGAGCGCCCAGATTAGTAACCAAAGAGGCACCAAATATAAGAATATTTACCGCAAATGTCCGACCCTTTTTCATTACTGGACATTTTGTTGATGCACAAGTCTGGTCAAAGATATCCCAATTCTTTTCTTAATATTCTGTCTTCATAATTCAAGTTTCTGTTGGGTGTCTATTACTTTATTCATGTTAAAAATGGATGCCGATATTCATATTTTTTTGTAAATTTTAATTTAAAACACGTATACGGATTTTCTTACAGATCAAATGACAACCAATTTCGCACAGAAGCATTGGGGAACAGATTTTTAAACACCATGCTATAATACGTCCTAACGTGTTTGCAAATGTCAAATTTCAGGCACCCACATGGCGCGGTCGCACATGATTTGTGATCGACGGTGCAATAAGCTCACTAATTCCCTTCTCACTTTCTTCCCTACAATGAAGAATCCATCCTCGTGTTAAAGAGCCAAGCAGCGGCCACAGGCCTCCTGTCTAATGCACTGTTGCCAAATCCTGAGCTGTTGCCACTTGCTGGGTTTTCCTTCCAGCTATGATAACAAAATTACACTGCTGGCCGGGAATAGCGTTACAGCTTTTGTCGGGAAGTAAGGGTTTCGTGCAGGTGGTAATTAGTCATTCTAAAAAATATTTAATTGAAAAAAGCACCTACCGTTGACGCAGTTATTCACTTTCTATTCATCTAACTACCAATCAAACAAAAAAAACCGCTCCTTTTTTGTTTTTTGGTAACTTACGTAATATGTTACAACGTTTACACTACTAACACTTCATTCTTCTAATAAACCTTAAGGACACGACAGAGACTCTACTGAGAAAAAAAGAATATAATTTTGAAAAGCAAAACGATTTTAAAAATTCACGTCTACAATTGATTTCAAAGTCATTTGTCAGATCATACTCTAGTATACGGAACAAAATTAGTAGTGCAGGCTAGGATTTGAACCCGAGATCTTCAGCACAAAAGATGTCACCCAACCAAACACGCTACGATATTATCCGTGGGTATCGATTATGTAGTGTTTTGAATATTACAATGTTCTTGATGCCGGAAAATTCTTTCGAAAAATCGCAAAAGCTACTTTTTTCAGACAAAATTCTAAATAAAACGTATTTTAAAATTTAGTATTTAAAACGATTGCATTTGGAAATAAATCTCTAGCATGTGTATTAGTGGTGTTTCACCATATCACTCAAACTTTGAAAAACACTCATATTTTAAGAAACGTGCACATGAGATGATTTGAAAGACTAATATTGAAAAACGGATTGCATTAAGAAAAAAATATGTATAATTATCTTTCGTCTAACGCAGCGTATTCTTCAGACAACATTCACAGAAGTAACGAATAGTACACGAAAACTGCCAGAATAGCAAACATTCGTTCGATACATTTTTCAGTTTTAGAGAACACCATTTTTACACAATAGATCTTCATTGTATTAATTGTAATAATTAATTGTATTGTAATAATTATTTCAAATATACAATTTTCCGATTTTTACCCCGATTCAAGCAAGAAGCTTTAAGTTAAATTTACTATGCCAGAATACTATAAAACAATTGAATATATGGAATATTAAAACTTAAAACTTTGTAATGGAAATAAAGTTACTATGTTTTTAAGTAGACGTTGGAAAGGTTGCGATAGCTCAGTGGCATCGTTACAGATTTCCTGAAACGTTACTGCTGCGAGGCCCTAGAGTTCGAGTTCCGACGTTGGCGGATGTTCGACTGTGGTTAATATAGGTCGAGACTTTGGGCCGTTTTGACGAAAAGTTTGAAAATGCTCCCCAGGGCTTCAACTAAATTAACTCCAAAATTTAAGAATTATTTTCGAAATCGCAGGGCAAAATAAATATATAAATAAATACACTTTCACACCCCACAGAGTTGGTTACACAAAAAGAACACCAATTACAGCCCCCGGGAATTCCTCCCGTCAGAATGAAATTGTAATGTTATTACATAAATAGGGGGTCCACCAACTATGGACCACCCCACAACTTCTAAACGTTCAGGATAACGAAATGCAGGTTTTGCTGAACAATGGGAATCATGAGGCAAGTAACAAGCGTAGAGAAATTTCTAAAAATTTTTTTAATTTTCAGATATTTAATCATCTTCGATTTTTAAATGGAATTATATATTTTATCCCCAAGCAATGGATAGATCATGAAAAGAGGATTAAAATGATGTATCATATGCTAATAGTTTGATATAACTTGAGTATAAAATTAGGATTTCTGATATGTGATTTTGAATTAAACGGGTAATCTGTAGCAGCCCTTGCAACTCGCTTTTGGGAGAGATGGCTATCAGGGCGTCTAACAGTTGCGTCTTGACTGAGAGGGTGGCAGTGGTGGATAAGAGGCATAACTACAGCAATTCTTGGTTTTGGGACAGACATCACACTAAGAAATACCAATTTTAACATTCAGAATGGGAGGTGTTCAATTTATTTCCTCTTCTGTATTTTCAAGTTTGAGGCGCACTTGGCGTTATAGAATGAAACTCTAAACAGGATGAGCAGTAGCAATGCAGATATCATTTTTATTAAATTTGGTAAATTCACACTGATAGAACTCTCAAGAGTATTTCAAGTTTTATTACTTTGTTCTTCTGGTAGTACGTGTTTAAATAGTTTAGTTGCAATGAATAATAAGAGAAAATGTCTACCTATCTATTATTTGATGAACTAATCAAGATATTACAATTAAAATCTTTAAGAATTCATTCGCTTCCCGTATTTTAAAAATAATGTCGTGTTTCTGCACAGGTTCGATTTTGTAAATATAGAAATGATCTTTATTATTTTATTATTATTATTATTATTATTATTATTATTATTATTATCGTTACAATATTATTTTATTTCGTTCTTTCGATTATCGTTGATTTAAATTTCAGAAGAAGATAAGTTCAACTCAGATGAACAACTGGGAAAAAATTCTTATTCAGATCGTTATAATTGATGTTTGTACATATGTTTTTCATGTCTAGATCATGAATTGCTGCAATGACACCTTCATCCTCCCGGCCATCCCTCTTACCTCCTCTCTAACAAAACAGTATCAACGTCCGAAGGCCCCCTTTCCCCCAAAACGGCGACTGTTGCAAAGGCTGTCCGTTACTTGAAAATCTGATGCCAAAATCTAATTTTATATAAATTACTCGTAAAATACTAACATATGATGCATCATTTTATTCCGCTGTTCATGATCTATCCATTGCTGATGAAACATAAAAGTTCAATTTAAAAAATCAAAGATGATTAAATTTCTCGAAAACTAAAACTATTATGAGAATTCTCTACAACATTTTAGCTGTCTATGATTCTGCATTGTTCAGCAAAAACTGCAACTATACCTGAACCGTTTGGAAGTTATTGGGTGGTCCATATTTGATGGACATCCGGTACCATATAAACATTAAAACCCTATGTAACATGATCGATGAAAAATGAAAGCGATTAATATACTAAGCGAATGAAAAAGATGACGAAATACGTCTCATGGAAACCTCGAAATCATTAGCTTCAATTTCGGGTAGCATATTTTTTAATTAAACCTCAAAATATTCAAGCAGTTGTTTCAAATGAAATAAAACTACAATTTTATTGACAATAATACTAACATGATATGACAAACAATTTTGAAGAGATGTGAATTTCTTCACCCCTAAATCGTTACTTTAATTTAACGGTTATGTTAATGTTTCTACTCAGAGACACGGAGCACGCTCGAAGAATACAATATGTAAACGAATTGGATATTATGATTAGTATGTCGTAGTAGCTTCATTGTTGAAATGACGATGATTCTTTGATATGCTGAGATTTTCTGAGTTCATGAAGATGACGGCATATACGTATTTCGAACACGTGTAAACTTCCATGATTCCTCGTTTTTTGACGCGATAAGCATGACCTTAAAACCCACTTCAATCAGAGGTTAGAGTCAAAAGCATTGGCGTGTTAGTGTGAATGGAAAATAATGCTTCTAGGAATTTTCTGAATTTGGGAAATATTTGAATTTTAAAACATGTTTTTGCAAACTTTGCACCTTCATTGATATTTACTTAATTGCATACGTAAGTTAAATTCCTTCAATTACAAATGTCCATAAATAAACATGTCAATACTATATGATAATAGTATTATTACTTATTTGCATATTCGGCTGATGCTATATGCTTCTAAAGGAAACAGACTTACTGGTTAGAATGAAATTGTGAATGTTATAAAATGTATTTCGTATTTGGAACGTGTGAATACTGAGACCGAGCTTTAATGTCTATATTTATACGTGAAGACAATTAATGAAAATTATTGTTTTCTTGTATATTTAATTTGAAAATTTTCCACAATTTTATATAAAAATTGGTTTCTTAAGAAAGTGGATAAGGGTTTTTCTGGAGGAAAGCGAGTGTTACGATTACCTTACAACTCATATTGCCCTTGGAAACGTGTGGAGGAAGGACGCAATTTTCACCGAGGGGTATTTCTGAAGCCAATTGATGACTGTTTTTTGCTTCCAAGGTGAAGATTGTTCGGTAGCCGACTCAGTAGTATTTAAAATTTATGCTGTAATTGTTAAACAAATGGAACTTAGAGTATTTAGAATGAAATGAAAATTAGGGAGCTAAAAACTAGGAATATCTAACCAGCAACAATTTTCGGGCAATATATGCAAGCGTTGTGGCCGCTTGTTGCCTCCACCCCGTTAGGAACTTCAAATGTATTTGCCAGAGAAACTAAGCGACCGTTGCAAAACGGCTTGTAAAAAAACAGCGTGGGAACTGCCAAAAAATAGTTTTTTAATTTGTTGCGTCCACTCCTTGACGCAACGCGTTTCAAGCCCAAGGGGCGTTGAGCGTTTTTGTCCTTGGAGTAATCCTCCATTAATGGCATTATTTTTTTTAATATTGCCCAGTCTCGTCACGTCGCAGTCAGTCAGTTGTCATGACTCTAATTTCTTATAAAAATTACGTATCTCGAAAACGAAAGAGATAGCGCTAATCGGATTGGAAATTTTACATCTCGTTTGGCCACTATTAAAAAAGCAATACGTTTTTTTTAAAAAATTTTAAAAAATTTATAAACAATTTCCAAATTTTGCAATTCTAAAGTGGGAAGGGGTTCTTTTTATTATTTGAAATCCAATAATTTGGGGATTTGGGAAACAAGTGAGGTTGGCATCAGACGCGAAGATCCTATAAACAGTTGCGTATCACGAAAACGAAGGCGATAGCCCCAGTTGGATTGGGAATTTGCATCTTCTGTAAAGGAATTGAGATGAAGTAAAAGAATTGCAAAATTTGTAAAATTATTAACAATTTCCAATTTTGCAATTCTAAAGTGGGAAGAGTTTTCTGATGTCCTAAACCCAAAAACCGCGGATTAACAATTTTGCAACAATTAACAATTTTATAAACAATTGCGAAATGTGCGATATTCCTGCCGAAGTGTCCCCAAATTGTCCCTGATTTGATATTAGCAAAATAACAATTTTGACATGAGATCAAATTAATTGCTTAATATCTAGTTTAATTGTTACTTTAGTGATAAATATACAGTTGGTCTTTGAATTTTACTTTCTTTTATTAAAATGTATCCCTAGCAGTCCTAACGATTTGAGAAAGACGGTATTTTGCTTTTTTTGCAAATGTAATATACATATGAAAATTGAAAATATCAATTATAATCTTTTTTCTTATCGCAAAATTCTGTAGTAAACTGGCCATTTGATAAAGTTCATAAATTGTGTTTGGACAAGAATATTGGAATTTAAATGTGAATAAGAACGTAATCGTTCTAAAATTAGTGTTATTTTATCTGTATCAATTAATTTCTTCAAAAGAATTGTGTTAACAGTGGTTAAGTGCTATGTGTTCATATATATTTCAATGAATTTACTTTCATGTTCATACAATGTTTCTTTCATGTATTCTTTATTTGAAAATACTTCCGTCTGAACTACAGCGCCCGCCATTTTGTACGTCGTAATTTTGTTAGGGCACTCCCTACATCGGATTGCTACGATGGTTTGGAGGCTCCCCCCCGACATTTCGTCATGAAAAGGGGCTGGCCAAGCCGTAAAAGCTGAACTTTGCCGCAGACGGCCCGCGATCAATTTATGTTTCCAGCTCTGTACGTGGAAACCTAAAATGTTCTGGAGTTACAAGTCAAGTAGAATTCTCATTCATCAAAATGCTTGCTGTGATTCACTCAGTTTCTCTTTCTTCACTTAACCTATTACGCATGTAATATTTTACAATCATTATTGATTATGTCAGTATTAGTGTAACGTAAGAATATTGCTTGTGTATCTCCCCGGGAGTTTCATTACGTTTCCTATGTCGATATAAAGATGTTGTATATATAAATAAAGGGAATTTAATGATCCTTCATGTCTCAAAAAGTGGACGACAAGCCAAACCCCATTGTCTAAATTGAACGAAACGATTTTGAGTTAATATTGAATAAGTCTGTAAATTAATCTTACAATTTTACTGATTCGCATTCCCGTTGAAATCATTTTACTGAGGTAAAGTAGATTATACTTGCAATCAACATTTGTCATTTATCATGCGTTTAAAATTTTCTAATATTTTATTTGTTCATTGATTTCATTTGACGGGGATCATTTAAAACAATAATTCAACCCTTTGCTGCCGTGAGTCTTTTTGATAGCTCAGTTCTTTGACCCTTACTCATTTTTGTAAAAACACGATAAATAAATAAATAAATAAATAAGCAAATAAATAACAAATAAATAAATAAATAACAAATAAATAAATAAATAACAAATAAATAAATAACAAATAAATAAAAAAATAAGCAAATAAATAAATAAATAAGCAAATAAATAAATAAATAAGCAAATAAATAAATAAATCGATAAATAATCAATCGATCAATCGATCAATCGATCAATCGATCAATCGATCAATCGATCAATCGATCAATCGATCAATCGATCAATCGATCAATCGATCAATCGATCAATCGATCAATCGATCAATCGATCAATCGATCAATCGATCAATCGATCAATCGATCAATCGATCAATCGATCAATCGATCAATCGATAAATCAATTATCAATCAAGGCAATGATAAAATTCCAAGCCGAATAAAACCGGCAGGAGGCTCGGGGCATCAATTGATATCCATATTTAAAGATCTGTGATTCTTTGCTCTCCCCGGGGAAAAAACCAGGAGAGGTGGCTAGGACATCAGCTGAAGTTACTGAAGTGCCTCTGACCGGACATCCTACAATTCGAGCCCAGACGGTGGCTTGGCTACGTAGTGTAAAGGGGTAGGATAGGTCGAATTTGGACACGTCTGTAGGCGAATTCAAGCGGTCGACTGCTCTGATTATAGTGCGAGTGGTTTCTCCGACCAACACCGGTAAACACCGGAGCAGTAGCCTCAAATTGACCCCCGATCCGTGGACGATCTTTCTTCCTCCCCCTTGTCCTATACTCAACCACAGATTAAAGAGGTAGACTTTACTCTATGACTCAACCCTTACTTACTTACACATCTTCGCGCCTTCATACCATACATCCCTGACTGTTTCTGTGTCACACGAAGCTAGCGGGTAAACCGTAGATAGGTTTTATATCAAAAGTTATATTTCCCAATCGATCAGGTTGGTGTGGCGATCTTTAATTTAAAAAGGATATTTTAATTTGGGGAGCTTTAACAACATTTCAAAATGTTTTCCAAAATGATTAAAATCTCTTTGTTTAAATTTTTCTTGTATATAACAAAAATAATTTAAAAAAATTGGAAGGTCTCTTTTTCGAAAATCTCAAAAATTCATGAAATGGAATCAATTTTTTTTCGGAAGCTTCCACAAATAATATTAAACAAAAGTGTTCTTTAAATGAAGTGTGTTGTAAAAAGTTAGATCATAAATAATCTACAAATTTTCTATAATTTAAAACAAAAACTAGTAATTTTCACATAATTTAAAAGACAATGTTCGAAAAATAATTTTCTCACGTCTTCAAATTTTTCTTTCACTATTTTATGGAATAGAAAAACTACGGGTTTTAAAAATGGCTCATTTTCATGAACCCCCCACATTTACAAAGTCGTAAACTATATATTTCATGATATTGTTTTTTCTTAACGAAATGTGTTTTTAAAACTGAATCGACTTTGAGCTAATAGTAGATCAAAAGGGCGTTTGAATGGTGCAGCTCTAATTTTTGTTGAACTTTCTGAAATTTCGAAAAAAGCAAAGTTAGAAATATTGCGAGAAAGTATGCGCTTTATGTAGCAACACTAGTTATTGACTTAAATCTCTTTGATGCAGGTCTGTGGAGTTATTACTTTTAATGCAGTACCCCGCTTACCGACGTTTGAGACGATGGTTTATAATAAACGGGCACAAATGTCATCTATCCTTAGGATGTTACACGCACACTAACACACAATAATAATAATAATAATAATAATAATAATAATAATAATAATAAACAACAACAACTAACACAACAACAACAACAACATTCCTACACAGACAATTTCTGTGTGGATTTTCTTCAAGATGTGAAAAGCTGCCTGTTTGTTCATGTTTATTTTATAAATTCTATCCATTTAACATAAATATGGTGTGTCATGTTTTAGAAGTCAATCTGCTCTTCATTTCGGGCGCTATTAATCCTTTCTTAATTAATTTGAACACATCTTTATATTTGATCATTGAGTACAGTTGCTGAGTTTCAATCAAAAGTGCACGAACACTTGTTTTAGTCAGTACATCTGGAGGCTCAATCGAAGGCAGCAGATGCGCAGGATGGAATGCAAGCGTCTTCTCAGACGTGGCCCAGTAGCAGCTGACGATAGAAAGGTGATGTGAGATGAGAATCAGAGCCTTAGAATTCAGTCTCCATTACTTTAACATATCGTCTGAGGTGACGTAGAGCATCAATTGATGTCACCACAGTGGTTTTCAGGCCTGGGGGTCCTAGGATTCGAGCCTTGAAGATGGCAGGATTTTTTTCCCTAGCATGGGTTGGTCAATTTAGCTGACGTGTGAAGGAGAATTCCCAACGGGTGGATCTGATCAGTAAATTCCAGGGTTGCTCCCCTCAGCACCGGGGTAATGCTGGAAAAACCCCAATAAATAGGGCCGCGCACGATCTTTTCTTCCTCTTCCTTGTCCTGTCCTTACCACTTACTTACATACACTCACTTTACATGTGCTACACTACACACATCTCGGGAGGCTAGTCAGGGCTTCGGGCTTGTGCGGCTGGAGCGATGCTCCGATGGTGGGGAAAACCTGGGTAGGAAATTCCCCCCCCAAAGGGGACGTATGGGGCTCGCGTCGGATCTACCGTTCAGCGCGGGAAAAACACCGCCACTGTCCATGATAAAGCATGAATTATTCTTCTTGGGGGTGTGGCCAGAATGGGCCCAAATCATTGCCGCGCCCGTGAGCACAAATGAGATTTCTATGCATTTATCCCCGAAATCTATCCATCCATTCGAGACTCGAATCTCTAAAACTGCGAACGCCAACTGGAAAGCAACCTAAAGGAAACTCAAGGGCGCAAACATGAAGCGACAAAACCTTTCTCTGAACATATTCTTAAGAAAAAGTGTATTGTGGGCTACTAAGATAAGCGATCGACGAGAAAATGTCATTATTTGGGGTCACACAGTATAAGTCATGCTAAACAAACTAGTGGTGCTGCAGTGGATATTTTCCTGCTTTATTGGCGATTTTCGAAAATTCAGAGAGTACAGAAAAAGAGATGTACGCCATTCCATTAAGCGTCCCTTGTTCTTTCTGGAAAAAAGTTTTAAAAAATTGGTGTTTTAAGAGAATTTTTTATAAATTGCATAAAATTAAAGCATAAATTACCAAAAAAATTTCAAAAACTGTATATGACATTTTTTAAAGATTTATTGTTTCGAGAATAGATTTTGTTTAAGACAAAATATCTGTTTTCAATATTGTAGCTTTTTTTGATGTTAAGTTTTTCAATTTCTTGCAATTTCCGAAAATTCCCGTTTTCCGGATATTGGACTAGCACCATTTTCTTTACCGTTCTTTGTTACATTGAGAAGAAAAATTTTAAAAGACTTTGGGAAACCCATTTTGAAAATAATTGTTTAGAATTTTTCGCAAAATTACGAACAAACTTTCTCATATTTTCGAAAAATTGTACATGACCTTATTTCAAGATCTGTCTTTGAAATACATATTTAATTAAGAAAAGAATCTCTGTCTTCAATATTGTAGTTGTAGGAAGATGCCGAACAAAATTTTAAACGTTTTTAATTTTTGAAAAATCCAGAATTCAACGAAAAGCCATCATTCTTTTTAAACTTTTTTCGATCTGAGGACAAAGTTCAACCAAATTTTTCGGTCATTTTTGAAAATTTTGAAAATGTTGATTTATGTAAATTATCAAAATCAAAATATTCGTTTTAAACTCAGGGGAAACCCCAAGTTTGTTTATTTCACGAATTTCCAACACGGGCGGTATCGCCCCTTCGAAGTCAATGAAATTTTGAAATGAGTCAATAATGATCATGGAGTTGATTGGGGTCCCATAGATGAATGTACTGTGTGTGACCAAAAATATTGGCAATTGATACGTATAATGAAGATACTATTTACTCAAATACATTAAATGAATTTTATAATTAATTGTTTTCTGATATAGTCACAAAACATGTAATAAATTCGCATCTGTTCCTTAGCGTAATTAGGGGTTTGGGGTCTACGTGCCAGCACCGGTTCTCCTGAAAGAAGGGCCCCGTGGACGGATGTCGGCAAAGAATGAAACAAATTGCACCCTTGCTTATTTAACCAATGCCTAGCCATAGTATTATCGTTAGATTTAGAACAATTATATATTTTTTTAAAAATTTTGAATCGCATCAACATTTAGGTCATTAGCGACCACTACTGGAGTTAACGTTATGGTAACTGTGGGAAAAGAACCGATGTGGTGATGACAAATTGGGAAGGACGAACACAAATACAACCATGCCCGAGGTGGGACTCGAATCCGTGACCTTCGGCCGAGTTCGCTACGTTACTATTGCCTTAGCGATCTCGGCCACCGTTTGGCAGTTGATGTTTGTTACAGACAGGAGCGCCATTCGAGTTTCTGCGCCGGGCATCCGAAAACCAGCTAGGTAATTGCTTAGATAACGATATTTTTACGACGACATTCAATCGTGGAAGAAAACTCTTAAAGCGCACTGGAGAAATGTTAATGCCAGTTAAAAACGCTCAACATTTTGTAACCATTGCTCAACAATAAAGATTAGAACGTTCCTACAGGCAGAAGCGTCATCGATGATTAAAAATCTAGATCTTTCTAAAATATTGGTGTGCAAATTATCATTTAGAAAATTTATGTGCAATTATTTATTTTTGAATTTGTGTGCTATTTTACAGAGGGAATCGGTTGGGGTCCATAAGGCTTACAATTCTTTTAAAAGCGGTCGATGAACGAAAAGTTCAGGAATCCCCACTTTTTATCAATCG
The DNA here is from genome assembly GCA_964035755.1 of Teleogryllus oceanicus. Lineage (NCBI taxonomy): Eukaryota > Metazoa > Arthropoda > Insecta > Orthoptera > Gryllidae > Teleogryllus > Teleogryllus oceanicus. Next base: position 179,101,973 of record CAXIVR010000001.1, read on the forward strand.
AGGAATTTCAGTTTTGGGGGAAAAACTTCGGAACGGATTAGGCAGTAGGATTGTCCACATGCAGACAGTTTTGCCCTCAAAGTATCCACAAAGAATGGATTCGATTACCTATCGTGTTAGATGAAGCAATTTGTTATATATTATCCACTATTTCGTTATGAGGGGCCAGCGATGATTTTCTGGTAAAAAATTTTCGTTTTCCAGCGCACTATAGGTATAACTATCTTTTCTCTTCTAAAGTAAAGAGAAAGTAAAAAATTGATATGAACATGTCCAAGGCAGAGCTAGTTGACTCTACAGTATTTTAGAAATTTTTGCGCAAAGTGTCCTTTCCTGCTGCTTTACAATGAATTTCGAGATATATTTTGGGAAATGTGAGTTGTCATGTAAAACAGTTTGAAAGTAGATTTAAGGTGTATTACAAACTGGTTTTTTCTTCACAAATGAAATATAAATGGTATATGAGCGGCACTCATCAGGAACTGTGGGCCCCCATAGGGTGAAAAATGAATAACGAAATCGTCTAGAATGTTTTTTACTAGTTACGAACTATTCGTAAATTGCTTTCCCCATAATGAAACCCCATGAAGCTTCTTTTGCCCGGGAACGTCGACGCACTCCCTCAGGGCCCTCCCTCACATTTTCACCTCATGTGAGGGCTCATACGCGCTCTCCATGAGGTAAAGTGCGCTGATGTAGACGCGGAATCATCGAAAATGTTTTGAGGCCTATCTCAGTTAGAAAATAATCCGTTTACAGACAGTGATTTATATCTAGAAGACACTTTAAAATAAAACACACTTAATTCTATACAATGAACAAAAACTATCTTGGAATTACTTAGGATCTGGACACATGTTCATGCAAACATTTTGCTGAGAATAGCCCATACTGAGACCTCTGATTGGCGTTTCCTTCTGGTACGTCCTGCATATTTCAGATCCGTACTCATAAATTTTTAAACTACAAACTGTATTAAAAGTATGGTAGACAAAATTTAGTGAACATTTCATTTAACCGGTTTGCTTTACTTCTAGTTTTTGTAATATAGATACTTTTGTCAATGATTCGTTAAAAATACCTACATTTTCGACTTGTCTTAATTTTCTATTTCTACTAGTTTAACCGAAATAAATAAATTGAAATTCTTTGAAGAACATTAGCCGAATAAAAAAATTTTTAAAGAACAAAATGAGCGGTTTTGGAAAGAAATATTTTATCCCAGCAGAATTACATAAAGTATCCTCTAAAAGTTGAAATATTTTTAAAAATTTGGGGGCCTCAAGAAAACGTCCGAATCGATTGCCAAATGTTCGTTTCAAAAAAGTGGGTTTACGCAATAGCATCCTTCACAGACGTTTAAAAATCACTTTTCACATCAGAGACCCAAACCTGCATTTCCTTCAAAATCTCGAAATTTATTTTTGCAGCATTGAACTTTCTCTATACTATATACACGAACATAAAAAATGAAAAATTAAAAGAAATCAGACAAAGAGAATTTTATACATAGGTTTGCATGAATTGAATATAGAGAGTACATATTGACTGGGTGATTTAAAAGTTTTGACAGGTAAACGTGCAGAATTAATAGCTAAACCATGCTTTTGAAATGTATTGACGAACACTGCACCTGCGAAAGCCATCAATTCATATCATTTTCCTGGAACGAAATGCATTAGATTTCACTTCCGTGAGGACATGAGATACCAACCGAAACTATTTCTGTTTTTGACGATAAATAGAAAAAATTAAAAAACACGACATTTTCTCCTCTGTATGACTAACACGAAAATTTTTTAAAAAAAGTAGAAAAGAATATACGAGAACTAGCAGGAAATAATTTTATTTTCGCAAACTAATGCTACGACCTTCAATACATTTGCATTCTTGAGCGCAAATAAATGAGTTATTTCGCTTTGCTTCTGCAATATTGTCAGCTCAATTTCTTCCTTCATCAATTCGTAACCTTCGAGTTTCTTCAGTGGTTATTATTATTATTTTTTTTTTTTCAATAGCCATCTTGGACCACTAAGACATGCACTTGCACGGGCTAAGTATCAATTTATCACGTTGCAAGTCTTGCATGTAGCTAATGAGGGGATGCATTAGGCTGAATCCGATTTTACACCCCCGGGTTGTTAGTCCTGGAGGATGGAAGATGAAATGATGATGATTATGAAGGATGAATGGACGGTACACACAAACAGACATACACAAACACACCCATGCCCGGGCGGGGCTCAGACCCGCGATCCTTCCGTCCGAGATCGCTACGGGATTACTGCCTTAGCGGTCTCGGCTATCGACCGCATTATTATTATTATTATTATTATTATTATTATTATTATTATTATTATTATTATTTATTATTTTTATTATTTTGTTATTTTATTATTATTATTATTATTATTATTATTTTTTTTTTTTTTTTTTTTTTTATTATTTGTTACTACTACTACTACTACTACTACTACTACTACTACTACTACTACTGCTACTGCTCTACTGCTACTACTGCCCCACTACTACTACTACTAGCAGTGTGGGTTAGTAGAAGTTGCAACATCTTGCTGATTGACACTGCACAAAGTAGATCATAAATCCCAAGACTTTGGACATTTTTAACAAGCTTCCGCACGCATTTAAGTTGCCATACATTATTGATTAATAATGTTCCATTATTTCCCCCTGCCAGGAGCGGTAGCTGGGACATCAACTGATGTTACTGCAACGCTTCTGACCGGGAAGTCATAGGTTTGAGTCCTGACGGCGGCAGGATTTTCAACACTAGCTTTTCAGCTAGGTCGACTTCAGTCGCTGTCTGGAGGAAATTCAAGTGGGCTGCTCTGATCAGTAGTTTTCCGTGGTTTCTCCGATCAACAACAGGCGAATGTCGACAGTGCCTAACAAACGGGCCACGGACAGCGCGATATTTTTTCCTCCCCTTTTCCTATTCTCTCCTTAAAACACACACACTTACTACATTTCCTACCACATATTCCGGGAGACCGGTCGAAGCGTAGAGCTTGTCCCCGGGTGGGACGGTGCCCTGCTGATGGGGGAGTCCTGGTTGGAAATCCACTAGCCGACGGTAGGTCGGCGCCGGATCTCGCATCCAAGGGGAAGATAGCCATCATCTCCCAAAAAAAACATGCACTACAGTTACGGCTAATGACCAAAGTAGTTGACGCGTCCCGGGAAAAGAAAAATCAATCAATCTTTCTCCCCATAATCATTTGCTACGTTTACAATAATTTGGTCTCCATTCAGTAACATTTATTTTGGATCACTTTGGCAGACGACTTGTATACTTGCACGCATTGACTCTGCTCTAAGATTGTAGGCTCGGTATTGATTAAGAATCTATTTCTTAAAGCTTAGATACTTTTTGAAATGGATGAGACGATTATGTCAATACATGCTCGTGCTGAAGTATTATAATAATAAACGGACCACTAATTTATATATTCTTCAGATCTAGCAAATTTTCTGCGTTAAGACACACCCAGGCACAGGAATACTTTTCTCTCACAAAAAGCCATCGTGGAACTGATGACTTTGATTTTGTTTGTGAATGATGATAAAATTAAATCGGCTTAATTATCTGCGTACAAACTAGTAAGTGTATATTGCATGATCAGTCTTGATATCAGAAACCCTCCGTCCACAGTGCTTTGGAAATATAATAAAAATTCAACACAGGATGCAATTCGTTCTTTGTCAAACGTGAGATACTCAAGGAGAGTGAACTTTTATGAATCGGGAAGGGAACGTGTAAGGTTTTTACATGTCGACAATCAATCTGTAATCAGCACTTTCAAACGTAGTAAAACCAAGCCACTTCAAATTAGTGGTGTTACAACCAAAACTTTCTTGCATTTTTCTAAATTTGGAATTTGGGGAAAATTTAAAGCTAATGAAAATTTGTCCTGCACCATTCCTTTAAGCGTCCCTTGTTTTAATCATGAAAAAAATAAAGAAATATTTCGAGGGTTTTTTAGAAAATGCTTTAAAATATTGTATTAATTTCAAACAGGAATTACCGAAAATCACTATTTTATTCACAAAATTTTAACAAGCTTTTTCAAAGATGTTTTTAAAATAGATTTAGTTTAAGGCAAAAATATCTATCTTTAACTTTCTAGCTTTGAAATGCTGACTTTTTTCAATTTTCGAAAATACAAAAAGCGTCAGAATTAAATTCATTCAGCTTTCATGGAGCTTATTGCTTATTTTTCGAATGAGTACATTCTCGCCTGAGATATGACATAATATTCTGGGAAGCACACCCAATAGTATCCAGACTTCCAGTTTGTAGAAAAATACGAATGATAAGAAAAAAATATTCACATGATTCCAAGCTTCTCTTCATTGAACTAGGAATCTTATCAATCCTTTTTCTATTGTTTTTTACTTACAATCTATAGTCAAAACTAACTTACTGAGGCGTAAACATATTTTCTTTGAATACATATATTTTAAAATACAACATGCATCATAAAGGGAAATCTACGTATTCATCAGCATCAACAGCTCATACGAGTAACATATTATATGTATTAACATATACTTTACTTTGCACTTCATTCCCAGATGACATTAAACAATTAAATCGATACTCAAGTAAAATATTAACTGCTGCATAACTATTTTTATACAATTACTACATACTATACTGACTATCGAAAAGAAAGCGCATTGACATTTCTATAGCTTTACCATGATACCAAGAAAAATCTGTGTTTGTTTACCATTACAAATTACATTCCTAAATTAGGAAGCAAACATGTCTATTTTAAAATTTTCTAACCTCGTTTTATTGGTACGTTTATTCATCATTCAATTAGAATGAAAGAGTGTGGAAGAAAATTGTGAAGCTCGAGGGAAAAGTGCAGATTGAACTTCTACCCGACGTCCATACAGTTTTACTGTTCTTTGACGAAAAATAAATCAAATAAAGTTCGGGGAAAACAGAATTTTGAAGGATAAAATTATATGGAAAACCTTCCACAAAACTTAGAAATAAACATTGCAAATATTTTAGAATATTCAGAATGTATTTAGTAACAAAAATTTAAATGTTTATGTTCCGATTTCTCAATTGCTAAAATTTTGAACGACCTGAATTTGGATCATTCTTAGTCTTTATCACAATTTAAGATGAAGTAAAATATTTTATTCCGTGACATCAAAAAATAACATATTAATAATTATAATTAATAATTATTAATAATTATAATAATAATTGTTTAATATTTAAGTTATTTGAAACTTTTCACACAATTACCTATAACTGTAACATTTGCAACCCAAATTTTAAGTAAAACTTTCTGTAGGATTTCAAATAATATTGAGTTTTGTAATATGAGTTTTCAATTGCCAGGTGAATTACAATATGAATTTAATAAGTGTGCATTGCCGTGTAACGTATAGCACGAATAGATTACTGAATTGGAAGATCAATTGAAGGATGATTTAAAATTACCATCGGGGCCCGCCCAAATGGGACTTCTGTTGCATTAAGATGCCTTCTGCGACAAGGAATTTGAAAATTGCATCGTTTTGAAATTATCAAGCAGTGATTATAGCATTGGCAACAGAAAAAGACAGAAATTCTGAAACCTTCGATGGATTTCATTGCAACATTGAATGCTAAAAACTTGTTGCCGTAGGACAATGTATTCATAAAACCACAGCGTGAGACTTTACGCGCTAAGGACAACAATACGGACGCAATTATGAAGAATGAGTTCACGAATTCGTAACGCTAAACACGTCGCTCCTTTGTTTTTTCAGGGTCACCGCTTTGGTACGGTCTGTTGTCCGTCTTTTTCAGCCTGACGGCCTTTTGCCGAATATATTTATAGTTTGTCACCATGGGCGCTTTATTGTTTTTGGTGGCGTTGGCACCACGATTCTGTAACAATAGGTTATCGCTCACAATTTGTCACGGTGTGTGAGAATTTCTTAGACCGTGCGACTTACCATACCGTTGCACAGCTCGCTTTCAGGGGAATTGTAGTAGCCTTTATTATAATTTATAAATTGACCGTTATTAATCGACCACAAAATTGGATGATTTATTTTCGTAAAAAAAACTGTAAAACTCTGTGACGTATAGGAAGAAGCATAATTAAAAAAAAATAATGGACATCAATTCTGTAACTACGGTGTTTTTTAAACCAGTATAATCTTTCGTACTCGTAACTGTATTTTCTAGAGTTACATCACTAGCGTGCGTACGCGAACTTAGAACTAACATAGATCGTAACAATGTACCTTTCCCAGAGATATATTTTGGTACGGTGAAATAAGAAGATATGGTTTCATCAATAGGCAGTGGCGGCTCGTAGGTATTCGCACGTTGCATGTAAACCAAATAATTCCGTGCAATGTTTCTTAAACATTTCTTAACATGAGGGAAAACAAGACCTCTCAGAGCGTTTGCGAAACATGATATTTCAAAACACGCGCCGTTCAAGGGTGCGATTGACAGTCCGCCGCCAATGCCCTTCGTTGACAGCAGGAGCACCTAGAGCCCCGCGGAAACGCGAGCGAGCAGACGGAATCGGTGGCTCTCGCGGGTTGGAGGAAGAGGGGGAAGGGGGTGGCTTATGGGCGGGTGGAGCACATTCCGGACCGTGCGGATATTACTGCAGGCGCGACCAGTGAAAGTGCCTTGACATTGTGAAGATATACCTACGGCTAGCACAAGTTTTTAAGAGATGTGGCATTGATCGAAAAGTGGAGGGATCTCTCTAAATTTTCTCCCCCTTCCAAAGCAATTATTCAGCGCGCAAACGCAAACGCATTGCTGTGCAGTTCCATTTTATAAGTATTGTGTTAATCAATATTATTGTACATTTTAATGCGAGTTGCAATTTCAAATCCATTCGTAAGTATGTGAAAAACAAAATGTATTTGTAAATGTATGTTTAGGCTACTTTTAATGCGTTTTTAAAAACCGAAGTTAGAGGTTTCGTTTTCTCTGAAGTGTGTTTGTACAACTGACAATGAATAGCGTCGAAAATATTAAAATAACATCAATGAAAACGTCACGAAAAATTTCGAAAAAAAAGTGCATTTACTGAAGCACAGATTTTTCGTTACGTCAGTCAGTTGCAGCAAATTATCCAGAGTTTTGAGTAATGGGTATAGAAACTTGTACTTTTAAGCTTAAATTTGTTTCAGCGTTTATGGAAATCCATAGCAAAGTGCAAGTAAAAAAGTTTCGAATCAATATGTTTTTGACAACATTGAAAACGTTCTGAAGTGCCGAATCATGCGGTAACACGACGCAGTAATAATTTTCGGAGGATCCTTGGGAGTCTAAACAGATGTTGTGAAAGAAATGCGTCAACCACGTTGATGATAAGGAACTTTCAACATGTTTATCAAACTTCATAAGATGCCTTGTTTCTAATTGTCATTGTTTATGTTAATGAATATATGTGATGCTTGTAATGTATCCCTGTATGTATGGGCATGTGTGTGTGTGTGTGTGTGTGTGTTTTTGTGTGAGAGAGAGAGAGAGGAGAGGGAGAGGGGGGAGGAAGGGGGGAGAGAAGAGATGCTTGCCCCACCCCATTAGGGTGTTACTATTGCCACATTGTTCCTACTATTAGTATGACTACGAGCCGACACTGTCAATAGATCAAAACCTATAATTTTAAGGGGATACACATCATACAGAAAGTACAATCGCTGTTCGTCAGTGCTATGAAAACATACGATGGCTTTTGTAGCACACGTAAAATTAAAAATAGATTTTTCTCTCAGATCGTGCTGTTCGTATTTCTCAAAAATATGTCCATTAGCAAAGTGGGAAAAAAACACCATATTGTTGGCTTTTACATACTAGTTCGTGGGAAAAAAATCGATAAGTATGCACTAAAAATCCAGTACTACCCACAAAAGATAATTTCTTTGAATATTTTTGGGCGTGCTGATTTCCAACCAGGTCAATTATTTTGTGGTCGACTAATATAACATAGATTTTCAAAATTAAATTTTGCTGACATTAATTCGTGTTCAGCAACCTAAAACTATAAGTTCCATTATCTTGTCAAAACAACGTGTGGGTGTGGGGAGCGGGTTCAAGTATCAGCACAATTTCCTACGTCGATCTGACTAGGCGCGTGGGCTCGTGGGCCATAAGTGGAGCGTATGGCGGAGGATATCGTGGAGGTCGCGCTGTGACCCCCATAATTCTCCGAGTACTTATACCGGTTGGTAGCTCGGGCATCAACCCGATCTATCTGCAGCGACTCTGCCCGGGAGGTATAGGGTTCAGTACCGACGGTGGCAGATATTCGATACTAACTAGATAGTGGGACGAATTCAGCTGCTGCCGTGAGGATAATTCTGCAGGTGACTGCGCTGCTCGCTAGTTTTCGAGGGTTTAACCGATCAATACCAGGCGAATGCCAGCAGTAACGTAACGAATGGGCCACAAACCCGCCGCGATCTTTTCTTCATGTTTATCCCCCCTCGCCCTTCACACACACACACACACACAACACAAAACATACTGCGAGCCACGTACCGTCCGGTACAAGCCGTAAGGCCACACCCGACCTGATACGTCTTGGGGGGTGGCGAACACAATTCACCAGATGGTCACTAGCTCAGGATAGACGTCCCAGTGTGGACACAATAAATAAAAATAGGGGCAGGGTCGTGAAGATCGTTTATGGATTGGATGCAAAAAAATACATACAACTCGGTGAGAATCACTTTTCACTAAATTCAGAATATATTCTAAAAATATTTGCTGCTATGACAGATACATAAAATGGCACACAGAAAAAAACAAATACAGAATACTCTTGACTGTCTGTAAAAAAACCACACACACACACTAATAACTCGATACACAATTTCTCTTCTTTACAACCATTGTTTAACAAAACACACTTTCAGAAATTCGAAAGAATCGTTAAAATATTACTTTATACAAAAAAGAAAGAAAAACACATTGAAAATCAAAATTAGTACTTTGACTTAACATTACTTTCACAAAAATGAAACTCTTTCTCTCTTTAATTCAGAGAATGATTACTATTATAATTAGACTCTTGCACAAAATCTTAATCACTAAATTACAATATTAGATATTCAAATCCTTTTTTAAAAAAGATTGATTCTCTTCTCACGTATTAGAAATCGGGAAAAAAATGTACTTTTACTTTTCTTATCTTTTAGCTTGGTAAATCTGACCCCCCCTTTCTTTCTACGTGACGGATCGAATAAACTTTCTGATTAAACCGAATCACTCTATCCCCACAAAAACAGTTTATTGGGAACGACCTTACTGTGTTCTCTTCTCGGCCGCGTAGACAGTCCCTGTCTTCCTTCTACCCTTTCACCGAGCTGCTTCGGCCTTGAGCGTCCGGCCTCAGGTTGAGAACGCAGTTGCCCACCAGAAAACCGTTCTTTTCTCGTTCAAGTTTTATATTCTTGCGTACTCTCATATGAATTTACTTTATTTTCAATTATGATTAATGACCAATGGATATTCAGAGTTAAAATGAATCCAGAGATCACCCTTTATAGAGCACCAACTTCAAGAAGTATATAAATATAAGAAAAGCATGAAAAAACTGGAAGAGAAATGAAAACAATCTATTAATTACGCCATATATTCAAAACTTCTCTCCTAATTCTCCCCTTATAAATTCAAACATTTCTTATTATCTTTCTTCTAAGATTATGTTTAAATCAATTTATAATAGAATAATTCCCCTTCTGGTCTTCTAGAAGAGTTTTCCTCAAATGCAAATCTGAAGTCCGCTGCAATGTCAATTCCTGGCGTACAGTTTTCCATACGTCCGAGTTCAGCTGCTACGTTCAGAAAGAACTTTTCTTTCATCTGACCTCCGGGCTCGCCCTCGGTCTATGGTGGCGTCTCTCTTGTTCTAATTTCTAGTTGCTTCCTAATATTCATCCGCGTTGGCGCATGTTCAAAATATTCCTTTCCCTCGCTCTCTTAGGTCGGATGTGACACGTTTTCAAATCTAAAGAAACGGACGGTCCAATACACACCTACATGCACTATCGCCACAAGTCAGGAGACCATTGTAATTTAGGGTGGCGGGAAGATGTCCGCTGGGGAGAAACCTAGATGGAAAACCATGTGGGGTGGTACCGGATTTATTTTCTAACGGAACCATTTACTATGAGTGCACTTACGTAACTAGTTTGCTAAAGCAGTTGACGTATAGGTAACGGAAAATAATACTGAGGAACAATGAAATTTGCCGCAAACAAAAACACTATCATGATAGATTTCGATGCTCTGAATACGGAAGTGAAATTCAATTAAAAACATACGTTACGTTTTCCTTATTTTCTGAAGTTTCGAGTGTGAATGTTAGAGATGGGATGGGAGTTGGGTGGTTTCCTCATGCGTTACCTCGACGCTTGTTGAAGCGCATGTCATAACGTAAATCCACCTCACTCCCTTTAAATTTTAATATACTGGGGTTACAGTTTGTTTATATATCCCTTCAAGGATTCGAGAGGCGTAGAATGGTGGGATTGCGTCTCCAAAGTGACTACACTGCAGTAATATACTGTTACGTGTCGAGGGTGGTGTTCATATCATGTTCTTTGTAAGTCTTTTCTTTAAGATGAATACGCTTTAAAATGTGAATTCTTCCATTTCGTGTTTTTGGGTTGATATCGTTCGTAAAAATGATTGTAAATTCTTATGCAATGCACTATAGACTCTTGATAGAGCATATAAGCAGTTTCTAATATTACAGTCCATAAAATAAAAAATTAAGCATGCTATTAAAAAAAGTTTTTGAGTTCCTATTATTTCATTATTTTTAATGTTATTTCTACAAAAACTGGTACGTGATTCATTTATGACATCACATCTGATTCAGCTCCCGAGAATTAAAAAAGTTACATGTTTTCCGGAGAGGCAAGAAACAAGTCCTTATTTGTTCACCGTGTAATCATTCAATGAAACCACTAACATATCAAAGTCGATGAGTATCATTATCAATGATACGTATGAAAAGACCTAAATTCTCACTCTGCAACCTGGCGAGATATATCTTTGTTCTTTTTTATGCAAAAACTAAAGATCATAGGTGTGTGCAGCCTAAAAGAAGGGAGGTCAACTCATTTCTCGATCCTCTTTTTGCATTGAACTATTTACGTGATATGTTTTACTAAGAGGATAACTGAGTGGGGTATGCACTGTATATGAAGATCATCAAGAGAAGAACTGGGTATGAAGATCAAAGGAATCCCAAAAAGAGCAAGGTAATGTGTATAGGCAAAGAGAAGGAAGAAATAAACATCAAATGGAGTGAGAAAGCATCGAGCAAGTAACAAAACCAGAGCATCTAGGAACAATAATATTGGAAAACGGAAAATATGAAGAAAGAGCTGAATAATAGAGTGAAGAAAGCAAACTCTGTGTATTATCAAATAAATAAGAATTTATTAAGAATGAATGTAGTTACTAAAACAAAACTCAAAATTTATAAGTCCGTGTGGCGTCATTGCCGCAGCAATAATGAAAAAGACGTGAACAGTTGTAATATTAAAATTTATTAAAGATATTATCCGACACCCAATCCTTTTACAATATATTCAGACTGTTACTAAGAGTCACACCAACCGCTTGCCTGATAAAGATCTACTCCCCCGGTGTGATGCCCTTTCCAGACTTAGGTCTCGACGCATTCACGCCCGGGTCCAGACCCTTGCGCCCGCAGCCTAAACGCCCTCACGACATCCACGAAGAGCTCGAAATCAGAAGACCGAGGTGTATACTTGTGCAGTTTTGTAAACACATGGTGCAATGTACGTTCACGCCACCGCGGTGCAGCCATTCCTACCCTTACGGGCATCTGCCAATCCGCAACTGAAAAAAAAAAACAGATCAGTTAGATTTTAGCCAACTGGCGCGCGCATTGCGTGTGCTGAAATTCAAACATATTTCAAGTCTCATTTCGCTGTTTCAGATTTCCCCTTTCTCCAGGAATTGTTGTCGCTTATACTTCGCCGGTTTATCGGGTTCATGAAGCGACCTCGGAAATGAGTGTTTTCTGAGTCAGCGGATTTTCTGAAAAATTTGAAATAATGTTTTGAAATGTTCTTTTAGCAGTGGCATTGAAACATCGCGATGGGATTTTGAATTAAAAGTGTCCCAGGGCGCAGAGGCGGCCAAAATTCATTCTGAACTACTTGTAGTTATTTAAATGATATTCTGCAGCAATTGCCCAGCTAGGGCATGCGAATCCATTTGTGGCCTAATAATTTTCTTTATAAAGCGTGAGGCGGTTGCCGTTTACAGTGTGCTCCGTCTATAAATAAGCATCGCAAGCGGCCTTTCAGCTTTCAGCTTTCCCGCTCTGCAATGGCTGCTTTGACTTCTGCTTCATCTGTAAAACTCGGCTCGTCGGCGGGCGCGTGCGTGCCGCCATCGCCGTTTGTTGCACTTCGACAACGTGCGGGATTGGCGGCGCCTCCTCTACCGGCTGAAACTGGGGTTCTAAAGCATTAGCGAGGAGTTCCGCTTTCGCCTCGTTCGACTCGGGGAATTCTCCTGGGCTGATTTGCAGCGGCGGGCCTGTCACTGGATTCCCCGGAAGTATGCGGGGAAAATTTTTCCAGTGAATTATCTTCAGGTTTGAGGCCTGATAGAGATCTTTCCCCCTTCTGATTGGAAATTCAGCTAGTTCGATTTCAACTTTCCCTTCAATCGATTTAGCTCTCGCTTATCAGCGGGTGTCGCGTGCTCTGCCACACTCTCGCGCTCTGTTTTCCTGGAAATTAGATTAATTACAAAGGAGTTAATGGCTGCTCCTTAGGGGCGTTCCTTCTCAGGTGCGGCGTTGAGGCTGCCAGTCACAGCTTCGGCGATTTTGCTGCTCCCGTTTCTATCTGCAAGTGCAAGTGATGCGGAACTCCAGGCCGTGTGTTTGGCATTAAAATCGCCAGCCACAATTGTTGGAGTTGAGTGCGCCTCGACTAGTTTAGCAATATCTGCAGCTAGTTGGGCGCCCTTTCCGGAAACGGGCGGGACGAGCGTAAAAGAGACAAGCCGCAGCGGCCGCTCTCCGTCTGCACGACAACAGCAGTGGCCTCGGCGTGCTGCGCTGCGGAGAACTGAAACATAATGATTTATGTTGCGTCTTATTAATATTGCTGTTCCGCCTCCTCTATTATTGGCGGCCGTCGTGTAGCTCTTGCCCGTTCTGTCGTTCCGGTAGCAGATATATCCTGGAAAATTAAGAAAGATGCGGGCTTAGCCATGTTTCACCCAGCATCATGACAGAAATATTGTGCCGAGCGAAAGCGTAGCTCTGACTGCTTCACTGCGCGCAGATGCCGTTGCAATTCAGAAGGCAACGGTGCGCTATTCCTATAAAAAGAAGGAGAAGCAGCCATTATTTGGTGCAGAGGTACGAGGTGCGGCGAGGACGAGGAAGGCTGCCTCGTCCGCCGCTTCCCCGCAGCGGCCGCCGTCACCTCGGAGTGCACAAGTGGTGTGTCACTCCACTTTGAGGATGGTCGCCGGCCACTCCCGCTGGATCGGCCGGATACTGCTCAGGCGCCCGGGTCACACGCACCAGTCAATCCCGTGGGCGAGATCGTCGATGGTGCGGTGCACACGCGCTCCTCTCGCTCAACGAGGAGGAACGGGATTCTCGCCGACCGCCGCTCCACGCGGCGTGCGCTCCTCGCGGGGCCCCCCAATTTAACTGTTTAACAAAACATAATTTATCCCCTCAAGACGGATATTCCTCTTCTAGTGGTGTTCCTGTCTAAGGGTTAAAGTTGTATTGTTTTCGTGACAATTTAATGCATTAAAAATACATATATATGTGTCACAATACAATGATTTACTCATCCTTTTACATTTTTCATTTACGTAGTTTGTATCAAAATGACGCGCCGGGAATTACTTATTCCAATCTTCAAGTTTATACAATATAACAGAATCATTTTATATCAATATAACTTACTAAGTAGCTGGGACATGTCCCATTCTTAATATTATATTTTAATGTTTGTTACAGTGTTGGATTCAGGATGCATCTCGCCTGGCGCTATTTTTACCACTTCTTCAATTTTGTCCGAAATTTCGAAAACTGTTTTAAAATTTTACTTGGAAAAAGGGTTATTAGGTAAAGTCTATCAAGAGACAAACGCCGTTTTGAGATCAAAAATCAGTCCAGGATAAAAGAGCTCGTGCGTAATTTCGGCTCATTCTTTGTGGTATGGAATGATAACGGAAGATCTTAGAAGTAAAATGTATGTAAAATTAGATGTTAGGACATGGAATTTGAAGATATCTACACAAATTTGTTCAATTTTCTTTTGAAATCAGTTTCCAAATCGGAATCGATATTTTGAGTACCGCCTCAAATAATTGTTTGATGGTATTCGAAGGAAGCGGAAATATGTGAACCAAGAAAATAGTTTTATACGACTTTACAGATGATACGAGACCCTTTGGCTGTGTTACAGCATCACTAGTTTGACACGGGAAAAAAATATATTGAGACTGAAAGGGTTTCTGCCCAGCTTGCCTGTCTGAAGTTCGGCCTCCCGTGCCGCAGGCGGTTTTGGGCCCTTCGGCGGCGTCGATGGAGGCCCAGGCGGTCGGTGACGCAGGGGAAGAGAGGAGGAGGGGAAAACAGGCATCTTTTCGAAATTTCAGTTTACGCCGCTCCTATTCATCCGATTTCTGATTGACACGGCGTTGGATTCAGGAAGCACGTCGCCATCGCGCTATAAGCCCACATTTTTAATTTCTTCCCCGGGAAATATGAAAAACGTTTTCAAATTTTTTTGGGAAAACGTTTTGAAAAAACCCAAACGTAGCGTGAATTCTTTTTAAAAGTCAATGTCGTTTACAGATCAAAATCGGGTAAATTTTTTTAGACGTTATCGGGCCCAGTAAATTTGCTTAGGTGCTGCCACGTGGTGGCGAAAATGGGAAAGGTGGTACCTTTTGCTAGTGGTGGTGATCAGTGGGAAATGGTCTGCCCCGTCGTCGGCCCCTGGCTCAGATGCCTCAGCTTTTTCCCCGGAAAAAAACCGTTCGGTTATCTGGGGCGCCTGGGGAAATCAACGGGATGTCCCCAAAAAAAACCCAAGGAAATTCTCTTTCCCCTCACTATGGCGGAAAAATTTCCCTGAATCACTTTCAGTTAGTAATCAATCATCAATCCAACCCCCAAAAAATAAAAGGGTGGTTTTCCGCAGGATACCCCTATCGTCCCCTTCTTTAACCCATAAGTAGCCCACACGAAATGGGTTTTATTATAATTTAATTTAATTTAATTTAATTTAATTTAATTTAAATTTTAAATTTTAATTTAATTGTTTTGTTTAGTTTATTTTGTTTTTGTTTGGTTCGTTTGGGTTCGTTTGTTCAGTTTGTTCCTTTAGTTCCGTTTGTTCCCGTTTGTTGTTGTTCATTTAGTTCAGTTTGTTCAGTTTATTCCCGTTTGTTCATTTGATTCCGTTTGATTCGTTTGTTCAGTTTAGTTCAGTTTGTTCCCGTTTGTTGTTTTATTCAGGATTCGGGTTAGGGGTTTATTGATTCCCGTTGGGTTCAGTTGGGTTCAGTTGATTCAGTTGGGGTTTAGTTGGAGTTCATTAGTTCAGTTGGGGTTCGTTGAGTTCATTGGGTTCAGTTAGTTCGTTAGTTCGTTGGGTTCATTAGTTCAGTTGGGTTCATTGGGTTTATTGGGGTTCAGTTGGGTTCAGTTTGGGTTCAGTTGGGTTCAGTTGGGGTTCAGTTGGGGTTTAGTTGGATTCATTGGGGTTTAGTTGGTTCAGTTATTAGTTGGATTCAGTTGGGTTCAGTTGGAGTTCATTGGGTTCATTGGGTTATTGGGGTTCAGTTGGGTTCAGTTGGGTTCAGTTTAGTTCAGTTGGGTTCAGTTGGGGTTCAGTTGGGTTCAGTTGGGATTGGGTTCAGTTGGGTTCAGTTGGGGTTCAGTTGGGTTCATTGGGTTTATTGGGTTCATTAGGTTCAGTTGATTCAGTTGATTCATTGGGTTCAGTTTTCGTTGGGTTCAGTTGTTCAGTTGGTTCAGTTTTTGGTTGGTTGGTTCAGTTAGGTTCAGTTAGTTCAGTTTTGGGGGTTAGGTTAGTTGTTCGTTCATTCAGTTCAGTTCGTTAGTTCATTCAGTTCAGTTCATTCATTCAGTTCAGTTCGTTCAGTTCAGTTCATTCAGTTCAGTTCGTTCCGTTCATTCGTTCAATTGATTCATTCAGTTCATTCGTTCGGTTCAGTTTAGTTCAGTTTATTCAGTTGATTAGTTCGATTGTTCGTTGGTTCGTAGTTCGTGTTCGATTGGGTTCGTTGGGTTCAGTTGGGGTTCGTTGATTCATTGGGGTTCGTTGGGGTTTAGTTAGTTCAGTTGGGGTTCAGTTGGGGTTTAGTTAGGTTCATTGGGTTCAGTTGGGTTCAGTTGGGGTTTAGTTGGTTCATTGGGTTCAGTTGGGTTCAGTTGGTTCAGTTGGGTTCGTTGATTCAGTTGGATTCCCGTTGGGTTCCGTTGGGTTCAGTTGGTTCATTGGGTTCAGTTGGGTTCATTGAGTTCAGTTGGTTCAGTTGGTTCCCGTTGGGTTCGTTAGTTCAGTTGGTTCATTGATTCAGTTGGGTTAGTTAGTTCAGTTGATTCAGTTGGGTTCAGTTGGTTCGTTGAGTTGTTAGTTCAGTTTTAGGGTTCATTGGGTTCAGTTATTCCCGTTGGGTTCATTGGTTCATTGGGTTCAGTTTTCAGTTGGGTTATTGGGGGAGTTTTATTGGGCGTTTTGGGGGTTAGTTATTTTTTTAGTTTTTGGGGGTTGGGTTTGGTTGGGTTTTTTGTATTATATTAGTTTGATATATATATATATTTTTTTTATAATTTTTCCTTTATACCGATCATACCCCTACTTTGTTTGAATGAAGGGGAAAAAGATGCTACGATATAATAAAATCTATTTTTTAAGGATATGTCACAATAAATTTTGGGGTCTTTCTATCATGCCCTTTGTCAAGAATAATCTTCCCGGAAAGACAACATGGGAAAAGATAATTTGAACAACTTATTTCCCCATTCTAGATGACGTGTACAGATAATGAAGTTACATTTTTCAGAAGCAAAAAAAGGGGCCATCTCAGTCTTTGCTCAATGGATCAGAAACTGGACAAAAAACCTGAGGGAAAGGGGGGTAGGGCCCCGGAGGCTAGTACATACTTTTTTGGTTCTTTCTTTTTATACCCAAACTGAATAAAATTAAATATACTTTAAAATTAATGTTATTTTCCCTTTGGGATTCATTTCTAATTATATGAAACAGTTTATAAACTTTTCTATCAATTTAATCGTTTACCATCTGGAAAGGTGGTGTAAAATAATGTACTACATGTATTGAATGTGAATATTTTGTAATGGCTTTGATTTGTCACCATGAATATAATTTCTACGTCAGTGTTACATAATAACATCGGGGTTTTCTGAAAATATTTTCCGCCCTTTAAACAATCATTTTGACAAAACCCCTGATTCTTTAATCAACAGACAAGGTATGGTAAAAATTTCCCTTTATTAATAACGAGAACACAAGAATCACTGGGTGGAATTTGGTTTGGGACAATTCTTTTCGTAATCTAAAAATTTGGGAGCTATGGGATGTTTTCCCCAAAAATTTAAATTCTACACAACAAGCAGTTCAAAAAAGGCTGACTGAATTTAAAAGAATTCTGGTGTCCCCCAAAAAAAATAACCAAATTTTGTGTTCAATTAAATTTAAATGGACTTTCCCTTTTTGGGGTTTGAGTAAATTGTTTGTGGGGACCTAAAAACTTTGTTGCCGTCAGTCGAAGTTTGCTGACTATCGTCAGCCATATTCTTATACGGAACTACATTAAAAAAAAAAAAAAATTTTAATTGTACCTTCACCTAAAAGCTGAGCTTGAAAATCAAAATTCTCCTTAATCAACAAAAATTTTTAAAAACATTTTCCTCTAGACCTTTTCCCCCCCCTTAATTTTAAAAAAATGCCTAAAAAAGCTGGTACCCCCCCTTTATAAACAAATAGGATCTTTTGGATTACACATTGACACACCCTTAACTAAAACAACATATTGACATCAAAATTAAATAAAAAAAAATTACCCCAAACCCAAACCTCGTATAAGCAAAATGGCAATCCCCCATACAGCACTGCTCTGATATTGTTAAAAAACAATAATAACACCCCTATTGTTGTGGGCCTTCCCCAATACAGTTAAGCCCTCCAAAACAAACATTCCAAAAAACTAAATCATCCAAACCCAAAGCCAAAAACCTTTAAAAAAACCCCCATGGATTCAATCAACTTCATAAAAATTTAAACTAAAAGCAATTAGCCCATCACACCCCATACCTCTCCTCAAACGTTTATACAAATCTCATTTTAAAACCATCTCTATTAATTCACCTTTTAAACCCCAAACCACAACACAAGAATCAAAAACAAGTATCCATTTCATTTTTTCTAAAATTTTCTCCCAAATGAAATAAACAGTGGTTGGTTCCAAAGACTTTTGGTTAAGTGCCCAAACAGTTTTTGGCGCTATCGATTTTCAGACGGACGGACAAGTAGATATTTGTCGTCAATCGAGTTTTTGTTATAAAGATCCCCCCAAAACATTGGTTCTGCCTACGCCCCACCAGAGGGAAAAAATTTTCCTTTTTCGTTACCCGGGCCTGGCAATTAAGGGGTTTTTCTGCTGAAAATTCGCCGTTTTCCGGCGCACGACTATTAAAATTTTCTTCTTAAGTAAACGCGGGGTAAAAATGATGCAAGTTTTTTAATGAAAACGGAAAAAAGAAAAAATACAATATCGAAATATTGCCCCAGACCTTGACGATAATTGAGAAAGGTTAAAGGGGAAAAAGTGGGGGGGGGCCTTTAGGAAGATTCACTATATCACTTTTAGAAACACAAGTCCTTTGATGACGTGACGGGAGATAATTTTCCAAATTTTCGATTAGAACCCCTTGGATCCCCGGGACGACTTTCCATATCCCCAAAAAAAATTCGTCAGTTTTCCCCATTTAATGAAGGATCTGGTTTTTTTCCCCTGTTCATCACTTTGAACCCATCTGTTAAATCCGCTTTTTTTCCAAAAAAACATGACATGAGTTGAAGCCAACAAGCCCAAATTTAAAAGGCGAACCATCATGGCAAATCTTTCATTGACGTTTGGCTATTCCTCTTGATCCCTTGATGTCTTGCGTTATCATTTAACGGAATGTCTAAAACCACGTGCATTGAATGCTGAAAATCTACTGTTTGGGGAATTTTAAGGCTCTTGAACATTTTTAAAAAAACTTTTCAAACTCTGCCTCCTCAGAGTTAGCGGGAAAACTGATTGGGCATAGAGCAAAGGATTGCATGAGACGGGTCATGAAAAAGTCTCAAATTTTAAAGTATTAAATGAATTTTGAATTTAAAAAAAATTGAAAGTCAACAAATAGCATTGACAGCAATGCCGAAAAAATTATTTAATCCCATAAATTTTTTCTGGGGAGATGGTTATTTTTGCATCCCTTAATGGATGAAAAAATCTGGGGTATCCACTGAGTGTGGTTTTTCTTTTAACTACCTTTTGTAAAAAAATTTCGGGTTAAAATTCGTTTTTTTCTATCCATAAAGCATCGCCCGGTAAGTGGTCAAATTTTCCCTTCCCCCCATTCAAAGGGTCACGTTCTGTGTTTGGGCATTCACGGCTGATTCTTCATCTATTTAAAAACCCAAACTAAAAATTTTTGGTAATGAAAATAATTTGCTATGGGGTAATAAACTTTGATTCATGGTGGTTTTTCCCCCAATTTTTTTGTAAACAAAAATTTTTGATTGCATTCTATCAAAAAATCAATTTTTCCACATTTTTAAGGTGTGAAAAATCCTAGAATAGCGTAATGTTTAACATTTTTTCAGTCTGCTCTTAAAACTGATTTACTCTTTCAATTTTAAGAAATTAGTCAACAGAGAATCATGAATAAAGTTAACTTAAATTGGTTCTGATGCATTTATTACTGGAACCCATCATGGTGCTCGAAAAATAAACAAAATTAAAAAGCGCATTCAAGCTACCTATCGGTGATTCCCCAGGAATTTTTTAAAGTCTTACAAACATATATTATTTAAAAAACATATATCAGTATATCCAAAAAAAATAAAAAATAACATAAATAAATAAAAAATTAAAAAAATTTTAATGATTTAACTTTAAAATGTGTTTAAATCAAATCATCCTTCACGTCATATATTTTAAAATCAAATTTATGACTTCATACAATGTTAACACTCAATATAAAACTGCAATATAAAAAAAAAATAGTGGAAAAAATAACAGAAAGAATGGAGAATATAATCATACGTTGTATGTTATTTTATAAATTTTTGGGGTTTCTAGGTGAATTCATGATGAAGTTTTGAACAGGAGCAAAAAATGTCAAACATTTTTATAAAAATTAGTGTGTTAAAAACAGATTTTCTTTAGCGATACGGTAAAAACATGTATAGTTCAAAATTATTAAAAAATTTGAAACCCTTTTTTCCTGGATAAGTAATGTAAAATTAAAAAATAACATTCTACGAAGTATTAATGAAAACAATGACTCCAAAAAAGTAACCATCAGAACGTCTAACGTTTTGCTATGATTCAGAGGCTGTTTGTATTGTGTTTTGTAGTTTCTGTCATAAATGAGTTAAATATCGGGGTAAAACTATGAAGAGTATGACAAATCGATGTTTGTCATTTGTAGTGAAGTTTCATGAAATGATTTTTCATGAATAAATAAAAGGGGGTCCCAAAATTTCTGTACATTCATGGGGGGGGGATATGTTATCGCACATTTCTCTTATCCCAGTGGGTATAAAATAATTTGTGTTTGTTTTCTTCTCCCTTAATATTTGCGGGAAACATCAGATCCGTTACCTGGAATATCATACTAAAAAAACCCGCAAAAAACAATCTGCCAAGACCATTAAATTATCGACGGGCAGGTCAACATATTTTCTTTCTAATAATCAAAATAAAGATTAAAACTGACATATTTTCTTGTTAAACAGAAATAAATAACTTTTAAAAACATGGGAAAATTAAAAAATTTTTTAAACAAAATTTCAAATTAAAAAAAGGGGGTTTGGCGAAATACAAAAAAGGGTTTTCCGTTTTATTTCAACCCAAAAAATTTGGTTAAGACATTTCTTTAATCTTTGTCTCTAGAAAAGTTTTTAAAAATATATCAGCTGTTTTAGTGGGTTTTTTTTTAACTAAGTAAGGTAATATAAAACAACTAGATTCAATGAAACAATAAAAATTTACTTTTAAATAATATTTCAATTTACGTATCTTTAAAAAATTTTCGGTATGTCCCTTACGGCATGGGAAAAAATTTTTTAAAATGTCAATGTATTTGTAGTGAATGACTTGAGGGTAATAGATGAAGAACATAAATTTTATATCACATGAAAATATTTAAAATTTTAAAAATTACAATTATTCACAGTAAACTGATAAAAAGTTCAGTGTGGTGACATATTCCCTGTCAATCGTGTTATTTAATTTAATATGTCTTTTTATCTGTAATGTTTTTTGTTGCATTTAATTTTTTAAAAATTTTAATTTTATATTCTCTCATCCTTAAATTTCCCTTAAATCTTTTGAATCGTTTAAAAGATTAAAATTTTAAATTTTCCCTTTTTCAACCCTTGACTTAAGTAAAAAAAACAAAAAAAAGGGTGAATTACAGTACTAAAATTTAAAAATTATTTTTTCTGTTTAAAATTCCCAGAATTGAAATTTTAATTTTAAATAATGGAACAAAATCTAAACATACTAAGTGAATTTAAATAAACCTTTAAAAATATATTGGGGATAAAATATCATTTACATTCTTTAAAAAAATAATACAGTCCCTTAAACAATTAAACTTGTACATTCCTTTGTCATAATAAACTTGTTTCAAATGCCCCCTTGTTTCAAAAAATTTTTACCCCCATATTTGTTTACTAGCTTAAAAATTTTAATTTGAATTGAAAAAAATTAAATAAACAACATAATATAATTTTATACTTAATAAAAAAAAGAAAACTTCAAATTGACAAAAAAATTTTCCTCCCAACAACTAATTCAATAGCAGCTTGAAAAATTTCACCGTCAGACTCGAACCGGGGGCCTCCGGAAGAGGGATATAGTGACTAGTTGATCTCTGATTCATATAGTAGCTTTATTTTTAAACCTTTAAAAAGAAAAAGGTGGGTTTTTCCACTTTCTTTTTCGCGTTGGGAAAAATGGGGAAATACTAATTCTTTAAAAAAAAAGTTTAAGAGAATAACGACGAGTCGTTACCAAAAAAATATTTTTTATATTGTGGTTTCGGGGTATTTTTTGGGCAGAGGTCCCCGATACTTGAAATGTTTTTCTCAAATCATTTTCCCCGTCCCTTCTGTTTCCGTTTACCTGGAACACTATATACCTTTCCCGTTTTCCCCAAATAAAATTTTCCAGATCATTCTGGACATCGGCCTTTTAAAATTTTAAAAAAAGGATTTTAATTTTTTTGGGGTTTTTTATAATTGAAGGTCAACAACAGTTTCGTTTTTAAAAAGGTTTCAATTTTTTTTTTTTTGAATAAAACTTTAATCCATTTTATTAAATCCGTTTAATTTTCAAGATTTAAATATTTTTTGATTCCATCATTTTGAAAACAAAAATTTTTAAAATTCTGGAAAAAGTAGTTTTGAAATTATTATGAAAATTTTTTCAAAATACTGCTTTTTTCTTAAATTTAATGAATAGTAACAAAAATCGTAAACATTTTTTCTCCCGGATCCATTTTTTAAAAATGTCTGTCAAATAACAACCCCTTTGCTTGATCGTATGACAAGGTTAAATTTTTCATTAAAACTTGGAATTGCGAAAATTCGAATTCAATTTTTCAAAATTTCCTTTCTTTTGAATGAAAAAAGGGGTTTTTAAGGGATCATGTATGCCTCGAAATAAGGTCTTTAAAATTTTTTTGTGTAATTTTTTTGAAAAATTATTAATTTTTTGGGAATCTTTAAAAATTTTTTAATTTTGGTAAATACTCTATTCGACAAAGGTTTTAATTCGAATCCATCTTACACCTCAGTATTAACGTTGCGTTTCTTTCTTAATTGAATCTTTCTTTGATGTTAGATATTTAAATCTTTTTATTTAAGTTTTTTTTAAAATTAGATGTTTTCGGGTATTTTGAGTTGTCCCTGTGTTTTTTCAATGATGTCTGAAGTGTTAGTAAAATAGAACAAAAATAATCAACTATTTATTAGTAATCTTCAAATAGAAACTGTGTTTGGGCCCCTGTTATTTTCTCTTGTAGTAGTTATAAGGGCATATATAATTTGTTCTTTTTTTTTTTCTTTATTTGGTGTGAAAGCTAGTTTTTCTCAACAATTAAAAGGTTGTTTTGACAAAAAATATTTTTCTGGGCCCCTACAACAAAAATGTGTTGATTATTTTTTTTGGTTTACCTTTCAACTGCTGGGTTTTGATCCGAATTATGTGGTTTGTATGGAGTATAAACTCGGGCGATGTTTCCCCCCCTAAAACAGGATATCGGCACCAGCATGGATTTGGGAGTCTCCTCGCCGGATCTCTGCCAGGGGGGCACAGTCGAGTCATGGTAAGTGCTCGTCGCGGCGTTCGACCTTTTTTGTAGTGTAGTGCATGAAATGAAATTTTGGGGGGGTAGAGCGGAAAAAGGTGAGAAAGTTTTTCCATCCATCTGATAACTAGGACAAATCAGCTCTGTCTGGAGAAAATTCTTGCGTACAACTGATCGTGTATTCCTTTTTTTTTCTTTTCAATTAATAAAGGTGAATGTTGAACGCCCAAAAAATTTGGGGAAGCACGATCTTTTTCCCTTTTTTCTTCCATTTCTCCTCTCTCCTTTCAAAAAACAAAACATCCCTTCCCAAAAGGAAAACTGCTGGGTTATTATCTTGTCAGGCCGGGCAGTGCTCCGGGGAAACCTTGAGGAACCCCTAACCGACTGGTCGAATCTTGATCTTGGCTGTAGGAGATGGTGCGGCAGACTGCAATAATGTAAAAATTTTGGGGGTTTTTTGAAACCATCTTAGGGGGAAAATCCGGCCTGGTTGATATTCTCCCCCCGGAAGGCCCCAATATGACAGTGAAAGACTGGTATCCTAAAACCCGGGGCCCCAAATAATCTATTTATTCCCCCCACGGGTTACCATCCGGGAATTTTGTCAGGGAAAAAAACTTTCAATTTTCTTCAAAATAATAAATTGTAATTTTTTTTTTTGTTTAAATAATTTTTGTTTATACAATAAAATATTAGACTTTTTATATTTTTAATTATATCTCAAATATTTTTAAATATAAATATGGTTTTAAAAAAAAAGGGAGTCAATTTTTACTTTCTCATACTACAAACAATGTAAAAGAAAGTATTGAAATTTGGGAAAATGGCGTTTTTTCGACCAAAAAAACTCCTTCAAGGCCCTGATAGCAAAAATTAATAAATCTTGTTCAATTTCTGCCAATTACTTCCCCCTAACATATTGGCATCAGAACCCAAATTTTATGGGTTCCTGATGCCTTGCTCCTGCGGGCCCATTAGAAATATAATGAATTCCCGGGGGTTTGCGAATTTCAAACGTTTTTGTTTTTAGGTGTACTTCACATGAAGTCCTTGGGACTTTTTAAATTTTTGTCAAAAACGACTGCAATTCTTTTAATATTCCCTCTAATTTACAATATGCTTATAAAATGGGATAGGTATGTTTTTCTTTAAAAAATCTGAATTTTGAAAATTTAAAATTTTTTTAAAAATTTTTCGACCCCCCCTTCTACTACATTTTGAAATCAGGCCGGATTTAAAAGGTGGAGGCTATGGGGACTTTTTATGGGGCACTATGTAAGGGTCAAATTAAATATACATTGGTACATTACAAAATTATAATCAATTTTAAAATTATTTTTTCCTATATTAATCACCTTTACAAGGAACGTCCGCTTTTTTCGTCCAAAATCTTAATGAAGTCGTTCAAATTATTAAAATATCCTATTTCTCAAAACCCGAGATTATTGAGGCGTTGTTGGGGCATTGTCGTTTAAATTTTTTTCCCCACTTTTTTTAATTTTGAAAATGATCTTTATCTATGAAATTTAAAGTGATCATCAGAACAAGATACTTTTTCAAAATTGTCCAACTTGGGAAAAAGAATCCCCCTGTTTTCAATTTTAATGTGTACATTAAATGTTCATCCCAAATTTAGTCTTTTTCTGCTGCAAATTCTTTTAAAATTTCCCGAAATAAAAAAGCTCGCCCCCAAGATTTTTCGTAAATCGTCTTTTAAACCCGGTTTAAAAGGTCTTATTTGTTCTATCAGTTGATCTGATTTCCCAAATGCCCCGGTCAAGTAAAAACCCCCGTAAAACGAATTCATACGCAAAGTCGGTGATCCAACGACCTAAACATTCAATCCCCGGGAATGAAATTTTTTAAATCCCC
Source organism: Teleogryllus oceanicus (assembly GCA_964035755.1). Classification (NCBI taxonomy): domain Eukaryota; kingdom Metazoa; phylum Arthropoda; class Insecta; order Orthoptera; family Gryllidae; genus Teleogryllus; species Teleogryllus oceanicus. Next base: position 179,127,526 of record CAXIVR010000001.1, read on the forward strand.
TTTTTTAAAGACGGGAAAGTTCCATTTGGGTGTTTTTGCCGCAACGCTCTTTAACCTTGTTTGGCGTTGAGCGCTTTTTTTGATTAGTTTTTATTTTAATTCAAAATTTTAAGTAAAAAGAAATTGGTGGCAGAATATTTAACCCTTTGCTTCACTTTTAAACAACAACAAAAAAAGGATTTAAATTTAAAAAATAAAAATTAAATAGTACAAACATCCAACAAAACCTCCACTGCACTTCACCCAGCACATGCTTTGTGCCTTTTTCTTTCGCATTCCCTTCCCCCCCTTCACCAAACACTAAAATTGCCTGCAAAATTTGTTTTTACTGCATTTGCCCCTGCACTGCACACATGAATAAAAATTAATAATAACAATAATAATAATAATAAAAATGATAACAATAATAATGGTAAAAAATAAAAAAATACTACTACAGCTGATATTTATACTAAAAATTTTTAAAACTTTTTTTGGGGGGAAATAATCAAACAGGGTGATTTAAAATTGATTGCAATAACCTAATATATAATTAACTAAAAAACAATTTTTTTTTAAACTTGTAAAGCTTTGACGAAAGGGTTCTAAGATATTTGGGGACAAACTTTTTTCCAGTCTCTAAAAAAGTTGGTTTGTTAAAAATTTTCCCCGACATCCGTTTTTTATTCATATTTTAAATTTTTAAACCATGTGATCCCCTTTACCAAAGGGTAGGGGGGGGTTTTCTAAACGCCCGGAGTATTTCTTTTCCAAGCAGGATATCCTGTGTATCTTTTCCCGGGTTTCGGGAAAACCCTAAATTGACCCAGGGCCGTCTGCAGCAAAGTTCAGCTTTTGAAAGCTTCCCCCCTTGTCGCGACGAAACTCGCAGGCGGAACCCCCCAAAAATCGTAGCCAATCCCCGACGCAGGGGACTCCCTAAAAAAAGGGATGACGTACAAAGGCCCGGCGAAAAAATAGTTCAGATGAAAATTTTCAAAAAAAAAATACATGGAAAAACACTTTAAAACAAGAAAGAAAATTTAAATTTGGGAAATTTTATAAAACCAGCCAAACCCTTAAAAAACCAAATTATTTTGAAAAAATTACGATATCAGTTTAAAAATAACACAATTTTAGAAAAATTTTACGTTCTTATACACTTTTAAATCCAATTTTTCCAAACCCTTTTTTTATGAACTTTATCAAATGACCAGTTTATTGCAAAATTTTTTGCGATAAGAAAAACAATTATTAAAACAAAAACCAATTGTTCCTTATTATATTACTTTCCCAAAAATGAAAAATCCCTTTCTCGAATCTTAGGACTCCGAAACTTTTCCCAATAGAAAAAATAAATTCAAAGACCAACTGTATTTTATCATTAAAATAACAATTAAATTTAAATTTAAAAAAATTAATTTGTCCCCTTTAAAGTGGAAATTTTTCCCTTCATCAAATTAAAAAAATTTTTGGGGACCTCCCCGGCAGAAAAAAGCCCATTTTAAATTTTATAAAATTTTTTTTGTTAAAAATTTTAAAATTCGCATTTTCCCTTTTGTGGGCATCAGAAACCCCCCACTTTAGGTTGAAAAATTTTGGGAAAATTTTTTTCTTTTTTAAATTTTCCAAAAAAACATTTTTTTTAAATTCCTTAAAATTTAAAACAAGTTTAAAAATTCCCCAATCCGATTAGCGCTATCTCTTTCTTTTTCGAGATCGTAATTGTTTAAAAAAATTGGCATGCCCGGGCAATTTTTTTTGGCTTTCCCAACCCTAAAGTTTTTTCCTCCAGCCTTTTTGCAGAAAGCTCCTTAGTTCTCAGCAAATACATTTGAATTTCCCAAAAGGGGTTGGAGGACAACGCCCCGGGCCCCACATATATTCCCAAAAATTGTTCTTTGGGGATATTCAGGTTTTTCCAGCCCCCTAATTTTCCTTTTTTTTTTTAAATTTTCCATTTATTTAACAATTCAGCATAAATTTTAAAATACTACCCCGGGAGTCAGCTACCTAACAATCTTCTCTTGGGGGGCAAAAAAGGGAGTCATCAATTGGCTTCAGAAATACCCCCATTTAGAATTGGGGCCCCCTTTCCCTTTACACGTTTCAAGGCAAAAATTTGGGCTTGTAAAAAAGTAAAACTAACCTCCTTTCCTCGAAAACCTTTATCCCACCTTTTCAAAGGGCCCAAAACTTTTTATATAAAAATTTGAAAAATTTTTAAAATTAAAATACAAAACAATAATTTTGGGTTTAAATTTTCTTCACCCTATAAATATAGACTTAAAACTTTTAGTTTTTTCACACGTTCCAAATACGAAATACATAGTTTAAAAATCCTGAACCCTTTAAACCCGTAAGTTCTGCCTTTAAAAGCATATAGCATCAACCTGGAATATGCAAATAAGTAATAATACTATTATAATATGGGATTGACATTTTAATTGAAGAAATGTGAAACTTACGTTTTGCAAATTAAGAAATTTTAATGAAGGTGAAAAGTTTGCAAATAAACATTTTTTTAAAAATTCCCTTATTTAAATTCCCCAAAAATTCTGGGAAATTCTTTTTCCCTTCGACACTAATACGCCAATGCTTTTTTGGCCCACCCTCTCAATCTAAGTGAAATTTTTTGGGGGCATCGCTTATCTCAAAAAAATAAGGGTTTTCACGTGTTCGAAATACCCTATAGGGGGTCATCTTCATGAAACACAGAAAATCTCATATGAAAGAATCAGTCGTCATTTCCCAACCCAATAAAAACCCCGACATGTTTAAACCTTATCCTCAATTTCGTTTTTCTTATTTTGTTCTTTCAGGCGTGCTCCGTGTCTCTGGTAGAAACATTAACATAATCGTTGGGAAAATTAAAAATAACATTTTGGAAGAAAATTTTGGATGAAGAAAATTCACATTTCCCCCATAATTGTTTGGGAAAATCATATCAGGTTTTGTATTATTGTCAATAAAATTGTAGTTTTATTTAATTTGGGAAAAAACTTCTTGGATATTTTGCGGTTTTTAAATTAAAAAAAAAATATAACTCCCGAAATTTTACCCTTTAAAAATAAACATTTCGGGGTTCCCACTACGGGACGTATTTCGTCATTCCCTTTTTCATTCGCGTAGTTTTGCAATCGCTTTCATTTTTTCATCGATCATTTTACAAGGGTTTTTAAAGTTTATTTTATACCGGGGGTCCCCCTGGATACCCCATAATTTCCCAAATGGTTCAGGGTATCAGGGTTTCAGTTTTTGCTGAACAATCGGAATCATGGGACAGGAACAAGCCGGTAGAATAATTCTCTTAATAGTTTTAGTTTTCGAGATATTTAATCATCTTTTATTTTTTAATTGAACTATATATTTTTTTTAAAATGGATGAAACATGAACATTGGAATAAAATGATGTTTTTCATATGTTCTTTTTAAAAAGTAATTTAAGTATAAAAATTTTATTTTTAAACAAAATTTTCAAGTAAATGGGGGGCCTTTGCAACAAAATCGCCATTTTAAATTTGGGCCCTTTGCGACGTTGATACTGTTTTTTGAAAGAGGGGGTGTGAGAGGGGATGGCCGTTAAAGGGTGGGAAAAAGTAATTGCAACAATTCTGATCTTGACATGAAAAACATATGAACAAACATCAATTTTTAAAGATATGAATGAAATTTTTTCCCAGTTGTTTTATCTAGGGTTTGACTTTTCTTCTTCCGAACCAAATCAACGATAATCCCAAAGAACCGAAAAAATATTTAGCAAAACGATAATAATAATAATAATAATAATAATAATAATAAAAATAATAATAATAATAATAATAATAATAATATAATATTTATTTTCATCAAATTTGTTGTGGGTCCTGATAAGCCAACTGACTTTACATCAGATACCCATAATTACATAAATGGTACAGTATTTTTTTTTTTTTTTACATTTATAGCATTGACATACCTTAATTTTACAGTCACATTGACACAATCAGTACAAGATTTGATTAAATAATGAAGAAGAAAAAAAATACATTGATTTTACCTTTTTAACAAAATTTTAAGGTTTTGCTCCATGTCTGTATTGTTACTATTTCTTGATAATATAATCGATAATTAATATAAGTTCACACAGGTGTTTGGTCCGTTCACTTTTCTGATAGAGATAGTCATTTATTTTGATCACATAATACATAACAATCCCTAAACCAAAATTAACAAATAACATAACTATTCAACACTATTAATTACTTTGTTTACACATAAATACTGATTTTTTTCAATCATCTCATCAAACATATTTATTGTTTTATTTATGCGTTTTGGAACCATATTTCCAGTTCTTTTGAATTTATTAAAGTTTTTACACTGTTCTATATTTAGTGAAGTTCATTATATAATTTGGGTATTAAATAATTTAATGATCTTTCCTCATACTTATTATATGTGTGGGAATCATGTATTTTCTTGATCTGAACTCTAATTATGTAGTTCCATTGTTTTGAATTAGTTATTATTATAGTGACTATTTATATGATGAAATTTGTAGAAGCCATAAGAGTCAAAGTATCAGCTTCTTTCCGAGTTGTTTGACGCCTGTTTGTTAATATCCATTATCATTTTCAATATTGTGGATTGCAAATAAGTTATACTAGACAGATGGTTATAGCTAGTTCCCCCCATATATTAACTCCATATCTTAGAATTGACTCTACTAAAGTCTTATACAGAAGAAACATAATTCTCTTTGTTTAAAATAATCTTTTCAGCATAGAGACAGCCAGATATTCTTTTAATTTTGTCAAATATTGCGTTAGTATGCTTTCAAATTTTAGATGTGGATCAAAAGTTACACCTAGATAATTATATTCAGTGGATAATTATATTCAGTTGAGTCTGGCACAATTACATAGTACAGTTTGGTCTTCAAATAGGCATTTATGCACATGAAATTTAGTCCCTTCAAACTTTGGATTTTGCATATGTGGTGTTCTGAAATACATTAATTTAGTTTACTTGGATTCACAAAGGTTATTATTGTATGACCATTTTAGCAGGGAGTTGAAATCGTTTTGTATGATTTCTTGGCATAACTTTAAGCTTCTGTGAGAATATAACAGTATTGCATCATCCGCATACATATATAGTTTACAATTCTTAATTCTATTGAACAGGCTATTCACATAGATAATAAATAAAACTGGTCCCAATTGACTTCCCTGCGGTACCCCATAATTAACACTCTTTAAGGAACTTTCTGTATTAGCAAGTTTAACAATGAACTTCCTGTCTGACAAGTAACTCACAAAAAGCCTTAAAAAGCGATCTTTAAGTCCCACTTCATTCAATTTTTTTAAAAATATTTTATGATCAACAGTATCAAATGCTTTACAATGCAAGAGTTCTATATACAATGCAAGAGTTCCTTGCCCCCTGTTTAGTTGTTTAGTAATATAGTTGCCTACTTTGTTAAGTAGCTGTTCAGTCCCTTTTCCTTTTTGAAAGCCATACTGGCCCTCGTCAATAATGTCATTTCTTTGAGGTACTTTTTAATTTATTACAATATATTTTTCCATATTTTTCAATAACCGATTGAGATTGGTCAATAATTCGCTAGTTCCATAGCATCACCATTTTTATAAATAGGTCTAATTGTGGCTATCTTCATGCAGTTTGGAAAAATACCTATCCTCATGATGTTGTTGATAAGAGTAGATAACGTCTGACAAAATATTTCTGAATTGTTACATATATCTCGCGCCCTAATCATCATAGCCAGCACTTTTATTAACATTAATTTCTTTAATAATTTTCTTAATTATCTCTGGGTTGGTAAATAGAATATAACAGCTTACTTTCAATTGTTGCTCATCCAAGTTATCCTTTTCACTACCATACATTCTATTCCCTTCTATTGTTTCCTCAACTTGCCTTACAAATTGTTCTGCAATAATGACTTCATTAGCAATATTTTGTATTCTCTTAGTTTTGCCAAGTGAGTTTAAAATTTTATAATCTACATCTTTTGATTTTTTCCTATTTAAGGCATTATTTAATTCTGACCATAGTTGTTTGCTATTAGTTGCTTTATTGTAAATTTTTCTTTATAGAACTTATTTTTGCTTAATATTTCATTGTTTAGTCTATTCTAAACTTTGTATAAGAAAGCCTGTAAACTTCATTTATTGGATTGGATTTCATTTCTAAACAGTCTGTCTCTTTCTTTCATTTTACTAGTCAAATCATGAGTGATCCATCATTTGTTATCCTTTTCTGTTGACTCTTGATCTCTTTCACATTTTGCAAATATTGAATATTACAATCATAAATATTTTTAAAACTAACAATTATCTCATTACAAAACACATTAACATCATTATTTATACACTTTTCCCAATCATGTCTTTTAATAGCTTTTTGTATGTTCTCATTATCATACTTAGTTATAGTTCTCAGTTGGTTACATGCAATGTCATTATTTACATAATTGTTTGGATTAAAGTGGGATACAGTGGGATAGTGATCCGATATCTTAACTAGTATAACTACTGCTTTAATTTACGTTTCGATTTAGATCGTATGTATATATGATCCAATAATGAAGAACATAATAATCCCTCTCTAATTTCTTCCCTTGTTGCTGATTCAATGGTATTTACAAGCTCTTTACCACACATCATAACTTCATAGTCAGGTATGCCATATGAACTCTTGTTCAAAATATTGATATTCATATCCCCTACAACTATTAAAGTTTGATTGTTATAATTGTCAATTAGGATTTCAAGTTCACTAATGAATTAAACTTTACTCAAATTAGGTGGTCTGTAAATACAGATTACATCTATAGATATATTGTTCTTCATATAATTGAAAGTGCCTGTTATATTTTCAAAGCTATTAGATGAATAAGAAATTTCATTAAATGTCATTTCATTATTGTAGTACACTAACACTCCTCCTCCTCTGTTATTTCTTAGTTTATAAACGCTATTGTAATTTTTAATTTCATACTGACTTATTTCATGTTCTTGGATATTTACTTCTGTTAAACATATAATATCAAAGAGGCTCTGATTTAGTAAGATTAACAATTGATCGAAATATTTTCTCATAGATTTTATATTTAAATGAAATATACTTATACCTGTATCTCCTGAGTAGTCGTTTTTATGGAGTTCCCAGTCCCATATTATTACACTGTTTAAAATTAATTTGACTATTGTTTGGGGTAAAGTTGTTTCAATCCATTATTTTTTAATTATTTTTGCTTTACTTCTATATATTACTTATTACCTATATTAGTTTTTTCTGAATCATTTGAGGAACGTATACGATGTACACTTTCATCAGATTTTCTGATTAGGATTCTTCCATGTTTCACCCAAACATATTTGAATCCTGCTGTCTTTCCCTTAATTCTAGCTTCTCTAAATAAAGCTCTGTATTCTGGAATTAATGATTCATTAAAAAATAGTCTCCTTGTTTGGGTTTTCTCCTCTGCAGACAGTTTGTACCACCATGATTTTCCTTTAGCAATAAAGTTATTTCTTTCATTTTCGTCCTTTACTTTCACCATCAGAATGGTAGATCTATTTGTATTCACACGTTCAACATTTTTAACACACACTTCACTTACTCCTATTAAGCTCTGAATCTGAGCCAATTGTTCCTCCGGATTCACGGTCTTCAAGTTTTCGACGCCGTATATTTCTACAAACTTTCTTCTTTTATATTGTTCAAGGTTATTGACTCTACTTGCTAAAGCATCTAATTGTCTATTTTATTTCCTAACACTTCTTTTAGGCTTCTCACTTCATCTTCAAATGAGTATTTTCATTTTTCATATCCGCCTGCACATTTCGTTGAATTTGTTCGACATAAATTGCACCGTTCTCTAATAACTGCTTTACAGATGGTTCACAATCTTCAAGCTGTTTTTCTATTTCATTAAGACCAACATTAATATTATTGTTGACCATATGATTGGATCTAGGCAGCTCTTTCTTTTTTTCTCTACACGAGACGCAACGCCATGCTGCTTTCATTTCTTTTGACTTCCCTTTATATGTGGATTCTGATATGGAGCAGCCATAATGGTAGTTACCTCTGCATCCTTTGCACTTAATTTTCTCCACTTCCATTTCCTCATCGCATGTATTGCACTTCATTTCTGTAATAATCCAATTCCAAACACGTTTCAAAACCTCACTGATTACAAAATACACACATACACACCAAAATACACAAATTCAATGTATTTCACTGCACTACTGAATCCCACGTCCGTCCACCACAAGTCCACCACGAATGAATGAATGATGATGATGATCATGATAAATAATAATAATAATAGTAATAATAATAGCAGTAATAATAATAATCTTTAGCATTGGTCCTGCTTTGAAACATTTGCTACAAATGTGGCAAAGAGGACACAATCTAAAGATGCAGAAAACCCAGTGCATTCTCTGCAAAGACAGGAACAAAAGCGACGACCATGCCCTGGGAGGCAGTAGATGTGAGTCGTTTGCTGCGGCATGTAAAAAAGACAAACGCGCCAGATATGCTCCGATTGTTACAAATTAATCTAGGCAGAAGCAGACAGGCACGCGACTTGGCACTGCAGGTAGCTGCCGAAAGAAGATAGACTCGATTTTATTTTGTGAACAGCCCTCTGACGACTCTACGTGGTATCAGGATGTGCAGAGAAGAGCTGGCATTAAGGTTGTAAATGGTAACCTAGGCGTACAGAAGTACAAGGAGACGAAATACGGGTTCGTCTGGGTAGAAGTTAGTAACATAAGAATATACAGTTGCTACTTCTCTCCGAACGATACCATCGACAAATTTATAGCCGAAATGTACGAACTAGACACTAGTCTACAGACAGCCAAATCAAAGATATTACTTGCCGGCGACTTCAACGGTAAATCTCCGGAATGGGGTGAGACACGCTCCGATAGAAGAGGAGCTATTGTTAGTGAATTCGCTGCAAGGAATGAACTTATCATTCTAAACTCGGGGCTGGGAGAACCTTCCAACGAGGAACGCTCTCCATTCTAGACCTGACAATATGCTCAACTAGCTCGCTAGATATGCAAAGAGCTGGGAAATATTAGAGGAAACTCTAAGTGACCACCTATATATAGTGTCCTCTGTTGAAACAGAGCGGGTACAAAACGACAAGCGACCACCCAGGAACAATAAACGACCACCCTGGAATCTAAGAAAATGGATGTGGACAAGGCAAAACGTCCTTGGAAGAATCCAGTTGTTGAATAGCCTGGACTGGACAAAAAGCAGAAACACTCGACGAAATTACAAAAACAACAATCGAGACAGTAGTAGCTGCATGCGATGCCTCGATGCCTAGACGTCGTGGCCCTAGACGCAAACAGCAGGTCTATTGGTGGACACAGGAAATAGCAGCAATACGTAAGAGATGCATCAAGGCGAGAAGGCAAGCGACGAGAGCTAAGACGAATCCCACATTTAAAGAGACATTACAAGACGACTCGCAAACTCCTCAAGAAAGAGATTAAAAAAGTAAGGTCATATGTTGGAAGAAGGCTCATGAAGAGGTCGAGTGACCCGTGGGGCATGGCCTACAAAATTGTGACCAGAAGCTTAGAATGGAGGGGAGGACGCCTGGACTGAGCGATCCAGACTGGGTGAGGAAAGTCATAAGTGACCTATTCCCCATTAGAGAGTGCTGGACAAGACAAAGACCGAGCGTCTTCTCTTTTGACGAGGGAGTCCTGTTTACGACGGACGAGACTACGGAGGGCGCAAATAGCCTAAAATGTGGGAAAGCTCCGGGATTCGATGGGATTCCGAGCGAAATGCTCAAGATTGTTGCAGGCAACATCCTGACTTCTACTCTCGTGTTTAACTCATGTCTCAGGAACGGAATATTCTCAGAAGATGGAAGAGGCAGAAACTCATCCTCCTCCGGAAGGGTAATAAACCGCTCGACAAGACCTCGTCTTTTAGACCGCTTTGCCTCCTGGACACCATGGGAAAGTTACTAGAGGGACTAATTATATCAAGGCTGGAGGTATACCTATCAGACCTATCCCCTAAACAGTATGGCTTCCGGAAGGGGCGGACGACAACTGACGCCATTCTCGAAGTGTCAGGATTGCGGAACAGGCCAAAAGGGGTGACGGAAGAAGAAAGGACTCTGTGCTCTGGTACATAGACATCAGGAACGCGTTCAATAGCGCCAGATGGAAGGACATCATGGAGGCTCTGATAGATAAGAAAGTCCCTGAATACCTTCTGAGAATGGTTGAAGACTATCTTCATGAGAGGAGTATAGTCATAGAATCTCTTCGCAATGGGGAAGACGTGACGTGTGACGTGACATGTGGAGTACCACAAGGTTCGAAACTAGGCCCACTCTTATGGAACGTCATGTATGACGACCTATTAAAAATCGACCTACCACAACATACCCAGCTGATTGGATATGCAGACGACACGCTGATTACTAGCTACAGGAAAACACAGAACTGCTAGAGATGCACCTAAATGAGTCTCTCTTCAGGGTTAAAAGATGGATGACGCAAAGAGGCCTGCAAATGGCAGCTGAAAAGACAGAAGCAGTACTAGTAACGGACCGAAGAGCTATCCAATTCCCCGCATCACTTTGGACGGAGTAAATATCCCTGAAACGCCAAATTACATACTTAGGTGTCGAAATAGACCATAGGCTGAGCTTCGGGCCCACATCAGCAAAATGGCAGACAAGGCAGCAGCTACTGGAGCCAACCTCTCCAGAATTATGCCAAATATAGGAGGACCAAAGAAGCGAAGAGACGTATGATTGCCAGCGTAGCCCACTCACAAATGCTTATGCGGCTCCGGTGTGGGCTGACAAACTAGGTAAAGCAAGCGTGGGACTGAAGTACGCGCAAGTGCAGCGGAGATTGGGGCTGAGAATAGTGTCGGCTTATCGCACAGTATCCGACAGCGCAGTAGGAGTACTGGCCAGAATACCCCATTGATATGTTGGCTGGAAGAAAAGCGGTGTATGACAAGCGAAAAGTCTGCTGACTCCAGCGGGAAACAACCGGCGAGTAGGACGAAAGAAGACATTAAGAAGAGCGCCCGGAACATCACTACTGGCGGAATGGCAGGACAGGTGGATGGGGATCCTAAAGGAAGGTGGACGCACCTCTTGATACCGCATATCGAACCATGGTTCAATAGAATGCACGGAGAAGTAAATTTCTACCTCACACAAGTGCTCACAGGTCATGGTTGTTTTAAATCCTACCTATTTAGATTTAAAAGAGCATATGACTCAAAATGTGAATTCTGTGGTTACGAGGATGATGACGCCATGCACACAATATTTGCATGCGTAGCATGGGACACATGGAGAAGAAGATTGAACGAGTATTTGGAGGCAGACATTTCTCCATCAAACATAGTTCGGCTTATGCTACAATCGGAGGAAAGGTGGACAACAATACAAGAGTTCTTGACCCTTGTGATGAAAAGGAAAGAAGAGCGACTCCGAACGTAAAATGAAGTAAAGGCTCAGCCATCCTGCCTGCCTCTCCATGAAGTAATGTCTCGCGACGATTCCGTGGAGAGGCGCATGGGCATAAGAAGAGAGGTTTTTTTTTAAAAAAAAAAAATAATAATAATAATAATAATAGTAATAATAATAGCAGTAATAATAATAATAGTAATAATAATAATAGTAATAATAATAATAGTAATAATAATAATAGTAATAATATAAATAATAATAGTAATAATAATGGTCATTTCTAAATTTACAAAAAGCGAACTCAGTGCAGAAACAATCCATTCATTTTAATACATTAGAAGCAAATGAATTCTTAAAGATTTTCATTGTAATATCTTGATTAATTCATCAAATAGAACAGTACCGTTTTCTTTTATATTCAAGAACAGCAGCCGTATGGTTGCAATACGGTGATACGGACGAGTGATAATTTAATTAAAAATTACATTGACCAACGACAAGAAGGTAGTTGGCTCCTTGTTCAGTTTAAAAATGATATTTATTATCTTAACATCTTCTTTACGCTACCATTTTTTATATCGTTCTTTGAAACGATAAATGTTTTAAAATTTTAGTAGAAATCAAGTTAAATCCAATAAATAAATGGAAAAAATGTCCCATTCTAATTGTTGAAATTGTTTTTTTTTAGTGTGATGTCTGTGCCATCACCAAAATTCTGTAGTTATGCCTCTTTCCCCCTGTCCCCCTCTCAGTCAAGACGCAGCAGTCTAGACGCCCTGATGGCCACCTTCTCCAAAAGCGAGAGTTACAAGGGCTGCTACACGATTACCCGTTTAATTCAAAATCACATGTCAGAAAACCTAATTTTATACTCAAGTTACTATCAAAATATTAGCATATGATACATAATTTTAATCCTCTTTTCGTGTATATCCATTGTGGAGATAAAAATATATAGTTCCTTTTAAAAAAGCGAAGATGATTAAATTTCTCGAAAATTAAAAATTTAAACAATTTACCCACTTGTTACTTGCTCCATGTTCCGCATTGTTCAGCAAAACCTGCACTTCGTTATCCTGAACCGTTTAGAAGTTGTGGGGGGGGTCCATAGTTTGGACCCCTGTTTATGTAATAACATTACAACTGCATTCTGACGGGGCAGGAATTCAGGCTCTGTAATGCGAGCCACAGTACCGTCCGGTACAAGCCGTAAAGCCAGCACCCGACCTGAGACGTCTTGTGGGGGTGGCGAACACAATTCACCAGATGGTCGACTAGCTCAGTATAGACGTCCCAGTGTGGACACAATAAATAAAAATAGGGGCAGGGTCGTGAAGATCGTTTATGGATTGGATGCAAAATTACAAACAACTCGGTGAGAATCACTTTTCACTAAATTCAGAATATATTCTAAACATATTTGCTGCATGACAAATACATACAATGGCACACAGAAAAAAAATCAAATACAGAATACTCTTGACTGAAAAAAAACACACACACTAATAACTCAATACACAATTTCCTACTTTCATCTACAACCCAATTGTTTAACAAACCACTTTCAGAAATTCGAAAGAATCGTTAAAATATTACTTTACAAAATGTGAAAGAAACACACATTGAAAATCAAAATTAATACTTTTGACTTAACATTACTTTACAACAAAACGGAAACTTTCTCTCTCTAAAATCCAGAGAATGACTATTATTATAATTATACTCTTACACAAACTCTTAATCACTATATTACAATATTAGATCTTGAAATCCTTTTTGAAAGAAAAGATTGATTCTGTTCTCACGTATTAGAAGTCGGAAACAAATGTACTTTTACTTTTGTTATCTTTTAAGCATGGTAAATCTGTTACCCTCCCTTTCTTTCTACGTGACAGATACAGAATTAGCTTTCTGATTAAACTGAATCACTCCTATCCCTACAAAACAGTTTATTTGGAACGACCTTACTGTGTTCTCGGCCGCGTAGAGCAGTCCGCTGGGCTTCCTTCTACCCCTTTTCACCGAGCTGCTTCGGCCTTGAAGCGTCGTGGCCTCGGGTTGAGAACGCAGTTGCTCCCCAGAAAACGTCTTCTTCTTCTCGTTCAAGTTTTATATTCTTGCGTGCTCTCATATGAATTTTACTTTATTTTCAATTACTGTTAATGACCAACTGGATATTCAGAGTGAAAATGAATCAGAGATCACTCCTTTTTATACGAGCACCAACTTCAGAGAGTATTTAAATATAAGAAAAGCATGTGAGAGAGAAAAAAAAACTGGAAAGAGAAATGAATGCAAGCTATTAATTACTGCCATCTATTCAAAATTTCTCTCCCTAATTCTTCCATTATAAATTCATAACGTTTCTTATCTTTCTTCTAAGATTATGTTTAAATCAATTTATAATAGAATAATTACCTCTTCGGTCTTCTAGAAGAGTTTTCCTCAAAAATTGCAAATCTGAAATCCGCTGCAATGTCACTTCCTGGGGTACCGTTTTCCATACGTCCGCCCAGTTCAGCTGCTACCTTCAGAAAGAACTTTTTCTTTCATCCGACCTCCGGTCTCGCCCTTGGTCTATGGTGGCGGTCTCTCTTGTTCTAAATTCTAATTAGCATTCCAAATATTCATCCGCGTTGGCGCGCGTTCAAAATATTCCTTTCCCTCGCTTTCTTAGGGCGGTATGTGACACGTTTTCGGAATCTAAGAAAACGGACGGTCATAGTAATTGGTGGTTTTGCGTGAAACCTACTCTGTGGTGTGTGAAAGTGTATTTATTTATATATTTATTTTTACTTTCTCATAAACATTGGGAGTAACAAAAGTAATATTTAGAGAGGTATGTATGTAATGTTGCAGTAAATCGATGTCGAGATTTTAATGGAAATACAACTTTGGGGGTCTTAAGATACCAAGAGAGTGTTGTTATTATTTCAAAACGTCCGTCTCTCCGTCCGTGGTCTGTCTGTGTTTCTCTGTGAACACTAGTGCCTAGCATTCTAGAACTAGTCCTAGAATTTTTGTCAAAATTAATTTTCCATTAACGATCTGGCCCGAATCGAGGCCCTGTGATTTTGAAAATAATTCTTTAAATTTTGAGGTTAATTTAGTAGAAGCCCCTAAAGGAGCATTTTCAAACTTTTCTTCAAAACGGCTCCAAAGATTTTCGACCTACATATGTAACCACAGTCGAACATCCGCCAATATCGGAACTCGATCTCTAGGGCCTCGAAGTCAGTAACGTTACAGGGAAAACGGTGACGATGCCACTGAGCTATCGCAACCTTCGCAAGGTGTACTTAAAAACATAGTAAGTCTCATTTCCATTACAAACTTTTAATTTTCCAATATTACACATATTCAATTGTTTCATATTATTCGTGCGCATAGTAAATTTAATTTAAAGCTTCCTGCTTGAATCGTGTGTAACAAATCGGATAAATTGTATATTTGAAAAGTTATTACAATATCAATTATTGCAATTAATACAATGAAGATCTATTGTGTGACAAAATTATATTCCTCTAAAATTGAAAAATGTACCGAAACGAATATTTGCTATTCTGCCATTTTTTTTGTGTACTATTCGTTACTTCTGTGAATGTTGTCTGAAGAATACACTTCGTTAGACGAAAGAGAATTATACATATTTCTTTCTTAATGCAATCTGCTCTTCAATATTAGTCTTTCAAATCATCTGTGTGTGCGTGTACGTTTCTTAAAATATGAGTGTTTTTCGCAAACGTTTGAGTTATACGTATGGTGACAATATATATATGTTTTCGAACACCATCAATACACATGCTGGAGATTTATTTCCAAGTGCAATCGTTTTAAATACTAAATTTTAAAATAAGTTTTATTTAGAATTTTGTCTGAAAAAACAGCAGCTTTTGCGATTTTTCAAAAGAATGTTCTGGCACCAAGAACATTGTAATATTGAAAACACTACATAAGTGACCAGCCCACGGACAATATCGTAGCGTGTTTGGTTAGGTGGCTTCGTCTTGTGTTGAAGATCGCGGGGTCGAATCCTAGACTGCACTGGTTATTTTTTATTCTGTACATTAGAGTATGTATCTGACAAATGACTTTGAAATCAATTGTAGACTTGGAATTTTATATATCGTTTTGCTTTTCAGTAATTATATATATTTTTTCTCTCAGCCGTGTCTCTGTCGTTTCCTTAAGGTTTATTAGAAGAATGAAGTAGTGTAAGTTGTAATATACCTTCCAAAAATCAGTTTTCGATTTTCATAGTATTTATTGTATTGCTACATCTTCTATATTATTATCGTTTTAACATTAGTTCAATTTTTTTATTCAATTGGTCAATTTTCGTAGAATTGGGGACTTCATCCCCTCTACCAAGAAACCGACCAAATATTTATTACTTTCATATTTATAATATTTAGATTAAGTAGAAATTACAACACACACACACGCACACGCACACACGCACGCAGACACACAGAGACACACACACACAAATATATATATATATATATATATATATATATATATATATATATATATATATATATATATATATAGATAATTGTGTTTGAGAAAAATAAACTAGTTTAGAGAGGGAAATTTAAAAAACTCATCCTGTAAAGTGAGCATGGTGATGTGGAATTAAGTCAGTCAGCTCATTTAAAATGTTCTTTTTAGTTTTTTTAAGTCACATGGACATCAATGGTATTTAGTGACTATAGAGAAAAAATCATGCCTAAAGAAAATAATGATGTGGAGAAAAAAACAGATGTTGAGAAAATAAAAATGTTCTTGAAGTGAAAAATTATTTGAATTTGTATTAAAAGGGTAACTCCCTGACACATTTAAAGCTGTTATGTCGCTGAATGTGGTAGCCGATTAAGGAGATATTTCGCTTTTAAATGTGAGGTGAGTGTAATTTTCTGGATAATTTAATTAAAACTTACACATCAATAAATATAATAAAATCAGAATTGATGAAATCAGGAACTTTTTATCATTGATGAAATATGTAGTTTTCACCACCTATATTGCTTAAAGTTTAGTTATAATAATATATTAAAAGTTATTAGAAGCTCATGTTAATGCGGTTAGCTAGGCCAAATCTTGCGGGATTAGGTGGACAGTGGCTCAGTTAAGTCCTCAAAAGCTTTCTGTATAAAAATCTTAATATTTTTAATTGAGAATTCAGGAGAACAGCAAGTGACAGCAAGATCAACAAAAAAGCAACTTACACCCAAGAGCACCGGCTGATATGGTTTAGTGACAACCATCATTGCTACTGCAGCATCTGCGGTTGAGCGACGGTGATGAATATTCAATGCTACTTTGTTAAATGGTAATCGAATTCAGCCTGTATTGAGGAGTTTTAGTGACCTGCTGCTCACAACGATAGTTGTGATAACCTAAATCATTACGAAGAATGATCATTAAAATACTCTAAAAATGTTTTAAAATGTTTAAAAAAGCAAACATAAAATGACATAAAAATTGATCAAACAGAGGTCAGATGAACTACTCAAGCTGTTGAATACTTACTGATGTAATCTGTATGCTGCCTTTCGTTCAAGTGAACTTCACTTGCAAATTTTTGGTTTGAATTAGACAAGGAAATCTCTGTCTTTAGTTTTTGTGAAATCCGCCGCACCCACAATGGTGATGATAAGCGTCACAGGAACCTTAGATTTCATACGATTGACATTAAAATTTGTGAACGAAGAAATGGAATACGTTACTCAGGAATTGTGTGAAGAACATTTGTTGCATCTCGTAAAATTATTTTAAATACTATTACAATTATGTTAAAATAGATGAAATATGCGAAAAATGTTTTTAAAAGGACGCAAAAAGGTATCTAGAGGTGCTACCAAATGGCACAGACTTTCTCGTAGCAAATGTTTTTAATTTCCCTTGTGTGGACTGGCTTTAAGGTCTTCCTACATTCTTTCGCCAGCTGTCATCTATCGTCACCCAAATCACATTTTTCGACTTTTTTCTCTTCTTTTCGGTTTCCAAATAGTAGAACGTAAATAGAATATTAACATTCCAGAATATTAAAGAAGAAAACCTTGTCCTAAATAGAAATTTTCATTGAACAATTTTTAAGCCGTGTTTTAAGAAAATGGCGAGTAAAGGCCTGTAAAGGAGGAATTTGAAACTCTTTTTCAGAGGAATCTCTTGAGTTTTCGAAAAACTTCATTGGAAGTCATTGGAAAAACTTCCACTTAAAAATGCAATAATGTATACAAATCAATGCAAATGTTCATATTAACGGTGTGAGAGGTACATAAAAATTACATCTGTGTATTTAAAAAACACGAAAGAATACACAAAAATGAATTTAACGTCATACTAAACAGTGCAATTAGGAGTATATGTTGAAAATGTATGAAACAAAAAATTGGAGCAATTTTTGAGAAAATGGCGTTTGAGTGTTTCTGAAAATGCGGAATATTGTGCTAATTTTCACAAAAAAAAAAACTGTTGAGTTTTCGAAAAATTTTATTCAACTATATTTAGAGCATATGTATACATAAATACAATAATGTGAACATAGTGTCTCTAATGAAAATACGTGAGAGACAAGACAGAGAAAATCTTTTTTTTAATTGAAAATATTGTACGCCATATTGCGAGGAAACTATTAAAATTTTCAAAACAATGTGCAAGACCTTAATGAAAGGAGTAATTATGGACAACAAATTTCATTTTAAGGGGAGATTTGCAATTTTTTCAGTTGTGGGAAGACGCCAGAAAATATCAAACTTTTGCAATTTTCGAAAATCGTGTTAACCGTGAAAATAAAACCTATGCCACTTTTATAAGTGTATTTTGCTCTATTATTACAATAAATTTTAAGAAAAAAGTTTGAGAAAAAAATTTGAGAAAATTTCGAGGATGTCCGTGGGGCTTGATCTAAAAACCCCCAAGTTTTAAAGAATGGTTTTCAAAATTTCAAAGCTTCAACTACGGATAGATGGTAGCTGTTTCTTCAATTTGAAAAAACTTATACGCATGGTTTAAGCGCTAGTAGTGTTGACAGACGGACAGACGGCGGGCGTTTCATATTCAATGGAGTTTTCGGCATCAAGGACCAACAAAATAGGGATTCTGGCTACATCACGTATTAGAGCACTTTTTTCTCTTAACTAAACAACTGCATTTATCCACTTTTTCGTTATCAGGATCGGGCAATGAATTTTTTTCTGCCGAAAATCCGCCGTTTTTTCGCGCAGCATTACATAACTTTCTCTACATTACGTATATTACTTCGTATATAAGTAGGTATGCAAGAAAGTAAAAATGATATTTCATTAAAATCTGTCTCCTATTTATAATATACTCGTAGAACTTTCAACATGCTCTTAATAATTCACTTCACCACAATGAAAGTCTCAGTTAATCCCGTACTGCAGTTAAGTGGATCATTTTTTCGTCTACGTTTCTGCATCCCACGAAATTTGCTAAAACTTGAAAATTAATAATTTGTATTACTGTTTCTTATATTAACTTCATATTATTGTATAATAAGTTGGGCTAACTTAGGTTAACTTAGGTTAGGATCAACAAATGCAAAAAATAAAAAGCATATCTCTCCCAGTTAACTAAACTGTTCTGTATATCAATACGAATAACTGGAGTTATTTTCTGATGTTAACTATCCACTCCACACAATTTTGCACAGTGAAACGATTATGGATAATGTACTGAATTTACATATTATAATGTTCTAACCGAAGTGCTAGCAGTACATTTTTCAGAAATTTTGATTGATAAAAACTAATGGCGGCAAGCATGGTAATAGTCTAGTTTTTTGATATTACAATTGTTTGGTGATGGAAACACCAAAATAACGTTCGTAAAAACTATTCATTTTAACTTATGTTCAGTACTGGAAACATAAATTGATCGCGGCCGTCTGCGGCTAAGTTCAGCTTTTGCACGGCTTGGCCAGCCCTTGTCATGACATAACGTCGCAGGCGGAGCCTCACAAACCATCGTAGCCAATTTCGATGCAGGGGGGAGTGCCCTAACAAAATTACGACGTACAAAATGGCGGACGCTGCTAGTTCAGATGTGGAAGTATTTTCAAATAAAAATACATGGAAGAAACACTTGTATGAACATGAAAGTAAATTCATTGAAATATATATGAACACATAGCACTGTTAACACAATTGTTTTTGAAGAAATTACATTGATACCAGATAAAATAACACTAATTTTAGAATGATTACGTTCTTATACACATTTAAATTCCAATATTCTTGTCCAAACACAATTTATGAACTTTATCAAATGACCATTT
The DNA here is from genome assembly GCA_964035755.1 of Teleogryllus oceanicus. Lineage (NCBI taxonomy): Eukaryota > Metazoa > Arthropoda > Insecta > Orthoptera > Gryllidae > Teleogryllus > Teleogryllus oceanicus. The sequence continues at coordinate 179,147,310 of CAXIVR010000001.1, forward strand.
TTTTTTAAATTTTTCGATAAGAAAACGATTTTTTTGATATTTTTTGTTCATATGTATATTACATTTGCAAAATGAAAAATACTGTCTTTTTTGAATCGTTGGGACTGCTAGAAACTTTTTAAAAAAAAAAGAAAATTTCAAAGCCCAACTGTATATTTATCATTAAAGTAACAATTAAACTAGATATTAAAAATTAATTTTCATCTCATGTCAAAATTGTTATTATGCTATCTTCAAATCAGAGACAATTTGGGGACACTGGCAGGAAAAGGCACATTTCAATTGTTTTAAAATTTTAATTGTTGCAAAATTGTTAACCGCGGTTTTTGGTCCGGGACATCAAAAACCCTTCCCTTTAGAATTGAAAAAAATTTGACATTTTTTTAAAATTTTTTCCAAATTTTGCAGTTCTTTTATTCTCTCACCCAAACCCTTTACACAAGATGCAAAACCGAAATCCAACCGGTTATCGCCTTTCGTTTCGTGATACCAATTGTTTATAGAATCTTGGGTCTGATCCCAACCCTCATTTTTTTTCCCAAACCCCCCAATTTTTCGATTTGGCAGTCAATATAAAGAAACCCTTCCCATTTTAGAATTGCTTTTTGGAAATTGTTTAAAAATTTTAAAATTTTTTCAAAAAAAACGTATTTTTTTAAAAATTGGCTTTAAACGAGATAAAAAATTTCGAATCCGATTACCGCTATCTCTTTCGTTTCGAGATACGTAATTGTTTATAAGAAATTAGATGTCTGACAATTTTTTTGGGGTTCCCACGCTTTTTTTAAAAGCCGTTTTGCAACGGCCCCTTAGTTTCTCCGGCAAATCATTTGAAGTTCCTAACGGGGTGGAGGGAAAAAGGGGCCACAACGCTTGCATATATTGCCACGAAAATTGTTGGGAGATTTTCCCGGCAGCCCCCTAATTTTCATTTCATTCTAAATATTTAAGTTCCATTTTTTTAACAAAGCAAAATTTTAAAATACTACCGGTCGGCTAAACACCACCTTGAAGAAAGAAAGAGTCATAATTGGTTTGAAATACCCTTCAGAAAATTGCTCTTTCCTCCACGTTTAAAGGGGAAATAGGCTGAGCTTATAGGGAAAATCTAACCTCCTTTCCTCGAAAAACCTTTATCCACCTTCTTAGGAAAATTTTTTAATATAAAATTGTGAAAATTTTTCAAATTATATATACAAAAGACAAAAATTTTTGTTTTGTCTTCACTTTAAAAATAGACTTTAAAAGCTTCCGGCTCCTCAGTATTCCCCGTTCCAAATACGAAATCATTGTTATAACACCCACAATTTCATTCTCGATTATTTACAAAAGGGTTTTAAATGTTTTTTGGTACTGTGCCCCATCAAATATGGGGCCCCCCATAATTTTAAACGGTTCAGGTATCATTGCATTTTTCGCTGAACAAGCAGAATCATGGGACAGGTAAATGTGTGAATTCTTAAATTTTTGTTTCCGAGAAAGTTAATCATCTTTGTTTTTTTAAATTGAACTATTTTTTTTCATCAAATGGATAGATCGAACATCGGAATAAAATGATGTTTCATGTTAGTTTTTTAAAAATTTTAGTATAAAATTAGTTTTTTGGCATCAGATTTTAAAAAAGGGAAACCCCTTTTGCAAAGTCCCCTTTTTGGGGAAGGGGGCCCTTCGCGACGTTGATACTGTTTTGTTAAGAGAAGGTGGGAGGGTGTGGATGAAGGTCTTAAAACTGATCTAGAATGAAAAAAAAGCAAACATCAATTATAACGATCTGAATAAGAATTTTTCCCAGTTGTTCATCTGAGTTGAACTTATCTTCTTCTGAAATTCTAAATCAACGATAATCGAAAAAAAACGAAAAAATATTGAACGATAATAATAATAATAATAATAATAATAATAATAATAATAAAAAGATTTTTCAAATTTAAAAAATCGAACTCAGTGCCGAAACACATTTTTTAATATATGGAAGGAATGAATTCTTGATTTTCATTGTAATATCTTGATTAATTCATCAAAAATAGATAGGTAGACATTTTTTTTATTATTCACTTAACTAAACTTTTTAAAAAGTACTACCAGAAGAACAAAGTAATAAAAACTTGAAATACTTTGAGGTTCATCGGGGAATTTAAATTTTAAAAAATGATATCTGCATTCCTACTGCTCATCCTGATTAGAGAGTTTCATTTCATAACGCCAAGTGCTGCCTAAAACTTAAAAAAATGCAAAGACGGAATTTCCCGTTTTTTTTCCTTTCAAAAACAGCAGTCGTATGGTCACAAAGTGGAAAAATGATCATTTTAATTAAAAATGACATTTACCAACAAGAGAGGGGGTTTTTTTTTAGTTTGAAAAATATTTATTATTATTATCATCATCTTTACGCTCCAATTTTTTTTTCGTTTTTTGGAACGATCAATTTTTTGAAATTTTAGTAAAAGGCAAGAAAAATCCAAATAAATAAATGGAAAACATCTCTCATTCATTTAAAATTGATATTTCTTATGTGATGTTCGGTTAACACCAAGAATTGCTGTAGGCCTCTTATCCACCACTGCCACCCTCTCAGTCAAGTCGCAACGTTAGCGCCGTGATAGCCATCTCCCCCAAAAAGCGAGTTGCAAGGGCCACACGATTACCTGTTTAATTCAAAATCACATATCAGAAACCCCAATTTTATACTGTACATCAAAATATTAGCAATGATACATCATTTTAATCCTCTTTCATGATCTATGATTGGGGGATAAAATATATAGTTCAAAAAAAAATCAAAGATGTTTAAATTTTCAAAAAATTAAAAATAGACAATTTTTTACGGCTTGTTACTTCCCCAAAATTCCGCATTTTTCAGCAAAACCCCATTTCGTTATCCTGAACCTTTTGGGAAGTTGGGGGTTGGGGTCAGTTAGTTTGGGACCCCCTGTTTATGTAATTATTACAACTGCATTCGACGGCGGGAATTGGGGCTTTTAATTGGGTTCTTTTTGGTGAAACCCAACTCTGAAAAGTGTGTAAAAGTGTATTTATTTATATATTTATTTTTACTTTTCGTAAACTTTGGGGAATAAAAAAGTAATTTTAGAGAAGTATGTATTAAGTTGCAGTAAATCGATGCGAGATTTTAAGGGAAATACCCCTTTTTGGGGGTCTTAAGTTCCCAAAGAGAGTGTTTTTTTTAAAAACGTCCGTCTCTTCGTCCATGTGTCCGTTCTTCGTCTTCTGTTTCTTTTGGATTTATTTGTAAATTTTGTCAAAATTAATTTTCCATTAACGATCGGGCCCCGAATCCCGGCCCCGATTTGAAAATAATTTATATTTTAGTTAATTTAGTTGAAGCCCCTGGGGAGCATTTTCAAACTTTTTTCAAAACGGCTCCAAAGTTTTCACTATATTAACCACAGTCGAAAATCCGCCAACGTCGGAACTAGAACTTAGGGCCTGCGGTCAAAAGTTTCAGGGAAAACAACGATGCCCTGAGCTATCGCAACCTTTTCCCAAAGTGTACTTAAAAACATAGTAACGCTTATTTCCCTTACAAATTTTAATTTTTTTAAAATTAAAAAATTCAATTGTTTTATAGTATTCGTGCGCATATAAATTTAACTTAAAGCTTCCTGCTTAATCGTGTTAAAAATCGGACAAATTGTGATTTGAAAAAAAAAATTAAATAAGTTAATCAATTTAAAACAATGGGGCTTTTGTGACAAAAATGATGTTCCTCTAAAACTGAAAAAAGACCGAAACGAATGTTTGCTATTCTGGGAGTTTTCTGGGGCTATTGTTACTTTTTTGAATGTTGCTGAAGAATACACTTCTTAGACAAAATTAATTATACATATTGCTTTCTTAATGCAATCTGCTCTTCAATATTAGTCTTTCAAATCATCTCATTTCACGTTTCTTAAAATATGAGTGTTTTTCAAAGTTTGAGTTATATGGTGACAATATATACATATGTTTTTGAACACCATAATACACATAAAGATATATTTCAAGTGCAATCGTTTTAAATATAAATTTTAAAATAGTTTTATTTAGAATTTTGTCTAAAAACAGACTTTTTTTGATTTTTTGAAAGAATTTTCTGGCATCAAGAACATTGTAATATTCAAAAAACTACATAATGACCTACCCACGACAATATCGTAGCGTGTTTGGTTGGACTTCTTCTTTTGAAGATCTCGGGGTTTAAATCCTAGTCTGCACTACTAATTTTTATTCTGTAGATTAAAGAGATCTGAAAATTGACTTTAAACAATTGTAGACGGAATTTTTTGCATCGTTTCTTTTCAATAATTATATTTTGTCTCTCAGCCGTGTTCTGTCGTTTCTTAAGGTTTATTAGAAGAATGAAGTGTTAGTAGTGTAAAAGTTTAAAATAATTTTAAAGTTACCAAAAAACAAGAAAAAAAAGACTGGTTTTATATTGTTTTTATTTGGGAGTTAGATAATTAGAAAGTGAATAACTGGGCAACGGTGGGTTTTTTTCAATTAAATATTTTTTTAGAATCGACTAATTTCCAGCCGACTGAAACCCCTTTCTTTCCGACAGAAAGTGTAAGGCTATTCAGGTCAGCGTGTAATTTTTTTCATAGATGGGAAGGGTAAGAGCAAGTGGCCAGCTCAGGGTTTGGCAAAAAGGGCATTGGACACAGGAGGCCTTTTGGGGCCGTTGTCCTTTAACACGAGGATGGATTCTTCGTGGGAAGAAAATGGGGGGGTTTTGAGCTTATTACCGTCGATCACAAATCATGTGCGACCGCGCCAGTGGCTGCCTGAAATTTGAAATTTGCAAAAACGTTAGGGGCGTATGTTGCACGGTGTTTAAAAAATCTGTTCCTCAATGTTTCTGTGCAAAATTGGTTGTATTTTGACCTGTATGAGAATTCGTATACGTGTTTTAAATTCTCGATCAGGTTTTTCGTCCAGTTTCCCTGATCCATTGAGCAAATGCGGATGGCCCCTTTTTTTTGCTTCTGGGCATAAATGTAACTTCTTTTTCACGTCTTCAGAATTCAGTGGGAAATACAATTATTCAAATTATCTTTTATGTTGTCGCGGCAGGAAATAATAAGAAAAATTTATATTATTTATCTTTGAAAATAGGTTTTAACAGGGAGTTTTTTTTCTCCTTTCAAATTTCAAAAATTTTTTGCTTGTTTATCCAAAAAAAATTTTTTTCATGGGAATTTTTGTTTTTTTTCCCCTTTTAAAAAATTTTTAAAAATTTAAAGTATATGACTTAGTGTAGGATCAAGAATTTTGAAAAAGTCACACAATTTACTTTTCCCAAGCCCTCATACGCAGTTTTTAACAGTTTTTTTGACGTAAAATAAATAAATAAATTAAAAATTTCACAAAACAATAAGAATATCGGCTTCCATTTTTAACATGAATAAAGTAATAGAAACCCAATAGAAACTTGAATTACAAAAACAGAATATTAACAAAAGTATTGGGATATCTTTGACCAGACTTTGGGATCAATCAAATGTCCCGTAATGAAAATGGGTGGACATTTAATAAATATTTTTATTTGGTCCTCTGGTAACCCGAGAGGGGACCAAATATAAGAATATTTACCCTCTAATTATCACAGGCGCCACTAGAGTGACATACTTTAAAATACTAAAAAACATATTCATCCCCTTCTTTAAAATTCCATAACATTCATTTATCAATATGACCCCGTGGTCATATGTTATTGGTTTTAAAATAGAAAATACAGTTTGTCTAAAAAAAAATATTAAAAATGCTTGTCTGAGAGAAGAACTGACCCCGACTACAGCAACGTTCTGAAATCTATGTTAAAAAACTAAGAAAAAAAACAAAGCAAATGGAAAACCCCGTATTAAATAATTTAAAATATGTTGTTCAACAGGAGGAGAAGACTTTTTTAAAAAAAACGGTCACTTTATTTTTTTTCCAAATATCAGAGAGTTGGGGAACATTTTTAACTTTTGTAATATAAAGGAATAAAAAAGTATATTAATTTTAAACCTGATATCTTTATTGTTTCTAACACACGATCGTATTATGTAGTAGAAGTTTCTGCAGAGTTTTTAGTTGTTCGAAAGGGCCCTCCTTTGGCCAAGAACGCCATGAGTCCCAACTTCGAACAAAATGATTAAATAAATACAATAGGGTCCCCAATAAATATTATTAATTTGAACTTTTTAAAAAATTTAAATGTTTTATCTTTTTTTCTGTTTAAATAGCTTCTTAAATATCCGGGGTTATTGATAAAAATGATGTCCAAAAATGGTTTTATTGGGTATAAGGTTTCACAGGTTTCAAAACCCTTTCCCAAAATGTTTTCATTTTCTAGTATTTATTTTAATGCTCATTTTTTATTATTTATATTTCCTTATTTAAATTTTATTATCTACACTTCTATTCTAACATTAGTTAATTTTTTTGGGTTTAATTTCAACTTCGTCCTCTACCCAAAAAATCGACCAAAATTTTTATTTTTAAATTTTATAATATTTAATTAATTCGAGTAATAGTTATAAATAAGTAGAAATTATATGATATATATATATATATATATATATATATATATATATATGTGTGTGTGTGTGTGTCTGTGTGTATTCATAATATTGCATGCACTAGACGTTTAAAGATCTGGGAAAAAAAATGGGAAAAAAATTTTAATCTAATGTCATTTGTGAGAATAAGGGGAATACCATATGTAATTGAGAAAATAAACTAGTTTAGGAAAAAAAACAAAAAATACTAATACAGCCGTACCCATCCGTTTGAATTCAAAATATTGAAATTTCAAAGTTATTGGAATGAAATTAAAATAATTAAGTAGGGTAAATTAATTAAATTAAGTTTAAAAAAATTAAAAAATTGAAATATTTTAGGTTTTCAAGAAAATGTTTAGTCATTAAAAATGGGGTTTTACTAGTAAATTGGGGGTCAGAAAATAAACGGACGCAGAATATTGCTTGGGGAAATGGAAAAAAAGAACATTACGCAACACTGTCGCTTTAAAGTCACCATTCAGACTTTTTTTCATCGAATTATCAAAATATTTTAGAAGATTTTTCAGCTTTATTTGTTAGCATAAAGTACTCGATAAAAAGGATTAAGACGTTTTTTTCGAGGGCTCATCAGGGCCAAATTTTAACGGGAAAAAAGGGTTTTTTGCTCAATTAAGAGTTAAAATTAAATTTTTTCGAACGTTATTCTGGTGTTTCCCTCACCAAACAATTGTAATATCAAAACTAGACAACCCTTAGTTTTATCAATCAAAAATTAAAAACTCTGGCCCCTCGGGTTTGAAATTTTTAAATGTAATTTCATTCATTGTCCAAATCGTTACACTATGCAAAATTGTGTGGAGTGGATAGTTAACGTCAGAAAATATCCCATCCTCGTATTGATAACAGGAAGGAATAACTGGGCCAGATACGCTTTTTTTTTTGATTTTTTTTTCTTTTTTTTATTTAGGGTTTGCCAAACTTAATTTATAAGAAAAATTAATATAAAAACAATAATACAAATTTTAATTTTAAGTTTTAGCAAATTTCGTGGGGTGCAGAAACTAACAAAAAAATCCACTTAACTGCAGTATGGGGTTAACTGAGGCTGCTTTTTTCTGGGGAAAGGGAAATTTTTAGGAAAGTTGAACACGTTCTATATATTTTAAAAAAGAAGACGATTTAAATGAAAAATAATTTTCACCTTTTTATCCTCGATATCGGAGTAATATAGTAATGTAGAGAATTTTGTAAGCTGCGCGAAAAAGGGGGATTTTCGGCAGAAAAATTATTTGGGTCCTGATAAAAAATAACTCAAACTTTTGCGAAAAACACTCATATTTTAAGAAACGTGCACATGAGATGATTTGAAAGACTAATATTGAAGAGCAGATTGCATTAAGAAAGCAATATGTATAATTATATTTTGTCTAACGAAGTGTATTCTTCAGGCAACATTCACAAAAGTAACAGATAGTGCAGAAAACTCCCAGAATAGCAAACATTCGTTTCAGTGCATTTTTCAGTTTTAGAGGAACATCACATTTTGTCACACAATAGATCCATTGTATTAATTGATTAAGCATATTCATAATCATTTTTTTCAAATGCACAATTTGTCCGATTTGTTACACACGATTCAAGCAGGAAGCTTTAAGTTAAATTTACTATGCGCACGAATACTATAAAACAATTGAATATTTGTAATATTGAAAAATTAAAACTTTGTAATGGAAATAAGCGTTACTATGTTTTTAAGTACACGTTGGAAAGGTTGCGATAGCTCAGTGGCATCGTTACAGTTTTCCCTGTAACGTTACTGACCGCGGAGGCCCTAGAGTTCCAGTTCCGACGGTGGCGGATTTTCGACTGTGGTTACATATGGAGTGAAAACTTTGGAGCCGTTTTGAAGAAAAGTTTGAAAATGCTCCCCAGGGGCTTCAACTAAATTAACTTAAAATATAAAGGGTATTTTCGAAATCATAGGGCCTGGATTCAGGCCAGATCGTTAATGGAAAATTAATTTTGACAAAAATTCTACAAATAAATCTGAGAGAAACAGACAGACGAAGAACAGGACACATGGACAGAAGAGACGGACGTTTCAAATAATAACAACCGCTCTCTTGGTAACTTAAGACCCCAAAGGTGTATTTCCATTAAAATCTCGTGCATCGATTTTACTGCAACGTACATACATACTTCTCTAAAATGTACTTTTGTTACTTACAATGTTTACGAGAAAGTAAAAATAAATATATAAATAAATACACTTTCACACACTTTTCAGAGTTAGTTACACGCAAAAAGAACACCAATTACAGAGCCCGAATTCTGCCGTCAGAATGCAGTTGTAATCAATGTACATAAACAGGGGGTCCACCATAACTAACTGACCACACCCACAACTTCCAAACGGTTCAGGATAACGAAATGCAGGTTTTGCTGAACAATGCGGAATTATGGGGCAAGTAACAAGCCGTAGAGAAATTGTCTATATTATTTTTAATTTTCGAGAAATTTAATCATCTTTGATTTTTTAAATTGAACTATATATTTTATCACAACGTACATAGATCATGAAAGAGGATTAAAATGATGTATCACTTTGCTAATATTTTGATAGTAGCAGGTATAAAATTGGGATTTCTGATATGTGATTTTGAATTAAACAGGTAATCGTGTAGCAGCCCTTGCAACTCTCGCTTTTGGGAGAGATGGCTATCACGGCAGCTGAACGTTTGCGACTTGACTGAGAGGGTGGCAGTGGTGGATAAGAGGCGCCTTCACAGCAATTCTTGGTGTTAACTGAACATCACACTAAGAAATATCAATTTTAAATCAGAATGAGAGATGTTTTCCATTTATTTATTTGGATTTACTTGCCTTCTACTAAGAATTTCAAAACATTGATCGTTCCAAGAACGATGCAAAATTGGTAGCGTAAAGATGATGATAATAATAATAAAATATGTTTTCAAACTAGACAAAAATAACCACCAATCTCTTCGTTGGTAAATGTCATTTTGAATTAAAATGATCATTGTCCACTTTGTGACCATACGACTGCTGTTCAGATGGAAAAGAAAACGAGTACACTTCCGTCTTCTGCATTTTTCAAGTTGAGGGCAGCACTTGGCGTTATGAAATAGAAACTCTCTAATCAGGATGAGCAGTAGCGAAATGCAGATATACATTTTATTAGTTGGTAAATTCTGCATTGAACTCTCAAAAAGTATTTCAAGTTTTTATTACTTTGTTCTTCTGGTAGTACGTGTTTAAATAGTTTTAGTTACCGTGAATAATAAGAAAATGTCTACCTATCTATTGTTTGATGAATTAATCAAGATATTACAATGAAAATCTTTAAGAATTCATTCACTTCCATATATTAAAATAATGTGTTTCGGCACTGAGTTCGATTTTTATGAATTAGAAATGATCTTTGTGTATTATTATTATTATTATTATTATTATTATTATTATTATCGTTGCAATATTTTTTCGTTCTTTCGATTATCGTTGATTTAGAATTTCAGAGAAGAAGATAAGTTCAACTCAGATGAACAACTGGAAAAATTCTTATTCAGATCGTTATAATTGAAGTGTTTGTACATATGTTTTTCATATCTAGATCATGGTGCTGCAGCGCGCACCTTCATCTACACGTATCCCTCTCCACCTCCCTCTCTTAACAAAACAGTATCAACGTCGCGAAGGCCACCTTCCCCAAAACAGCGACTATTTGCAGGCACATCCGTTTACTTCAAAATCTGATGCCAAAAAATCTAATTTTATACTAAAATTACTCGTAAAATACTAACATATGAAACATCATTTTATTCCGATGTTCATGATCTATCCATTGCTGATGAAAAATATATAGTTCCATTTAAAAAATCAAAGATGATTAAATTTCTCGGAAACTAAAATAATGAAAAATTCTACATCATATTACTTGCTCTATGATTCCGCTTTTCTTGAACGTAAACTGCATGATACCCTGAACCGTTTAGAAGTTATGGGGGTGCCCCATATTTGATGGGACACCCAGTACCATATAAACATTAAACCTTTATGTAACATAATCGATGAATGAAATTGTGGATGTTATAACAATGTATTTCGTATTTGGAACGTGTGAATACTGAGGAGCCGGAAGCTTTAATGTCTATATTTATACGTGAAGACAATTAATGTAAAATTATTGTCTTCTTGTATATATAATTTGAAAAATTTTCCACAATTTTATATGTAAATTGGCTTCCTAAGAAGGTGGATAAAGGTTTTCTCGAGGAAAGCAGTGTTACGATTTACATATAAGCTCAGCCTATTTCCTTGGCAAACGTGGAGGAAAGACGCAATTTTCATCAGAGGAGTATTTCTGGAAGCCAATTGATGACTCTTTCTTGCTTCAAGGTGGTGTTATTAGCCGACTCGGTAGTATTTTAAAATTTGCTCAATTGTTTAACAAATGGAACTTAGTATTTAGAATGAAATGAGAATTAGGGAGCTGAAACTAGAATATCTAACCAACAATTTTCGTGGCAATATATGCAAGCGTTGTGGCCGCTTGTTCCCTCCACCCCCGTTAGGAACTTCAAATGTATTTGCCGGAGAAACTAAGCGAGCCGTTGCAAAACGGCTTGTAGAAAAGCTTAGCGTGGGAACTGCCAAAAAATAGTTGTCATGACATGCTAATTTCTTATAAACAATTACGTATCTCGAAAACGAAAGAGATAGCGGTAATCGGATTGCGAAATTTTTCATCTCGTTTAAAGCCAATTTTCAAAAAGCAATACGTTTTGTTTGAAAAATTTAAAAATTTATAAACAATTTCCAAAATTTGCAATTCTAAAGTGGGAAGGGTTCTCTTTATATGACTGCCAAATCAGATAGTTGGGGTTGGAAACAAGTGAGGAGTTGGCATCAGACGCGAAGATTCTATAAACAATTGCGTATCCACGAAACGAAAGGCGATAAGCTCGGTTGGATTGCAGGTGCCTGCATCTTGTGTAAAGGGTGGATGAGAGAATAAAAGAACTGCAAATTTATGGAAATTATAGAAACAATGTCAAATTTTGCAATTCTAAAGTGGAAGGGATTTCCTGATGTCTGGGACCAAAAACCGCGGATTAACAATTTTGCAACAATTAACAATTTTATAAACAATTTTGAAATGTGCCTTCCTTCCTGCCAAGTGTCCCCAAATTGTCTCTGATTTGAAGATAGCATAATAACAATTTTGACATGAGATGAAAATTAATTGTAATATCTAGTTTAATTGTTACTTTAATGATAAATATACAGTTGGTCTTTGAATTTTACTTTCTTTTATTAAAATGTGTTCTAGCAGTCTAACGATTCAAGAAAGACAGTATTTTGCATTTTGCAAATGTAATATACATATAGAACAATTGAAAATATACAAATAAATCGTTTTCTTATCATGAAATTCTAACCAATAAACTGGTCATTTGATAAAGTTCATAAATTATGTTTGGACAAGAATATTGGGAATTTAAATGTGTACTTAGAACGTAATCATTCTAAAATTAGTGTTATTTTATCTGGTATCAATGTAATTTCTTCAAAAACAATTGTGTTAACAGTGCTATGTGTTCATATATATTTCAATGAATTTACTTTCATGTTCATACAAGTGTTTCTTCCTTGTATTTTTATTTGAAATACTTCCATCTAAAACTAGCAGCGTCCGCCATTTTGTACGTCGTAATTTTGTTGGGCCTCCCCTCGAAATTGGCTACGATGGTTTGCTGAGGCTCCGCCTGCGACGTTATGTCATGACAAAGGGACAGCTAAACCGTGCAAAGCTGAACTTAGCCGCAGACAGTACGATCAATTTATGTTTCCAGTACTGAACATAAAGTTAAAATGAATAGTTTTTACGAACGTTATTTTACAGTGTTTCCATCACCCAGAAACAATTGTAATATCAAAAACTAGACTGTTACCATGCACTTGCCGCCATTAGTTTTATCAGTAATTTCTGAAAAATGTACTGCTAGCACTTCGGTTAGAACATTATAATATATAAATTCAGTACATTATCCATAATCGTTTCACTGTAAGGTGTGTGGAGTGGATGATTAGCATCAGAAAATAACTCCAGTTATTCGTATTGATATACAGAACAGTTTAGTTAACTGGGAGAGATATGCTTTTATTTTTGCATTTGTTGATCTAACAAGTTAACCTAAGTAGCCAACTTATTATACAATAATATGAAGTTAATATAAACAGTAATACAAATTATTAATTTTCAAGTTTTAGCAAATTTCGTAGGATGCAGAAACATGGAACGAAAAAATGATCCACTTAACTGCAGTACGGGATTAACTGAGACTTTCATTGTGGTGAAGTGAATTATTAAGAGCATGAAAGTTCTACAGTATATTATAAATAGGAGACAGATTTTAATGAAATATCATTTTACTTTTTTTCATATACGTATATACGAAGTAATATACGTAATATAGAAAGTTATGTAATGCTGCGCGAAAAAACGGCGGATTTTCGGCAGAAAAAATTCATTGCCGATCCTGATAACGAAAAGTGGATAAAACCAGTTGCTAAGTTAAGAGAAAAAGTCCTCTAATACGTGGTGTAGCCAGAATCCCTGTTTTGTTGGTCATGATGCCCGAAAACTCCATTGAATATGAAACGCCCGCCGTCTGTCGTCTATCCCAACACTACTAGCGCTTAAACCATGCGTATAAGTTTTCAAATTGGAAAAGAAACAGCTACCATCTATCCGTAGTTGAAGCTTTGAAATTTGAAAACCATTCTTTTTCGCGCAGAGTTTAGATCAAGCCCACGGACATCTATCGAATTTTCTCAAATTTTTTTCTCAAACTTTTTTCTTAAAATTTATTGTAATAATAGAGCAAAATACACTTATAAAAGTGGCATAGGTTTTATTTTCACGGTTAACACGATTTTCGAAAATTGCAAAAGTTTGATATTTTCTGGCGTCTTCCACAACTGAAAAAATTGCAAATCTCCTTAAAAAATGAAATTTGTTGTCATAATTACTCCTTTCATTAAGGTCTTGCACATTGTTTGAAAAATTTTAATGGTTTACTCATAATATAGCGTACAATATTTCAATTAAAAAATTTTCTCTGTCTTGTCTCTCACGTATTTTCATTAGAACACTATATTTCACATTATTGTATTTATGTACATATGCTCTAAATGTAGTTGAATAAAATTTTTCGAAAACTCAACAGTTTTTTTTTTTGTGAAAATTAGCACAATATTCCGCATTTTCAGAAACACTCAAACGCCATTTTCTCAAAAATTGCTCCAATTTTTTGTTTCATACATTTTCAACATATACTCCTAATTGCACTGTTTAGTATGACGTTAAATTCATTTTTGTGTATTCTTTCGTGTTTTTTAAATACACAGATGTAATTTTTATGTACCTCTCACACCGTTAATATGAACATTTGCATTGATTTGTATACATTATTGCATTTTTAAGTGGAAGTTTTTCCAATGACTTCCAATGAAGTTTTTCGAAAACTCAAGAGATTCCTCTGAAAAAGAGTTTCAAATTTCGCATTTACATAAACCTTTAAAACCATTTTTCTTAAAACACGGCAAATTGTTCAATGAAAATTTCTATATAGGACAAGAGTTTACTCTTCTTTAATATTCTGGAATGTTAATATTCTATTTACGTTCTACTATTTGGAAACCGAAAGAAAGAGAAAAAAGTCGAAAAAATGTGATTTGGTGACGATAGATGACAGCTGGCGAAAGAATGTAGAAGACAAGCCAGTCTGGGGAAATTAAAAACATTTGCTACGAGAAAGTCTGTGCCATTTGGTAGCACCTCTAGATACCTTTTTGCGTCCTTTTAAAAACATTTTTCGCATATTTCATCTATTTTAACATAATTGTAATAGTATTTAAAATAATTTTACGAGATACAACAAATGTTCTTCACTAATTCCTGAGTAACGTATTCCATTTCTTCGTTCACCGATTTTAATGTCAATCGTATGAAATCAAGGTTCCTGTGTGCTTATCATCACACCATTGTGGAGTGCGGCGGATTTCACAAAAAACTAAAGACAGAGATTTCCTTGTCTAAATTCGACCAAAAAATTTGCAAGTGAAGTTCACTTGAACGAAAGGCAACATACAGATTACATCAGTAAGTATTCAACAACGGTAGTTCATCGGCCTCTGTTTGATCAATTTTTATGTCATTTTATGTTTGCTTTTAAACATTTTTAAAACATTTTTAAAATTATTTTATTAGTCATTCTTCGTATTGATTTAGGTTATCCACAACTATCGTTGTGAGCAGCGAATCACTAAACTCCTCAATACAGGCTGGATTCGATTACCATTTAACAAAGTAGCATTGAATATTCATCACCGTCAACTCAACCGCAGATGCTGCAGTAGCAATGATGGTTGTCACTAAACCATATCAGCCGGTGCTCTTGGGTGTAAGTTGCTTTTTTGTTGATCTTGCTGTCACTTGCTGTTCTCCTGAATTCTCAATTAAAAATATTAAGATTTTTATACAGAAAGCTTTTGAGGACTTAACTGAGCCACTGTCCACCTAATCCCGCAAGATTTGGCCTAGCTAACCGCATTAACATGAGCTTCTAATAACTTTTAATATATTATTATAACTAAACTTTAAGCAATATAGGTGGTGAAAACTACATATTTCATCAATGATAAAAAAGTTCCTGATTTCATCAATTCTGATTTTTATTATATTTATTGATGTGTAGTTTAATTAAATTATCCAGTTACACTCACCTCACATTTAAAAATGAAATATACTCGTAATCAGCTACCACATTCAGCGACATAACAGCTTTAAATGTGTCAGGGAATACCCTTTTAATACAAATTCAAATAATTTTCACTTCAAAGACATTTTAAATGCTTTCTCAGCAGCATCTGTTTTTCTCCACATCTCATTATTTTCTTTAGACTTGATTTTCTCTATAGTCACTAAATACCATTGATGTCCATGTGACTTAAAAAAACTAAAGAACATTTTAAATGAGCTGACTGACTTAATTCACATCACCATATAACTTTACAGGATGAGTTTTAAATTTCCCTCTCTAAACTAGTTTATTTTCTCAAACTGCATTATCTATATATATATATATATATATATATATATAATATATATTATAATTAATATATATTATATATTTAATATTAATATTATTAATCTCTATTAATGTCTGCGTGCGTGTGTGCGTGTGCGTGTGTGTATGTTGTATTCTACTTAATCTAAATATTATAAATGAAAGTAATAAATATTTGGTCGGTTTCTTAGTAGAGGATAAGTCCCCAATTCTACAAAATTGACCAATTGAATAACTAAAATTGAACTAATGTTAAAACGATAATAATATAGAAGATGTAGCAATACAATAAATACTATGAAAATCAGAAAACTGATTTTTGGAAGGTATATTACAACTTACACTACTTCATTCTTCTAATAAACCTTAAGGAAACGACAGAGACACGGCTGAGAGAAAAAATATATATAATTACTGAAAAGCAAAACGATATATAAAATTCCAAGTCTACAATTGATTTCAAAGTCATTTGTCAGATACATACTCTAATGTACAGAATAAAAAATAACCAGTGCAGTCTAGGATTCGACCCCGCGATCTTCAACACAAGACGAAGCCACCTAACCAAACACGCTACGATATTGTCCGTGGGCTGGTCACTTATGTAGTGTTTTCAATATTACAATGTTCTTGGTGCCAGAACATTCTTTTGAAAAATCGCAAAAGCTGCTGTTTTTTCAGACAAAATTCTAAATAAAACTTATTTTTAAAATTTAGTATTTAAAACGATTGCGCGGAAATAAATCTCCAGCATATTAATATTGATGGTGTTCCAGAAAACATATATATATTGTCACCATACGTATAACTCAAACGTTTGCGAAAAACACTCATATTTTAAGAAACGTACACGCACACAGATGATTTGAAAGACTAATATTGAAGGCAGATTGCATTAAGAAAAGAGAAATGCTCATATAATTCTCTTTCGTCTAACGAAATGTATTCTTCAGACAACATTCACAGAAGTAACGAATGGTACACAAAAAAATGAATAGCAAATATTCGTTTCGGTACATTTTCAATTTTAGAGGAATATAATTTTGTCACACAATAGATCTTCATTGTATTAATTGCAATAATTGATATTGTAATAACTTTTTCAAATATACAATTTATCCGATTTGTTACACACGATTCAAGCAGGAAGCTTTAAATTAAATTTACTATGCGCACGAATAATATGAAACAATTGAATATGTGTAATATTGGAAAATTAAAAGTTTGTAATGGAAATGAGACTTACTATGTTTTTAAGTACACCTTGCGAAGGTTGCGATAGCTCAGTGGCATCGTCACCGTTTTCCCTGTAACGTTACTGACTTCGAGGCCTAAGAGATCGAGTTCCGATATTGGCGGATATTTCGACTGTGGTTACATATGAGTCGAAAGAAATCTTTGGAGCCGTTTTGAAGAAAAGTTTAATGCTCCTTTGGGGCTTCTACTAAATTAACCTCAAAATTTAAAGGGTATTTTCAAAAATCACAGGGCCTCGATTCGAGCCAGATCGTTAATGGAAAATTAATTTTGACAAAAATTCTAGGACTAGTTCTAGAATGCTAGGCACTAGTGTTCACAGAGAAACACAGACAGACCACGGACGGAGAGACGGACGTTTTGAAATAATAACAACACTCTCTTGGTATCTTAAGACCCCCAAAGTTGTATTTCCATTAAAATCTCACGACATCGATTTACTGCAACATTACATACACCTCTCTAAATATTACTTTTGTTACTCTAATGTTTATGAAAGTAAAAATAAATATATAAATAAATACACTTTCACACCACAGAGTAGGTTTCACGCAAAAACCACGAATTACTGTGACCAATCCGTTTTCTTAGATTCCGAAAACGTATCACATACGCCCTAAGAAAGCAGGAAAGGAATATTTTGAACGCGCGCCAACGCGAATGAATATTCGAAGTAGTATTAGATCTAGAATAGCCACCATAGACCAAGGCGAGACCGGAGGTCGGATGAAGTTGCTCTGAAGGTAGCAGCTGAATTGGGCGGACGTATGGAAAGCAGTACCCCGGAGAGTGACATTGCAGCGGATTTCAAGATTTACAATTTTTGAGAAAACTCTTCTAGAAGACCCGAAGAGTGGTATTCTATAAATTGATTTAAACATAATCTTAGAAGAAAGATAAGAAACGTTATGAATTTATAATGGAAGAATTAGGAAAATTTTGAATAGATGGCAGTAATTAATAGCTTGCATTGTTTCTCTTTCAGTTTTTTCTCTCTCCACATGCTTTTCTTATATTTAAATACTCTCTTGAAGTTGGTGCTCGTATAAAAAGAATGATCTCTGGATTCATTTTCACTCCTGAATATCAGTTGGTCATTAACAGTAATTGAAAATAAAGTAAAATTCATATGAGAGCACGCAAGAATATAAAGCTTGAACGAGAAGAAGAAGACGTTTTCTGGGAGCAACTGCGTTTCTCAGCGAAGACCACGACGCTTCAAGGCCGAAGCAGCTCGTGAAAAGGAGTAGAAGGAAGCTAGCGGACTGCTCTACGCGACAAGAACACGTGAGTCGTTCCAAATAAACTGTTTTGTAGGGATAGGGAGTGATTCAGTTTAATCAGAAGCTAATTCTGTATCTGTCACGTAGAAGAAAGGAGGGTAACAGATTTACCATGTAAGATAGCAAAAAGTAAAATACATTTGTTCCGACTTCTAATACGTGAGAACAGAATCAATCTTTTTTCTTTCAAAAGGATTTCAGAATCTAATATTGTAATATAGTGATTAAGAGTTTGTGTAAGTATAATTATAATAGTCATTCTCTGGATTTAGAGAGAGAAAGAGTTTCCGTTTGTTGTAAAAAGTAATGTTAAGTCAAAGTATTAATTTTGATTTTCAATGTGTATTTCTTTCACATTTTTGTAAAAGTAATATTTTAACGATTCTTTCGAATTTCTGAAAGTGGTTTGTTAAACAATTGGGTTGTAGATGAAAGTAGGAAATTGTGTGTGTGAGTTATTAGTGTGTGTGTTTTTTCAGTCAAGTATTCTTATTTGATTTTTCTGTGTGCCATTGTATGTATTTGTCATAGCAGCAAATATGTTTAGAATATATTCTGAATTTAGTGAAAAGTGATTCTCACCGAGTTGTTTTGTAATTTTTGCATCAATCCATAAACGATCTTCACGACCCTGCCCCTATTTTTATTTATTGTGTCCACACTGGGACGTCTATACAGGCTAGTCGACCATCTGGTGAATTGTGTTCGCCACCCCACAAGACGTCTCAGGTCAGGTGCTGGCTTGGCTTGTACCGGACGGTACTGTAGCTCTCATTACACAGAGCCTGAATTCTGCCAATCAGAATGCAGTTGTAATGTATTACATAAACAAGGGGTCCCACACAACTATGGATACCCCACAACTTCTAAACGGTTCAGGATAACGAAGTGCAGGTTTTGCTGAACAATGGGAATCATGGAGCAAGTAACAAGCCAAATGAATAAATTTATTTATAATATTTTTTAATTTTCGAGAAAATTTAATGCATCTTCGCTTTTTAAATGGAACTATATGTTTTCTCTCTCCAGCAATGGATATACCACGAAAAAGAAGTTAAAATTATGTATCATATGCTAATATTTTGATAGTAACTTGGAAGTATAAATTAGGATTTTTTAAACATATGATTTTGAATTAAACGGGTAATCGTGCTTGTACTTGTAACTCTCGCTTTTGGAGAAGGTGGCCATCAGGGCGTCTAGACTGCTGCGATAACGACTGAGAGGGGACAGTGGGGGAAAGAGGCATAACTACAGCAATTCTTGGTGATGGCACAGGCATCACGCACTCAAACAATTTCAACAATTAGAATGGGACATTTTTTCCACATTTATTAGTTAACGATTTCTACTAATTTTCAAAACATTTATCGTTTCAAAGAACGATATAAAAATGGTAGCGTAAGAAGATGTTAAGATAATAAATATCATTTTTAAACTGAACAAGGAGCCAACTACCTTCTTGTCGTTGGTCAATGTAATTTTAATTAGGTTTCCACCACCATCATAAAAAACGATGCCGTTCTGTTTGATGAATTAATCAAGATATTACAATGAAAATCTTTAAGAATTCATTTGCTTCTAATGTATTAAAATGAATGGATTGTTTCTGCACTGAATTCGCTTTTTGTAAATTTAGAAATGACCATTATTATTATTATTATTATTTATATTATTATTATTATTATTATTATTATTATTATTATTACTATTATTATTATTATTATTATTATTATTATTATTACTATTATTATTATTATTATTATTTTTTTTTAAAAAAAAAACCTCTCTTCTTATGCCCACATGCGCCTCTCCACGGAATCGTCGCGGGAACGTACTTCATGGAGGGGAGGCAGGCGAATGGCTGAGCCTTTACTTCATTTTACGTTTCGAGTCATCTTCTTTCCTTTTCTTACAGGGTCAAGAACTCTTGTATTGTTGTCCACCTTTCCTCCGATTGTAGCATAGGCCGAACTATGTTTGATGGAGAAATGTCTGCCTCCAAATACTCGTTCAATCTTCTTCTCCATGACCCATGCTACGCATGCAAAAATATTGTGTGCATGGCGTCATCATCCTCGTAACCACAAATTCTATGCTCTTTTAAATCTAAATAGGTGGATTTAAAACAACCATGACCTGTGAGCACTTGTGTGGTGGTACTTCTCGTGCATTCTATTGAATACCGGTTCAGATATGCGGTATCAAGAGTGCGTCCACCTTCCTTCGATCCCCATCCCACCTGTCCTGCCATTCCGCAGTAGTGATGTTCGGGCGCTCTTCTTAATGTCTTCTTTCGTCCTACTCGCCAGTTTGTTTCCCGCTGGGAGTCAATGATTTTCGCTTCGTCATACACCTTTTCTTTCTCTAGCCAACATATCAATGGGGGTATTCTGTGTCTCCTACTGCGCTGTCGGATACTGTGCGATAAGCCGACACTATTCTCAGCCCCAATCTCCGCTGCATGCGTACTGATCCGCGCTTACCTAGTTGTCAGCCCACCCGGAAGAGCCGCATAAAGCATTTGTGAGTGAGCTACTTTCGCAATCTTACAAATCTCTTACTTCTTTTGGTCTGCACTCTATATTT
Organism: Teleogryllus oceanicus; assembly: GCA_964035755.1. Taxonomy (NCBI): domain Eukaryota; kingdom Metazoa; phylum Arthropoda; class Insecta; order Orthoptera; family Gryllidae; genus Teleogryllus; species Teleogryllus oceanicus. The sequence goes on from CAXIVR010000001.1 coordinate 179,168,097, forward strand.
GGCATAATTCTGGAAGTTGGCTCCAGTAGCTGCTGCCTTGTCTGCCATTTTGCTGATGTGTAGGGCCCGAAGCTCAGCCTATGGTCTATTTCGACACCTAAGTATGTAATTTAGCGTTTTCAGGGATATTTACTCCGTCAAAGTGATGCAGGGTAGGATAGCCTCTTCGGTCCGTTACTAGTACTGCCTCTGTCTTTTCAGCTGCCATTTGCAGGCCTCTTTAAATCATCCATCTTTTAACCCTGAGAGACTCATTTAGGTGCATCTCTGCAGTTCTGTGTTTTTCTGCTAGCTAGTAATCAGCGTATCGTCTGCATATCAATCAGCTGGTATGTTGTGGTGAGTCGATTTTTAATAGGTCGTCATACATGACGTTCCATGAAGTGGGCTAGTTTCGAACAACGGTACTCCATGTCACGTCACGTCCGTCTTCCCCATTGCGAAGAGATTCGTATGAACTATACTCTCTCATGAAGATAGTCTTCAACCATTCTCAGAGAAGGTATTCAGGGACTTTCTTATCTATCAGAGCCTCCATGGTATCCTTCCATCTGGCGCTATTAGACGCGTTCCTGATGTCTATAGCCACCAGAGTACAGAGTCCTTTCTTCTTCCGTCACCTTGCGGCCTGTTCCGTCTGACCACTTCGAGAATGGCGTCCAGTTGTCGTCCGCCCTTCCAGAGCCATACTGTTTAGGGGATAGGTCTGATGGGTATACCTCAGCCTTGATATAATTAGTCCCTCTAGTAACTTTCCCACTTGGTGTCAGGAAACCAAAAGCGGTCTAAAGACGAGGTCTTGTCGAGCGGTTGTACCCGCTTCGGAGGAAGGATGGATTCTTGCACTCTTCCATCTTCTGAGAATATTCCGTTCCTGAGACATGAGTTAAACACGGAGTAGACGGTGGGATGTTGCTCTGCAACAATCTTGAGCATTTCGCTCAGATCCATCAGATCCCGGAGCTTTCCCACATTTGGGCTATTTTGCAGCCCTCCTTGGTTAAATCCGTCGTAAAGCAGGACTCCTCGTCAAAGAAGACGCTCAGTCTTTGTCTTGTCAGCCTCTCTAATGGGAATAGGTCACTTACATGACTTCCTCACCCAGTCTGGATCGCTCAGTCCAGGCGTCCTCCCCTCCATTCTAAGCTTCTTGGTCACAATTTTGTAGGCCATGCCCCACGGGTCACTTTCGACCTCTTCGATGAGCCTCTTCCAACATATGACCTTACTTTTTTTAATCTCTTTCTTGAGGAGTTTGCGAGTCGTCTTGTAATGCTCTTTAAATGTGGGATTCGTCTTAGCTCTCGTCGCTTGCCTTCTCGCCTTGATGCATCTCTTACGTATTGCTGCTATTTCCTGTGTCCACCAATAGACCTGCTGTTTTGCGTCTAGAGGCCCGACGTCTAGGCATCAGGCATCGCGGCGCAGCTACTACTGTCTCGATTGTTGTTTTTGTAATTTCGTCGAGTGTTTCTGCTTTTTGTCCAGTCAGGCTATTCAACAACGGATTCTTCAGGACGTTTTGTGCCTTGTCCACATCCATTTTCTTAGGATTCCAGGGTGGTCGTTTATTGTTCCTGGGTGATTAAACGTCGTTTTTATTGCCCGCTCTGTTTCAACTGAGGACGCATATAGGTGGTCATAGAGTTCCTCCTCTAATATTTCCCAGCTGCATATCTAAGCGAGGCTAGTTGAGCATATTGTCAGGTCTAGAATGGAGGCGTTCCCTCGTTGGAAGGTTCTCCCAGCCCCGAGTTTGATGATAAGATCATTCCTTGCCGCGAATTCACTAACAATAGCTCCTCTTCTATCGGGCGTGTCTCACCCATTCGAGTTACCGTTGAAGTCGCCGGCAAGTAATATCTTTGATTTGGCTGTCTGTAGACTAGGTGTCTAGTTCATGCATTTCGGCTCAAATTTATCGATGGTATCGTTCGGAGAGAAGTAGCAACTGTATATTCTTATGTTACTAACTACCCGAGGCTGAACCCGTATTTCGTCACTCCTTGTACTTCTGTGCACTTGCGGTTACCATTTACAGTAGCAATGCCAGCTCTTACTCTGCATCCTGATACCACGTAGAGTCGTCAGAGGGCTGTTCACAAAATAAAATCAGGTCTATCTTCTTTTCGGCAGCTACCTGCAGTGCCAAGTCGCGTGCCTGTCTGCTTCTGCCTAGATTAATTTGTAACAATCGGAGCATATCCTGGCGCGTTTGTCTTTTTACATGTCGCAGCAGCGACTCATCTACTGCCTCCCAGGGCATGGTCGTCGCTTTTGTTCCTGTCTTTGCAGAATCTGCTGGGTTTCCCCCTGCAATCTTTTTGCATTGTGTCCTCTTTTGCCACATTTGCCAGCAAATGTTTCAAGCAGGACCTGTCTAAAGATAATATTATTATTACTGCTATTATTATTACTATTATTATTATTATTATTATCACTGATCATCATCATCATTCATTCATTCGTGGTGGACTTGTGGTGGACGGACGTGGGATTCAGTAGTGCGAGTGAAATACATTGAATTTGTGTATTTTGGGTGTGTTGTGTGCGTATTTTGGTAATCAGTGAGGTTTTGAAACGTGTTTGGAATTGGATTATTACAGAAATGAAGTGCAATACATGCGATGAGGAAATGGAAGTGGAGAAAATTAAGTGCAAAGGATGCAGAGGTACCATTATGGCTGCTCCATTCCGAATCCACGTGTAAAGAGTATGAAAGCAGCATGCGGTGCGTCTCGTGTAGAGACAAAAGAACGAGCAGCGTAGATCCCAACTCGCCGTCAACAATATTAATGTTGGTCTTAATGAAATAGAAAAACAGCTTGATTGTGAACCATCTATGGCAGTTATTGAGAACAGTGCAATTTAACCTCAGACAAATTCAACGAAATGTGCGAGCGGATATGAAAATGAAAATGCTCATTTGAAAGATGAAGTGAGAAGCCTAAAAAGTGTTAGAAATAAAATAGACAATTAGATGCTTTGTAAGTAGAGTCAATAACCTTGAACAATATAAAAGAAGAAAGTTTGTAGAAATATACGGCGTCGAAAACTTGAAGACCGTGAATCCGGAGGAACAATTGGCTCAGATTCAGAGCTTAATAGGAGTAAGTGAAGTGTGTGTTAAAAATGTTGAACATTAACAGATACAAATAGATCTACCATTCTGATGGTAGTAAAGGACAGAATGAAGAAATAACTTTATTGCTAAAGGAAAATCATGGTGGTACAAACTGTCTGCAGGAAAACCCAAACAAAGGAGACTATTTTTAATGAATCCTTCATTAGAATACAGAGCTTTATTTAGAAATAGAATTAAAGGAAAGACAGCAAGTTCAAATATGTTTAGGTGAAACATGGAAGAATCCTAATCAGAAAATCTGATGAAAGTGTACATCGTATACGTTCCTCAAATGATTCAGAAAAAACTAATATAGGTAATAAGTAATATATAGAAGTAAAGCAAAAATAATTAAAAAATAATGGATTGAAACAACTTTACCCCAAACAATAGTCAAATTAATTTTAAACAGTGTAATAATATGGGACTGGGAACTCCATAAAAACGACTACTCAGGAGATACAGTATAAGTATATTCATTTAAATATAAAATCTATAAGAAAATATTTTGATCAATTGTTAATCTTACTAAATCAGAGCCTCTTTGATATTATATGTTTAACAGAAGTAAATATCCAAGAACATGAAATAAGTCAGTATGAAATTAAAAATTACAATAGCATTTATAAACTAAGAAATAACAGAGGAGGAGGAGTGTTAGTGTACTACAATAATGAAATGACATTTAATGAAATTTCTTATTCATCTAATAGCTTTGAAAATATAACAGGCACTTTCAATTATATGAAGAAAAATATATCTATAGATGTAATTTATAGACCGCCTAATTTGAGTAAAGTTCAATACATTAATGAACTTGAAATCCTAATTGACAATTATAACAATCAAACTTCGATAGTTGTAGGGGATATGAATATCAATATTTTGAACAAGAGTTCATATGGCATACCTGACTATGAAGTTATGATGTGTGAAGTAAGAGCTTAGCAATACCATTGAATCAGCAACAAGGGAAGAAATTAGGAAGAGTTATTATGTTCTTCATTATTGGATCATATATACATACGATCTAAATGAAACGAAATTAAAGCAGCAGTTATAGTCCAAGATATCTGATCACTATCCCACAGTATCCCACTTTAATCCAAACAATTATGTAAATAATGACATTGCATGTAACCAACTGAGAAATAACCAAATATAATGAGAACATACAAAAAGCTATTAAAAGACATGATTGGGAAAAGTGTATAAATAATGATGTTAATGTGTTTTGTAATGAGATAATTGTTAGTTTTAAAAATATTTATGATTATATATTCAATATTTACCCAAAATGTGAAAGAGATCAGAGTCAACAGAAAGGAGTAACAAATGATGGATCACTCATGATTTGACTAGTAAAATGAAAGAAAGAGACAGACTGTTTAGAAAATGGAAATCCAATCCAATAAATGAAGTTTACAGGCTTTCTTATACAAAGTTTAGGAATAGACTAAACAATGAAATATGTAACGCAAAAAATAAGTTCTATAAAGAAAAATTTGACAATAAAGCAACTAATAGCAAACAACAATGGTCAGAATTAAATGCCTTAAATAAAGGAAAAAATCAAAGATCAGATTATAAAATTTTAAACTCACTTGTAGAAACTGAATACAAAAAATGTTGCTAATGAAGTCATTATTGCAGAGAACAATTTGTAAGGCAAGTTGAGGAAACAATAGAAGGGAATAGAATGTATGGTAGTGAAAGGATAACTTGGATGAGCAACAATTGAAAGTAAGCTGTTATATTCTATTTACCAACCCAGAGATAATTAAGAAAATTATTAAAAGAAGTGTGTTAATAAGTGTAGCTATATATGATGATTAGAAGTATGAGATATATGTAACAATTCAGAAATATTTTGTCAAGCGTTATCTACTCTTATCAACAACATCCTTGAGGATAGGTATTTTCCAAACTGCATAGAGAATGTACAATTAGACCTGTTATAAAATGGTGATGCTATGGAACTGCTTGAATTATTAATGTCTAATCTTATCGGTTATTAAGAAAAAATCATGGAAAAAATGTATTGTAAATAAATTAAATAAGTACTTCAAAGAAAATGATATTATTGACAAAGGCCAGTATGGCTTTTAAAAAGGGAAAGGAACTGAACAGCTACTTAAGCAACAATATTACTGAACAACTAAACAAGGGGCAAGGAACTCTTGCATTGTATATAGATTATAGTAAAGCATTTGATATTGATCATAAAATATTAATACAAAAATTGAATGAAGTGGGACACAAAGATTGCTTTCTAAAGCTTTTTGAGAGTTACTTGTCAGATAGGAAGTTCATTGTTAAACTTGCTAACACAGAAAGTTCCTTACAAAGTGTTAAATATGGGGTACCACAGGGAAGTCAATTGGGACCAGTTTTATTTATTATCTATGTGTATGCAGATGATGCAATACTGTTATATTCTCAAAGAAACTTAAAGTTGTGCCAAGAAATCATACAAAAAAGATTTCAACTCCCCGCTAAAATGGTCATACAATAATAACCTTTTTTTGTGAATCAAAGTACAACTAAATTAATGTACTTCAGAACACCACATATGCAAAATCCAAAGATTGAAGGGACTAAATTTCATGTGCATAAATGCATAATTGAAGACCAAACTGTACTATGTAATTGTGCCAGACTCAACTGAATATAATTATCCACTGAATATAATTATCTAGGTGTAACTTTTGATCCACATCTAAAATTTGAAAAGCATACTAACGCAATATTTGACAAAATTAAAAGAATATCTGGCTGTCTCTATGCTGCAAAAGATTATTTAAACAAGAGAATTATGTTTTCTTCTTAATAGACTTTAGTAGAGTCAATTCTAAGATATGGTGTTAATACATGGGGGGAACTAGCTATAACCATCTGTCTAGTATAACTAATTTGCAATCACAATGAAAATGATAATGAATGTTAACAAACAGACGTCAAACAACTTGGAAAGAAGCTGATACTTTAAACTCATATGGCTTCTAGAATTTCATCATATAAATAGTCACTATGTATGTAATTCAAAGCAATGGAACTACATAATTCTGATTCAGATCAAGAAAATGCAGTTCATATAATAAGTATGGAGAAAGATCATTAAATTATTTAATACCTAAATTATATAATGAACTTGCACTAGATGTAGAACAGTGTCCAAATTTTAATAAATTTAAAAAAGAACTGAAAATGTGGTTACAAAACACATAAATAGGCCAATAAATATGTTTGATGAGATAATTGCAGAAAATCAGTATTTATGTGTAAACAAAGTAATTAATAGTGTTGAATAGTTATTTTATTTGTTAATTTTGGTATAGGGATTATTATGTATTATGTGATCAAAATAAATGACTATCTCTATCAGAAAAGTGAAGCGGACCAAACACCTGTGTGAACTTATATTAATTATACGTATTATATTATCGAAGAAATAGTAACAATACAGACATGGAGCAAAACCTTAAAATTTTTGTTAAAAGGTAAATCAATGTATTTTTTTCTTCTTCATTATTTAGTAAATCTTGTACTGATTGTATCAATGTGACTGTAAAATTAAAAGGTATGTCAATGCTATAAATGTAAAAAAAAAAAAAAAAATGTCTGTACCATTTATGTAATTATGGGTATCACAGTGTAAAGTCAGTTGAAGCTTATCAGGATACAACAAATTGATGAAAATAAATATTATATATTTATTATTATTATTATTATTATTATTATTATTATTATTATTATTATTATTATTATTATTATTATCGTTTTCGCTACAATATTTTTTCGTTCTTTCGATTATCGTTGATTTAGGTTTAGAAGAAGAAAAGTTCACTCAGATGAACAACTAGAAAATTCTCATTCATATCGTTAAAATTGATGTTTGTTCATATATTTTCATGTCAAGATCATGGTGCTGCAATTACTTCATCCTACACGACCATCCCTCTCACACTCCTCTTTTCACAAAACAATCTAACGTCGCGAAGGCCACCTTCCCAAATGGCGACTGTTGCAAAGAGCTCTTATTTGCCGAAAATCTGATGCCAAAAATCCAAATTTTATACTTAAAATTAACTTAACTTAAAAACAACATATGGTATAATTTTATTCCAATGTTCATGATCTATCCGTACTGATGAAAAAAATATATAGTTCAATTCAAAAAATCAAAGATGATTAAATATCTCGAAAACTAAAACTAATATAGAAATTATTCTACCGGCTTGTTCCTGTCCCATGATTGCATTGTTCTGGCGAAAACTGCAACTCGATACCTGAACCATTTTAGAAATTATGGGGTGGTCCATGTTTGAGTAGGACACCCATTATAAAACAAACATTAGAAACCCTAACATAACATGATCGATGATAAATGAAAGCGATTGCAGTATACTACGCGAATGAATAAGGATGACGAAATACGTCTCGTAGTGGGAACCTCGAAATGTTTACTTTTCATAGGAGTCAAATTCGAATTAGCTATATTTTCTTGGTAGCACAAAATATCAAGAAGTTATTTCAAATTAAATGAAACCACAGTTTTGTGACAATAATACAACCTGATATGACTTTCTAGCAAACAATTATAGGAGATGTGAACTTCTTCATCTAATTTTCTTTTCTAAATCGTTGCTTTAATTTCAACGATTATCATTTAATCTTTTGCTACTCAGAGACACAGAGCGCTCGAAAGAACAAAATAAGTAAACGAAATTGAGGATATTATGATTAATATGTCGTAGTAACTTCATTGTTGAAATGACGACTGATTCTTTCATAAGATTTTCTGTGTTTCATGAAGATGACCTCGGCGTATACGTATTTCGAACACGTGTAAACTTCCATTATTTTGACGCGATAAACGATGACCCTAAACAATTCACTTAGATTGAGAGAGTAGTGTCAAAAAGCATTGGCGTAGTGTCGAATGGAAAGAATAACTAACATGGTATTTGTGAACTTGGAATAATGGAATTTTAAAAACATGTTTATTGACTTATACCTTCATTCAAATTTACTTAATTGCATACGTAAGTTCACATTTCTTCAATTACAAAATGTCAATACTATATTATAATAGTATTGTTTACTTATTGCATATTCAGGCTGATGCTATATGCTTCTAAAAGGCAACAGACTTACTGGTTAGAATGAAATTGCCGGATGTTATAACTGTATTTCATTTGGAACGTGTAGAATACTGAGGAGCCAGGCTTTAATGTCTATATTTATACGTGAAGACAATTAACATAATTATTGTTTTCTTGTATATTTAATTTGAAAATTTTCCACAATTTTATATGAAAAGATTTGGCTTCCTGAAAAGGTGGATAAAGGCTTTCTCGAGGGAAAGCGAGTGTTACGATTGCAGCTTACAAGCTCAAGCATATTTGCCTTGAAACATGTGAAGGAAAGGACCCAAATTTTTCACCAGGGTATTTCAGGAAGCCAAGTTGTTAGCTCTTTCTTGCTCCCAGTAGAGATTGTTAGGTAGCTGACTCAGGTAGTATTTTAAAATTTATGCTGTAATTATTAAATAAATGGAGACTTAGTATTTAGAATAAAATGAAAAATTAGGGGCTGAAAACCATGAATATCTCACCAGCAACAATTTTTCGTAACTTAATATATGTAAGCGTTGTGGTCACTTGTCCCTCCACCCCGTTAGGAACTTCAAATGTATTTGCTGGAGAAACTAAGCGAGCCGTTGCAAAACAGCTGGTAGAAAAAGCAGCGTTGGAACTGCCAAAATAGTTGTCATGACATGCTAATTTCTTATAAACAATTACGTATCTCGAAAACGAAAGAGATAGCGCTAATCGGATTGCAGGAATTTTATATCTTGTTAAAAACCCAATTTTAAAAAAGCAATACGTTTTGTTTGAAAATTTTAAAAATGTATAAACAATTTCCAAATTTTGCAATTCTAAAGTGGGAAGGGTTCTCTGATGCCCACAAAAGGGAAAAATGCGAATTAACAATTTTGCTACAATTAACAATTTTATAAACAATTGATGAATGTGCGCTATTTCTGCCGAAGTGTCCCAAATTGTTCCTAAATTTGACAATGCAAAATACCAATTTTGACATGAGATGCAAATTAATTGTAATATCTAGTTTAATTGTTATTTTAATGATAAATATACAGTTGGTCTTTGAATTTTACTTTTGATTTTTACCTTCTTTGAAATGTTCCCTGCGTTGATTCGAGAAGTATTTTTGCTTTTTGCAATGTAATATACATATAAACAATTAAAATATCTTAATAATTGTTTTCTTATCCAAAATTCTGCAATAAACTGGTCATTTGATAAAGTTCATAAATTGTGTTTGCAGGAATATTGGGATTTAAATGTGTATAAGAACGTAATTGTTCAAAATTAGTGTTATTTAATCTGATATCAATGTAATTTCTTCAAAAAATAATTGTTTTAAACTGGTTAGGTGCTATGTGTTCATATATATTTCAATTAATTTACTTTCTTGTTCATAAAGTGTTTCTTCCATGTATTTTTATTTGAAAATCTTTCTCATCTGAACTATCGGCGGCCATTTTGTCGTCATCATTTTTTAGGGCAGTCCCCTGCGTCGAGATTGGCTACGATGGTTTGGAGGCTCCGCCTGCGACGTTTCGTCATGACAAGGGCTGGCCAAGCTTTTTCAAAGCTGAACTTCGCTGCGACGGCCCCGATCAATTTATTTTTCCAGAACCGTACAAAGAAACACAGGATATCCTGCTTGGAATGAAATACTCCGTCGTTTGGAAAACCTACATACTTCAGTAGGGCGGATCACATGCATAAAATTAAGTTGTTTAAGATTAGTAGATTTCTACAAAGTAAGTTTTTAATTGTTAGTATAAATATCAGTTGTGGAGTATTGTATTGTTATTATTACCTTTATTAATATTGTTATCATTTTATTATTATTATTATTATTATTATTATTATTATTCATGTAGTGCAGTGCAGTGCAGTGCAATGCAGTGCAGTCAATGCAGTTCATGAAAAGTGCAGCGCAGTGTAGTGTTATAAGTGAAGTGGGGGGAAAGGAATGCAAAAAGAAATGCGTCACAGTTACGTGTTGTGCAGTGAAGTGCAGTGGAGTAGGTTTGCGTTGTGATGTTATGTACTATTTATTATTTTTCTTAATTTCTCCTTTTTGTAAGTTGTTTTTGAATGTAAGTTTAATGCGTATAGGTTAAGATATTCTGCCACCAAGTTACTATCTTAATATCTGAATTAACAATAAAATCTAATCTAATAAAGCGCTCAACGCCAAACAAGGGTTAAGAGAGCGTTGCGGCAACAAAGCAAGTGGCTTTCACAGTCTTAAAGTTTTCATTTAAAAATTTCATTCCGTGATTGAACAGTTTTTAGCGTCGTTGGATCACCGACTTCTCGTATGAATTCGTTTCTACGCGTTTTGATTCTCTGACTCGAGCATTTGAAGTCAGATCAACTGATAGAACAAATAAGACTGTTAAATCAGATTTACAAAGACGATGACAAAGTCTTGGGTCGAGTTTTTTCATTTCTTAGAAATTGTCGAAGAATTTGCAGCGAAAAGACTAATATTTAAGCCATGAACATTTAATGTCACATTAATAATTGAAAAACAGGTAAAAAGATTCTTTTCTAATGTTAAGAAAATTTTGAAAATGAATCTTGTTCTGATGATCACTAATTGCACAGATAAAGATTATTTTCAAAATTAAAATTAGTGAAAAACAGATTGCAAACGACAATGCCCAACAACGCCTCAATAATCTCGCGGTTTTGAGCAGCAATAGGATATTTTAATAATTTGAACGACTTCATTAACGATTTTGCGACGAGAAAAGCGCGGACGTTCCTCTGAAAAAGGTGATTAATATATGTAGAAAAATAATATATTTTAAAATTGCATTATAATTTTGTAATGTACCAATGTGATATTTAATTTGATCCTCTACCATAGTGCCCCCATAAAAAATTTCCCACTACCTCCACCTCTAAATCCGGGTCTGATTTCAATAAGTAGTAGAAGGTGGTCGAAAACTTTAAAATAATCATAATTTTCGAAAACTCAGATGTTTTAATGAAAATCTTTCCTATCCATTTTTATAAACATATTTTGCACAATTAAGTGGAATATTAAAAAAATTGCAGTCGTTTTGACAAAAGTTTAAAATGTCCCAAGGACTTCATTGAAGTACACCTAAAACTGAAAATTCGTTTGAAATTCCAAAAACCCACAGGCAATTCTTTAGTGATTACTAATGGCGCAAGGGGCAAGGCATCAGGAACCCATAAAATGTGGATTCTGATCAGCCAATATGTTAGAGAAATAATTGGCTAGAAATTGGAACAGATTTATTAATTTTTCGCTATCAGGGCCTTGCAATGCGAGTTTTCGTCGAAAAATCGCCTTTTTTCTACATATACAATACTTTCTGTATACATTTTTGTAGTATGGAAAGAAAAATTATATTTTTAAAGACCATATTTATATATTTATGACATATTGCTGAGATATAATTCAAAGTATAAGAAATTCTAATATTTTATTGAAATATAAACATGAAATTATTTAAAACAAATAAATAAAAATTACAATTTATTATTTCTTTGAAGAATAGTTTGCATTAAGTTTCTTCCCCTGCTAGATCGTAAGATTCTCCGGATGCGTAAGCTTTCTGGCCGGAATCAATAGATTCCGGCGGCCCGGCTTGGGCATATTTGCCAGTCTTTCGACTGTCATTTGCGCCTTCCGGGGGAGAATATCATTATTCCTCAGGCCGGACTTTGCCCTGAAGATGGTTTCAATATAAAGCCCGAAACTTTGACATTATTGCACCGTCTGCCACCATCCCCTGGACAGCCAAGTATCTTGTAGATTCGACCTACGTCGGCTTGCGGGTTCCCCCCCCAAAGGTATTTCCGCGAGCACTGCCTCGGCCTGGACAGATAATACTCCTTGAGTCTTCGTTTTCGTGGTATTTTAGTGCATGCAATATTAAGTATTTTGAAAGGAGAGAGGAGGAATGGTGAAGAGTGAAGAAGGAAAGATCGTGCGTGGTCTGTGCAATTGTTTAGGTCTTGTTCTAACATTCACCTCTTATTAATTGAAAAGAAAAAAAAACACGGATCTACCGATCAGTTGTACCCAAAAATTTTTCTCCAGACAGCAGCTGTATTCGTCCTAGTTATCTAGATGGGATCAAATAATCTTTCTCATCCTTGTCCACTCTCCCCTCACACACTCTTACATTTACATGCACTACACTCAAACAGGTCGAACGCCGCGCGAGCATTTCCATGACTCGACTTTTTGCCCCTTAGAGATACCTGGCGGGAGACTCCTATAAGCCCCCGTTATGCTGGTGCCGGATATCCTGTTCTACAGGGAGAAAACATCATGCTCAGAGTTTATACTCACTCACAACCACTATAATTACGGGATCAAAACCACAGCAGTTGACGAGCTCGAGCGCAAAATAATCAATCAACGACATTTTTCGTTGTCAGGGACCAGAAAACATATTTTTGTCAAAATATCAACCTTGAATTGTTGCAGAAAAATCTAGCTTTCTCTACACTAAATAAAAGAAAGTAAAAATAAAGATCAAATTATATATCCTTAAAACTACTACAAAGGGTAACTAGTGGTGCTACAACAGCACTTACGTTTCTCTATTTTTAAGTATTACTCAATATTATTATTTGTTGTACATTATTATATTGTTCTATTTTCCCTAACATTCAGACATCATTCGAAAAATCACACGGTAAAACTCAAAAATACAAAACATCTAATTTTAAAAAAGACTTAATAAAATGATTTAAATATCAACATCAAAGAACAGATTCAATTAAGAAAGAAACGTCGAACGTTAATATGCAGGTGTAAGATGGATTCAATTACAACTCTTTGTCGACATGATATATTCCCAAAAATTAATAAATTTACAAAATTACCTAAAAAATTTAAACAATTTTCAAACAAATTCACAAAAACAATTTAGACCTTATTTCGAGGCATACATGATCTCATGAAAATCCCCATTTCAATTTCAAACGAAAAATTTTTGAAAAAAATTGAATTCGTGCAATTTTTAAATTCCCCAGTTTTAATGAAAATTGAACCTTTTTCTAGATCAAAAGGATTGCTCTATTTTAGCAGACATTTTAAAATAAATGGATCCGTGTTTGAGAAAATATGTTTACGTATTTTTTAAGTTAATCTATTCTACTAATTTGAAAACTCTCTCGTATTTTGAAAAATTGTACATGACTAATTTCAAATCTACTTTTGCAAAACAGACCCCATTTACAAAACTCTTTTTTTTCAATAATGTATGGGAAACTAAAATATTTAAATCTTGCAATAATTGAAAATTCAGCGATTTCAATAAAAATCGATCTAAACGTCTTATTCCGAGAAAAAATTGACAAAAATTGAAACCATTTAAAAAACTTGAACTGTTTTGGACCTTCGTATTATAAAGAACCCAAAAAATTAAAATCCCTATTTTAAAATTTAAAGGGCCGTGATTCGTCAAAAATGATCTGGAAATTTGATTTCGGGAAAATCCGGTGAAAGGTATATGCGCATGTGTTCACAGGTAAACGTGAGAACAGACAGTGACAGGGAAAAGATTTGAAAAAACATTTTCAAGTATCAGGGACCCCCTCTCCAAATAGTCATTCCCTAAAACTCACAATATAAATAAATCTTTTCGGTATCAACGACTCTCAAGTTATTCCTCTTACAATCTCTTATTTTCATGGTTAGTATCTTCCCCTTTCTACCAAGCGAGAAAGTAACTAGGGGTGCAACACCCATAATTTCTCCCCATTACTTTTAAAAGTTACAATAATATGCTACTATATGAATCAGGCATCAACTGATGTCACTATCTGCCTCTTTCCGGAGGTCCTCGAGGTTCGAGTCTGGACGGTGACAGGATTTTCGAAGCTCGCTAGGTTAGATTCAGTCGCTGTTCGGAGGAGAATTTTTCAATTTGAATTTTCCTTTTGCTTGTATCGTAAGTATAAACATTATATTATATTGTTTATTTAATTTGTTTTCAATTCAAATTAAATTTTTAATGCTGCATGTAAATCAAATATGGGTTAAAATTTTATTTTTAAACAAGGGGCATTTGAAACAAGTTTATTAGTGACAAGGAATTACAAGTTTGAATTGTTTAGAGGAAGTATTCTGAAATATTATTGTTTACATGTAATTAATGATTTATTATCCCAAGAACCGAGGTATTTCTCAAAACGTTGATTTCCACATATTCACTTAGTATTCTTATTTTTTAGTTCACTTTTAAAAATTTAAAATTCAATTGCTGTATGTGGAATTTGAAACAGAAAAAATAATTTTCAAATTCTTACGTCGTGAATTCACTCTTTGTTTTTTTTTTTACTTAAGTCAATTTTGCGTAATAAATGAAATTAAAATTTTAATCTTTCAAAACGATTCAATAGCATTTGAATGTGCACATTCAAGGCATGAGAGAATATAAAATTAAACTTTAAATAATTAAATGCAACAAAACACATTACATGATACAAAGACATATTCAATTTAACATAACGTTTGGGCCGGAATATGTCACCACACTCCAACATTTATCTAGATTAATACTGAAATAATAATTCAGTAAGGTTGTAAATTAAGTAAGTACTACTATGTGATACTAAATATTTATGTTCTTCATCTATTAGCTCACAAGTCATTCACTACAAATAATTGCACATTTCTAAAAGTTTTTCGACCATCCTGTCAAGTGACATACCGATAATTTTGTATTAGATACGTAAATTGAACAATATTATTTAATAAGATGTACATAATTATTTATTGTTTCCATTGAATCTAATTGTGTTTATATTACCCTCTAGTTAAAACAAAACCACTAAAACAGCTGATATATTGATAATAAACTTTCTAGAGACAAGATTCAAGAAATGTCTTAACCCAAATTTATGGTGTTGAAATAAAATCAAAACCCTTTTTTATTTAGGAACCCTTTTCAATTTCGACAATTTGTTTCAATAAATTTTTACATTTGACCATGTTTTAAAAAGTCTTATTTATTTACTGTTAACATAGAAAATATGTCAGTTTTAATCTTATATTTTAGATTATTGGGAAATTAAAAATATTTGACCTAGTTTTTTGTCGATAATTAACGTGGTCTTGGCAGATTGTTTTTATGCAAGTTTTTTTTCAGTATGATATTCCATGCCAACAAAACAGTATCTGATGTTTCCGTCAAAGTGAATATTGGGTTAGTGAAAAAACAAACCCCAATTATGCTATTTATACCACTCCGGGTATCAGTTAGGAGAAATGTGTCAGATGAATCTGATATCCCCACGCATGAATTACAGAAATTTTGGTACCGCCATTTTATTCACTTCAAGTGAAAACTCATTACAGTGAAACTTCACTACAAATGACAAACATCTAGATTTGTTCATACTCTTCTATAGTTATCACTCCTGATTTTACTTTACATTTTACGTACGAAACTACAAAACACAATACAAACAGCCTCTGAATCACTAGCAACAACGTTATGACGTTCTGATGGTTACTTTTATGAGTAACATTGTATTCATTAATCACTTCTGTAGTGTTATTTCTTAATCTGGTACATTATCTTACCCAGGTAAAAAAGGTTCAAATGTCTTCTTAATAATTTTGAACTATCATGTTTTATCCGTATCGCTAAAAAAAAATCTGATTTTAATCACACTAATTCTTTATAAAAATGTTTCCGATCATATTTTGTCCTGTTCAACAACTTCATGTATTCACCTAGGAACCCAGTATATTATAAAATAATCCTTACAACGTATGATTATATTCTCCATTCTTCTTCTTTTTTTCTTCACTCATATATTTTTTCTTATATTGCACGTTTCTTATATTGACTGTTTTAACATTGTACGTGTGAAGTCATATAATTTGATTTTACAAGCATATATGACGTGTGAAGTGATTTGATTTACAAGCACATATTAAGTTAAATCATTCCCAAATTTTTTTAATTTTATTTACTTATTTATCGTACTTTTACTTTTTGTTATGATATACTGATATATGTTTTAAAGTAATATATGTTTTAAGACTTGAATAAAAACTTTCCTGAGAGAATCACCGATAGGTAGCTCAGCTCAATGCGCTGTTATCAATTATTGCTTCATTTTTTCAGCACCATGATGGTTCAAAAACAGTAATAAATGCATCAGAACCAATTTAAGTTAACTTTACTTCATTCTCTTGTGACTAATTTCCTAATAAAATTGAAAGACGTAAATCAGTTTTGAAAGCAGATCTAGAAAATAATGTTCAACATTCACACATGCTATTCTAGGACTTTCACACCTTCAAATGTGCAATTAAATTCGATTGTTTGATAGAATGCAAATTCATAAAATATTTGTTTACAACAAAAAATTTGCGGGAAAAAACCACTACATGAATCGGAACATGTTTATTACATTCATACAGCGCAAATTATGTTCATTACTGTAAAACAACTTTTAGATTGGTTTTAAATAGATGACAGAATCTAGCCGTGAATGTCAACTACTACGAACGTGATCTTCAGTGAATGCAGTGTAAGCGAAACATTTGACCACTTACCAGGCGATGCTTTTATCAGGATAGAAAATAGACACTGAACTTTGAACCAGAAAGTCTTTACGAAACGGTGCAGTTAAAAAGTAAACCCATCTCTCAGTAAGCGATGACCCCCCGATCTTTCATCCATTACATGGACGTGCAAAAATAACCTGATCTACGCCAGCAAAATTTATAGGATTAAATACATTTATTCGCATTGCTGTCAATGCTATTTGTTTCATTCTTTCAATTATATTTTCAATATCTACATAAAACTTCATTTCCAATACTTTATAATTGAGACTATTTCATACGATCCGTCTCATGCAATCCCTTGCTCTATGCCCAATCAGTCTTCTCGCTAACTCTGAGGAGGCAGAGCCTGTGAAAATTGTTTGTGAAATGTTCAAGAGCCTTCAATTTCCAAACAGTAGCACTTTCATGTGCATTTCAATGTCACGTGTGTTTCCGACATTTCCAAGTTATTTTATGATAACGCAAGACATCAAGGCATCAAAGGACGATAGCCAAACGTCAATGAAAAATTGGGTGCCAGTGATGGTATCGCCTTTAATTGGTCTTTTGGCCTTCAACTCATGTCACTACGTTTTATGGACAAATAAGCGAGCATTTCAACAGATGGGTTCAAGTGATGAACATGTATAAACAGTATCCTTCATTAAATGCAAGTAAAATCGACGAATATTTTTCGGGTTTTCATGGAAAGTCGTCCCTTGCGATCCAAGTGCGTTCTAATCGAAAACTTGCAAATTATCTTATCACGTCATCAAATTGTGACTGTGTTTCAACAAATAGTGATATAGTGATCTTCCTATAAGCCTTACATTTTCCCCCTTTTAAACCCTTTTTACCCTTATCGTCAAGGTCTGCGGGAATATTTCGATATTGTATGTTTTCATTTTCCGTTTTTCACTGAAAAAATCTGCATCATTTTACTCTCTCGCGCTTCAAGAGAATTTTATGTAGTCGTGCCCGGGAAAAAGGCGAATTTTCAACAGAAAAACTCTAATTGCAGGCCCCAGTAACGAAAAAATGAAATTATTTCCTCTGCGTCGGGCGTAGAGCCCGAACCAATGTTTTGTGGGATCTTTATAGAAACTCGATTGACGACAACATATCTACTTGTCCGTCCGTCTGTAAATCGATAGCGCCTAAACTTTTCGCACTAACCTAAGCTATTACGGGAAACCCAAACCCCTGTTTATTTCATTTCGGGGAACAATTTTGAAAAACATGAAATGGATACTTGTTTTTGATTCTTGTGTTTTGGATTGGGTTTCTGTACAGCGTAAATTCGAATAGAGATGGTATTAACATGAGATTTGTATAAACGTTTGAGGAGAGGTATTGGTGTGATGGGCTAATTGCTCTAGTTTAAATTCTTTATATAGTTGATTGAATCCATGATGTCATTTTTATAGTTCTTAAGTATTGAGTTTGGATGATTTAGATTTTATGAATGTTTGTTTTGGATGCGTTTAACTTATTGGACAGGCCTACAACAATAGGGGTGTTATTATTGTTTTGAACAATATCAGAGCAGTGCTGTATGGGAGATTGCTATTTCTGTTTATACGAGGTTTAAGTTGGTGTAATTTATTTTTGGATTGGCTAATTTTGATGTCAATATATTTGTTTCCAGTTAAGGCGTGTGTCAATGTAATCCAAAGATCCTATTTGTTTATATGGAGGTACCAGCTTATTTAGGCATTTTAAGATTAAGGTGGAGGGCGTGTACGTCTAGAGTGAAAATGTTTGCCAATTTTAGTTCGATTAAGGAGAATTTTAGATTTTCAAGCTCAGCTTTCGATTTGGTGAAGGTACAGTTAAATTTTGATTTTATGTCTGTTAATGTAGTTCCGTATAAGAATATGGCCGACGATAGTCAGCAAACTTCGACTGACGGCAACAAAGTTTTAAGGTCTCACAAAGTCAATTCACTCAAACCTTAAAAGGAACGTCCATTTAAATGAATTGAACACAAAATTAGGTTATTTAGCTACACGTTCAGAATTCTTTCAAATTCAGTCAGCCTTCGAACTGCTCGTTGTGTAGATAATTCTAGGAAATACATCTCATAGCTCCCAAACTTTTAGATTACGAAACAGATTGTACCAAACCAAATTCCACCCACGTGATTCTTGTAAGCTTCTCGTTTAATCAGAATTTTACCACTACCTTGTCTGTTGATTAACGAATCAGTGGTTTTGTCAAAATGACTTGCTTGAAGGGCGGAAATATATTTTCAGAAAACGCCGATGTCTATTACTGTAACACTCGACATAGAAATTATATTCATCAGGTGACAATATCAACAGCTCATTACAAAATATTCACATTCAATACATGATACATTATTTTACACCACCTTGCCAGATGGCATTAAACGATTAAATTCGATGAAAAGTTCTAAACTGTTTCTATATAATTAGAGTGCACTGAGCATCACAAGGAAAGTAACATTAATTTTAACAGTGATTTTAATGCTTTATTCAGCATTTGGACTGTATAAATGTAAAGAACCTGTAAGAAGTATGTACCTCAGCCTCCGGGTCAATGACCCCCCCTCTCCATCAGGTTTTTCGTCCAGTTTCCCTGATCCATTGAGCAAAGACTGAGATGGCCCCTTGTTTTGCTTCTGGACATAAATGTAACTTCATTATCTGTACACGTCATCTAGAATGCAGTGGAAATATAGTTGTTCAAATTATCGTTTCCATGTTGTCGCGTCCGGAGTATTATTCCTTGACGAAGGACATGATAGATAAGAGCCAAATTTATTGCTGACATATCATGAAAATAGATTTTATTATATGGCATCATTTTCCCCTTCTGTATTCAAAATACAAGTATGAGTTGATCATACATATCATATATATATATATATATATATATATATATATATATATATATATACTAAACTAATATATATACTAAACCAGAACAAACCGGAACCAAACCAGACCAAACCCACAGACCCAGCCAAACCCAACCAACCAACCAAACCCAACCGAACCAGACCGGCCAGCCGGGCCAACCGAGGACCCAACCGGGCCAACCAGACCCAGCCGGGCCAACCGGGCCCAGCCAGAGCCGAACCAGCGGGCCCAGCCGGAACCCAACCGACCCAGCCGGAACGGCGAACCCAGCCGACAGCCGACCCAGCCGAGCCCAGCCGGGCCACCGACCCAGCCGCCAGCCGACCAGCCGAACCCAGCCGGAGCCCAACCGGGCACCGGAGCCCAGCCGGCCCAGCCGAACCCAGCCGGCACCGGGCCCAACCGGGCCCAACCACCGAGCCCAGCCGGGCCAACCGGCCAGCCAGACCAACCGACCCAAGCGGGCAGCCGGAACCGAACCGGGCAACCGAGCCCAGCCGACAGCCAGACCCACGCGACCCACCGCAACCAACCGGGACCAGCCAGCCAACCGAGCCGAACCGAGCCGGAGCCGGGCCGAACCGACCAGACCGAACCGCGAACCAGCGAACCGGGCCGAACCGACCGACCGAACCGGACCAGACCGGACCGGACCGAACCGAACCGAACCGCCGAACCGGGAACCGGGCCGAACCGGACCGGGAACCGAGCCGGGCCAGACCGACCGAACCGGAACCGACCGGGCCGACCGGACCGAGACCGAACCGGGCCAGACCGGCCCAACCCAGCCCAGCCCCAACCCAGCCGGGCCAGCCGGAACCCAGCCGGACCCAACCGGGCCCAGACCGGGCCCAGCCGGGCCAGCCGGGCCCAGCCGGGCCCAACCGGCAGCCCAGACCCGGCAGTAGCAGACCCAACCGGGCCCAGCCGGGCCCACCGGGCAACCGGGCCCAACCGGGCCAGCCGACCCAGCCGGGCCCAGCCGGGCCCAGCCAGACCCAGCCGGAGCCCAACCGGGCAACCGGAGCCCAACCGGGCCCAGCCGGGCCCAGCCAACCCAGCCGGGCAGACCGGGCCCAGACCGGCAGCGAACCCACCGAAGCCAGCCGACCCAGCCGACCCAGCCGGCAGCCGGCAGCCGGACCCAGCCGAACCCAGCCGGGCCAACCGGAGCCCAGACGGGCCGGACAGCCGGGCCCAGCCGAACCCAGCCGGGCAACCGGGCAACCGGGCCCAGCCGGGCAACCGGGCCAGCCGGGCCCAAGCCGGGCCCAGCCAGGCCCAGCCGGGCCCAGCCGGGCCACCGGGCAACCGGCCAACCAAACCGAACCAAACCGAACCAAACCGAACCAAACCGAACCAAACCGAACCAAACCGAACCAAACCGAACCAAACCGAACCAAACCGAACCAAACCGAACCAAACCGAACCAAACCGAACCAAACCAGAGCCAACCGACCAGAACCAACCGAACCACAGAACCAGGAACCAAACCGCCAACCAGACCAAACTAAACTAGCTAAAGCTAAACTAAATTAAATTAAATTAAATTAAATTAAATTAAATTAATTAAATTAAATTAAATTACTGGGCAATAAGAACTCCATTTCGTGTCGGCTACTTATAGGTTGAAGAAGTGGACGATAGGGGTATCCTTGCGTAAACCAGCCTTTATTTTTTTGGGGGTTGGATTGATGATTGATTACTGTAACTGAAGTGATCGGTCATTTGGAAGTTTTATTATTTCCGCACTATAGTGAGGAAGAGAAAGTTCCTGCGGTATTTTTTGCGGACATACCGTTGCAGCTCTTTTTCCCAGGCGCTCCATGATAACCTGGAACGTGTTAGTTTCCAGGTGAAAAAGCTGGAGCGCATCTGCAGCCCAGCAGCCGGGACGACAGGGCAGACCACTTCCACTGATCCCCACCACATTTAAAGGCTAAATGTACCGACACTAGTTCCATTTGTCGCCACCACGTGCGCACCAAAATAAGCAAAATTTACTAGGCCGATAACGTCTAAACAAATTATCCGATTTTCGATCTGTAAACGACATTTTGGGCTCCCTTTTAAAATAGAATTCACGCTACGATGGCGTTTTCAAAAACGATTTCCAAAAATTTGAAAACGTTTTCTCATAGTTCAGGAAGAAAATTTAAAAAAGTGGGCTTATAGCGCGATGGCGACGTGCTTCCTGAATCCCAAAGCCGTGTTTAATCGCAAATCGGATGAATAGGGCGGCGTAAACTGAAATTTCGGAAAAAATGCCTGATTTCCCTCCCCCCCTTCCCCTGCGTCACCCGACCCGCCTGGGCCCTCCATCGACGCCGCCGAACGAACCGCCTGCGGCACGGGAGGGCCGAACTTTCAGACAGGCAAGCTGGGCAGTCAGTCCTTTCAGTCTCAATATATTTTCTTCCCTGTCAAACTAGTGATGCTGTAACACACCAAACGGTCTCGTATCATCTGTAATAGTCGTATAAAACTATATATCTTGTTCACATATTTCCGTCTTCCTTCGAATACCATCAAACAATTATTTGAGGCGGTACTCAAAATATCGATTCCCATTTGGAAACTGATTTCAAAGAGAAAATTGAACTAATTGTGTAGATATCACTAATATCCCAAGTACTAACAACTAATTTTACATACATTTTACTTCTAAGATCTTCCGTTATCATTCCACTACCACAAAGAATGAGCCGAATTACGCACGAGCTCTTTTATCCTGCGACTCGTTTTTTGATCTCAAAACGGCGTTTGTCTCCTTGATAGACTTTACCTAATAACCCTGTTTTCCCAAGTAAAATTTTAAAACAGTTTTCGTATTTCGGACAAAATTGAAGAAGTGGTAAAATAGCGCGCAGGCGAGATGCATCCTGAACCCAACACTGTAACAAACATTAAAATATAATATTAAGAATCGTGACATGTCCCAGCTTACTTAGTAAGTTATATTGATATAAAATGATTCTGTTATATTTGTATAAACTTGAAGATTGGAATAAGTAATTCCCGGCGCGTCATTTTGATACAAACTACGTAAATGATAATGTAAAAGGATGTAGTGTAAATCATTGTATTGTGACACATATATTTTGTATTTTTAATGCATTAAATTGTCACGAAAACAATACAACTTTAACCCTTAGACAGGAACACCACACTAGAAGAGGAATATCCGTCTATGAGGATAAATTATGTTTTGTTAAACAGTTATAATTTGGGCGGCCCGCGAAGCGCACCGCTCGCGTGGAGCGGCGGTCGGCGGAGGCAATCCCGTTCCTCCTCGTTGAGCGAGCAGGAGCGCGTGCTGCACCGCACCATCGACGATCTCGCCCGCACGGGATTGACTTGGTGCGTGTGACCCAGGCGCTCATGCGAGCAGTATCCGGCTGCGATCCAGCTGAGTGGCCGGCGACCATCCTCAAAGTGGTAGTGACACAATCTTGTGCACTCCCTGAGGTGACGGCGGCCGCTGCGGGGGAAGCGGCGGACGAGGCACGCTTCCTCGTCCTCGCCCACCTCGTACCTCTGCACCTAAATAATGGCTGCTTCTCCTTCTTTTTATAGGAATAGCTGCACCGTTGCCTTCTGGAATTGCAACGGCATCTGCGCGCGAGTGAAGCAGTCAGAGCTACACAGCTTTCTCGCTCGGCACAATATTTCTGTCATGATGCTGGGTGAAACATGGCTAAGCCCGCATCTTTCCTTAATTTTCCAGGATATATCTGCTACCGGAACGACAGAACGGCGCAAGCAGCTAACACGACGGCCGCCAATAATGAGGAGGCGGAACAGCAATATTAATAAGACGCAACATAAATCATTATGTTTCAGTTCTCCCGCAGCTCAGCAGCCGAGGCCACTGCTGTTGTCGTGCAGACGGAGAGCAGGCCGCTGCGGCTTGTCTCTCTTTACGCTCGTCCCGACCGCTCCGCGAAACGTGCGCCAACTAGCTGCAGATATTGCTAAACTAGTCGAGGCGCACTCAGCTCCAACAATTGTGGCTGGCGATTTTAATGCCAAACACACGGCCTGGAGTTCCCGCATCACTTGCACTTGCAGATAGAAACTGAGCAGCTAAATTCGCCGAAGCTGTGACTGACAGCCTCAACGCCGCACCTGAGAAGGAACGCTCCTAAGGAGCAGCCATTAACTCCCTTTGTAATTAATCTAATTTCCAGGAAAAGCAGAGCGCGCAGAGTGTGGCAGAGCACGCGACACCCGCTGATAAGCGAGAGCTAAATCGATTGAAGCGGAAAGTTGAAATCGAACTAGCTGAATTTGCAATCAGAAGTGGAAAGATCTCTATCAGGCCTCAAACCTGAAGATAATTCACTATGGAAAATTTCCCGCATACTTCCAGGAATCCAGTGACAGTGCCGCCGCTGCAAATCAGCCCAGGAGAATTCGCCGAGTCGAACGAGGCGAAAGCGGAACTCCTCGCTAATGCTTTAGAATCTCAGTTTCAGCCGGTAGAGGAGGCGCCACCAATCTCGCACGTTGTCGAAGTGCAACAAACGGCGATGGCGGCACTGCACGCGCCCGCCGACGAGCCGAGTTTACAGATGAAGCGAAGTCAAAGCAGCCATTGCAGAGCTGAAGCTGAAAGCTGAAGGCCGCTTGCGATGCTTATTTCATAGACGGAGCACACTGTAAACGGCAACTGCCTCACGCTTTATAAAGCAATTATTAGGCCACAAATGGACTACGCATGCCCTAGCTGGGCAATTGCTGCAGAATATCATTTAAATAACTACAAGTAGTTCAGAATGAATGCTTTAGGCCGCCTCTGCCCCCTAAGTACACTTTAATTCAAAATGCATCGCGATGTTTCAATGCCACTGCTAAAGAACATTTCAAAACATTATTTCTAAATTTTTCAGAAAATCCGCTGACTCAAAAAAACACTCATTTCCGAGGTCGCTTCATACGAACCCGATCAACCGGCGAAGTATAAGCGACCGAAGCAATTCCGGGAGTAAGGAAATCTGAAACAGCGAAATGAGACTTGAAATAAAAGCTTTGAATTTCAGCACACGCAATGCGCGCGCCAGTTGGCTAAAATCTAACTGATCTGTTTTTTTCTTTTCATGTTGCAGGATTGGCCATAGATGCCCGTAAGGGTAGGAATGGCTGCACCGCGATGGCGTGAACGTACATTGCACCTATGTGTTTACAAAACTGCACAAGTATACACACTCGGTCTTCTGATTCTCGAGCTCTTCGTGGGATGTCGTGTGAGGGCGTCGTGTAGGCTGCGGGCGCAAGGGGTCTGGAGCCGGCGTGAATGCGTCGAGACCTAAGTCTGGAAAGGTGCATCACACCGCGGGAGTAGATCTTTATCAGGCAAGCGGTTGGTGTGACCTCTTAGTAACAGTCTGAATATATTGTAAATAGTGGATTTGGGTGTCGGATAATATCTTTAATAAATTTTAATATTACAACTGTTCACGTCTGTTCATTATTGCTGCGCAATGACGCCACACGGACTTATAAATTTTGAGTTTTGTTTTAGTACCTACATTCATTCTTAACAAATTCTTATTTATTTGATAATACACAGAGTTTGCTTTCTTCACTCTATTATTCAGCTCTTCTTCATATTTTCCGTTTTCCAATATTATTGTTCCTAGATGCTCATGGCTTGTTACTTGCTCGATGCTTTCCTCACTCCATTTGATGTTCATTTCTTCCTTCTCTTTGCCTATACACATTACCTTGCTCTTATTGATTTCCTTGATCTTCATACCCAGTTCTTCTCTTGATGATCTTCATATACAGTGCATACCCCCACTCAGTTATCATCTCTTAGTAAAACATATCACGTGTAAATAGTTCAATGCGAAAAGAGGATCGAGAAATGTAGTTGACCTCCTCTTCTTTTAGGCTGACACACCTATGATCTTTACGTTTTTGCATGAAAAGAACAAAAGATATATCTACGCCAGGTTGCAGAGTGAGAATTTAGGTCTTTTCTTATACGTATCATTGATAATGATACTCATCGACTTTGATATGTTAGTGGTTTCATTGAATGATTACACCGGTGAACAAATAAGGACTTGTTTCTTGCCTCTCCGGGAAAACATGTAACTTTCTCTAATTCTCAGGAGCTGAATTCAGATGTGATGTCATAAATGAATCACGTACCAGTTTTTGTAGAAATAACATTAAAAATAATGAAATAATAGTGAACTCAAAAAAACGTTTTTAATAGCATGCTTAATTTTTATTTTATGGGACTGTAATATTAGAAACTGCTTATATGCTCTATCAAGAGTCTATAGTGCATTGCATAAGAATTTACAATCATTTTTACGAACGATATCAACCCAAAAACACGAAATGGAAGAATCTCACAATTTTAAAGCGTATTCATCTTAAAGAAAAGACTTACAAAAAACATGATATGAACACCACCCTCGACACGTAACAGTATATTACTGCAGTGTAGTCAGCCTTGGAGACGCAATCCCTACCATTCTACGCCTCTCGAATCCTTGAAAGGGATATATAAACAAAACTGTAACTCTCATGTATATTATACTATAGGAGTGAGGTGGATTTACGTTATGACATCGCGCTTCAACAAGCGTCGAGGTAACGCATGAGGAAAACCAGCGCAACTCCCATCCCCTCTAACATTCACCTCGAAACTTCAGAAAATAAGGAAAACGTAACGTGATGTTTTTAATTGAATTTCACTTCCGTATTCAGAGCATCGAAATCTATCATGATAGTGTTTTTTTTGTTTGCGGCAAATTTCATTGTTCCTCAGTATTATTTTACGTTACCTATACGTCAACTGCTTTAGCTACTAGTTACGTAAGTGCACTGCATAGTAAATGGTTCCGTTAGAAAATGAGATCCGGTACCACCCTACATGGTTTTCCCATCTAGGTTTCTCTCCAGCGGGACATCTTCCCGCCACTAAATTACGAATGGTCTCCCGACGTGTGGCGTATAGTGCATGTAGGTGTGTATTGTGACCGTCCGTTTTCTTAGATTTCGAAAACGTGTCACATCCGACCTAAGAGAGCGAGGAAAGGAATATTTTGAACCGCGCCAACGCGGATGAATATTAGGAAGGCTAACTAGAAATTAGAACAAAGAGACCGCCACCATAGACCGAGGGCGAGACCGGAGGTCAGATGAAAGAAAAGTTCTTTCTGAACGTAGCAGCTGAACTGGCGGACGTATGGAAAACGTACGCCAGGAATTGACATTGCAGCGGACTTCAGATTTGCAACTTTGAGGGAAAAATCTTCTAGAAGACCAGAAGAGTAATTATTCTATTATAAATTGATTTAAACATAATCTTAGAAGAAAGATAATAAGAAATGTTTTGAATTTATAATGGAGAATTAGGAGAGAAGTTTTTAATATATGGCAGTAATTAATAGATTGCATTCATTTCTCTTTCCAGTTTTTTTCACATGCTTTTCTTATATTTATATACCTCTTGAAGTTGGTGCTCGTATAAAGGGTGATCTCTGGATTCATTTTAACTCTGAATATCCATTGGTCATTAATCATAATTGAAAATAAAGTAAAATTCATATGAGAGTACGCAAGAATATAAAACTTGAACGAGAAGAAGAACGCGTTTTCTGGTGGCAACTGCGTTCTCAACCCGAGGCCACGACGCTTCAAGGCCGAAGCAGGGTCGGTGAAAGGGTAGAAGGAAGCACAGTGGACTGCTCTACGCGGCCGAGAAGAGAACACAGTAAGGTCGTTCCCAATAAACTGTTTTGTAGGGATAGGGTGATTCGCTTTAATCAGAAAGCTTATTCTGTCCGTCACGTAGAAAGAAAGGGAGGTACAGATTTACCAAGCAAAGATAAGAAAAGTAAAAGTACATTTGTTTCGACTCTAATACGTGAGAGAGAATCAATCTTTTTTCAAAAGGATTTGAATATCTAATATTGTAATTTAGTGATTAAGGTTGTGCAAGAGTCTAATTATAATAGTAATCATTCTCTGAATTAAAGAGAGAAAGAGTTTCATTTTTGTGAAAGTAATGTTAAGTCAAAGTACTAATTTTGATTTTCAATGTGTTTTTCTTTCATTTTGTATAAAGTAATATTTTAACGATTCTTTCGAATTTCTGAAAGTGTGTTTGTTAAACAATTGGGTTGTAAAGAAAATAGAAATTGTGTATCGAGTTATTAGTGTGTGTGTGTGGGTTTTCTTACAGACAGTCAAGAGTATTCTGTATTTGATTTTTCTGTTGCCATTTTATGTATCTGTCATAGCAGCAAATATTTTTAGAATATATTCTGAATTTAGTGAAAAGTGATTCTCACCGAGTTGTATGTAATTTTTGCATCCAATCCATAAACGATCTTCACGACCCTGCCCCTATTTTTATTTATTGTGTCCACACTGGGACGTCTATCCTGAGCTAGTTGACCATCTGGTGAATTGTGTTCGCCACCCCAAGACGTATCAGGTCGGGTGCTGGCCTTACGGCTTGTACCGGACAGTACTGCTGGCTCGCAGTATGTGTGTATGTGTGTGTGTGTGTGTGTGTGTGTGAAGGGCGAGGAGGATAAACATGAAGAAAGATCGCGGCGGGTTTGTGGCCCATTCGTTACGTTACTGCTCCGGCATTCGCCTGGTATTGATCAGTTAAACCTCGAAAACTAGCGAGCAGCGCAGTCACCTGCTAGAATTATCCTCACGGCAGCAGCTGAATTCGTCACCTATCTAGTTAGTATCGAATATCTGCCACCGTCGGTACTCGAACCCTATTACCTCCCGGGCAGAGTCGCTGCAGATAGATCAGGGTTTATGCCCGGGGCTAACTCAACCGGTATAAGTACTCGGAGAATTATGGCGGTGCACAGCGCGACCTCCACGATATCCTCCGCCATACGCTCCACTTATGGCCCACGAGCCCACGCGCCTAGTCAGATCGACGTAGGAAATTGTGCTTTCGATACTTATGAACCCGCTCCCCTACACACACGTTGTTTTGACAAGATAATGGAACTTATAGTTTTAGGGTTGCTGAACACGAATTCAATGTCAGCAAAATTTTGAATTTTGAAAATCTATGTTATATTAGTCGACCACAAAATAATTGACCTAAAACAGAACGATCTGAGAGAAAAATACTATTTTTTCGAACTAGTATGTAAAAGCCAACAATATGCGTGTTTATTTCTCACTTTGCTAATGGACATATTTTTGAGAAATACGAACAGCACGATCTGAGAGAAAAATACTATTTTTTAATTTTACGTGTGCTACATAAGGCCAGTCGTATGTTTTCATAGCACTGACGTAACAGCGATTGTACTTTCTGTATGATGTGTATCACCTTAAAATTATAGGTTTCGATCTACTGACAGTGTCGGCTCGTAGTCATACTAATAGTAGGAACAATAGTATGCAATAGTACACACCCTAATGGGGTGTGCAACGCATCTCTTCTCTCCCCCTTCCTCCCACCCTCTCCCCTCCCCCTCTCTCTCTCTCTCTCTCTCTCTCACACACACACACACACACACACACACACACACATGCCCATACATACAGGTATACATTACAAGCATACACATATATTCATTAACATAAATAATGACAATTAGAAACAAGGCATCTTATGAAGTTTGATAACATGTTGAATAGTTCCTTTTATCATCAACGTGGGTTGACCGCATTTCTTTTCACAACATCTGTTTAGACTCCCCAAGGATCCCTCCGAAATATTTATTACTTGCGTCGTGTTACCGCATGATTCGGCATTTCCCAGAACGTTTTCAATGTCTGTCAAGAAACATATTGATTCGAAACTTTTTTACTTGCACTTTTGCTATGGGTATTTTCCATAAACGCTGTACAAATTTAAGCTTAAAGTACAAGTTTCTATACCCATTACTCAAAAACTCTGGATAATTTGCCGTCTACACTGACTGACGTAACGCAAAATCTGTGCTTCAGTAAATGCACTTTCTTTCGAATTTTTCTGTGACGTTTTCATTGATGTTATTTTAATATTTTCGACGCTATTCATTGTCAGTTGTACAAACACACTTCAGAAAAACGAAACCTCTAACTTGGTTTCAAAACGCATTAAAAGTAGCCTCAACATACATTTACAAATACATTTTGATTTTCACATACTTACGAATGGATTTGTAATTGCAACTCGCATTAAAATGTACAAATAACATTCGATTAACACAATACTTATGAATGCGACACTGCACAGCAATGCGTTTGCGTTTCGCGCGCTCGAATAATTGCTTTGGAAGGGGTGAGAAATATTTAAGTAGAGATACCTCCACTTTCTTCGATCAATGCCACAGTCTCTTAAAAACTTGTGCTAGCCGTATGGTATATCTTACAACATGTCAAGGCACTTTCACTGGTCGCGCCTGCAGTAATATCCGCACGGTCCGGAATGTGCTCCACCCGCCCATAAGCCACCCCCTTCACCTCTTCCCCTCCAACCCCGCAGAGCCACCGATTCGTCTGCTCGCTCGCGTTTCCGCGTTGCTCTAGGTGCTCCTGCTGTCAACGAAGGGCATTGGCGGCGGACTGTCAATCGCAGCTTCCGAACGGCGCGTGTTTTGAAATACCATGTTTCGCAAACGCTCTGAGAGGACTTGTTTTCCCCTCATGTTAGAAATGTTTAAGAAACATTGCACCGGAATTATTTGGTGTGACATGCGAACGTGCGAATACCTACGAGCCGCCACTGCCTATTGATAACCATTATCTTCTTATTTCTCACCGTACCAAAATATATCTCTGGGCACGTACATTGTTACAGGATCTTATTTAGTTCTTAAGTTCGCGTACGCACGCTAGTGATGTAATCTCTAGAAAATACAAGTTACGAGTACGAAGCAGATTATACCTGGTTTAAATAAACACCGTTAGTTACAGAATTGACTGGGTCCATTATTTTCTTTTAATTATGCTTTTTCCCCTATACGTCACAGAGTTTTTACAGTTTTTACGAAAATAAATCATATCCAATTTTGTGGTCGATTAATAACGGTCAATTTATAAATTATAATGACAGCTACTTACACACCCCTGAAAGCGAGCTGTGCAACGGTATGAGTAAGTCGCACGGTCTAAGAAATTCTCACACACCGTGACAAATTGTGAGCGATAACCTATTGTTACAGAATCGTGAGTGTGTCAACGCCCCCAAAAACAATAAAGCGCCCATGGTGACAAAACTATAAATATATTCGGAAAAAGGCCGTCAGGCTGCAAAGACGGACAACAGACCGTACCAAAGCGGTGACCCTGAGAAAACGACGAGGCGACGTGCTTAGCGTTACGAATTCGTGAAACTCATTCTTTCATAATTGCGTCCGTACTGTTGTGCCCTTAGCGCGTAAAGTCTCACGCGTGTGGCTTATGAATACATTGTCCTACGGCAACAAGCTTTTAGCATTCTAATGTTCGCAATGAAATCCATCGTAAGGTTTCATGAACTTCTGTCTCTTCGTGTTGCCAATGCTATAATCACTGCTTGATAATTTCAAAACGATGCAATTTTCAAATTCCTTGTCGCAGAAGTTGCATCTTAATGCAACAAGTCCCACTTGGCAGGCCCGATGGTAATTTTGAATCATCCTTCAATTGATCTTCCAATTCAGTAATCTATTCGTGCTATACGTTACACCGGCAATGCACACTTATTAAAT
This sequence comes from Teleogryllus oceanicus, assembly GCA_964035755.1. Lineage (NCBI taxonomy): Eukaryota > Metazoa > Arthropoda > Insecta > Orthoptera > Gryllidae > Teleogryllus > Teleogryllus oceanicus. Next base: position 179,199,449 of record CAXIVR010000001.1, read on the forward strand.
TCATATTGTAATTCACCTGGCAATTGAAAACTCATATTACCAAAACTCAATATTATTTGAAATCCCACAGAAAAGTTTTACTTATAATTGGTTGTGTCAAATACGTTACAGTTATAGGTAATATTGTGTGAAAAGTTTCAAATAACTTTAAATATTAAACAATTATTATTATAATTATTAATAATTATTAATTATAATTATTAATATAAGCTTATTATTTGATGTCACGGAATAAAATATTTTACTTGCATCTTAAATTGTGAAAAAGACTAAGAATGTATCCAAATTCAGGTCGTTCACAATTTTAGCAATTTGAGAAATCGGAACATAAACACTTAAATTTTGCTACTAAATACATTCTGAATATTCTAAAATATTTGCGAATGTTTATTTCTAAGATTATGTGGAAGGTTTTCCATATAATTTTATCCTTCAAAATTCTGTTCTTCACCGGCCAACTTTATTTGATTTATTTTTCGTCAAAGAACAGTAAAAACTGTATGGGACGTACGGGGTAGAAGTTCAATCTGCACAGTTTCCTCGAAATTTCACAATCTCTTCCACACTCTTTCTATTCTATAATTGAATGATGAATAAACGTACCAATAAAACGAGGTTAGAAAATTTTAAAATAGACATGTTTGCTTCCTAATTTAGGAATGTAATTTGTATCGGTAAACAAACTACAGATTTTTCTTGGTATCATGGTAAAGCTATAGAAATGTCAATGCGCTTTCTTTTCGATAGTCAGTATAGTATGTGTAATTGTATAAAAATAGTTATGCAGCAGTTAATATTTTACTTGAGTATCGATTTCAATTGTTTAATGTCATCTGGGAATGAAGTGCAAAGTAAAGTATATGTTAATACATATAATATGGGTTACTCGTAGTGAGCTGTTGATGCTGATGAATACGTAGAGTTCCTATGATGCATGTTGTAGTTACAAATATATGTATTCAAAGAAAATATGTTTACGCCGCTCAGTAAGTTAGTTTTGACTATAGATTCGTAAGTAAATAACAATAGATAAAGGATTGATAAGATTCCCTAGTTCAATGAAGAAGCTTGCTGGAATCATGTGAATATTATTTTCTTATCATTCGTATTTTTTCTACAAACTGGAAGTCTGGATACTATTGGGTGTGCTTCTCCAGAATATTATGTCATATCTCAGGCGAGAATGTACTACATTCGCAAAATACACGCAATAAGCTCCATGAAAGCTGAATGAATTCTGAATTTCTGACGCTCTTTGTATTTTCGAAAATTGCAAAAAGTCAGCATTTCAAAGCTAGAAAGTTAAAGATAGATATTTTTGCCTTAAACTAAAATCTATTTTAAAAAACATCTTTTGAAAAAGCTTGTGTAAAATTTTGTGAATAAAATAGTGATTTTCGCGTAATTCCTGTTTGAAATTAATACAATATTTTAAAAGCATTTTCTGAAAAACCCTCGAAATATTTCTTTATTTTTTTTTCATGATTAAAACAAGGGACGCTTAAAGGAATGGTGCAGGACAAATTTTCATTAAGCTTTGAATTTCCCAAATTCAAATTTAAAAAAATGCAAGAAAGTATGTGCTGTTGTAACACCACTAATTTCAGAAGTGGCTTAGTTTTACTACGTTTGAAAGTGCTGATTACAGATTGGATTGTCGACAGTGTAAAAATCCTACACGATTACCTTCGATTCATAAAGTTCACTCTCCTTGAGTATCTCACTTTTTGACAAAGAACAAAATTGCATCCTGTGTTGAATTTTTATTATTTTTTCCAAAAGCACTGTGGACGGATGCGTTTCTGATATCAAGACTGATCATGCAATATACACTTACTAGTTTGTACGCAGATAATTAGGGCCAGCCGATTTAATTTTATCATCATTCACAAACAAAATCAAAGTCATCAGTTCCACGATGGCTTTTGTGAGAGACGGAAGTATTCCTGTGCCTGGGTGTGTCTTAACGCAGAAAATTTGCTAGATCTGAAGAATATATTAAATTAGTGGTCCGTTTATTATTATAATACTTCAGGCACGAGCATGTATTGACATAATCGTCTCATCCATTTCAAAAAGTATCTGAAGCTTTAAAGAAATAGATTCTTAATCAATACCGAGCCTACAATCTTAGAGCAGTAGTCAATGCGTGAAAATTTATACAAGTCGTCTGCCAAAGTGATCCAAAATAAATGTTACTGAATGGAGACCAAATTTTTGTAAACGTAGCAAATGATTATGGGGAGAAAGATTGATTGATTTTTCGTTTCCGGACGCGTCAACTACTTTGGTCATTAGCCGTAACTGTAGTGCATGTTTTTTCTTGGGAGATGATGGCTATCTTCCCCCTTGGATGGCGAGATCCGGCGCCGACCTACCGTCGGCTAGTGGGGTTTCCCCCTAACCAGGACTCTCCCATCAGCAGGGCACCGTCCCAGCCGGGACAAGCTCTACGGCCCGACCGGTCTCCCGGAATATGTGGTAGAGTAGTGCATGGTGGTAAGTGTGTGTGTTGTGTAAGGGAGAGAATAGGACAAGGGAGAGGAAAAAATATCGCGCTGTCCGTGGCCCGTTTGTTAGGGCACTGCTCCGACATTCGCCTGTTGTTGATCGGAGAAACCACGGAAAACTACTGATCAGAGCAGCCGGCCACTTGAATTCTCCTCCAGACAGCGACTGAAGTCGACCTAGCTGAAAAGCTAGTGTTGAAAATCCTGCCGCCGTCAGGACTCAAACCTATGACCTCCCGGTCAGAAGCGTTGCAGTAACATCAGTTGATGTACTAAGCTACCGCTCCTGGCATGGGGAATAATGGAACATTATTAATCAATAATGTATGGCAACTAAATGCGTGCGGAAGCTTGCTTAAAAATGTCCCAAAATCTTCGGGATTTATGATCTACTTTGTGCAGTGTCAATCAGCAAGATGTTGCAACTTCTACTAAGCACTACCTAGTAGTAGTAGTAGTAGTAGTAGTAGTAGTAGTAGTAGTAGTAGTAGTAGTAGTAGTAGTAGTAGTAGTAGTAGTAGTAGTAGTAGTAGTAGTAGTAGTAGTAATAATAATAATAATAATAATAATAATAATAATAATAATAATAATAATAATAATAATAATAATAATAATAATAATAATAATAATAATAATAATAATAATAATAATAATAACAATAATAATAATAATTTAAAAATAATAATAATAATAATAATAATAATAATATAATAATAATAATAATGCCGGTCGGATAGCCGAGACCGCTAAGGCGTAATGCCGTAGCGATCTCGGACGGAAGGATCGCGGGTTCGAGTCCCCCCTCGGGCATGGGTGTGTTTGTGTATGTCTGTTTGTGTGTACCGTCCATTCATCCTTCATAATCATCATCATTTCATCTTCCATCCTCCAGGACTAACAACCTGGGGTGTAAAAAACGGATTCAGCCTAATGCTGATCCCCTCATTAGCTACATGCAAGACTTGCAACGTGATAAATTGATACTTAGCCCGTGCAAGTGCATGTCTTCGTGATCCAAGATGGCCTATTGGGAAAAAAAAAAATAATAATAATAACCACTGAAGAAACTACGAAGGTTACGAATTGATGAAGGTTACGAAATTGAGCTGACAATACTTGCAGAAGCAAAGCGTAATAACTCATTATATTGCGTCTACAAAAATGCAAATTGTATTGAAGGTCGTAGCCATTAGTTTGCGAAAATAAAATTATTTCCTGCTAGTTCTCAAGTATATTCTTTTCTACTTATTTTAAAATTTTCGTGTTAGTCATACAGAGGAGAAAATGTCGTGTTCTTAATTTTTTTTCTATTTATCGTCAAAAACAGTAGAATAGTTTCCCGGTTGGTATCTCACTGTCCTCACGGAAGTGAAATCTAATGCATTTCGTTCCAGGAAAAATGATATGAATTGATGGCTTTCGCAGGTGCAGTGTTCGTCAATACATTTCAAAAACATGGTTTAGCTATTAATTCTGCACGTTTACCTGTCAAAACTTTTAAATCACCCAGTCAATATGTACTCTCTATATTCAATTCATGCAAACCTATGTATAAAATTCTCTCTTGTCTGATTTCTTTTTAATTTTTCATTTTTTTATGTTCGTGTATATAGTATAGAAAAGTTCAATGCTGCAAAAATAAATTTCGAGATTTTGAAGGAAATGCAGGTTTGGGGGTCTCTGATGTGAAAAAGTGATTTTTTAAACGTCTGTGAAGGATGCTGTTTCGTAAACTCCACTTTTTTTGAAACGAACATTTGGCAATCGATTCGACGTATCTTGAGGCTCCGCAAATTTTTAACAAATATTTCAACTTTTAGAGGATACTTTATGTAATTCTGCTAGGATAAAATATTTCTTTCCAAAAACCGCTCATTTTGTTCTTTAAAATTTTTTATTCGGCTAATGTTCTTCAAAGACATTTCAATTTATTTATTTCAGTTAAACTAGTAGGAAATAGAAAATTAAGACAAGTCGAAAAATGTAGGTATTTTTAACGAATCATTGACAAAAGTATCTATATTACAAAAAATAGAAGTAAAGCAACCAGGGTTTAAAAGAAATGTTCACTAAATTTTGTCTACCATACTTTTAATACAGTTTGTGAAGCTTAAGAAATATTTATGAGTACGAGATCTGAAATATGCAGGACGTACCAGAAGGAAACGCCAATCAGAGGTCTCAGTATCGGCTATTCTCAGCAAAATGTTTGCATGAACATTGTCAGATCTAAGTAATTCCAAGATAGATTTTGTTCATTGTATAGAATTAAGTGTGTTTTATTTTAAAGTGTCTTCTAGATATAAATCACTGTCTGTAAACGGTATTATTTTCTCAACTGAGATAGGCCTCAAAACATTTTCGATGATTCCGCCGTCTACATCAGCGCACTTTTTACCTCATGAGAGCGCGTAGGCCCCCACATGAGGTGAAAATGTGATGTAGGGCCCTGATGAGTGCGTCGTGACGTTCCCGGGCAAAAGAAGCTTCATCGGGTTTCATTATGTGTGAAAGCAATTTACGAATAGTTCGTAACTAGTGAAAACATTCTAGACATTTCGTTATTCACTTTTCATCTATGTGAGGCGCACAGTTCCTGATGAGTGCCCGCTCATATACCATTTATATTTCATTTGTGAAGAAAGACACCAGTTTTTAATACACTCCTTAAATCTACTTTCAAACTGTTTTGACAACTCACATTTCCCAAAATATATCTCGGAAACTGGCGGTGTAAAGCAGCAGGAAAGGACACTTTTGCGCAAAAAATTTCTAAAATACTGTAGAGTCAACTAGCTCTGCCTTGGACATGTTCATATCAACTTTTACTTTCTCGCTTTACTTCCTTAGAAGAGAAAGATAGTTATACCTATAGTGCGCCGGAAAACGACGAATTTTTACCAGAAAAATCATCGCTGGGCCCTCATAACGAAATAGTGGATAATATATAACAAATTGCTTCATCTAACACGATAGGTAATCAGAATCCATTCTTTGTGGATACTTTGAGGGCAAAAAATCTGTCTGCATGTGGACAATCCTACTGCCTAATCCGTTCCGAAGATTTTCCCCAAAACTGAAATTCCTCGATTGATAAAAAGTGGGGATTCCTGAACTTTTTCGTTCATCGACCGCTTTTAAAAGAATTGTAAGCCTTATGGACCCCCAACCGATTCTCTGTAAAATAGCACACAAATTCATAACAAATAATTGCACATAAATTTTCTAAATGATAATTTCGCACACCAATATTTTAGTAAAGATCTAGATTTTTAATCATCGATGACGCTTCTGCCTGTAGGAACGTTCTAATCTTTATTGTTGAGCAATGGTTACAAAATGTTGAGCGTTTTTAACTGGCATTAACATTTCTCCAGTGCGCTTTGAAGAGTTTTCTTCCACGATTGAATGTCGTCGTAAAAATATCGTTATCCTAAGCAATTACCTAGCTAGGTTTTCGGATGCCCGGCGCAGAAACTCGCAATGGCGCTCCTGTCTGTAACAAAACATCAACTGCCAAACCGGTGGCCGAGATCGCTAAGGCAATAGTAACGTAGCGAACTCGGGCCGAAGGTCCGGATTCGAGTCCCACCTCGGGCATGGTTGTATTTGTGTTCGTCCTTTCACCCTTTGTCATCACCACATCGGTTCATTTCCACAGTTACCATAACGTTAACTCCAGTAGTGGTCGCTAATGACCTAAATGTTGATGCGATTCTAAATTTTAAAATATATAATTGTTCTAAATCTAATCGATAATACTATGGCTAGGCATTGGTTAAAATAAGCAAAGGGTGCAATTTGTTTCATTCTTTGCCGACATCCGTCACGGGCCCTTCTTTCAGAGAACCGGTGCTTGCACGTGAGACACCAACCTAATTACGCTAAGGAACAGATGCGAATTTATTACATGTTTTGTGACTATATCAGAAAACAATTAATTATAAAATTCATTTAATGTATTTGTAGTCAATAGTATCTTCATTATACGTATCAATTGCCAATATTTTTGGTCACACACAGTACATTCATCTATAGACCCCAATCAACTCCATGATCATTATTGACTCACTTCAAAATTTCATTGACCTCCGAAGAGCCGATACCGACCGTGTTGGAAATTCGTGAAATAAACAAACTTGAGGTTCCCCGAGTTTAAAACGAATATTTTGATTTTGAAATGTACTTTACATAAATCCTCAACATTTTCAAAATTTTCTCAAAAATGACCGAAAAAATTTGGTTGAACTTTGTCCTCAGATCGTAAAACAGAAGCTTAAAAGAATGATGGCTTTTCGTTGAATTCCGTGATTTTTCAAAAATTAAAACGTTTAAAATTTTGTTCGGCATCTTCCTACAACTACAATATTGAAGACAGAGATTCGTTCCTTAATGAAATTTGTTCTTCAAAGACAGATCTTACAATAAGGTCAAGTTAAATTTTTCGGAAATATGAGTAGTTTGTTCGTAATTTTGCGTAAAATTCTAAACAATTATTTCTCAAAATCGGTTCCAAAGTCTTTTAAAATTTTCTTCTCATATGTAACAAAGAACAGGGAAAGAAAATGGTGCTAGTCCCAAAATCCGGAAAACTGAATTTTCGGAAATTGCAAGAAAAATTGAAAAAACTTAACATCACAAAAAACTACAATATTGAAAACAGATATTTTGTCTTAAACAAAATCTATTCTCGAAACAATAAATCTTTAAAAATGTCATATACAGTTTTTTGAAATATTTTGCGTAATTTATGCTTTAATTTTATGCAATTTATAAAAAACATTCTCTTAAAAAACACTCAATTTTTTAAAACTTTTTCTCAGAAAGAACAAGGGACGCTTAATGGAATGGCGTACATCTCATTTCTGTGACCTCTCTGAATTTTCGAAAATCGCCAATAAAGCAGGAAAATATCCACTGCAGCACCACTAGTTTGTTTAGCATGACTTATACTGTGTGACCCCAAATAATGACATTTTCTCGTCGATCGCTTGTATCTTAGTAGCCTACAATACACTTTTCTTAAGAATATGTTCAAAAGAAGGTTTTGTCGCTTCATGTTTGCCGCTCCTTGAGTTTCCTTTAGGTTGCTTTCCAGTTGGCGTTCGCAGTTTTAGAGATTCGAGTCTCGAATGGATGGATAGATTTCTGTGGATAAATGTGCATAGAAATCTCATTTGGTGCTCACGGGCGCAGCAATGACTCTGGCCATTCTGGCCACAGGCCCATATAGAAGAATAATTCATGTTTTTTTCATGGACAGTGGCGGTGTTTTCCCGCGCTGAACGGTGAGATCCGACGCGAGTCCTATACGTCACCTTGGCGGGAATTTCCCTACCCAGGTATCTCCCCCCATCGGAGCATCGCTCCAGCCGGCACAAGCCCGAAGCTCCGACTAGCCTCCCGAGATGTGTGGTAGTGTAGCAAATGTAAAGTGCAAGTGTATGTAAGTAAGTGGTAAGGACAGGACAAGGAAGAGGAAGCAAAGATCGTGCGCGGCCCTATTTATTAGGGTTTTTTCCAGCATTATCCCGGTGTTGAGCGGAGCAACCCTGGAATTCTACTGATCAGATCGGCCACCTGCTAGAATTCTCCTTCCCCGTCAGCTAAATTCGACCAAGCTAGTAGCTAGGGAAAAAAATCCTGCCATCTTCAAGGCTCGAATCCTAGGACCCTCAGGCCTGACCCCATGTGGTGACATCAATTGATGCTCTACGTCACCTCAGACGATATGTTAAAGTAATGGAGACTGAATTCTAAGGCTCTGATTCTCATCTCACATCACCTTTCTATCGTCAGCTGCTACTGGGCCACGTCTGAGAAGACGCTTGCGCACGCATCCTGCGCATCTGCTGCCTTCGATTGAGCCTCCAGATGTACTGACTACAAACAAGTGTTCGTGCACTTTTGATTGAAACTCAGCAACTGTACTCAATGATCAAATATAAAGATGTGTTCAAATTAATTAAGAAAGGATTAATAGCGCCCGAAATGAAGAGCAGATTGACTTCTAAAACATGACACACCATATTTATGTTAAATGGATAGAATTTATAAAATCATTACATGAACAAACAGGCAGCTTTTCACATCTTAAACAAAATCTCACACAGAAATTGTCTGTGTAGGAATGTTGTTGTTGTGTTGTTGTTGTTGGTTGTTGTTTTTATTATTATTATTATTATTATTATTATTATTATTATTATTATTTTTGTGTTAGTGTGCGTGTAACATCCTAAGGATAGATGACTTTTTGTGACCGTTTATTATAAACCATCGTCTCAAACGTCGGTAAGCGTGGTACTGCATTAAAGTAATAACTCCACAGACCTGCATAAAAAGGATTTAAGTCAATAACTAGTGTTGCTACATCAGCGCATACTTTCTCGCAATATTTCTAACTTTGCTTTTTTCAGAATTTCAGAAAGTTCAAAAAAAATTAGGCTGCCATTCAAACGTCCTTTGATCTACTATTAGCTCAAAGTCGATTCAGTTTTAAAAACACATTTCGTTAAGAAAAACAATATCATGAATATATAGTTTCACGACTTTGTAAATGGGGAGGGTTCATGAAAAATGAGCCATTTTTATAACCGTAGTTTTTTCTATTCCATAAAATAGTGAAAGAAAAATTTGAAGACGTGAGAAAATTATTTTTCGAACATTGTCTTCAAATTATGTGAAAATTACTTAGTTTTTGTTTTAAATTATAAAAATTTGTAGATTATTTATAGATCTAACTTTGTACAACACACTTCATTTAAAGAACATTTTTTGTTTAATATTATTTGTGGAAGCTTCCAGAAAAATTCGATTCCATTTCATGAATTTTGAGATTTTCGAAAAGAGACCTCCCCAAATTTTTTATAAATTATTTTTGTTATATACAAGAAAAATTTAAACAAAGAGATTTTAATCATTTTGGAAAACATTTTGAAAATGTTGTTAAAGCTCCCCAAATTAAAATATCCTTTTCAAATTAAAGAGATCGCCACACCAACCTGATCGATTGGAAATATAACTTTTGATATAAAACCTATCTACGGTTTACCCGCTAGCTTCGTGTGACACAGAACAGTCAGGCATGTATGGTAGTGAAGTGCGCGAAGATGTGTAAGTAAGTAAGGGTTGAGTCATAGAGTAAAGTCTCCCTCTTTAATCTGTGGTTGAGTATAGGACAAGGAGAGGAAGAAAGATCGTCCACGGATCGAGGTCAATTTGTTAGGCTACTGCTCCGGTGTTTACCGGTGTTGGTCGGAGAAACCACTCGCACTATAATCAGAGCAGTCGACCGCTTGAATTCGACTACAGACGTGTCCAAATTCGACCTATCCTACCTTCACACTACGTAGCCAGCCACCGTCTGGGCTCGATTGTAGGATGTCCCGGTCAGAGGCACTTCAGTAACTTCAGCTGATGTCCTGAGCCACCTCTCGGGTTTTTTCCTGGGAAAGAGCAAAGAATCACAGATCTTTAAATATGGATATCAATTGATCCCCTGAGCCTCCTAAGCCGGTTTTATTCGGCTTGGAATTTTATCATTGCCTTGATTGATTTATGGATTGATTTATGGATTGATCGATTGATGGATTATACGATTAATCGATTGATCGATTGATCGATTGATTGATCGATTGATCGATCGATTGATCGATCGATTGATTGATCGATGGATTGATCGATTGATTGATCGATTGATTAATCGATTGATTAATCGATTGATTGATCGATGGATTGATCGATGGATTGATCGATGGATTGATCGATTGATTGATCGATTGATTTATTTATCGATTTATTTATTTATTTGCTTATTTATTTATTTATTTGCTTATTTATTTATTTATTTGCTTATTTATTTATTTATTTGTTATTTATTTATTTGTTATTTATTTATTTATTTGTTATTTATTTATTTATTTGTTATTTATTTGCTTATTTATTTATTTATTTATTTTCTTGTATCCCCGTCAAAATGAAATCAATGAACAAATAAAATATTAGAAATTATAAACGCATGATAAATGACAAATGTTGATTGCAAGTATAATACTACTTTACCTCAGTAAAAATGATTTCCAACGGGAATGCGAATCAGTAAAATTGTAAGATTAATTGACAGACTTATTCAATATTAACTCAAAATCGTTTCGTTCAATTTAGACAATGCGCGTTTGGCTTGTCGTCCACTTTTTGAGACATGAAGGTTATTATATATAATAACATCTTTATATCGACATAGGAAACGTAATGAAACTCGGTGAGATACACAAGCAATATTCTTACGTTACACTAATACTGACATAATCAATAATGATTGTAAAATATTACATGCCGTAATAGGTTAAGTGAAGAAAGAGAAACTGAGTGAATCACAGCAAGCATTTTGATGAATGAGAATTCTACTTGACTTGTAACTCCAGAACATTTTAGGTTTCCGTACGTACAGAGCTGGAAACATAAATTGATCGCGGCCGTCTGCGGCAAAGTTCAGCTTTTGCACGGCTTGGCCAGCCCTTGTCATGACGAAATGTCGCAGGCGGAGCCTCACAAACCATCGTAGCCAATCTCGATGTAGGGGGGAGTGCCCTAACAAAATTACGACGTACAAAATGGCGGGCGCTGCTAGTTCAGACGTGGAAGTATTTTCAAATAAAGAATACATGAAAGAAACACTTGTATGAACATGAAAGTAAATTCATTGAAATATATATGAACACATAGCACTTAACCTGTTAACACAATTCTTTTTGAAGAAATTCTTAATGAACTTTATCAAATGACCAGTTTACTACAGAATTTTGCGATAAGAAAAATGATTATAATTGCATATTTTCAATTGTTCATATGTATATTACATTTGCAAAAATGCAAAATACCGTCTTTTTCAAATCGTTAGGACTGCTAGGGACACATTTTAATAAAAGAAAGTAAAATTCAAAGACCAACTGTATATTTATCACTAAAGTAACAATTAAACTAGATATTAAGCAATTAATTTGCATCTCATGTCAAAATTGTTATTTTGCTATCATCAAATCAGGGACAATTTGGGGACACTCCCCGGCAGGAATATCGCACATTTCGCAATTGTTTATAAAATTGTTAATTGTTGCAAAATTGTTAATCCGCGGTTTTTGGTTCTAGGACATCAGAAAACTCTTCCCACTTTAGAATTGCAAAAATTGGAAATTGTTAATAATTTTACAAATTTTGCAATTCTTTTACTCTCTCATCTCAATTCCCTTTACAGAAGATGCAAAATTCCGCAATCCAACCGGAGCTATCGCCTTTCGTTTTCGTGATACGCAACTGTTTATAGGATCTTCGCGTCTGATGCCAACCCTCACTTGTTTCCAACTCCCAATTCATTGGATTTGGCAGTCAAGTATAAAGAGAACCCTTCCCACTTTAGAATTGCAAAATTTGGAAATTGTTTATAAATTTTTAAATTTTTCAAACAAAACGTATTGCTTTTTTAATAGTGGCTTAAAACGAGATGTAAAATTTCGCAATCCGATTAGCGCTATCTCTTTCGTTTTCGAGATACGTAATTGTTTATAAGAAATTAGCATGTCATGACAACTGACTGACTGCGACGTGACGAGACTGGACTAATATTAAAAAATAATAATGCCCATTAATGGAGGATTACTCCCAAGGACAAAAGCGCTCAACGCCCCTTAAGGGGCTTGGAAACGCGTTGCGTCAAGGAGTGGACGCAACAAATTAAAAAAAAACTATTTTTTTGGCAGTTCCCACGCTAAGCTTTTCTACAAGCCGTTTTGCAACGGCTCGCTTAGTTTCTCTGGCAAATACATTTGAAGTTCCTAACGGGGGTGGAGGCAACAAGCGGCCACAACGCTTGCATATATTGCCCGAAAATTGTTGCTGGTTAGATATTCCTAGTTTTTAGCTCCCTAATTTTCATTTCATTCTAAATACTCTAAGTTCCATTTGTTTAACAATTACAGCATAAATTTTAAAATACTACTCGAGTCGGCTACCGAACAATCTTCACCTTGGAAGCAAGAAACAGTCATCAATTGGCTTCCAGAAATACCCCCCCCCTCGGTGAAAATTGCGTCCTTCCTCCACACGTTTCAAGGCGCAATAGGCTGAGCTTGTAAGCGTAAATCGTAACACTCGCTTTCCCTCCAGAAAACCGTTATCCACTTTCTTAAGAAGCCAATTTTTTACATATAAAATTGTGGAAAATTTTTCAAATTAAATATACAAGAAAACAATAATTTTACATTAATTGTCTTCACGTATAAATATAGACATTTTTTTTTTAACCAACTGCTGCCTTTAGAAGCATATAGCATCAGCCTGGAATATGCAAATAAGTAATAATACTATTATCATATAGTATTGACATGTTTATTTATGGACATTTGTAATTGAAGGAATGTGAACTTACGTATGCAATTAAGTAAATATCAATGAAGGTGCAAAGTTTGCAAATAAACATGTTTTTAAAATTCAAATATTCCAAGTTCAGAACAATTCCTAGAAGCATTATTTTCCATTCCACACTAACACGCCAATGCTTTTTGACTCTAACCTCTGAATTGAAGTGGATTTTTTTAAGGTCATCGCTTATCGCGTCAAAATCGAGGAATCATGGAAGTTTACACGTGTTCGAAATACGTATATGCCGTCATCTTCATGAAACTCAGAAAATCTCTGAGCATATCAAAGAATCAGTCGTCATTTCAACAATGAAGCTACTACGACATACTAATCATAATATCCTCAATTTCGTTTACATATTGTATTCTTTCGAGCGTGCTCCGTGTCTCTGAGTAGCAAACATTAACATAACCGTTAAAATTAAAAGTAACGATTTAGGATGAAGAAATTCACATCTCTTCAAAATTGTTTGTCATATCATGTTAGTATTATTGTCAATAAAATTGTAGTTTTATTTCATTTGAAACAACTGCTTGAATATTTTGAGGTTTAATTAAAAAAATATAGCTACCCGAAATTGAAGCTAATGACGCTTTCGAGGTTTCCACTACGAGACGTATTTCGTCATCCTTATTCATTCGCTTAGTATACTCTAATCGCTTTCATTTTTCATCGATCATGTTACATAGGGTTTTTAATGTTTATATGGTACCGGATGTCCCATCAAATATGGACCACCCCAATAACTTCCAAACGGTTCAGGGTATCGAGTTGCAGTTTTCGCTGAACAATGCAGAATCATAGGACAGCTAAAATGTTGGTAGAGGAATTCTCTATAATAGTTTTAGTTTTCGAGAAATTTAATCATCTTTGATTTTTTAAATTGAACTATATATTTTCATCAGCAATGGATAGATCATGAACACGGAATAAAATGATGTATCATATGTTAGTATTTTACGAGTAATTTGAGTATAAAATTAGATTTTTTGGCATCAGATTTTCAAGTAAACGGACAGCCTTTGCAACAGTCGCCGTTTTGGGAAGGTGGCCTTCGCGACGTTGATACTGTTTTGTTAAGAGAGGAGTGTGAGAGGGATGGCCGTGTAGGATGAAGGTGTAATTGCAGCAATTCATGATCTTGACATGAAAAACATATGAACAAACATCAATTATAACGATCTGAATTGAACTTATCTTCTTCTGAAATTCTAAATCAACGATAATCGAAAAGAACGAAATAAAAAAAATATTGTAACGATAATAATAATAATAATAATAATAATAATAATAATAATAATAATAATAAAGATCATTTCTATATTTACAAAAATCGAACTCAGTGCAGAAACACGACATTATTTTAATATACGGGAAGCGAATGAATTCTTAAAGATTTTAATTGTAATATCTTGATTATTCATCAAATAATAGATAGGTAGACATTTTCTCTTATTATTCACGGTAACTAAACTATTTAAACACGTACTACCAGAAGAACAAAGTAATAAAAAACTTGAAATACTCTTGAGAGTTCTATCAGTGTGAATTTACCAAATTTAATAAAAATGCATATCTGCATTCGCTACTGCTCATCCTGTTTAGAGAGTTTCTCATTTCATAACGCCAAGTGCTGCCTCAAACTTGAAAATACAGAAGACGGAAATAAATTGAACACCTCCCATTCTGAATGTTAAAATTGGTATTTCTTAGTGTGATGTCTGTGTCAACACCAAGAATTGCTGTAGTTATGCCTCTTATCCACCACTGCCACCCTCTCAGTCAAGACGCAACTGTCTAGACGCCGTGATAGCCATCTCTCCCAAAAGCGAGAGTTGCAAGGGCTGCTACACGATTACCCGTTTAATTCAAAATCACATATCAGAAATCCTAATTTTATACTCAAGTTACTATCAAACTATTAGCATATGATACATCATTTTAATCCTCTTTTCATGATCTATCCATTGCTGGTGATAAAAATATATAATTCCATTTAAAAAATCGAAGATGATTAAATATCTCGAAAATTAAAAATATTATAGACAATTTCTCTACGGCTTGTTACTTGCCTCATGATTCCGCATTGTTCAGCAAAACCTGCATTTCGTTATCCTGAACCGTTTAGAAGTTGTGGGGGTGGTCCATAGTTGGTGGGACCCCCTATTTATGTAATAACATTACAACTGCATTCTGACGGGGAGGAATTCGGGCTCTGTAATTGGTGTTCTTTTTTGCGTGTAACCAACTCTGTGGTGTGTGAAAGTGTATTTATTTATATATTTATTTTTGCCCTGCGATTTCGAAAATAATTCTTTAAATTTTGGAGTTAATTTAGTTGAAGCCCCTGGGGAGCATTTTCAAACTTTTCGTCAAAACGGCTCCAAAGTCTCTCGACCTATATGTAACCACAGTCGAACATCCGCCAACGTCGGAACTCGAACTCTAGGGCCTCGCAGTCAGTAACGTTGCAGGGAAATCTGTAACGATGCCACTGAGCTATCGCAACCTTTCCAACGTCTACTTAAAAACATAGTAACTCTTATTTCCATTACAAAGTTTTAAGTTTTCAATATTCCATATATTCAATTGTTTTATAGTATTCGTGCGCATAGTAAATTTAACTTAAAGCTTCTTGCTTGAATCGTGTGTAACAAATCGGACAAATTGTATATTTGAAATAATTATTACAATACAATTAATTATTACAATTAATACAATGAAGATCTATTGTGTGAAAAAATGGTGTTTCTCTAAAACTGAAAAATGTATCGAAACGAATGTTTGCTATTCTGGCAGTTTTCTGTGTACTATTCGTTACTTCTGTGAATGTTGTCTGAAGAATACGCTGCGTTAGACGAAAGATAATTATACATATTTTTTTCTTAATGCAATCTGCTCTTCAATATTAGTCTTTCAAATCATCTCATGTGCACGTTTCTTAAAATATGAGTGTTTTTCGCAAAAGTTTGAGTGATATGGTGACAACACCACTAATACACATGCTAGAGATTTATTTCCAAATGCAATCGTTTTAAATACTAAATTTTAAAATACGTTTTATTTAGAATTTTGTCTGAAAAAAGTAGCTTTTGCGATTTTTCGAAAGAATTTTCCGGCATCAAGAACATTGTAATATTCAAAACACTACATAATCGATACCCACGGATAATATCGTAGCGTGTTTGGTTGGGTGACATCTTTTGTGCTGAAGATCTCGGGTTCAAATCCTAGCCTGCACTGCTAATTTTTTATTCCGTATACTAGAGTATGTATCTGACAAATGACTTTGAAATCAATTGTAGACGTGGAATTTTATACATCGTTTTGCTTTTCAATAATTATATTCTTTTGTCTCTCAGTAGAGTCTCTGTCGTGTCCTTAAGGTTTATTAGAAGAATGAAGTGTTAGTAGTGTAAACGTTGTAACATATTACGTAACCGTTACCAATAAAACAAGAAAAGAGCGGTTTTTTATTGTTTGTATTGGTAGTTAGATGAATAGAAAGTGAATAACTGCGTCAACGGTAGGTGTTTTTTCAATTAAATATTTTTGAGAATCGACTAATTACCACCTGCACAAACCCTTACTTCCGACAAAAGCTGTAACGGCTATTCAGGCCAGCAGTGAAATTTTTTGTTATCATAGCGGGGAAGCGATAACCGAGCAAGTGGCAACAGCTCAGGATTTGCAACAGTGCATTAGCCCAAGGAGGCCTGTGGCCGCTGTTGGGCTCTTTAACACGAGGATGGATTCTTCATTGTAGGGAAGAAAGTGAAGGGAATTATGTGAGCTTATTGCACTCGTCGATCACAAATCATGTGCGACCGCGCCATGTGGCTGCCTGAAATTTGACATTTGCAAACACGTTAGGGACGTATTATAGCATGGTGTTTAAAAAATCTGTTCCTCAATGCTTCTGTGCGAAATTGGTTGTCATTTGATCTGTACGAAAATCCGTATACGTGTTTTAAATTAAAAATTTCACAAAAAATATGAATATCGGCATCCATTTTTAACATGAATAAAGTAATAGAACCCAAAGAAACTTGAATTATGAAGACAGAATATTAAGAAAAGAATTGGGATATCTTTGACCAGACTTGTGCATCAACAAAATGTCCAGTAATGAAAATGGGTCGGACATTTAAGCGGTAAATATTCTTATATTTGGTGCCCTCTTTGGTTACTAATCTGGTCGCTCTAGAAGCGCCACTAGAGTGACACTACCTTAAAACTACCATAAAATACTAAGAAAGCAAATTCATTCACTTCTTAAATTCCATGACATTCACTGATCACATATGACCCTGTAGGTCATATGTGGTCAGTTATGGGTTTGAAAATAGAAAGTATAGTTTGTCTAATAAAAAAATATTAAACATGTTTGTCTGAGAGAACGAAGTTTCACTGACCCTGCGACTACAGCAACGTTGCTGAAATCTATGTTGCAAAGACTAGAGCCAATAATCAAAGCAAATGGAATTTATACCCAGTATTAAAAAATGTAATATATTTTGTTCAACAGGCGTGTACGAAGACTTTTTAAGCTTACAAAACCGGTCACTTTATTTTGTTTCCAAATATCAGAGAGTTGGTAACATTTTTAACTTTTGTAATATAAAGTAATAAAAAGAGTAGTCTTAATTTCTAAACCTGATATCTTTATTGTTTCTAGCACATCGTTCGTATTACGTAGTAGAAGTTTCTGCTAGAGTTTTCTAGTTGTTCGCAAGGCCGTCCTTTGGCCTAAGCAACCTTGACTCCTAACTTCAGTCGGGGACATAGATGATTGAAATAAAAAGTACATTTGTATTACACTCTTAAAGCCCATAAATATGTAAATGCTTTTATCTTTTTTACTGTTTAAATAGCTTCTTAAATATCGCAGGATTATTCATGAAAGTGATCAAGTCCAAAAATTGGTTGTATTGGATACAAGGCGTTCACAGGTTTCTAAACCTTCCAAAAATCAGTTTTCGATTTTCATAGTATTTATTGTAATGCTACATCTTCTATATTATTTATATTACATATATTATCTATATTATGCTACATCTTCTATTTTAACATTAGTTCAATTTTTTGTTATTCGATTGGTCAATTTTCGTAGAATTGGGAACTTCGTCCCCTCTACCAAGAAATCGACCAAATATTTATAACTTTCATATTTTATAATATTTAGATTACCATTTGAATGATAATAAAAAATAAGTAGAAATTGTAACACAACAAGATATATATGTGCGTGTGTGTGTGTGTGTATTCATAATATTAATATGAATAATATAATATAATATATGTGGAGGAAATTTGAATCTAATGTCATTTGGGCATGAGAATATGAGGAAGAATATTCATATGTATTTGAGAAAAAAAAATAATTTAGAGAGCGAAATTTAAAAAAACTCATCCTGTAAAGTGAGCATGGTGATGTGTGGATTAAGTCAGTCAGCCCACCTAAAATGTTCTTTTAAATTTTAAATATTAATGGACATTTATAGTATTTAGTGACTATAGAGAAAAAACTTGCCTAGAGAAAATAATGCAGAAAGCAGATGTTGAGAAAGTTAAAATGTTCTTGATGTGAAAAATTATTTGAATTTGTATTAAAAGGGTGACTTCCTGGCACATTTAAAGCTGTTATGTCGCTGGATGTGGTAGCCGATTAAGGAGATATTTCGCTTTTAAATGTGAGGTGAGTGCAATTTTGTCGATAATTTCATTAAAAATTACACATCAATAAATATAAAAAATAAGAACTGTATATTCATGAAATCAGGGACTTTTTACAATTGATCAAATATGTAGTTTTCGCCACCTATAATGCTTAAAATTTAGTTATAATAACGTATTAAATTGAAATAATAACGTATTAACGTATTTAGTTAAATTAACGTATTATTAGAAGTTCATGTTAACGCGGTTAGCTTGGCCAAATCTTTTGAGATTAGGTGGACAGTGGCTCAGTTAAGTCCTCAAAAATCTTTCTGTATAAAAATCTTAATATTTTTAATTGAGAATTCAGGAGAACTATAGTAACAGCAAGATCAACAAAAAAGCAACACCCAAGAGCACCGGCTGATATGGTTCAGTGACAACCATCATTGCTACTGCAGCATCTGTGGTAGAGCGACGGTGATGAATATTCAATACTACTTTGTTAAATGGTAATCGAATTCAGCCTGTATTGAGGAGTTGTAGTGACCTGCTGCTCACAACGTTAGTTGTGAATTCATTATTAAGAATGATCATTAAAATACTCTAAAACTGTTTTTAAAATGTTTAAAAAAGCAAACAAAAATGACATAAAAATTGATCAAAAAAAGGTCAGATGAACTATTCAAGCTGTTGAATACTTACTGATGTAATCATGTCTGCTGCCTTTCGTTCAAGTGAACTTCACTTGCAAATTTTTGGGTTGAACTGGACCAGGAAATCTCTGTCTTTAGTTTTCGTGAAATCCGCCGCACCCACAATGGTGTTGATAGGCGTCACAGGAACCGTAGATTTCATACGATTGACATTAAAAATTTGTAAACGAAGAAATGGAATAGGTTACTCAGGAATTGTGTAAGAACATTTGTTGCATCTCGTAAAATTATTTTAAATACTATTAAAATTATGTTAAAATAGATGAAATATGCGAAAAATGTTTTAAAAAGGACTAAAAAAGGTATCTAGAGGTGCTACCGAATGGCACAGACTTTCTAGTAGCAAATTTTTCTAATTTCCCTTGTGTGGAATGGCTTTAAAAGGTCTTCCTACATTCTCTCGCCAGCTGTCATCTATCGTGACACATTTTTGACATTTTTCTTTTCTTTTCGGTTTCAAAAAACTGGAACCTATATAGAATATTAACATTCAAGAATATTAAAAAGAAAACCTTGTTCTAAATAGAAATTTTAATTGAAAAATTTTAAGACTTGTTTTAAGAAAATGGCGATTAGCATTACTGTAAGACAGGAATTTGAAACTCTTTTTCAGAGGAATCTCTTGAGTTTTCGAAAAACTTCATTCGAAGTCATTGGAAACACTTCCACTTATAAATGCAATAATGTATACAAATCAATGCAAATGTTCATATTAACGGTGTGAGAGGTACATAAAAATTACATCTGTGTATTTAAAAAACCAAAGAGTACACAAAAATGAATTTAACGTCATAATAAACACTGCAATTAGTAATATTTGTTGAAAACTATGAAACAAAAAATTGGAGCAATTTTTGAGAAAATGGCGTTTGAGTGGTTCTGAAAATGCGGAGTTTTGTGCTCATTTTCACAAAAAAAATGTTTTTTAAAAATTTTATTCCACATTCTTTAGAGCATATGTATACATAAATACAATAATGTGAACAAATTGTCTCTAATGGAAATATGAGCTACGTGAGAGACAAGACAGAAAAACATTTTTTGTTGTTTTTTTTATTGAAAATATTGTACACCATATTGCGAGGAAACTATTAAAATTTTCAAAACAATGTGCAAGATCTTAATGAAAGGAGTAATTATGGACAACAAATTTATTTGAAGGGAAAATTTGCACTTTTTCAGTTGTGGGATTGCGCTGTTATTACAATACATTTAAAGAAAAAGATTTGACCAAATCTTTTTAAAAAATTTCGAGAATGTCCGTGGAGCTTGATCTAAAAACCCCCAAGTTTTAAAGAATGGTTTTCAAAATTTCAAAGCTTCAACTACAGATAGATAGACAGATAGTTTCTTCAATTTGAAAAAAAATCCTACGCATGGTTTAAGCGCTAGTAGTGTTCACAGACGGACAGACGGCGGGCGTTTCGCTTTCAATTGAGTTTTCGGCATTAAGGATCAACAAAATAGGGATTCTGGCTACATCACGTATTAGAGGACTTTTTCTCTTAATTAATCAACTGCATTTATCCACTTTTTGTTATCAGGATCCGGGAAAAGAATTTTTCTGCCGAAAATCCGCCGTTTTTCGCGCAGCATTACATAACTTCTCCATATTACGTATATTACTCCATATACGTAGAACTGTGTTCAACATGCTCTTAATAATTCACTTCACCACAACAAGCCTCAGCTTAGCCTCAGTTAATCCCATACTGCAGTTAAGTGGATCATTTTTTCGTCTACGTTTCTGCATCCCACGAAATTTGCTAAAACTTGAAAATTAATAATTTGTATTACTGTTTCTTATATTAACTTTATACTATTATAAATTAAGTTTGGCTACCTAAGATAAACAAAAGCAAAAAAAAAATAAATCAAATAAAAAGCATATCTGGCCCAGTTAACCAAACTGTCCTGTATATCAATACGAGTGACTGGAGTTATTTTCTGACGTTAACTATCCACTCCACACAATTTTGCATAGTGTAACGATTATGGACAATGAACTGAAATTACATATTAGAATGTTGTAACCGAAGTGCTAGCAGTACGTTTTTTCGAAATTTTGATTGATAAAAACTAATGGTAATAGTCTAGTTTTTTTATATTCCAAATGTTTGGTGATGGAAACACCAGAATAACGTTCGTAAAAAACTATTAATTTTAACTTACGTTAATTGAGCAAAATAACGTCTTTACCGTGTGAGAAGTTGAAGCCCTGATGAGTCCTAACGAAAACAGTACGTCTTAATCCATTTATCGAGTACTTTATGCTAACAAATGAAGCTGAATAATAATGTTATCTTCTAAAATATTTTGATAGTTCGATAGCAAGAAAGTCGTCGAATGATGGCATTAAGCGACAGTGTTGCGTAATGTTCATTTTTCTCACTTCCCAGGCAATATTCTGCGTCCGTTTATTTTCTGACTCCCAATTTACAATTAGAGAAAGCGCCATCCGTTCTGATGGACTGAAACATCTTCTTGAGAAACTTCAATAAAATATTTCAATAGTCTTTAATTTTTTAAACTGAATTTAAATAATTTAAATTACTTAACTATTTTAAGTTCATTCACAATCAACTTTGTAATTGCAGAATTACATGAATTCAAACGGATAGGTAAGGCTGTATTAGTATTTTTTGATATTTTGCGATTAAATAAAAAATAGTTCACGCATCAGTAGTGATGCAAAAAACCGATAATAGTATAACAGTATAAACCCGTTTTTATATATTTATATTATGAGACTTCAGATTTGAAATTAAACGTGCAGTTTTTCCTCTTACAGCCGTCGACATTGTCGCTTTTGGGGAAAGTGGCCTTCGCGGCCCTTCCCCTGTTCTCGCAAAAGTGCCGGCGCCGCAAAGACAACCTTCTCCAAAAGCAACGGTTGCTAACAGGAAATCTCATACATTTAGTTCAAAATCACATGTCTGAAAGTATTATTTCATACTCAATTTACTATCAAAACATTTACGTATGTTACATCAATGCGTCCATTTATGATTATCTAACGCCAGTGAAAAAAATATATGGTTCCATTTAAACAATCAAAGATAATTAATGAATATCATTGCAATATTGTAGGAAATCTCTGAGAGAGTTGAATATTAAGTTATAAATAATAATCGAATTAGCAGACCATATATGAAAATTTCATTTTTGATTAAATAAATTTCCATTTTATAATACTATTTTACCCAGGGAAATAAAGTCCTTAGGTTTTATTAGGCAACGATTATTGAAAGTCTGAATTCAAATATGTGAAATTTTCTTTGACAATTGGAAATTGTTTTTTTGTATATATTTTTTAAAGTCTCTTTTTAACTACTAGGTCATATAACGACCACTGTGATTTTTATGTTTGGGGTTTTCTGTAGGGAGAATACGTAAGGACATCACGAACACACATCTATGTCGGAGGCGGAACCCGCGGCCCTTCGAAACCCAGGAGCTACGGCCTTGTCGTCCATTTCCTCTTTATCTCCTAGTAAACCTTGACATCATATATCCCAAAATCAAATACATCGAAGATATCGCTTAATTCTCCATCATTTGAATTACGTTTTTTCCTGTGTCCCTGGCCACGTGGGGATAAGTGGAAATGAAACCTCTGACTAGGTAGTAAAGTTGGCCTCGAGGAAGCCAGAAAGACATCTTTATGGTAATATCTACTCTTTCCAAGATTTTATCCAACGTTGCATTTTGAGTGCAAAAAGGAGTGGCAGAACTCTTTTCAAACTCACAAGGATCGTAAGACCCTTGTCGTAGTCATCCCGTGGCTCTAAGCCCGAGGCAAGAATTGTTATTCACCTTCGGATCGGGCACTGCCACTTCTCGCACGGACATCTCGTGCAGTTACCCACCCCCTATCCCCCAGAAATGAAGAACAGACCTTACTGTAAAGCATGCTCCTGTGCACTACGATAATGAAAGAGCCGAAGAAGGCATAGCTTGTCGATTATAGAGGAGATGCTGGCTACTGTCCTCCGCAAACTCTTTAAACTTTCTTAGCTATGGATTTATAAATCTAATACGCGTGAAGGGGATGATTTTTAACATGCCTTTTATAACTAATTTTGCGTTTTTGATGTAACACTGTCTTTGTCATTTATTTCATTTTAAAATTAGTCATTTTTTACTGTTTTTACTCTTTTAATCTTGTAATTAATAAAAAATATTTTAACTGACTTTTATACTAATTTTCAGAAAATTTTGCGAATAATATTGCACTATGTAATTGACAAGATATTTGGAGCACAATACACAGTTCTTTTATATTATTAAAGAAGGTATGAAGTTTCATTTCGTGAAAATAATAAAGACTGTAGTTTAGTTTTCAGATTTGAGAACTTGTGATCTCATTGAATCTCTTGTGTTTTCCGTGTTGATCTAAAACCAAATGTATTTTCAGGTTCGATATGCATTCAAGTATTGGGATCTTATGAGCACAAATTATTTGTCATGCGTATATCTTACAATGGCTAAAATTATTTCACAATTAATCGTTAGAAAACAAGGACGGTGTGTTTCCTGTGAATAAAAACCGTTTCTTACTTCAATATCGATAACCGTGTCAAGGTTTCCGGATGTTTGAATTGCGAGAGAGCTTCTTGAATCGAACTAAACACTCCAGAAACTGTTTCTGGGAGTCATACAAAAAACCCAACATAAATTGTAAAGATAATACGATTCGGAAACACTGTGTTCCGCTTAAATATTTTAATTGGAAAATTGTCCCGGAATTGAAATTTTTAACAAAATCTCTTTAAAGTTTATTCAAACAAGTTTTTGTTTCTTTCTTAATAGCTCGTTTTAAGAAAATTACATTGATTCGTAACATTTTAAGGTTTTCAAATTTATTCTTTTTTTACTACGTGGTTATTCAAAAATATTTAAGAAAATATTTAACTTCAATGTAGATTTGCACAAATTAAAAGAATTAAAAATTTGCTGTTTATATTTTTAGCTATTTATTAAAGATATCAATTATTACAATTTTGCTATTAATATATGCAATGTGATATGTTGAAAATAATTAATTATGTTAGCGCCTATTCAGGCCATATCAGATTTGTACTGTTGCCTGTATATTACCTTAAATAAATAAATAAATAAAAATATCACTGGGAAGGGATAGATATAATCTTCTCAGCAGTGTAACAGAAAAATAGCAACTTTTGAAAATATATGAAGAATAAGACAATTATATTTTCGAAATATTTCTAATGAGAGGTTCCCTAGTTCCTTTTCACCGATTATCACTATAAAATTGCATCAATTTTACAAATAGTCTAAACAATATTAACAATAGCAATTTTGCAATGATAATCTACTTGGGACACCGGCAGTGATTTTTAATTGATTAACGAAATCACTGTTTGCATCACCTGCTCATATAGAAAAATAGGCGATTACATTTTCATAATGCGTAATAAAATGTATGTATTGCTGCATTTCCTTAATAAAGGCGTAAGAATGTCAAAATACAAGGTTTTAAATACGTGAACATGAATTTCAATTTGCTTGATAGGAAATGTGTATATTATGTAAATGCATTATATTGTGTTTCCCGAAAATTATTATGTAATAGTTAGTGTTCCTTGCTTTAGAACCATTAGCATTTTAAAATAGTTTGTAAGAAACAAAACTTTCAATACTATTAATTTAATCTGCCACAAATTTCTCACAATATTAGATACCATAAATTAGACTTCATTTTCATGGTAAAGAACTCGATAAAAAATGTCACAGCCCCTTTCCGTGACCCGCTGCCCCTTGGTTCGTCAGCGTCCACGGGGTTCAGGACCAACGTCTAGTGCAATTGGCGGAGTGATCCTCGCCCCCGCGCGCACCAATCCGTTTCGTTTCTGTGCCCTCTCCTGTTACCTCCTCTTACTTCCTCTCACCCCTCCCTCTCCTGTTACCCCCTGCTCACGTTAGCGAGGCAGCGTCACTGACCTCAGAAATTGCTCCGCCCCTTTGAGATAACTAGGAGGAAAATCTTCGAGGGGAGGAAGGGGGACGTGTCTGAAACTTGGAGCAAAGCCAATGATAAGAGCGGATACGCCTCGACGCCAGGATTGGTCAAGTGTCCCGCGATGGTTGTCCCAGCTGTGGAAAAGCCAGATTTGGCGCACAGGGCATCACCCATATTCTGTGAGGTGGGTATACATATAGTTAATCTATATGTACAACTCCCAAAGAATGAGTGAGTGAATGTTAGAGAAAAGAAAAAGAAGACATGAACATTATTACGAACTTGAAACTCTATTTTAATTTAAATAATTATTAAAACGTCAGTCACCCAAAGAGGCATTGTTTTTCAGTTCTAGTATTTAGATTAGTTAGTATTTTTAAGTTAATCCCTCCCTGCAGCTCCAAAAGCAGCAATGCTGGAGCTTATGTATACCTAAGCAATTGAATAAACTCCCGCCTCACCAGGGTTACTGGTGAGGGGAAACTGGTGATGAATGGGGAACTGATGATGATGGGTTACTGGTGATGAAAAAACTTCGCTCGCATTTGCAGTCACGTCTATTGCGGTACGATAGTGAAAATGAGACCACGGCAGCACACCGCCTGGTCCACGTGGCGAGTGCTGAATATTCACTCAGTTGGTACAGAGTGACTTGTGTATCACATTCGCATCGCGGCAAGACTCTAGGCTCCAGCACCGACTACAACTGTACGAGTAGAACATACAATGCCTCCGTAACCAGGTACCTGATTCTCTTTCCGAAGGTGCCGTGTCAAGAAAGACATTCATTCTGAAGAGCATCTTTCACAGACAGTCGCCAATTGTATTAACGTTTGGTTTCACTTTGGCGTTTATTTGTGTTTTAGTCACTTTTAATTCTTTTAATTAATTTTATACATTATTTCTTCATTGTTTTGTACATTACTAATTTTAAGACTTAAGAATTAGATTTTTATTAGTAATTCATCTCTTGGACCCGACATGCATTTGTAAATAGTAGAGTGAGTTATTATTCATTTGTATTTTTAGATTGTAAGTTTCATTTATTTTTGTTCCAAGAGGCATACTCACTCCTCTTTTAACTTTCGGTTAATTAAATTAATATTAGTTCAATTTCTTGTTTTATATTTCGGCCGAATCCTTTCATCCTCTTACGACGTGGTCCTCAGCCCTTTTCTTTACCCGTAACTACAGGCTTGAAATTTGGGAACGCGAAAACAGACACGGAGTCAATTTGACTCCGCTCATAATATTGTGACTTTTACATTCAACAATTACAATTTTCATTCGTAATTTCGTAATAACCATTATTAGTATTTGTCTCCTAACAACATTTCACAAACAAATTAGATTATTAAAACAAAATGGCTGGAAATTCAAACACAAATTCAACACAAACCTTTATTTTATATTATTCTCAACATTTACAATTTATGTCTTCACATTAAACAAATGACAGATGAGCACTTAGGGCACACTGGTTGTTTACAAGAGGAGATGTTTTTTTCCTGAGATTTCTGGGACAATTAAAACAGTATTTGCGTACTGTTAAAATTTCTTCCTCCTTGGAGTCACATTCTATTTCTTCTTTGCCTAATATCTTGCAAATGCTCTTTCGCACGTCTTGCCGTAGTTGAATGTTTAGTAACCGTCTTTCCATTTCTTCCTTTACAAGACTCCTGGCCAAACTTTTCAAAAAATCGAGTCTGTTGACAGTTTTAGGCTCTTTCTGATTCTTATACAAAATATGAGCATTTACACAGCTAATATCCAAAATTCTAAAGAAAATAGTCATGGGCCATCGACGCGTCCTCCGACTGCTGGAGAAAACTACATTTTTCATTCAAACAATCCACGCCTCCTTTCGTGCTGTTATAGAAGGCGACAGTGCAGGACTTACCAGTTTCTGGATCAGTGGATGGTAGGGAATGCGTTGTAGATACCATAATTACTTCTTTATTCTTTTTAGTGACGTTAGAAGTAAGCATAATATCTTTAGTATAACCATTGTCTGTTGCTCCAATGACTCTATTCTTGTTTGGCAAAGAATGTTTTGACACCTCTCTCTTATTGTGTTTTTGAGTTCCCACATATGTGAGTTTTCATTTCTTCAGTTCTAGAGCTAAAGGAATAGACGAGAACCAGTTGTCTGCAGTTATATTCATATTAGTGCCTTGAATTGGAGCAGACAGGCGAAGAACTGCCTGCATTGGTTTCTGAAAAGTCTGTTCTTCATTCAGAGTTTTGCCATCCGAGTCTTTTCCGGTGTAAATATAACCCTTGTAAAAATAATTATTTCTCGCATCTGCCAAGATCATTACTTTTATGCCATGGTTCGTTCGGCATAAACATCTTGAATCTGCAACGTCCTCTGAAGAAAACTAACATTTCATCGACGCAAGCATTTGCCCCGATTGTAAAAGCTGATTGACACTGATTAATAAACAATAAAAAGATATTTGGAATAGCAGCCGTAGGATCTGATTTTTTCCTCTCTTCTCTTGTTGTTTTATCATCGAACCGCAAACAGTTTAAAGAACAAAAAATCTACTTACATTGGTCACTGCGCGAAAAATGTCTCGACCTGTTACATCGGTTGCAAATAGTGACCTTATGTTTTCATGTCCAGATCGGAAAGCAGCAGTAAAAATTAGGAAGCCTAAAAATGCACGTAATTCAATAATGTCTACGTCTCTGAGATCTGATTTAGCTTTTTTGTATTTCTTTCTCACATCTTGCAACTTTTGATTTCTGAGTATTATTACTTCTTCAATCATTTTTTGACTAAATAATGCATTCCAACACTGCAACTCGTCCAGTTCTTTGTTTCGTAGATCTCCACGAATTCCAGGCAACTTGAGGACGATGTTATGTTTTAGTCTTCGATCGATGACTGACACATGGTGATTTTGACAATTTAAATCCATTTTTTTCGAGAAAGAACTCACCATCACCATCATGCTCTTCCTGTGGCGTATTTTCCTCATCTTCAGATACTTCTATCTCGAATCACTGTTATGATCAGTTTCTAACACACAATTTTCACTGCAATCGTCAATAACCGACGCATCGGCAATTTCATCATGCCACCGGTTTATGGTGTCTATGAAGTCACTATCAGAGGCACACGCTCTCTTAGATGATGGACCAGCAGTTACGTCCATGATTCTTTAAAGAATTTATCAGTTACGTGCTGTTGTAACGTCAAAACTTTCAATAATAAGAGAACTAGTACTCGCAACTCCAGTAACGTAAACGCAGACACGGAGTCAATATGACTCCCCCTTGCACCAACCGACAAGAAATTCCCAGTAACAAAACACAGACCTAAGCAATTTGCTGCAAACTCACAACAATCAGTGTGGAGACATTGAAGATAAGATTGACGGGTGGTACGGTTTAATAAGATTCGTGGAATTCTCGCAATTTGTAGAAAATCAACAAGGCGGAGTCAATTTGACTCATGTCTGTGGTTGTAGCCCTCATCACTGAGCTACATCACTGAGCTATCGGAGGCCGATATGTGTGTGTAAATGTGCCAGCAGCAGAATCCACTCTGTTGGCTCATCGGCGTGTGTGGCGCCGTGTGAGAGGTGGGTACCAGATGAGAACCGCATCCGCACGCGCTCACATTCACAGAAGCGCATACGCATGCAATAGAATAAAATAAACTATTTCACGTTGGTCTGCCACACATTGTTTTTAATATTTATTCCCCTACCAGATTTTCTTGACGCGAAAGACGCCAGCACTTTTCCGATTTTCCGACCTAGACTGAATAGACATGAGACAACAGGCATTAGCCCACAGACGTGTGACAGATCGGTTTGTTCTTACTTTTTTTTACTTTAATTTACCGTTGGTTTGCTTCACAACGATATCTTGAAATTATTTTATTTTGACGTAATTCCCCCTCCCAGTTGACGTGCTGTCTGCCATTGAGCATGTGGCTAACAATGTTATTTTCGATTAGTTTTACGTTTCAGACGAGGATTTCTCCTCGTCTGAATGGATATTTCATATGTGATACCAAGGAGAATGTACTTCAATTGTATTTCAGAGACAACACAGTTACGTTTTTCCCTTGATGATTATTTAAGTTTTGCAATGACTCGTTGAGAAATTGGAATGTGTTAATTAATATGTTCTAGTTGCCATGTTATTAAGCAATATGCGTAATATATACTGATATGTTAGACTATTGTGAATTACGTTAAATCAAAACAAGTATTATATAATATTTGAAATCACAGGGGATCAAAACCTGTTTCACAATGGAATATAACATTGCACTTCAAAAGATTGGGCTGTAGAGGAAGATGCATTCTTCGGATCACGAAGGCTTTATTTACGCAAGCAATATTACTCCACTAAGGTGGCTGTGCAGCATGTTTAGCGTAAGTGTGAATTTGACTGAAAAATTTTCTGTTATGACATTTCATATTAACTTGCATTGTATGGCTTTCTGTGCCTTATCTTTCTCAGATCGTCGATAGTTTTACATACAATACGTTTATTAGACTTTCATTGCGACAGGCGCACCTCTGTGACGTAAACTCCAATTCAAAGTCGTGCTCTGAAACACTTCTCCGGGTGTTTCTCACTTATCCGTGAATGTGACGGTAAGAATTCACTTCTAGTGTAGTAGTTATGGAAAGTGTTGCTCCAACAGACTCAATAGTAAATGAATCCTTAATCGGTGTTATGTATCTTCGTACCAGTTACTGTGTACGGGTTACAAAGGATAGACACTTACTATAGTTATTACTTTTTCTGTAGCACCTGTAGTTTATTCTGAGTTAATTTTTCCTTGTGATAAAATATATTCATTATTTTGTTAATAATAAAAAATACATATTTCTGGAATGTTTATATGCTTCAACAACGCAAATTTTTGCCTAGAAAGCATATTTTCAAACCAATTTTTGAGTGCTTATTGCGGCTCAGCCGTTCCGAATATCCATGTAGTTTATTAGAAAAAATATGCTTAAAATTATCTTAAGAGCTTATTTTCCATGTTTCGACGTTTCCTCCCCAGACACCATTCACAGATTGGAACACCTAAGTGATAACACCCCTTTTATTTTCTCACCGTGCAAGTTACGAATATGCCATTTTGACAGTCAATTGCATAAACGGGGAGTACTTCACTACAGCATACTTCGTCTTTGTACTGTTTTTTTACTATGAATATATAAGCTCAAGTTTGTTTTATTAATGAAATCCTATGCTAAATTTTAGCATTTCGTAATGAGCTTAAAAAACAATTTCAAATATGTGTATATCTTCATATTTAAGCGAATCGTTTTTTAGAAATTGAAGATGTTTTTGTAACTTTACAACTGAAGTGATACTTTTCATTCGACCTTGCCTGTTCTCTACTTAGAAACTAAAGGAAAATGTCTCCCGAATGGGGTTTCCCGCTTTCCAAAATCCTTAAGGCCACGTAAGGCTACGAAGTAGATAACAGACTGAAAGCCTGGAGAATATAAAAATGGAAAAATGCTGGGGTAATGATAGCGCACTTCTACCAGTTTCTTAGAGCATTCATTTCTTCTGATTCTTATGATTAATAAGATATTGTTCATTTATTTTTGTATTATTTACTTAAAATTTATTATAGAATATGTTGTCACAGTTGTCAAAATAACAATAGTATTTGAGTGAAAACAAGAACTTTCCGGATCTGAATGCAGCATTTGAGTCTTCCTTAGACGAAGTCATCTTTCGGCAAAATAAGTCTAGTAGTTCTTACTGTGCTCAAGTAAATGACCGCGTTTGTGTGAAGGACGGACTCGCGAAGTTCCCCATTTAGTCAGCAGGAAAGGGCGAATGGAAAATCGCCGCTTCAATGAAAAAAAAAAGTTAAAAAACTTCAATTTCTAAAACACGATTCGCTTAAATACACATATATACACATATTTGAAATCATCCTTTTATGCTCATTACGACAAGCTAAAATTTAGCGTAGGATTCCATTAAAAACAACGAAGTTGACCTTATATCTTCGTAATAAAGAATAGTACAAAGACGAAGTATGCTGTATTTACGTAGCCCCTGTTTATGCAATCGACTGGGCAAACGGCATCTTCATATCTTGCATGGTTGAGGAGATACGAGGGGTGTTATCACTTAGTTGTTCACCCTGTATAATAAAACAAATAAATTTAAGAATGTTTCGTGATTTACAGGTTCTTTGGCCAAAATACATTTTACCAATATTTATTAAGTCTTTCACGATACACGTTTATTTGCTTAGGATTGTGTTGCATTTTGTAAACGTATTGTATAAAATACGAGTAGTGACTGAAGCAATCCACTACGATAAGTCCAGTAATTCAGTGGATTGTATTTATATCACTCAGAAATGGTCACCACGACCATTACGTACCACAAACCAAATCATTGTGGCTGTCTTTTAATTGTTCATCAGCGCTCGTAAAATCCTTGATGTTCATAACTATATGTAAAAAAAAATTGATCCATAACATTCTTATCACTATTTGATAAAGTTCAATTTGTCATTATTCCTGAAACTTTTCATTTTAAAGAGAGCTCTGCTTGTGAGAGTTCTTCGCAGGCCTCCGCTGGAGCGGTGCCGGGAGGAGAGGCTCTGCGCGACGGGCGACACCTCTGGTGGGAGGTCATCCCGCGCGGCTCCAAGCAACAAAATGGCGCTGCTGCAGCCTCCCCTCCCCGCCGGCAACTGCGCCACACCGCGCAGCTGCCAGCTCTTAAGGGACTTTCTTGGCGGGTATAATTAAAGGGACGCCTCTGGGTTCCATCTTTTCCTATATTCCGTTTGAAAAGTGAGTACTTAAACATTTGTTTCTGAAATTTTAATTTCAGTTTCATTATAAGAAATATTTTCGGAATCTTACTTTGTACAAGGGGTTCAAATACTTGACCGGACTGATTTTTCAAATACCCCGCCATGCGCAATAGCTGCGCCATACCAACAGAATCTAACCACAACCCCCACCTCCCTCCTTTGCAGGTTAGAACCTGTTCAGTCGAGTCTGGGTCTTGCTAGAACGATGAGTGAACAAAGAAGGTGCCGCAGAGCCTAGACAACACGTATCATCAAATTTCTCGTTGGAAAACGTTCAGCCGTCGGAGATTTGCGAGACTCAAAAAACAGTACAGGGAAGAGTGCCTCTCACGGACCCGTGTGTTTTGAATGGTGTAAGTGTTTCAGAGAGGGACGAGCGCGTTGAGAATAACACCTCACGCATAATCGTCGGCCGCAAACATCCATAACCAACAAACATTGATCGATATTAATGCAGTTATTTCTGAGAATAGGCGCATCACTATCAAAAAGAACGTAGCATCAGTAATTGGCATCAGTGTGGACAGTGTAGAGACATGATAAAACACGTAAAATATAGAAAAGTGAATGCTAGGTGGGTTCCTGCTTTGACGGACGAGTGGAATTGATGCGCATGCAAGCTGCCAGTCTTCTTCTAATGCGGTTTTGAAAATGAAGGAGATGCATTTTGAAGTCCATTGTCAAAACACATTACAGTGTATTACTATTTTATTCCAGGTCTATCAGGTATCACGTGAATGGCGACACGCCTCTTCACCAAAACCCAGGCACTTGGAAGATCCGTTCGGCAGGAAAAGTGATAGCAACTTTTTGGGACTGGAAGGTGTTATCCATGTAGACTTTCTTACAGAAGCTAAAACCATCAATGCAGCTTATTATTCCAGCACTTTGGAAAGGAAATCAAAGAAAAGAACCGATCCAAACGGAAGAGGCGAAACAGGTAGCATTCCTTCCAAGACAATGCGGCCTCATGCTGCTAAAAACAACCATAGCAACCATCAGCAAATTGAAGTGGGACCTTCTACCACATTTGCCGTACAGTCAGATTTAGCCCCAAGTAATTTTTACCTGTTGGACAGCCAAATCACATTTGCAAGGCATGCGATTTGGATAATGGCTTTGATCTGCACCCACAGTGTTCAGGAGTGGATATACCACCGACCACCAAAGACTTTTATAAGAAAGGGCATTAGGATGCTCCCAGAACGTTAGGAAAAATGTATAGAATCTGGAAGTACTTTGAAGAATGACGTGTAAAATAAATTTTGCTAATAAAGTATTTCAATAAAAAAAATCAGTCCCAGTCATGTTGAACCCTTGTATTTGGAAATAGTGCCCATTTATAACATCAAATAGAAAATGCACAATTTGGAAAAGTTAAAAAATACACACCAGACAAATGTAGGAAGTATAAATAGAAATGAGGTAACTAAAGAAATCAGTAAAGAGATTAAAATAGGAATGTGATATTATTACTTTAAAACTGGGGTTAAAGTTAAATTGAAAGTCAAAAGAAAAATGGAAGGGATGAAAGAATAGAAGGACCAAAGAAAAGATAGGGAATAATCAAAGCCTTACTGAGAACAAACCTAATGGGAAAAGGGCACTTCCAATAAGTCCTGGCTGTATGGCAAAGGAGGACAACCAAGTGACCTGGAGTTTTGAAAAAATTAATCCTCTCATGAATAACTTTGATATTTCGTTTCAATTTTTTTATGGCTACACTTTAAGAAGATAACTTTCTTTATCACACTGTTAGAATGGAAGAATATTTGGTGCAAATAATAAAAAATAAGCGCCACATAAGTGGACACTAAGCCTGAACTCACTATGATTAATAATAACATACCTGTCTCTATACGTGCATGGTCATACGATGCTTATTTTTTATTATTTCGCACTAAGTATCACTCTATTCTTACTTTTTTGTATTGTTAGCGGGAATATTTATAGGTGTGGACAAAGGTGAGTATCCCCCCCTTCAAATGTTGAAAGGGCCCGTAGACTCTTCAACACAATTTCCGGAATATATATTTAAATCCTGACATAATTAACATATCTACATTTTTAAATTTTTAACGATGGTAAACATGGACGGTCACATTAGTCTATCTGCATAATTACCGTATCTATTAGAAATATAATTATAACGCATTAGGTCTTGCGAGTTAAAATACAAATTGATAAGAGAGCGTTTAGGTTTCGTTTAATTAGAGTTTGAAAACGATGTTTCAGTTGTAATTAGCACACTTTTTCAAGTTCTTCCCAATAATGCAAAACCCAACGCCCATAGAAAAAATTAAAAAATAATAAAAGCGCGAAACACAATGACAGTGAAGTTGAAGAATTAGTCTTGATATAAAAAAAACGTTAACTGCCAGGTGTGAAACGAAGAGAGTGTAATGGATGAAAGGCAATTTTTAATTAAACGAAAAAATAAGCATCCATAACAACTTATTCGTATTTTAATCTCTCAAGACCTAATACTTTATAATAATTGTTATCAATACTATACTTAGGGATTGTGAAATGATCGTTTAATGTTTTTGAGAGCGTCAACTGCTAAGGTTATTAGTTCTGTAAATGTAGTGCATATTTTGTTGAAGCAGGAGACAGGTATCTTCCTACGCTGGATGGCGAGATCCGGCGCAGACCTACATTTCGACTTGCGGGGTTTATCTCCCGGTGTCATTCCCAGCGGGGCACCGCCCTAGCCAGGACAAGCTTTCAGCTCCCGAATTCTCTGGTAGTGTAGTGCATGTAAGTATGTGTGTAAGCAAGGAGTGGAGATAGGATAAGGCAAGGGAAGGAAGCGGCCCGTTTGCTAGGATTCTGCTCCAGCATTCGCCTGGCGTTGATCAGAAGAAACCACGAAAACTACCACATTGAGCGAAAGCAGGCTGGCCACTAGAGTTTCTTCACCCAGACCCAGTGGCTGAATTTGCCTAGCTAGTGACGAAAATCTAGCTCCATCGGGTCTCTTACCTAAGTACTTCAGTCAGAGCACTACAGTTGCATAAATTGATGCTCCTGAGCCATACGTTAGTTTAGGGCAATGGAGATCCATCATATTATTACCGTACCTGGACAGCTAACATGCCTTATATCCTTGAATAAAAATCAGGTTTTCCTATTTGCAAAACTCAGCAGTAATGATTGACTCGCTGAACATTGACTCGCTACTTTTCAAAATTAAAAATTAAAACGAGAAATTAACATTTATTATGCAAAATAGTATCTACATGCCATAATTATTTAATTAAATTATTAAATTTATTATCAAAAAATTAAATTATTAAAAAATTATTTAATTTTGTAATAATTATTAAATTAAATGTATTATAAAAATAATGTAGAATTAAATATGTGAGAATTTCTTAACTTTTTCCAAAACTGAAGTTGGATATCGTACATTTATTATTACTTAGTGTAACGGACGAATTCAAGGCAGAAACTACGAATCTAAACTTAAAATGAGACTAATTTGTTTTAATGCTCCAATACAAAACCCGAAAAATTCGTCAAACATCCAACAAATTGCGGAAAACAGCTTTAAATGAACTCTCTCAAAATACGGACAAACGGCGTCATTCCTCTTGCGATCGCGAATCTACATTTCGAAAGTTTAAAATGCATTGAAATTGGTTGTACAAGTGAAATGTCGTATGTAAATGAAACAGAGAATGTAGTTGCCTCCACTCTTGTTTTAGGTCGAGCACGTCTATCGGAATATTGTTTCAATTTTGGAAATGAAATGTTATATCTATTACTCGTAATCGGCGACACCTGAACTTTGCACAAGTATTCTTTCATCGATTTCGACCAGAGTATCTAATTCATGGATGCACTTTGTGAATATCATAATGAACATTATTCACAAACATAGCTATATCCTTCAGACTGAATTAAACATTTTCTTTCCTATTCTGAAATGCATACAAATGAATCAGCTCTGCAAGTTCATTCAGATACATATCTTGGAATTTGCTTCAGAAGAAATCTACCAGGATACGTACATTACATTTTACATTTGTTTACCTTGAATAGAGGTTCTGATCAAATTTGAATTATCATGGGTATACATTACTTGAATTTATTCTGCAATTGAGCAGAATATTCCAGTGGCAGAATGCAGAAATACGAGTGCAGACACAATTACAAATACAATTACAAATAATAATAATGTGGCAATATAAAAAACAAATTGTCTCTGTCATTTCGGATGTCCTCGTCCAGTGAGCATCATCCCGGAAGCGCTCCGAGCTTAAATGCAGGTAGTTTTCACGGGTGGTCAACGGCACAGTGTACAGCGCAGGCCCAGTCGTCGCAACACAAAACTTGAAGATAAGTATTGTATTTTATACTGTCGCTTTCCTGATTTTCTCTTTTCGATCGTTTTCTTAATAGTACTTTCAAATCCCCAGTTTTCTTTCTACTATATTCTCTTTTCTCTCCATCTCATATAGCAACTCCGTCTGAATCTGATCCTCGCCGCACGTAAAACTTCCTATTCCTATTCCTTAGTTTAATAAAGTCCTATTCCTTAGTTTAATAAATTTAGTAATTCTTTCAAATTTATTTCCTTTGTAACCCAGAATTTTCCTCTAATATTTTGTGAATCTCACCTTCTTTCAACTCTACTTATACTCATTTCATTTTAATTTTTGTTGATTTTTTCTCTCTTTATTTCTTCACTTGCATGGCATCAGATGCCGGAAGGAACTACTAAGAATAACCAAAACAATCTGCAAGTAGAAATAAATGCAATTGTTCAAAGAAGTTGTTAAATGCCAACCTTCCTCAACTCCTTGGCGGCGATTTCACTGGAATGGTCGCCAAGCCAGGAAGATCATGAATTTTAACACCAATTTAATGAAGAAAATAATTTGCGCGAGAAATTGAAGACCGGGACAAAGGAGTGAAATCTGAAAGCGAGGCTCGACGCGAGAACAGATCAGCAGGATGTGTACGCGGCAGAATTCTGCGGATCTTCGGAGTCAAGGGAAAAGATAATGAAAACCCAGATCAACTTGTGCTTGATGTGGCAAAACAGATAAGTGTCGATTTGAGCCTGAAAGACATTGATAGATGCCATAGCATAGGACCCAAGATCCCAGGAAAAGCACGACCGCTCATTGTAAAATTTGTAAGTTACAGGAAGCGTCGTGAAGTCTTTCGGAGAAAGACGATTGAAAAACGCAGTGTCACAATGCAGAAGACCTCCACAAGATCCCGTCTGGAGTTCACAGAGGCGCCATAAATAAATTTGGTCTGCGGAACGTCTGGACGGAAGATGCCACAATAGTCATTAAAACCACTTCCATTTCCGCCTAAGTAAGAGCGCTCCCCACCCCTACCCCACAGCTTAACACTCCCTTTACTTGGAATTTCCAAGGATCCTCTCTTTCCTCCCACCCCTCTAAGCATCTTTTCTTCTTTCATCTTTTCTCTACAACCTTTCTGAAAGCATGGCCACCAGCATGAATCCGCCCCTACAGCTTTCCTCATTACATGGACAAAGCAATCAACCAATAACACTTACTCATAATACTTACGCCTCCATATCAAAATCTTCATCGCGAACTTTATTTGCTCAATCGCTATATTGTCGTCTTGATGAGTACAGAATAATTTTAACCCACCGTTTTTGTATACTCGCTTAATGGCGAAACGTGGCTAAAGATATCTACTTGCTACAACACTTGTCACGGTCCTGGATACCATTTTCTTAGAAGTGACCGGAACCCACATATCGCGTCTCCAGGGAGGTGGTGTCGGTATGCTCTTCTTAGAGACTTCGCGGTAGTCACTTATATATTTATAACTTCATCAGCAGATAACGTTAATCAGAATAACGAATATATTTGTTGAAATTTCAATATTTAACAAAATGTGCCTAGGCGTAGTGTACTGTCCTGCGAAACGGGAATATCAGAGCTATCGACAAAGAAATACACGATAAAGTAATCGATAACATAATACTGATGAGCGAATTTCAATTGTAATCTTCCTGAAATCTGCATGTATGCCGACAAATTCAAACGTATTTTGGCGAATGAATCTTTCTATCTTACCACTAAGTAAACACACCATACAATCAGTACAGATACTTGGATAGATCATATCGTTGTATCGAATCATGACAAGTGAAACTCCATGGCCAATCACCAGTTCTAGATATCTAAATACGATCTCGTATACCTCTCATACAATATGATGCCTAGATATATGACAGTTTTTCAAATACCGCGATTTGAAAAGATTCTATCTTGAATTATTTCTCCTGACGGTATGTCTATGCCCAGACATCTTGTCTCTCAAGAAAGTTCGTTAGATAGAAAGAAGTAAATGCTTTGCTCATCAATTGACGGAACTTGATAATCGACCTTCCCGCAAGAGAAAGCTCGTGCAATACGTCCGCCGGCACTTTGGATAACAGATGAGGGTCGCTGCCTCCAAAAGTTTTCGAAATTCAAATTGTGAAAACGACAAATTCATCTAAAAAATTAAGAAATGTTGTTACACTAAGATTGAAAAACGCGAAGTATAAATATTACCACAAAGTTTTGGAAGCACAAATGTGACTCGAAACAAAATATAAATCCTCTACACTCTTAGCATAGGCAGATCACGAGCACCACTTCAAATTGATATATCCTACAGACTCCCTAGCCAACGTTTTAACTAATATGGCTCCCCATTTCCGAAAGTTCATTAAAAAAAATGACTATCAAACAGAGTTCCATTCTAGAAGCCTCAGGAAAATTTTTTCGCGTGTACAAGTCATAATACGGCGTCCTTAAAACTATTTAGAGTCCACAAAACAAAAGGGCCTCCGGAGTAGACAATATCAATGCCAAATTACTTATTTATTTATTTATTTATTTATTTATTTATTTTACGTAAAAAACAGTTAAAAACTGCGTATGACGTGCTATGGGGAAAAGTGAATTGTGTGCACATTTTTAAAATTCTGTGATCCCTACACTAAGTCTTTCTTAAATTTTAATTTTGAGAAAGGGAGAAAAAAACAAAAACTCCCATGTAATAAAATCTATTTTTAAAGGATAAACAAGCAATAAATTTTGAATTTTGAAAGAGGAGAAAAAAACAAAAACTCCATGTAATAAAATCTATTTTCAAAGATAAAATAAGCAATAAATTTAGCTCTTATTGCCCCTGCCCGACAACATGGATAACGATAATTTGAGAATAACTGAATTCTTGAAGACGTCTACATGTTACATTTATGACCAGAAGGAAAACAAAGGGCCATCTCAGAATTTGCTCAAAGGATCAAGGAAACTGGACGAAAAACCTGATCGAGATGGGGGTCATTGACCCGGAAGCTGTAGTACAATAGTTGTTACAGGTTGTTTATACTCATTTATACAGTCCAAATAGTAAATAATGCATTATATATCATTGTTAAAATTAATGTTACTTTTCTTGTGATGCTCAGTATAGTCTCTAATTGTATAGAAACAGTTATGCAGCAGAAACGATTTCACTTGGGATTTAAACTTTTCTGTGAATTTAATCGTTTAATGTCATCTGGCAAAGTGTTGTAAAATAATGTACATGTATTGTATGTGAATTTTTGTATTGAGCTGTTGATACTGTCACCTGATAAGATATGATTTCTACGTCAGTGTTATAGTAATAGACTTCAGCATTTTCTGAAAATATATTCCGCCATTAAGCAAGTCATTTTTACAAAAACCACTGATTCGTAAATAAAAAGACACGGTAACGTAGAGAGATTCCTATATGAATGAAGAGGCCTTACATGAATCACGTGGGTGGGATTTGGTTATTATTCGTACAATTCGTTTTGTAATCCTAAAAGTCTGAGAGCTATAAGATGTATTTCCCCAGAATATTATGCCATATCTCAGGCGGGAATGAACATTCGCGAAGTATACACAACGAGCAGTATGAAGGCTGACTGAATTTGCAAGAATTCTAAACGCGTAGCATAATGAACTTAATTTTATGTTCAATTCATTTAAATGGACGTTCCATTTAAGGTTTGACTGAATTAAGGAGACCTAAAAATGTTATTTGCCTTAACATCAGTCAATGGTACACTGTTCATTTCAATGGAGCGCACAAATTGATATATGAAAATGGAAAACTGCATTAAAACCGTTTTCTTTTCGTTTACCTATTAATTTGTTATTTCAGACAATTTGAAACATCTGATATTATACTGTTACGGTTTTCTTTATTGCAAAGGATGTTTCGTATCATCCGCAAATGGAACCGTTCTTCCGTTCGAATCGTCGAGGAATATGGTTTTACGTAAAGTAGAAGACAGAATAGGGCCTAAAATCGATGCTTGAGAATTCCATGCAACGGGCGAAGAGTCGGAAAGGTGCGTACGTAATGTTCCATCATTCCAGTAAGGTATTTCCACTCCCCAGGATCGTTGTTTAAAGGTACGAACATTGCAATCTAGAGCATTACCACGAATTCCATATGAAAGTAATTTGGAAAGTAAAATGTCATGATCAATGACGTCAAAAGCTTTTGAGAGATCTAAAAATAATCCAATAGGTGCCTCGTTTTGATCCAATGATGAGGCGACATCTTCAAGAAAAGAAAATATAGCTGTTTCCGTTGATTTTGATTTTCTAAATCCATGTTAGCAATCTGAAAGCGCGTCGTGTTTTCCATTCGTACAATAAAAATTAGCTCTAATATTTTTGAAAAAACTGATAGAGAAATGGGACGATAATTTTGAATTTCATTTTTGTTGCCTTCTTTGGAAAGCGGCTTAATTTTAGCTGTTTTGAAAATATCTGGAAACGTTACAGTGCATAAAGATGCATTAAGTATATGAGTTAACGGGTGTATAATGGTATACGCACAAGTCTTCAACAAAGAAGAATCAGAATTCATCTAAACCGGACAGATATTTATTTTTAGTTTACCGATTATTTTGGGAATTTCATAGGAAGAAGTTTCGGAAACGAACATTGTGTCTAAGAATTTTGGGTGAACTGTCTGTTTTGATTTTGTGCCTAAGACCATGTAGTAAGGATCGGCAGCAATTCTCGAAATTGTTGGATTTGAAGAGACTATTACTGTGGCCGGATCGTTCACACATTTATATCGTTATATTTTAAAACACCATTCTCTACGGGTTTTCTAGTTGATTTGGTAGTATTGTTACGTTTTTAGGTGGTGAATTAAAAGTCTCGTATTATTTTAACAAAAACGTTTATTTTGTTACTTAACACAATCACTAGAAAACCTTGATTATTTATTTATACTGCTTCTCTTCAGTTATTTACACCACGCCTCTTGCCTTTATTTACTGCACTTCTCTTGATTATTTACACTGCACTCCTCTTGCACCTCGCACAGTCCCTGGCTTACTGTTACACAGTTCACTGCACTGATCACAGTTCGATGCACTGGTCGCAGTTCACGTCACCGACCACAGGACGATGCACTGACCACGGTTCACTTCACCGGCACTCACTGCACAGCTGTTCACCGCGATGCACACACTTACAGTTCAGCTTCACTGCGGACTCAAGACCCGACTCGCGGTCGCCGGCAATCGCGTATTTTGCCTGTCAAGACAATCAGAACCTTCCGGACGCCGCGACTGTTCTGGAGTAATCCGCCGGCAGGTGATGCAGCCGCTCACGGGCAGCTCGTGGTCGCCGGTAGATGACGTAACCACAGGCACCTCGGAGTGGCGCCGGGGATGACACGCTATTCGTTACAGTATTTTTATTATATTCCACATTACTTTTTGTTTTATTATTTGAGTTCAAAATATCACAGTCGTTTTTCATGATTTTAGCCTGCCTTATGACTTTTCGTAACAATGTTTTGTATTTTTTTAAAGGAGATAAAGGAAATCTTGAATACGTCATGACGTTTAGAAATAAAGTAAGTACGTTTATTTTTACACGATGTTCCTAGTCCTTTTGTGATCAAGTATTACTTTTTCATGAAATGTTTAATTTTCTCTTTTTTTAATAAGACATGCGTTAAAGAGAAATGAAAGCTTTGAAAAATAAATTATATTTTCATTTGTGTCAATAGCGTTATAAACTGCCTCTCATGATTCTTTCAGCAAGTAGTCCGTAAATAACTTTATGTTAACTGTAGTAAATGCTCTGCACATGCGTGTTTTATTTATTGTGTACTGAAACTTTGTGCCGAAATAATATATCTCATTGTAACAGATATAATAAATTTGTCTCTCGTAAGTGGAACATATCCGACCTCTTGGAAAACTGCACTTGTCCATCCTCTTCCTAAAGCAACAAATCCTCCTGAGTACAGACCTATTAGTATTATTCTACCTACAATTTCTAAGTAGAAAAATTGCACGACATCAAGTACAGACTATTTAGACAGCAAAATCTCTTAAGTGAACATCAATGGTTTCGATCAGACAGAAGTACAGGAGCCTTCTTTTTAAGCTTAATTAAGAAGAGGCCAGAATCGCCGTGACAACGGTAAATCAAACAATACTTATCCTCTTAGATTTCAGTGAAGCATTTGACTCCAGTCGATCCTGCGGGAAAATGAAAGCATTGGGCTTCCTTCGACCCGCTATACGGTGGTTCTCACAATATCTTTCAGATGTCCAACAAGTCCCGTAGTATCAGGTGAAAACCGATCAGTGCCATTAGAACCGCCCGGGGTATTGCACAGGGAACAGTTCTAGGACCCTTAGCATTCTTAATTTACGTAAACGACGTAGGACAATGTCTTAAAATACTGTCGCTATAAATGTACGCAGATGACCTTCGCTATGTCCAGTGGACCTCAAATTGGAACTTAACTCTTTAGTTCAGAAAATAAATGAGGACCTAAATGCTGTCAATAAATGGACTGCAGCCTTAGATTTTATTAAACCCAAATAAGTCGCGAAGCTTACTGATAGGCTCCTGGCATCAACAAATTATAGAAAACCCTTCCGTCCATTTAGTATAAATGGACGGAAGGGGTTTCTTATGAACAACACTCTCAGCTGGACTACGCATGTAATGGGTGTCAAAAGTCTTCAAAGACCTCCACTCCTAAAACGCGTACGAGAACTACTTCCTAAACACACGTATGAACCTGATTAATTAACTAATTATGCCCCATTTCGATTAATGTGATTTCTTGCTCACTGACATGAAAACCAAGCAACAACGGAAGTTGCAAACAGCACAAAACGCATGCATTCGTTTCATATTCGATCTTCGTAAGTACGATCATGTATCTGCGTACTACAGACACCAAAATTATCTCTATTGAAAAAAGAAGAATATTGCATAGCCTCTTGCTTCTCCAAAAAATCTTGTACAACGGCCTTCAAACATATATAAAATACATATATACTAACATATAGATAAATAAACTTATAGTACACAAATAAACATACACATATATACTGTAGCGTCATGGAAAAACACTGAATATATACAAGTATGTACAAGTTTGTTACACATATGTACAATAACTAAATTCTGCTCCGAAACTACACACTTTTGAGTATTTCCTTGTGGATACCCACATAGCTAGGGAGGCCCCGCCTCCACTGACGCTACTCCCGTGCCACTACCGTGACCTCGTCGCCCGTGCAAGAGGCACGACACGCTCTAGCCTGGGCGTAAAAGTCTTGCGCATCGCGGTTTCCAGAATAAAACCCCTCGTGTGAGCTCGTCGGCTCGATTTTATACCTAGAGTATGGCCGTCACGTGACCGTCAGCAACCCGAATTGGGAGGGGAGGCTCGCGTCTACGTGACCTTCCAGGTCAAGCTG
This sequence comes from Teleogryllus oceanicus, assembly GCA_964035755.1. Classification (NCBI taxonomy): domain Eukaryota; kingdom Metazoa; phylum Arthropoda; class Insecta; order Orthoptera; family Gryllidae; genus Teleogryllus; species Teleogryllus oceanicus. The sequence continues at coordinate 179,243,346 of CAXIVR010000001.1, forward strand.
GCGTCCGCTTGGTCTAAATATATCCAACGCCGGGGCGCTAAGGCTATTTGGCCCGCAGGTATGCGATATTTCACTCCTCCTCCACCCCGGCCGTCAACGACGCTACGGACTCTTCCCCCTGCAGAAAGATGCCATAGGTTTTCCACAGGAAAAAAATCTTCTGTCCCTGACTGTAGTAGCCTAAATGGTAACATTTTTTATTGTGACCTTTACATCACTCTAGATCTATTTCAATTCAAATACCGTTAACATATTTCTTGAAATATAATTGTCTCATAGTCGAAACTGGACATTTTTATCCCCACTAGAAATGATTTCTCAACATCATATTACATCCCTTTCCATTTTCATCTCTGATTATCAAAACCTACAATAGAAAATCGTGCTTATTTTTTGATAATTACATATAATACATTACAACTTTCCATTTTTAACTTTATAACGACTTTAAATTTTCTTGTATTTGAGCGTTAATGATACTACCTGTAATAAATAACAACTTTCCTATTTCCTGTTTAACATTACAAGACATTATTTTCTTTGAATTTTACTAATTACATGTAAGACAACAAGTGACAATGACATATAACAACCCTATTTTCTGTTTTGACATTTCAAGGCATCAATTATTTTTTAATTTTACCCATTACAATATTCATTACATTTGAAATACATACATATATGAGCTGACAATTTATCTATTTTTTGTTTTAACATTACAAGAATTGTATTACTTTGAACTTACTATTTACAATATCCAGACATATGTAGACATATGTCTTCTACCTTTATACATATACAACATAAATCTAATGCCAATTGGTCACAATTACAGACTCTACTTGAGTACTCCATCTGCGCTTGTAGTGTATCAGGCATCAAAACATTCGACTCAAAGCGTCGACATTTCTATGCTCAAGCCCGTTTTTGTGAATTATGCTGATGTTGTAATGCTGGATCATTACCAGCGCATTAGTCGAACCAGCGCATTAGTCGAGCATTATTTCCCGTGCAGTTTTCCAGCAACCACACTGGGGATTATGGTCAGTTTCTATTTTTATAATCACTTGGCTATCTAAATAGCGTAATTTCCTGGAGTGTCCAAATAGTAGCTGCACTCTTTTCTGTACAGAATTTTTGTTCCTGCATCAAAACTTCCTACTTAAGTAAAGTATGGGGTTACTCATGCCCATGTCATCATGCTGTGCCAAAATAATTCCCAATCTATCGCTGGCATCCTGTTTGAATCACGAATGATTGTAAGTTTGGTGCATGCACTGCTGTGTCGCTACACAGGTGCCTCTTGCAACTCATGAAATGCTTTCTCACATTCCAGCGTCACGACTTTCCCCCTGGCACTGCTGCCCTTTCAGCAGGTCCTTAGCAGTGCTGGTTATTCGAACCCAGGGATGAATTTCCGATAATGGCCCGTAAGTCCAGAGCAGAACGCACCTGTTTCTTTGTTTGAGGCACTGAAACTTCCCTAATTGCTTCTACCTTTGTTTCGACAGGTTTCATTTACTGTTTCAGACAATGTAACCTAATTGGAGTCACGCGCGTACTTGCATTGCTTTGGTTGTACGTGAAGTTTAGTACTGATATTTTGGGCACCTTGTCTAGATGGATAATATGCTCTTGCCACGTATTGCAGAAAACTGCAATGCCGTCACTTAGAAGGCAACGCGAATGTCCGCAGTCGCTTAACGGTGACGCCATCATGCGACTACATTGATGCAGGGCATTCTTTACCCCAAATGGAAGGCGCAGTGGTGATGTGCAAAATTAGTCACGAACGCAACGTATCTCTGCGCTCTTGGCGTTAATGCAATCTGCCAATAGCACTTCCTAAATCGAGTGTAAGTAATAATGCTGGCGCCGCCAGTGTTTTCTATCCGCTCTTCCATGTTTGGTAGGGGTGGTACTCGGATTTTGACGGGGCAGTAGTTCCAGTGCATCAACTGATGTCATTGTAGCGCCTCTGACCGGGAGGTTCTAGGTTTGAATTCTGACGGCGGCAGGATTTTCGACACTAGCTTTTCAGCTAGGTCGAATGCCGGAGGGATGCCGGAGCAGTATCCTAACAAACGGGCCACGGGCCGTGCGCGATATTTCCTTCCTCTTCCTTGTTCCATCCTCTTCCCTTACACACACACTTACACTACCATGCACTACACTACCACATATTCCGGGAGACCGGTCGGGAGCTTAGAGCTTGTCCCGGCTGGGGCGGTGCCCGCTGGTGGGAGAGCCCCCAGTTGAGAAACGCTCGCCGACGGTAGGTCGGCGCCGGATCTCGCCATCCAGCGGGGGAAGACCACCGCCATCTCCCGAAAATGCACTACACTAACGGGACTAATGACCAAGGCAGTTGACGCGCCCGGAAACACGAAAAACCCAAACCAAACCAAACCTCAGTTTTGACCACGCTGTTTAATTTCCTGTAATCTATACATGGTCTGTGTTTTTCCCGCGGTACCTCTGACCTCCTAGGTGAAGTATAGTCAGAGTCCCCTACTTCAATAATATTGTCCCTCAAAATTTTCGATATTTCCTCTTTTAATATCTCTGACTGCCTGCGACATACGATACGGCGCGCTACGTATAGTTTTGGACTTGTCGGTCACCTCTATATCCATTGTCATTACATCAGTTAGGCCCGGCTTTTCAGAGAATATATCTTTGTATTTTACAATCGTGTTGATCAGTGCTTCATGAAATTCAGATTCGACTTCCGTCCCTTCTAACATTGATTCAACATCGACTGGCTCTGGGTCAGGCACCGCGAACTTATCTAATTCATCTTATTCCACTTCCAGTTCACCTGCTAGTCTAAAAAGTTTAAATACTCGGTTCGTTGGTGATATTTCTTAAGCATATTGATGTGATAGACCCGCCCTTCTTTCTTGCCGGGCAATCTCACTACATAATTAGTTTCGGACACTTGTTCCTGCACTTCTCCCGGCCCGACCCACTGTACCGACAACTTGCGTGTCTTATTCGGCGCCAACACCAGAACGCGGTCCCCGACAGCTAACGTCCTATGCCTCGCTCTCTGGTCCTGTCGACTTTACGTTTTCTACTTGCTCCTAGTCTTTGGTGTGCGAGTTTCTTCGATTTACGTAAACTGTTTATGAACTTTAACATATGCTCTACCACAGAGCTTTCTTTCTTTTCCCCTCCCGTTAAGTGTTCGGACCGAAGGGTTATAGGCGTGCGTAGAGTTTTCTCGAACACCGACTCCGCGCACTGTTGTGCGTAGAGCGAACAGAACAGCGGGTAGCTGCTTGTCCCAATCTGAGCCTGCTTCCAAACAGAGAACCTTCAGCACACGGTGCATTGTACGGTGCACCCTGACAATGGCATTTGACTGCGGGTGATAGGGTGAGCTCTGCACTAGAGTAATACGAAATCGGTGCGCGAACTCCGCAGTCAAAACGCTAGTGAAACACGTTCCTTGATCGGTTTGGATTTCGCGTGGAAATCCCATACGACTAAAAAGTTCTAAAAGAGCTTCTATAACAGTCGCTGATGTGAGATCGGTGACTGGAATAGCCTCAGGGTATCGAGTAGCTACACATATCGCGGTAATTATATATTTCCGCCCTAATTCTGATTCTGGAAACGGCCCACAGGCGTGTACATTTATTTTGCTAAATGTTTCCGCGGTAATAGGCACAAAGCTTTGAAGTGGCGCTTTCTGTTTATCGCCTGTGGTGCCTACCTTTTGGCAACTGTCGCTTTGGCCGGATATAGATTTCTGTATCCTTGGAAACAGTTCGCTCAAAGAAATATTTCGCCATGCTGTCTTTGCTTTTGGTGGTCCCCAAATGCGCATTGGCTGTCTCGTGACACAGCTTCAAAATTGTACTTCGGTACACGTGCGGTACAACCAACATGTTATAGATGTCGCCACGTTTGCTGTGCCTAGACTTAAACAGAAGTTTTCCTTTACAAAATATATATATTGCTCCTCTCGGTACCTTTCCGACGTATTATTTATTACAATTGTATATTCCAGCATCGCTGCTGTTTCTGTGCAGATTCTCACGCTTATGTTAATGAGGGCTGCTATTTCTGGCTCGAGATCCTTTCCTCCTCTGTTGTGAGGGATTATCGCGAGGGCATCGACCCCATCCCTCTGGATGGAAGTCGCCTGCTGCCTCTCGCTCGCCTCCCTTTCATTTGGGAAGTTTCCCGCTGTCATGCTGCCGCCGCACGTGTTTTGTAGCGTTTACAATTACCGCCGCCTTTGTTTCTACCTGACCGAAAGGGCCCTGTAGACGCACGTGCGCAACTGGCAAATTTCGCGGTTCGGAGTCTAAGGGCTGGAAAATCCATACTGATTCGCCAGTAAATTGATCATCCGACACATATTTTTCACTAATAAGGTAACTAAGCTCCACTGTCACGAAGGAACGTGATTAGTCGTTATTTACAAATCGCGCGTACGTATGGGGAGCAGTTCCTTCAACTCCCCGTCGACCGTGACACATCTTTTGTAGTTTCCTTGTTCGGGCAATTCCGCTTGAAATGCTCAGTCGACCCGCACGAGAAGCAACGTGGTTTACTCGGCCTTTCAGATTCTGCATTAACGTTCGCTTTCGGCTCGGTTTCCCCGTAGATTTCGATTCCAAAGCAGGCGCGACTTCTGCCGTTTTGTCCCCTCGCTGGTGTGGCTTAGAAAACGTGCGCTTCCAGCCGGCCCTGTTGTTCTCGTAATTGTCAAGTCTTTTGGCTAAATCTAGCGCTACCGAAAATGTACCCCATTCATCAATGAAATGGTCTTTCATTTCCGCAGGTACCCGTCGCTTCTTCTGATTTGTGACCATGAAAGCAAGGAGAGCTTCGAATGTCGAAATATTGAGACCGCTAATCCATTCCTTGCAATAATTCTGCAATTCCCTCGCGTACTCTTTTCGCGTGTCCCGTAAAAAGTTGCCTGAATTTCTCCGGTGTGAACTTGTACATTTCTAACAACTTTTTCTTTACGTCCACGTACGCGACTTCTGTTTCCGCCGATTCGAACATAAGCCATGAATTTATATGATTTGGCAATAATCCCATCAAATTAGTGACCCAGTGTTCCTCGGGTACCCCCATATGCTTAGCTTGTGCCTCAAACACATTCAAATATGAGGTGATGTCGTCCTGTTCTCCTTTAAAGGGATCCATTACATGATGCATTTTTATTTGCACTCTCGCATTTACTTCGCTTCCGGCTACTGAGCGACCTGTCGGTGTTGAACTAGCTAAACGAAGTGTTTCTAATTCAAATTCTCGTTCGGACTGTTCCCTCCTTTCCTCCCTTTCTAACTGTTCCCTCCTTTCCTCGCGTTCCCTTTCTACCTGCTCTTTATATCCTTCTATTAATTCTTTGACTACTTCTTCCTCATACGAACTACTATTTAATATTAAGTTACGTATATTTATGACCGTATCCTCCTCGTTACCTGCTTCCCCAGTTCCCTTCACCACGTACTTAAGGTACTAGCTTCCTATACCGTGCAAGATAAACCATGATGCTGAATAACCACACTGCGCTATTTTTTACTTACGTAAAGTCCTGGCTGCTTGGCTTCGGTCTGAGTCAGAAATGGCTCGTCCCTTCCTTCCTTCCTTGGATTGGTTGGATTTGATGCTCCTCGGTCCGACGATCCAGAATGATACTGCCCCCTTGCTGTTAATTTGAATACGAGTATTATTTATGAGATACCGTCCTTCCTCGCGCGTGAGTTCAAACACAACTGCGGCCGCTATTTACAGTAACTGTAGACGGCCCTCGTGCACACGAAGGATTCTATTACAACTTTGCCGCTATAAGATGAACTAATGGTAGCCCCCGTGCATGAGTTCACTAGTAACTGCTGACATTATTTATGAATAATAGTCGGCCCCCGTGCATGGGTTCGATAGTAACCGCCCTACCATTTATGAAATACCCGTCTGTGGTGTCATGGAGAAAAACACACAGATATTTACAAGTATGTACAATAACTAAATTCTGCTCCGAAACTACACACTTTTGAGTATTTCCCTGTGGATACCCCGCATAGCTAGGGAGGCCCCGCCTCCACTGACGCTTCTCCCGGGCCATGCCGTGACCTCACCCGTGCAAGAGGCGACACGCCTGGGCGTAAGTCTTGCGCATCGCTCGAGGATTCCAAAACAAAGCCCTCGTGTGAGCTCGTCGGCTCGATTTTATACCTAGAGTGTAGCCGTCACGTGACCGTTCTTGGTGTAGGAGGGAGGCTCGCGTTCACCACGTGAACTTCCAGGTCAAGCTGGCGTCCACTTGATCTAAATATATCCCAGCGCCGGGGCGCCAATTTGTCAGCCGCAGGTATACCAATACTTCCGCTCTTCCTCCACCACGACCACCAACGTGACCTACAATACGCCACAACACAAACATACACGTGTTTGTGTTTTTGTCCCATGGACAGACCAAGGAACCCTCACGCACACACCAACCTGCACCTATTCATTAACATTCAGACAAACATGGATAAACATTTTTACCTAACAACAGAGTGTAATAATATATAATACTTATAATAATTATTATATTTCTAATACGTAAAACACTCGTTACTATAAACAAATAAATACCGCTTGTCAGAATAGCCTGAAAAAAGGCGTTTTCGACTAGCGAAACAAACAGAAAGAAATGATAACACTTCCCTTCCCTTCCCTTCCATTTCCTTCACTTGACTTCACTTCACGGCACTCCATATCACTTTATCCACTTATTAACTGTTCAATACCTTTTAATAATGTAGAATAGGCGTAATCAACACCTTTCACTTCACACATTTCACTTCACTTCACTATACGTTTTCATTATTTGACTAATTTCCTAATTTTTTTCCTAGAACCTCGCACTGAGCAAGGAAAAGGCTCAAAAACTGTCGCAGGCAAATCGTTCCAATCTACTATAGTTCCGTTTACAAAGGAGAATTTCCCTTCGTCCATTCTTTATGTTCTTGTTCTAATTTTATATTTGTGATCACATCTATTTAAATAATCTGGTTTATCTAGCCTTTGAATATCCTGCCATGCGGAGCAACCAACGTAAAGATTTATACAGCGCCTTAATTCATGTCCTTTTCATCCGGCGTTTTAGCGATTTGAATGCGCAGGTGTGTTCCTCGAAATCTATATTTTGTCGCTCTGATTTTATCCTCCCTAAGCTCTTTTTTGATCTATTCTGTACGGATCAACAACTAGCTCTGTATTCCATTATCGGCTAACAAGCGAGTATACGCGATTTCTTATGCTTTCGTATTACATTTTTTAACATTTTTCATGACGAAATACAATGACCCCCAAGCTTTGTCCACTATGTAGTTCGTTTGTTTATCGCATCCCGATTTACTATCTAGGAGGATGCCAAGGTATTTACAGTTCGAGACTCGTGGAACTACGTCATTACCTAGCTGATAAGGTATTGTATGAAAAGCTCTGGCCCGACAAAATGTGATCGCTTTACTTTTCTTTCCATTTATATTATTATATTTCTTTCCATTTACATTATTCATTTTATTAGCTATTGCTCAATCATAAATTTTATTTAAATCGTCCTGTAGTTGAATTATATCGTGCTGCTCTGCAATTTTCCTACATAATATACAGTCGTCGGCGAAAGGCCGGTACGACGTTATATTTAGCGATAAATCATCTACAAAGATAAGAAACTGCTGAGGCCCATGACACTACCCTGAGGAGCCCCGAAAGTAATGTATCCATAAATTCTTTTTCCGATAAATGTTTATCAATTCGAACATTTTGTTCTTCTATCATGAAAATTCACTTATACATGCTAATACCGCCTGTCAATTTTAGCATCAATAAGTTTCAGTATCAATATGTCATGCGGCACTATATCAAATGCTTTAGCAAAATCAATATTGCATCCACTCTTCCCCGTACATCAATTACTTGAGACAGGTTTTGAGTAAGAGAAATAATCTGACTTTCACAAGAAAAGCCACTTCTGAAGCCACGCTGTCCATGAAATAACCATTCTGTTTGATCCAAATGATTTATAATCGAATTAGATGTTTCAATCAATTTACAGACTAACTGACGTAAGACTAACTGGCCTATTATTTTGCACTTCACATTTTGAAAATTTTTGCACTTCCAGCTTTGAAAGTGGCACTATTAAGGCCAGATTTCCTATCATCCGGTACACCTTCGTTGTAGTTAGTATATTGAAAAGTCTGACCAAATGGTATTAATGTTCCTGCTATCGTTAACATATCAGTTGTAATACCATCCGGACCGCAATGCCACAGTTTTTCATTTTCTTCAGTATTAACGCGTACTTCTGTTTGATCAATTTTGAATACGCCAGTCCACGTTGTTGTACTTTACGATAATTTAGTTAGCTTTGTGTTTTGTATACACCGTATAAATAATTTTGAATAAATTGCCGCCTAAATAATTTGCCGCTGGGACCACACCGCCGGCCGCAGCCGCAGCGTATGCTCGACGTCTGACGCCGCACAGCGCAGCAGCAGCAGAGAGGGAGGAGGAGGACGGGTTCACCCTCGTCTCCCGCCGACGCCGCCCACCCCCATCTTTCTCTACGGGGTGGCGGACATCTTTGGTCTCCTCGAGGCCTTGCACGCGGCCGGCGGCGTCGCCGCGGTCACCACAGAGGTGGCCGGCGACGCCGTAAAGGTTAGGTGCGCGACCCTCGAGGCGCACCGGGATGTGCTCGCCGCCCTGGAGGAGAAGTCTGTGGAGTACCACACGTACTCCACAGGAAACGAAAAGCTCCTTCGGTATGTTTTGCGGGGCATACCGTTGGAGCTCCCATTTCAGGCGCTCTATGACAGCCTGGAACTTGTTGGGTTTCAGGTGCGGAAGCTGGAGCGAATATGCGATCAGCGGCCGGGACGACGGGGCAGGCCACTGCCTGGTGATCGCCACCCGCAGGATACGGAGCGCCACCGGGCGCTTCGGAGGTAACCTCCATGCGTGGGCTCCGCGTCCGCGTGAGTGTATCGGCCACCGCGCGGGCCCCACGCACTGCCACAATTACCTGGATTTCGGGCGTGGCACGGAGACTGCAAGCGCCGCACGCTGCAGGAACTGTAAGGGACGCCACGACGCCGCGCAGTGCCCGCGGGGCTAAACCCCCGGCGGAGGAGCGTAACTGCTCCAGCTGCCGGGGTGATAATCACGGCGCGAAGTACGAGGCTGCTCGAGTACAAGCGCCGCTGTTGTAAAGGTATGGGCCCAGCAGCAGCATCACGAGCGGCAGCAGCGGGACCGCCAGCGGCGTGCTGGCATCCAAAGAGAAGGCGAGAGCGGCCGACGCGCGGTCAGGCGTCACGTTCTCCTCGGAGCCTGAACCTTCAGCGCCGCCGCATATCTACACCTCCGCCGCGTACGCGGTCTCAGCGTTCGCAGGGCGCGGACGCCCTGGAAGCCCAGCGCGGCAGCGCGCCAGGGAGCGGACGTATGCAGACGCCTGGTCCACGCCCCGCCAACCCCGGGAGCAGCCACCACGGCCGCCAGCGGCCCGCGAGGAGCGGCGAAGGAGGTCGGCAGGAGACAATCCAGTCCCCTCCTCTCTGAGCGAGCAGGAGCGCGTGCTGCATCGCACCATTGACGATCGCCCGCAACAGGATCGACTTGGTGCGAGTAGCACAGACGCTCATGCGGCTGATCAACTGCGATCCAGCTGGTGGCCGGCGACCATCCTCAAGTGGTAGTGACACAATTACTTGTGCACTCCGCTGAGGTGACGGCGGCCGCTGCAGCGGAAGCAGCGGACGAGGCCTGCCTTCCCCTCGTCCTCGCCCCCACCTCGTACCTCTGCACCTTAAATAATGGCTGCTTCTCCTTCTTTTTATAGGAATAGCTGCACCGTTGCCTTCTGGAATTGCAACGGCATCTGCGCGCGAGTGAAGCAGTCAGAGCTACACAGCTTTCTCGCTCGGCACAATATTTCTGTCATGATGCTGGGTGAAACATGGCTAAGGCCGCATCTTTCTCTTAATTTTCAGGATATCTGCTACCGGAACGACAGAGCGGCACAAACGTAACACGACGACCGCCAATAATAGGGAGGCGGAACAGCAATATTAATACGACGCAACGCAGAAATCATTATGTTTCCAGTTCTCCCGCAGCTGCAGCACGCCAGGCCACTGCTGTTGTCGTGCAGACCGGAGCGTGGGCCGTTGCGACTTGTCTCTCTTTACGCTCGTCCCGACCGCTCCGCGAAAGCATTACGCCAACTAGCTGCAGATATTGCTAAACTAGTCGAGCGCACTCAGCTCAACAATTGTGGCTGGCGATTTTGTGCCGACACACGGCCTGGAGTTCTTCCCGCATCACTTTGCCCTCGCGGCCGTAGCTGAAAGCAGTTGCCGACGCAAACGGCTGCGAGATTTTGCTCCGCCTCCACCTACCTTTTATCCTCACACGACAGATAGGTAGGCCCGATATTTTAGATATAGCGCTTTCGCTCCACTATTTGCCTATTCTAACCACCACCTGAACTCTCCTCAGACCACTTCCCAGTAATCGCAGAGATGAGACGGCGGCGCTGCGCAGTCCCTATGCCTACCGACGCAGAAGCGGCGCACTAATTGGAAACAATTTCAGACGGAGCTGCAGCATCGCATTCCAGACCGCAGCCGCTCTTTCCAGATCCGCAGCAGATGAAACTGGAGCAGCTAAATTCGTCGAAGCGCGACTGACGGCCTCAACGCCGCAGCTGAGAAGCAACGGCGCTCCTGCAGGAAGGAGCAGCCGTAACTCCTTTTCTGAGTTAATCTAATTTCCAGGAAAAACAGAGCGCGCAGAGTGTGGCGAGCACGCGACACCCATGTGGCGAGAGCTAAATCGATTGAAGCGTAAAGTTGAAATCGAACTGCCAATTTCGCAATCAGAAGTGGGAAAAATTTCTATCAGGCCTCAAACCTGATGATAACTCATTATGGAAAATTTCCCGCATGCTTTCTAGGAATCCAGTGACGGTGCCGCCGCTGCAAATCAGCCCAGGAGAATTCGCCGAGTCGAATGAGGCGAAAGCGGAACTCCTCGCTAATGCTTTAGAATCTCAGTTTCAGCCGGTAGAGGAGGCGCCGCCAATCCCGCACGTTGTCGAAGTGCAACAAACGGTGATGGCGGCACTGCACACGCCGCCGCCGACGAGCCGAGTTTTACAAATGAAGCAGAAGTAAAAGCGGCCATTGCAGGCTGAAAGCTAAAAAGCTCCAGCCCCAGACGGCATCAGTAACGACGTCTAAAGGCTGCCGCAACAAACCATATGTTTCTTTCCTTTTCTTTAATTCAATATTTGTGTTTCAGCACTTTCCAGTCCAGTGGAAGCAGTGCTCATGTACTAACTTTTCATAAGCGGAAAAAAATTCCTAAACTGCCAGATCGTATGGGCCTATCAGCTTATTAAATACCTCGGAAAATTATGTGAAAACTAATACTAAAAAGACTTTTTAAAATATGTTACAGATAATTCATTAATGAATAGAGGAGCAGTTTGGCTTTCGCGCAGGCCACAGCACAACCATCAGCTTGTACGAATTACAGACCGCATAAGACGCGCTTCAACGAGCCGATTCACAGGCGGAGTGTTTCCTCGACGTTGTCAGCGCATTTTGACAAGGTTTGGCGTCGGTCTCGCTACAAACTCCACACTTTAAACCTTCCCTGATTACTAGGTACACCTTTATCCACACTTTCATAGCAAACAGAACGTTCAGTAACGCTTCTAAATGCTGAATCTACCCACGCCACGCCATACGGGCCGGAGTACCTGAGGAGCGTGCTGGCTCCTGCGCTCTTCAGCCTCTATGTGCGTGATATTCCTCGCACCCTCAGACGGAACTCGCTGTACGCCGACGATACGGCTGTAATATCGTCGAAAAAGTCGAGCTTCTCCAGAAGTATTTGGATCAACATCTTCAGATCAAGTGGCTGAAGCTCTGGCGGGTCGGTCAATGTGAGTAAGAGCACGGCGTGCTCTTCACCCCGGCCGTTCGCGCAGCCAAGCCGCTCGCGCTTAGTGGAGGCGTAATTAACTGGGCCAAAAATGTCAAGTACCTGAGGTGACGCCAAGATAGCTCACTCACTTTCAGCTTGCACGCAAATAACGTGCGGCGAAAGCGCGGCAGACCAGGGCCGCTTGCGATGCTTATTTCACAAGCGGAGCAAACTGTCAACCGCAAACTGTCTCACGCTTTATAAAGCAATTTGTGGCCTGCTTTATAAAGCTGTCAAAGCTTTATAAAGCAGGCCACAAATGGACTACGCATGCCCTAGCTGGGCGATTTCTGCAGAAAGTCATTTAAATAAACTGCAGGTAGTTCAAAATGAATGCCTTAGGGCCGCCCTCTGCGCCCCTAAATACACTTTAATTCAAAATTTGCATCGCGATGTTTCAATGCCACTGCTAAAAGAGCACCTTAAAGATTAGTGACCACTCAGTACCAAAAAGCCATGACTTGGAAAAACTCTCATTTCCAGAGATCATTAGCCAGACGGTGTTGGTGATAATGTTGGTTGGTTTCTGTTGAATGTGATGACGATGGACTTGATAGCATTGTGACTTATTAATGTGTTGTTTGTAGTTAGACTAAATCTATTAAGTGAGGATTAACAGATGGTTGTTTCAAGTGAAACAATCATTGAATCAGTTGATGCTAAAGCATGAGTAGTGGACTGTGGGTTAGTTTTGAGTGAAATCTTATATCACTGGTCATGCATGGACACAGTGTAATGATTATTATGGATCGACGATTTGGCTACTCATAGACAATGTGGTTGATATTGGAAGAAGTAAGCGATGGACATGGTAATGAGTTTTGATTCCATAACGAGACCGTTTGTTGTAATGGTGTAATACCACTCATTGCCTGTTTGTTGCGATATAGTCTAAGTACAATGTACGTTTGAAAATGTACAATCGTTATGTTCGTTTGATGCGACATTATTGATTTATGTTTCTTTGTCCTGTGATATCAGTTGTTTATGACGGTTCAGTTATTCAAAACACATGAAGGCACTCAGGGAACTTGCGCACTACTCCTTCTGAGCGGCAAAGGGTCATACGTTGAAGTCAGTTCAAATACCGCATTAGGATGGATTTTTTTAAAAATGCTTTTTGAAGTCTCTCTTCGCTCGATGTTACTCTGTCTGTAAGGACTTAAAAATGATTTCATTTTGTGTATGTTCTCGACATGAGAAGTTTAATTTCCTCGCAAAACGAGTTATATTTGCACGATAATCAAATTGTGTGTGGTAGTGAAATTGACTAGAGGGGGCGGCGAGACAGAGAAAGCTTTTTTAGATCTACTTCCTTTCCAGAAATCAAAAAGTGAAATTGTAGTACCCCCGGAAAAAGATGACAAAAGTGGATTTCTACGCGTGAAAAGATAAATGTTCATTTAAGGTCAACAATGGCCCCTTATTAAAGGTATTATCTTCTTAAATCGCAGTTCACAATTCCAAACATTTTCTTGGCATACTCAAGGGTATGGCGAGAACCAAAGACCATATATCAGACTGTTATTTTTGTGTGACGAAAATTCGGTTTACAAACAAGAAGTCAAAGAAACATATTGTTTACCCGGAACTACCTTATGCACGAAGGCCAGTTCCACACTTTGAAAGTCATCCAGTTCCCACAAGACAAGCAGGTGAAGAAATGGATAGCAACAGTGATGACAATGAAGATATGACATGTTATGACAGACATGACCCTCTGTATCAGGGCACATGTTCTTCAACGCTTCATTTATTAACACAAGCAGCTTTAAATGATTTAGTGTGACATAGGATTAAGTAAACAAAAGGTAAAACTGCTTGGTTCAAGGTTACAGGAATATAATCTTCACCGAAGTACCAATATCAGCGAATTTAGACACAGAGAACTTATTTTCATTTCCTACTTTGCAAGCGAGGTACACTGACCTTCTGCAATGATGTTGGAGGTCTTATGAAAGCACTCGACTTCAAATACAGTCCAGAGGATTGGAGACTCTTTATAGATGCGACGAAAATGAGTCTTGAGACTGAGGTGTTTTGCTCTACAATGGAAATAAAATGCCTTCTGTCCCAATTGCATATGGCAGTTTGCTTAAAGAAAGTTACGACATCTTAGAAAATATTCTCAAATTAATTAAATACAGTGAGCATAAATAGAAGATATGCAGCGATTTCAAAGTAATTGCATTGTTATTAGGCATGCAACTAGGCTACACAAAATATGCTTGCTTTCTTTGCGAGCGGGATAGTCGACAGAAACGTCCACTACATAAGAAAGAAATGGCTGGAACGAAATTGGAAAGTAGGGGGAAAATGTCCAACGTCAAAGCCTGGTAGCTCGTGAAGATATACTTCTACCACACCTTCACATCAACCTTGGATTAGTGAAACAATTTGTTAAGGCGATGGATCCAACTGGCGAAGGGTTTACCTATCTTGCTGACAAATTTCCTCGTCTTTCAGCAGCAAAGATAATAGAAGGTGTACTTGTAGGCCCTCAGATTAGAGAACTCCAAATAGAGATTTTGAAAACTGCCTCACTGATGCAGGAGCACGAGCATGGCAATGTTTCGAGAAGGTATCAGAAAACTTCCTTGGAAGAAAAAGAGCTGCAAATTGCAAGGAAATAGTGCATCAAATGATCACAGTAAGCTGTGAATTCGTCTGCAATATGTCTGTCAAAGTACATTTCATGGACTCTCATATTGACTTCTTCCCAGAGAGCTGCAGCGATGTATCAGACCAACACGAAGAGATTCCATAAAGACATATCCATCATTGAAAAAAGGTACGAAGGGAAGTGGATGCCTACAATGTTGGCTGACTATTGCTGGAGTACCATTCGAGACAAGAGACACTTGTTACAAAAGAAAAAATAATATATGAAAGTTGTTGCCACATTTGTATCATTTTCTCTTTTTCCGTATACCTTCCTTTAAAATACACGCTACAAGTGAATTCTTTTGTGAATACTACATCTGACAGCACCTTCCTTGGCTTTTCTAATATGGTAGAGTTAAATTATGTAACTGAAATCAGTGATCAGGATCGCTGTAAATTATTTTATTGCTATTTCTTGAATTCCGAAAAATAAGTTTACATTTCTAGAATAGCGTAAGATAAAAAATAGAATTCCGGTTGAACTATCCCTTAGAAAGAAAAACTGAAAACAGATTTGGATTCATCTTTGACATTACTATAAGAATCACAACTTTTTCTCCAGAAATAGAAAAAAGATTTTAGTGGAACAGTGTAATTACAATATTTTTGTTTCGAAAACATTTACCCATATTACATTACCCATATCACATATTAACCATTACCACATCATGGTCAACTTATAATTTATACTACAATAGTAGTTATTACTTTTATAAGGCCACTAAATTGGCCTTATAAAAGTAATTCTAAAGTAAGTTTTAATCCATTAAAAAATTTAAAAAATATATTTGTTTCAAGAATTAAACAAATGTTTTTCTTTATTTAAAACAAAATAACTGATAGAAAAAAAATTAAATTCTAGCAAAGAACGCTACTTTTCAGTGAAACCACATCGAAAACGGTTGAACCGTTCCAGAGATTATCCGGGACAAAGACAAAAATCATTAAACTATATCACGATTAAGATTATATCATCTATGATAGTACTAGAGAATACAATAAAGATTATATTATATACGACTGTACATAAATTCAGTTATTTAAAGTCCTAGAGAATCATTCCAATTTTATTTATGTAGATAATGCTACGAAATTCACTTGGATAACAAACACCCGGTTATTTACTTGGGTAATACACCCCGTTAACAACAGCGTTTATTACTCAATGTAGAGACTATATGTTCGTGAAAGACCCATGGATCATCGTACTGACAGGGCTTCAAACGACAGCTTTCCTTTCTAGTCATGCTCCGCCACGGAAAGATGCAGGTTCTGAACGCGAAGTGGAGTTGGTTATGACCGCGCTTGTTGGCATTCCCGTCCTTGTTCTCGAGAAAACGTGGTATATTTCTAATATGGTATTTTATTTAATATGGGTATTTTTTAAGAATTGTAGATGGGCTACAAAATTTCCAAGTTTGAATTAGAGCAGCGTGATTTTCTTTTTGGCTTAGATTTTTTTTCTTCTGGGGGACTTTTCCAGCTTTCAGGGGATGCTGATTTCGGCTATTCGCGCCGGGTACCCACTATATCCCTCATGGAGACATATATTAACCTTTACACTAGACACACTTGCAGGCTCCTCGGTCTGTGGTTAGCAGACTCACAAGGCCTTCCGCGACAACATAATACATGAAAGGCAATAAACAAACAACTATGCCGGGGGCGGTATTCGAACCGTTCCGACCGAGGCGCTGAGACACGCTCTAGGCACCTCGGTTGACTATTTTTGGCTTAGATAAATCACTGAAATCGGTACAATTTTGCAACGTAAATTAAAACCCTTCAGAAAATGTCTTCATGATGGCAGACGTCGTAAATAGGGACGAATTTTAATGAAATGTCATTTTTTCCTTTTACTTTACAAGAATGCTACTAATGGCTATACTAAAGTATAGCCATTAATTTTATCGATAACAAAGGAAATTGCCCGTTTTATGATTTTTTTTGCATTTTTCGTCGATTTTGACTAAGAAGTAATTTTTGTTTTCCGCCATTTTTAAAGCATTTTACCGATTTCATCGATTTTAAAATCATATAAATGGTCCTATGCCATTTACGAGATACATGCACAGAATTCGTGAGCACAGATGTCTACCACCAAAAATTGTAATGTCAGCTGTTGTGAGAACGTAATCTAAGGTTTTTGTGATACCTATCAGCGCCATTGTCAGTTCAGCCGATTTCGCAATAAATAAAGCTATATTTTCTACTAAGAACAGTACAAACTGAAAGCCTGCATGCTTAGTTCTCTTGAACAAAAGGAAGAATCCTCAATTACATCAGTAACATATCCCACAGCTTGGATTGTTCATCTGAAGTAGATTTATCAATTTCTTTACGTCATTTTTCTTTGCTTTTAGAGCATTTTGAAAACAGTTTAAGAGCATTTTATTGATAATTTTGGCGATTTTTAGGTAATCAAAATCCGCCTCAAGACAAAAATCTGGGAGTATTTTGAACAGATCTCAGTTAGCAAAATATGTAGTCTTTTTCTCAAGGAGCAGAAGTAAGAATGAAAGAATTCAGAATTGGTTCACACATTAATCATTTCTAATGAAAAAGTGCCCTCGAAATTAGGTTGCCTGGCGTAAACACTGAACGAACCGCTATAACAATTTGAGTTCCAACGCCATGAAATTAACATTAACGCACCAGATTTCTTTTAGTAGGTAGTAATATTTAGGACTCTTTGTGATATATTATTTTTTATTACATATACCAGACCTATGTCCGCCTATGCATTCACTGTCTCCCATCGCCCAATGTAAAATCCCGATTGCAAAATAAAAAGTATAAAGAATTTTGGTGTTTCAAAAGAGTATGCAAACCTGTCTCTAATAATTCCGTTCAAGCTATATCATTGCTGCACAGGCTTGTAAGCCTAAAATAATAGGGGAGCAAGTACATTTCTGGGCCCATCTGACCTCCACTGAGTCCACTTTCAATTAAATATTTTTATTTACAAACAACTTATTTTACTAGTAATTAAATAAATGTTATTATAAGAATGAAATAATTTTAATTTTAATCTCACAGGGGGCCACTATGTTTCTGGAACCAATTTCTAACGTTTTCTGGTTTTCGAGTTAATATTTTTATTTTCACCAGATTTGTTTTCCGTCAAATCAAATAGAAGTGAAGTAAAAGAAATGTTTCAAAGTTCAAAGACATTATTACTATTATTATTATTATTATTATTATTATTATTATTATTATTATTATTATTATTATTATTATATTTTCGAAGGTCTCGCCTAGCAGTGCTCTACAACCACCAGGACCTTTCAGACCCAGACCAACCGAGGTGTCTGCTTCACTTGCAAACTTGGGCGGTCAGGATTCGACGAAATGTCATTAAAAACTCAGGAGAACAACTTTTGGATTATCTAAATGTGCTAGTTTTTAAGACCACGCCATTACTGATGAAGTTAGTAATTCAGAAATCAGTCAATTTGCACAACTACAGGAACTACATCAACAGGTACCAAACGCCACATGGTGTTCAGTTCAATACCAAGACCTGGTATTTCCGTTCCTTCTCGAAACGGATGAAGCAACATTTCGACCTAAAGGAAAAGCTCTGTCGACAATAATCCCTTTCCTGAAACTTGTCAACCTTAATAAGGGCGCTCTGAAGCTCTTGTGGAACGTTGCAGTCCCCACAGATGGCGGGTCGAGAACAACAAATCAGACATAATTGTCTGGTCTGTTGGCCTCGACCGTGGTGATTCAACTTTCCCGAAAGAGCCTCCACCGTTTCGTCTCCAAAACTGAACCTTGAACTTGCAGTACGGAACCTCTTTATCGACCATCTCTGACATTGAAGGAACAGGCGAAAATCGACAGCACTGCACTCGGTGGCCAGAATGGATACTTCCTGAAAATTGAAGCAGTTGGGTCAGGTGCACGAA
This sequence comes from Teleogryllus oceanicus, assembly GCA_964035755.1. Classification (NCBI taxonomy): domain Eukaryota; kingdom Metazoa; phylum Arthropoda; class Insecta; order Orthoptera; family Gryllidae; genus Teleogryllus; species Teleogryllus oceanicus. The sequence continues at coordinate 179,261,945 of CAXIVR010000001.1, forward strand.
ACTGAATCAAGTTTTGGACATCCAATGTACCTTTTGATTGATTTTTTCGTGTTTCCGGGCGCGCCAACTGCTTTGGTCATTAGCTACGTAAGTGTAGTGGATGTTTTTTCTCGGGTGACGGCAGTCACCGTCCCCCGCTGGATGACGAGATCCGGCGCCGACCTACCGTCAGCAAGTGAGGTTTCCCCCACCAGCGGGGCACAGCCCCAGCTCTAAGCTCCCGGCCGGTCTCCAGGAAATTAGTAGTGTAGTGCATGTTAGTAAAAGGGTGGGTGTAAGAGGAGAGGAGAGAACAAAGAAGATGAAGGAAAGATCGCGCGCGGTCCATGGCCCTTTTGTTAGGGTACTGCTCCGGCATTCGCCTGGTGCTGATCGGAAAAAACACGGAAAACTACCGATCTGAGCAGCCGGCCGCTAGAATTCTCCTCTAGACAGCGACTGAATTCAACCTAGCTGAAAAGCTAGTGTCAAAAATCATGCCGCCGGACATCCAATGTAAATACTAACCTCCATATCACGTATTTGCGCGCCTATGTAAAAAATAAATAATTTGATCAAGGGAGAACTCAATGGCAATTATAAAAAAATTCCGTATAGTAATCATAAAATATATTATGAAAATCTTACATGATCATAAAGCAATACAATACAGTACAGAAGAAAAATCTGGTACTGCAGACACATTACATTACCACTGAAACAGCTCTTGACATACTAATCTACACTTTTACATGTTACTGCACTTATAATTTACCTCTACCAACTTTTCAAGTTATAACACAAAACATACATATGTGGTACAATTAGCGTAAATGATTTTATATCAACATAATAAAATGATTGCATATCGGATCAGATGAACATTGTCTTACATTCTGATATTGCAAAAGATTAAAAGTAATAACAATAATAATAATAATAATAATAATAATAATACAAAATTGTTTATTTATTTATTTATGGTTGGTTGGTTGCTTCCTTGCGTGACTGACGTGCTCGGGCTGTGCTCCAATATTTTACTAATTTTGACTACTTTCTTACATCTTTCAGGTACCTTTTGTTTTTAAATTGTTTTCTTTACTTGTTTACTTGTTACAGGAACGCTGAAAGAGATTTATATTCTCCGAAGCAGTGGAAAAGAATTTAATAGTTATTGGTTTAAAAGACAGCGTAACGGACAAACGTGCGAGTTCAAAGACTTTAATACATATTTGCTGTACAAAATAAATTTAGTTTTGCGTAAAGTGTTAAACAACTAGTGAAAGTGTTGTGATAATTGTGATAAACATCAAAATTCAAAGTTTCGTCTAAAACAGTAACGGAAAATCTTGAACCTTGCGATTTCAAATTCACGAATATCAAAGTGGTGATTTTTTGTGGCCTTTAAAGAGGTAAAGTATAGTAATCTAATTGTATTTATTAGTTTGCAGCTTAGATCTATTAACGGAAACACACTCAATCTACACAAACATTTAAATACTAATTAGAATCACATTTCTTTTATTTTTAATTAAATACGTAACTAAATTAAATAATTTAATACACGTAAATTAAAAAGATAATTTAGGAAACATTTTGACACATAATCTGATTTCTCATCTATTTATTTATTCTCATATTTGCCACGCATTTAATACGCATTCGTGACATGGCTACTATTCGCTATACACTTTCTACTCTGTACCCTCTCAAAGCCGACCTGAAAGCCTTCACACACGTAAACAATAATTTAGATGAACATATCCGAAAGCTCGAAGAGGTCGTTCAAAACTCAGACGGTTGGACACAATGCAACACCGCAGAAACTTTCAACCGTCCACCCGCGAAAGCAAAACACAATCATCACAACCAATCATGACTCAAAACAGATTTGCTGTGTTAGATTATGACAATGATTTTCCTTGCCTTCACAATCCTCACTACCCCCTCCCATCATCGACACGTCTACCCACAAACCGACGCAAACAGGCTAGCAAGCGCAAAGAAACAAAGACACGTAGAAGAAACAGCACAGAAACAGCAGAAGAGTTGGCAACCTGGCCCACAATTAAACAAGGACATTCCACTGGAGCCACCAAAAGGTACTAATTTTGCAGAATGCCATGGGCGACAAATCTCCTCCTGCTCAGTGGAAACTCCCACCCAATTTCTCTGTCATGTATGTGTTTAAACCTAACGGGAGGTTTGCCGACGTGATCAGTGAATTGGACACCCACACAAAAACTCTCACCAAACGGGATACAGTCATCATAATAGGAGGGCAGAATGACATCAATTTGGGTGGTTACTTTACACCTGAGCAACACGTTGACAAACTACAACGTGCCGCCCAAAACACGAACATTGTAATTTCAACTCTGCCCTTCTGGTACAACAAACCAACATTGTGCAAAGAAATTAGACACGCAAACAACAAATTAAAACTGCATTTGAGAGGCACACATGTTAAATTATTTGAGCTTAACTTTCTCTCAGAAAAACACTTCACCCGGCATGGTCTTCACTTGAACCTTGTCGGAAAACATGCACTCGGTAGCGAACTTGCCAAACACATCCTTACACCTCAGCAGTACCCAAGACTCATCCCCACCTACATCTCCTAGTTCTCTTCCATCATCCGGAACCCCTTTGGACCTTATCCCTAAATAAATAGCAACTACAGTCAGATGCAGCAGAAAAGCATCCGTGTGAGTACAAGCAAAAGATTGAAATAATGCATCATAATGTGGAATCTTTTTAAAAAAATTGAATTTATCGAGGCAGCATTAGAGTGTGATCTCAGTCAAATAAATGTTCTTTGCTTTACAGAACATTGGTTATCTCATAATGATCTAAACACACTCCAAATTCCTAGTTTTTACCTTGCCGGATCTTATTGTAGAGCAAGGGAATCAAATAAAGGCCCTGCTTACGGAGGTTTGTGAATTTATGTAAGAAATAATATTGATTCTACCTTCTTGTCAGAATTCAATTTATATGCAGTTAAAAAAGTTTTGAAATAACAGTTGTACAGTACTGGAAACATAAATTGATCGCGGCCGTCTGCGGCTAAGTTCAGCTTTTGCACGGCTTGGCCAGCCCTTGTCATGACGAAACGTCGCAGGCGGAGCCTCACAAACCATCGTAGCCAATCTCGATGCAGGGGGGAGTGCCCTAACAAAATTACGACGTACAAAATGGCGGGCGCTGCTAGTTCAGATTGGAAGTATTTTCAATGAAAAAATGTATGGAAGAAACACTTGTATGAACATGAAAGTAAATTCATTGAAATATATGTGAACACATAGCACTTAACCACTGTTAACACAATTCTTTTGAAGAAATTACATTGATATCAGATAAAATAACACTAATTTTAGAACGATTACGTTCTTATACACATTTAAATTCCAATATTCTTGTCCAAACACAATTTATGAACTTTATCAAATGACCAGTTTACTACAGAATTTTGCGATAAGAAAAACGATTATAATTGCATATTTTCAATTGTTCATAATTATATGACATTTGCAAAATGCAAAATACTGTCTTTCTGAATCGTTAGGACAGCTAGGAACGATTTTAATAAAAGAAAGGAAAATTCAAAGACCAACTGTATATTTATCATTAAAGTAACAATTAAACTAGATATTAAGCAATTAATTTGCATCTAATGTCAGAATTGTTATTTTGCTATCATCAAATCAGGGACAATTTGGGGACACTCCCCGGCAGGAATAGCGCACAATTGTTTATAAAATTGTTAATTGTTGCAAAATTGTTTATCCGCGGTTTTGGTTCTAAACATCAGAAAACACTTGCCATTTTGGAATTGCAAATTTTGAAATTGTTTATAAATCTCAAATTTTTCAAACAAAACGTATTGCTTTTAAAACTGCCTTTAAAATTCCGCAACCAATTAGCGCAACATCTCTTTCGTTTCCTTGAGATACGTAATTGTTTATAAGAATTTTAGCATGTCATGACAATTATTTTTTGCCAGTTCTACGCTAAGCTTTTTTTCACAAGCTGCTTTGCAACGGCACGCTTAGTTTCTCCGGCAAATACATTTGTTCCTAATGGGGGGAAGGACAAGGGCCACAACGCTTGCATATATTGCCACAAAATTGTTACTCTTTAGATATTCCTGGTTTTCAGCCCCTAATTTTTCATTTTATTTCTAAATACTTTAAGTTCCATTTGTTTAACAATTACAGCATAAATTTTAAAATACTACTTGAGTCGGCTAATGAACAATCTTCAACGTGGGAGCAAGAAAGAGTCATCAATTGGCTTCCAGGAAATGGCCCATGCTTTGACACTAACCTCTGAATCTAAGTGATTGTTTGAGGTCACTAGTTTTCGCGTCAAAAATCATGGAAGTTTTTATGTCTTCGAAATACGTATACGCCAAGGTCATCTTCATGAAAACACATAAAACCTCATATGAAAGAATCAGTCGTCATTTCAACAATGAAGCACATGACATAATAATCATAATATCCTCAATTCCTGCTTACTTAATGTGTTCTTTCGAGCGTGCTCCGTGTCTCTGAGTAGCAAACACACATAATCGTTGAAATTAAAACGATTTAGGATGAAAATTTAGACGAAGAAGTTCACATTCCGAATTTCCACGTTATGAAAAGTAAACATTCTGAGACGGCATCGTGAGACGTATTTCGTCATCCTTATTCATTCGTTTAGTATACTGCAATCGCTTTCATTTATCATCAATCATGTTACATAGGGTTTCTCATGTTTATTTGATACCAGGTGTCCCACCAAATATGGACCACCCCAATAACTTCTAAACGGTTCAGGGTAGCGAGTTGTAGTTTACGCTGAACAATGCAGAATCATGGGACAGGTAAAATGCTGGTAAGGGAATTCTCTATAATAGTTTTTCTCTATAATGATTTTTTAAAATTGAACTATATATTTTTTCATCAGCAATGAATAGATCATGAACATTGGAATAAAATAATGTATCATATGTTAGTATTTTAAGAGTAATTTGAGTATAAAATTAGATTTTTTGGCATTAGATTTTCAAGTAACAGACAGCTCTGCAACAGTCGCTACTTGGGAAGGTGGCATTCGCAACGGTGATACTGTTTTGTGAAGAGAGTATGTGAGAGGGATGGCCGTGTAGGATGGAAGGTAATTTGCAGCAATTCATGATCTTGACATGAAAAACTTATGAACAAACATCAATTTTAACGATCTGAATGAGAAATCTTTCAGTTGTTCATCTTAGTTGAACTTTTCTTCCTCTGAAATCCAAATCAACCATAATTGAAAAGAACGAAATAAAAAATATTGTAGCTAAAACAATAATAATATTAATAATAATAATATTATTAATATGAATAATAATAATAAAGGCTATATCTAAATTCAATATAAATCGAACTGGTGCAGACCAGCCATCATTTTAATATATGGGAAGGGAATGAATTCTTAAAGATTTTCATTGTAATATCTTGATTAATCTTATCAAATAATAGATAGGTAGACATTTTCTTATTATTCACAGTAACTAAACTATTTAAACACGTACTACCAGAAGAACAAAGTAATAAAAACTTGAAATACACTTTCTTCAGAGTTCTATCAGTGTGAATTTACCAAACTTTAACAAAATGCATATCTGCATCTGCCACTGCTCATCCTCATTAGAGTTTCTCATCACCGCGCTGCCTCAAACTTAAATGCAGAAGACGGAAAACCGTTTTTTCATTCAACAGCAGTCGTATGGTTGCAAAGTGACGAGCGATCATTTTAATTAAAAATGACATTACTAACGAAGAGACGGTTGGCTCCGTGTTCAGTTTGAAATGATATTTATTATTATTAACATATTTACGCTACTAATTTTTTATGTCGTTCCTTGAATGATCAATGTTTGAAATTTTAGTAGAAGGCAAGTTAACTAAATAAATAAATGGAACAAATCTCCCATTCTGATTGTTAAAAATTGTATTTCTTATGTGATGTCTGTGCCATCACCAAGAATTGCTGTAGTTATGCCTCTGTCCCCACTGCCACCCCTCTCAGTCAAGACGCAACAGTTCATAGGGACGCTGTGATGGCCACCTTCCAAAAGCGAGAGTTGCATATTACACGACTTACCGGTTAATTCAAAATCACATTTCAGAAAGCCTAATTTTATACTCAAATTACTATCAAAATATTAGCATATGTTACATCATTTTAATCCTCTTTTCATGGTCTATCCAATGCCGGAGATCAAAATATATTTTTCCATTTAAAAAATCGAAGATGATTAAATTTCTCGAAAATGAAAAAAATACTATCCACGGCGTGTTACTTGCCCCATGATTCCGCGTTGTTCAGCAAAACCTGCATTTCGTTATCCTAAACCGTTCAGAAGTTGTGGGGGTGTCCATAGTTGGTGGGACTCCCTGTTTATGTAATAACATTACAACTGCATTCTGACGGGCAGGAATTCAGGCTCTGTAATTATTATTTTTTGTTTGTTTTTGTTTTTTGCGTGGAACCTACTCTTTGCTGTGTGAAAGTGTATTTATATATATATATATATATATATATATATATATATATATATATATATATATAATTATATTGTTATTATTTCAAAACGTTCTCTCTTTCGTCCACTCTTTGTCTGTCTGTTTCTCCGTGAGCACTAGTGTGTAAACTATTTGTACAATTTTTGTCAAAATTAATTTTCCATTAACGATCTGACCCGAATCGAGGCCCTGCGATTTTTAAAATAATTCTTCAAATTTTGGAGTAAATTTAGTTGAAGCCCCTGGGGAGCATTTTCAAACTTTTTTTAAAATGGCTCCGAAGTTTTTCGACCTACATATGTAACCACAGTCGAACATCCGCCAACGTCGGAACTCGAACTTGTGGGATTTAGAAACAGCAACGTTACAGAGAATTCTGTAACGATGCCACTGGAGCTAACGCAACCTTTGCACGTGTACTTACTAACATAGTAAGTCTTATTTCCATTACAAAGTTTTAATTTTTCAATATTACAAACATTCAATTGTTTCATATTATTCGTGGGCATAGTTAATTTAACTTAAAGCTTCCTGCTTTTATCGTGTGTAACAAATCGGACAAATTATATATTTGAAAAAATATATAAATTTGATAGCAATATCAATATTCAATATCAATTTGGAAAAATATAATCTATTATTACAATTAATACAATGAAGATCTATTGTGTGACAAAATTATATCTTCTCAAAATGAAAATGTACCAAAACGAATGTTTGCTATTCTGGCAGTTTTCAGTACAATCGGTTACTTCTGTGAATGTTGTCTGAAGAATACACTTCGTTAGACGAAAGATAATTATACATATTTCTTTCTTAATGCAATCTGCTCTTTAATATTAGTCTTTCAAATCATCTCGTGTGCACGTTTCTTAAAATATGAGTGTTTTGCGCAAAAGTTTGAGTTATATGGTGACAATATATTTGTTTTCGAACACCACCAATACACATGCTGGAGATTTATTTCCAAGTACAATCGTTTTAAATACTAAATTTTAAAATACGTTTTATTTCGAATTTTGTCTGAAAAAAAACTAGCTTTTGCGATTTTTCGAAAAAATTTTCTGGCATCAAGAACATTGTAATATTCAAAACACTATATAAGCGACCTCCCACGAAAAATATCGTAGCGTATTTGGTTGGGTGGCCTCTTCTTGTGCTGAAGATCTTGAGTTCAACCCCCAGCCTGCACTACTTATTTTTTATTCTGTGCATTAGAGTATGTATCTGACAAATGACTTTCAAATCAGTTGTAGACGTGGAATTTTATATATCGTTTTGCTTTTCAATAATTATATATTTTTTTGTCTCTGAGCCGTGTCTCTGTCGTTTCCTTTAAGGTTCATTAGAAGAATGAAGTGTTAGTAGTGTAAATGTAATAAATTACGTAACTGGCAATACTAAAGAGGGAAAATAAAACCTGCTTTTCTATTGTTTGAATTGGTAGTCCAATGAACAGAAAGTGAATAACTGTGTCAATGGTAGATTTTTTTTCAATCAAATATTTTTGAGAATCCAGTGATTACCTGTTCCAGTGCACTGGAACTCTCTATTTTCCGACAGAGAACTGTAACGACTCTCTATGCCAGCAATGTGCCTTTTGCTATCCTTGCTCGAAAGCGATAACCGAGCAAGTGGCAACAGCTCAAGATTTGGCAACAGGCCATTGGTCACAGGAGGCCTGTGGCTGCTGATTGGCCCTTAAACACGAGGATGGTTTCTTCATTGTAGGGAAGAAAGTGAGAGGGAATTATGTGGGCTTATTGCACTCGTCGGTCATAAATCATGTACGACCGCGCCATGTGTCTGCGTGAATTTTGAAATTTGCTAACACGTTAGGAACGTATGTTAGCACGGTGTTAAAAAATCTGTTCCTCAAAGCTTTTGTGCAAAATTGGTTATATTTTGATCTGTACGAGAATTCGTAAACGTGTTTTAAATAAAAACTTTCACAAAACAATATGAATATCGTCATCCATTTTTAAGATGAATGAAGTAATATATTTACCCAACAGAAACTTGAATTAAGAAGACAGAATGTCTACAAAAGAATTTGGACTCCTTAGACTAGACTTGTGCATCAATTAATGTCCAGTAATGAAAAGAGGTCGGACATTTGCTGGTAAATATTCTTTATATTTGTGCCTTCTGGTTACTAATCTGGTCACTCTAGAGGCGCCACTAGATCATAGTTACCTTAAAACACTAAGAAAGCAAATTCATTCACTTCTTAAATTCCCTGACATTCACTGATCACATAAGATCCTGTAGGTAATATGTGGTCAGTTATGGGATAGAAAATAGAAAATACAGTTTGTCTAATAAAAAATATTAAACATACATGTCTGAGAGAACGAAGTTCAATTGACCCTGCGACTACGGAAACGTTGCTGAAATCTATGTTGCAAAGACTAGAGACAACAATCAAAGCAAATGGAATTCATACCCAGTATTAAATAACGTAATATGTTCTGTTCAACAGGCGTGTACGAAGACTTTTTAAGCTTACAAAAACGGCAATTTTATTTTGTTCCAAATATCAGAGAGTTTGTAAAATTTTGAACCTTTGTAATATAAGGGAATAAAAAGAGTAGTCTTAATTTCTAAATTTCATATTTGTATTCTTTTTAAACTTGATATCTTAACCTATCGTTCATATTATGTAGTAGAAATTTCTGCTAGAGTTTTCTAGTTGTTTGCAAGGCCGTCCTATGGCCTAAGCAAGTGCCATGAGTCTCAATTTCAGACGGGGACATAGATGATTGAAATAAAATACAATAGGATCTTAAATATCGCAGGATTATTGATAAAAGTGATCAAGTCCAAAATTTTGTTGTTTTGGATAAAATGCATTTACAGGTTTCTAAACCTTCCAAAAATCAGTTTTCGATTTTCCTAGTATTTATTGTAATGCTACATCTTCTATATTATTATCGCTTTAACATTAGTTGAATTTTTATTATTCAATTGGTCAATTTTCGTAGAATTGGGGACTTCATCCCCTCTACCAAGAAACCGACCTAATATTTATTACTTATATTTTATAATATTTAGATTACCATTGGAATAATAACTATAAATAAGTAGAAATTATTACACAATGTTTTATATGCGCTACACGTTTAAAGATCTGGCACCAATATATGTGAAGGAAATTTGAATCTAATGTCATTTGAGCGCGAGTATATGAGAAAGAATACTTATATGTATTAGAGAAAAATAAACTAGTTTAGAGAGGGAAATTCTAAAAACTCATCCAGTAAAGGAGCATGCAGGATGTGGGATTGCTTGGGTCAGCCCACCTAAAATATTCTTTTTAATTTAAGTCACATGGACATCTATGGTATTTAGTGACTATAGAGAAAAATCATGTCTAAAGAAAACAATGCAGAAAACAGATGTTGAATAAGTTAAAATGTTCTTGAAGTGAAAAATTATTTGAATTTTAGACAAAGGGTGACTTTAAGTACATTTAAATCTGTTATGTCGCTGGATGTGGTCACACCATGATATATTTAGCTTAAATATGAGGTGAGTGCAATTTTCTCGATAATTTAATTAAAACTTACACATCAATAAACATAATAAAATAAGAACTGTATATTCATGAAATCAGGAACTTTTTACCATTGATGTACCATGATTTACCATGTAGTTTTCGCCGCGTATAATGCTTAAAATTTAGTTATAATAATGTATTGAAAGGTATTAGAAGTTCATGTTAATGCGGTTAGCTGGCCCAAATCTTTTGAGATTAGGTGGACAGTGGCTCAGTTAAGTCCTCAAAAACCTTTTCTGTATAAAAATCTTAATAGTTTTAATTAAGAATACAGGAGAATTATAGTGTAACGTATTGTACGCTCCACTCACAATGGCTCTGCGCCAAAGGATTAGGCGACAGGGGCCAGGCAGGATGTGAGAACTATGCGGTATTGGGAGCTAGGGAAAGGGATGCCCAAAATGCGGGACAGCGCATTTGCCGCGTGCCGCGTGCAAAATTCTTAGAATCCAGGGCAATGGATGCCCAAAATGCCTGGCAACGTGACTAGCGCGGGCCGTGTGAAAAACCCAGTGACGAATTTAAAGCTCTTTTTCACAGGAATCTATTGAGTTTTCGAAGAACATCATTTGAAGTCATTTGAACCACTTCTACTCACAAATGCAATAATGTATACAAATTGATGAAAATGTGCGTATTAAGGGAGTGAGATATAATTTCAAAAAAATTACATTTGTGCAAATTTTGAAAAAAAACAACAAATAAATAAACAAAAATTAACTTTACGTCAAATTAAACAGTGCAATTAGTAATCGGAAAATTTGAAGAAAAAATTTGGAGACATTTTTTAGAAAATGGAGTTTCAGCGTTTCTGAAAATGCGGTATTTTGAGCACATTTACACAGAAAACTGTTGGTTGTCGAGGAACTTTGACATTATTTGAAGCACATGTACCCATACATATAATAATGTGAAGAAACCGTTTATAGTGTAAATATTACCGACGTGGGAGAAAAAAACAAGTCAAACAAATTACATATTTTAATTTTTGAAAAAAAAATAAAAGACTAGAGCAATATGGCGTTTATGACATCGCATAAGGTGGCGCTACCACTACCAACAATTTAAAGAAAAAATTTGAAGCCGTTTTTGAGAACATCTTGTTTTAATAATTTTTTAAAATTCGAAATATTTCACGTCCAATTGCACGAAAACTACTAAAATTTTCAACAAAATGTACTTGACCTTAAAGAAAGAACTATTTATGGACAACAAATTTCATTTGAAGGAAAAGACTCTATCTTATATATTGTAGTTATAAGAGTAGCCGAAAAAAATTCATTCTTTTACAATTTCCAATAATTTAGAGTTCTTCCTGAAAATCGAATTTATGCTACCTTTATAAGTGTATTTTACTCTATTCTTTCAAAAGATTTAAAGAACAAGTTTGGAGTCGTTTTTGGAAAAATTTTGAAAATGTCCGGTAGGTTTCATGTAAAGTACCCCCAAATTTAAAATAATGTTTTTCAAAATTCCAAAGCTTCAACTAGGAGCAGATCGACCGCGGTTTTCTGCAATTTCGAAAAGATAATTTGGAAAAGACAGACGGACGGACGGACGGACGGACAGACAGACAGACAGACGATCGTTTTGCTTCCATTTGGTTTCTTGGCAATAAAGACCCACAAAACAATTTCCGGCTACACCACTTGTTAGAGGATTTTTTTCTCTTAATTAAGCAACTGGTTTGATTAACGTTTTCGTGACCAGAGCGCGGCAATGAATTTTTCCCTCAAAAAGAAGCCATTTTTTCGCGCAGCATTACATAACTTTCTCTTTACTACGTATATTTCTCCGTATATACGTACGTATACGAGAAAGTAAAAATAGCCAGAATTAGATCACAGCTGGGAAGAGGGTGATGCAAAACCAAAAACCTAATCTAGACTAAAGAGATCAGAAGACAACTTGTACCGTACGAGGGTTTCGACTGCAGCTGAGGATGATCGCCTGGTCTCCGAGGCTCAATCGCTAGCTTTTGCAAATGCCGTGCAGTTGCAACGGAGTGTCTCTTTTCCTGGAAGCTCTAGAACTGTGCTGAGACGTTTGAAGGAGGAAGGACTAAATTCCCGACGCGCCGCAAAAAAGGAGAAGCTCAGAGATGAGCATAAACTGTACCGCCTTGCGTTTGCTGAAGATAACATAAATCGTGATTGGGAAGATGTTTTCTTCTCAGACGAGTGTGTGTTTTCTTCTGCTAACGATAGGCCGGTACGCGTTTTTCGACCAACCGGCACTCGACACAATGCGGAATATGTGGCTGAGGCTTACCGCTCCGGTCGCGTATCCGTGGCGTGTTGGGGGTGGATGAGCGCGAGCGGTTTAGGTATGTTGCACAGAATAGACCAAGGCCCCAATGGGCGAGGAATATGTGCACATCCTAGAAAATGTTATGGTCCCTTCCGTACGGGTGCTTTATCCTGACGGCGTAATACGTTTCAGCAGGACCAGTCTCCAGTCCATAAATCTCAGTTGGTTCAGGAATGGTTTGCAAGGCAGGAACAAGTCGAGCTTCTCGATTGGCCGCCATGTGGCGCCGATATGAACCCAATTGAGAACGTGTGGGCCGAGACAAAAGAACACTTTCTGAAAATTGGCCCAACTGGTATCAGATGCTTGGGATGAGGTAGCAAACAGTGAAGGTTACGCTGCTAACCTCGTCAGTTCTCTACCACGGCGAATCCGTCAGGTAGTAGAGAACGAGGGCTTCTGGTCATCTTATTGAAGGATAGCCTGAAGACCGGTCTTTTTGAGGGCCACAAAAACATTAAAACAAAAATTGATAATATGATAATGAATTTTACACCTGGCTACTTCTCATGTATGAATTTTTTTTTTTTTAATTTTAACGAGTACGGCTCGAACTCCGACTACCATACTGGCCGCAATGTTAACCGACAAAGCGCTTCTACAAAGATTACTTTTCGAGGAATATCAACTCGGTAAATAGAACATTAAATTAATTTTTGAGGATTTTTTTTAATATTTTTGAAACATTGGTACTATTTATCTCAAAAATACGCGAAAAATATAAGTATTCTGAAAAATGTACACTACAAAATTGAAAGATTTTATAGTGTACTGGCGATAGATTTCACTACGAAAACAGTAGTTTTCAATTTTGATGATGTAAGTCAGGATCACAAAAATTCAAATAAAATTTCCGAATTCCAGAGAATTTACTAATAATCGAACATAAATCATAATTGTAAGAACATTTTACTCACATTGAGCTCACAGTTAAAAAGAATTGGAGAAGATTGTGAGTAAATTTTAAAGATTTCGTATTGACTTATATAAAGTGCCCCCAAAATTATATTATCCGAATTAAATTCGACTCGCAACGAGTTAGGTTGAGCATTTTCATCAAAAATGTCAAAAATATCTTGATAATTTTCCTCTTACTACGTAGTGTGTCGCCTCGATCCTGACACCAGTCAAATGGTAGAGAACGCGGGTTCCTAATCGTTTAATTGCAGAACGACAAATAGGTCCTTTTTATTTCGTATCGGTACATTTTTTCGACATTAGTTTCGAAATAGACACATTAGTTTTTATAAAAAGGACAAAATTATTCCGATTTTCCTTTTTAGAAAATAACCAAAGAACTTTTACTCATTCGAATACGTATTAGAGAAATGCAGTGTTATAATAAAACTTGAAAGTCACATTTAGAAAAATTAGAGTAGTTTTTTGAAAACACTTCGGCTTACAGTGTAATTATTTACTTTCCTGATTTCTTAATCAGACAAGAGGCTCATGTTATAGATCTGTTAACACGAAACATTGAAAATTGAAGGTCGTGCATGTTGAAAATTTTAAATTTGTAAATTGAAAATGAAACTTTACTACGATTTTAACGACTCTTTGCACAGGTTGCAATAATTCAGTTTCATCATCTCACATGCCTCTGCTACGTCGTTGACCGAAAGAGACCAGAGTTTGAGACCCGACAGTGAGGGATGTTTGAGTCTAGTTACATATCTTGGTCGAATTTAACAACATCTGAGAACACGCGCCCGCCTTATCCGGCAGTTTCCTCTGCTTTTTCCGACAAATACCAGAAAAATCCGCCAATTTTTTGCGCAGCATTACACAACTGTCTCTGTACTACGTATACACGTACATACGCCGTATATACATATGTATACGAGAAAGTAAAAATGCCGACACAATACCTTAACAAATGGAATACGGACAGCGGATCATTCCTGCCTCAATTATTCTCTCTCCCTCTCTCTCTCTCTCTCTCTCTCTCACTACTACATTGGCTACCAATCACAACAACCACACACACACACTGACATGCCCAACTCTACCACACATGACGGGAGACCAGATTGAAGCATAGTTCATAGCGCGGTTGTAGCGTTACCGCGCTTGGAAAGATATCTGGAAGTGAAACACTGTAAGCTGAAGTGTAGGTGGACGGCGGATCAACCGTTTAAACGAGGGAAGAATTCCAAGGAGTAAAATGCACAACACTGACTACTAATGAACATTGTAGTTAGCGCGCCCGGAAACACTAAACAATCTCTCAATTGCAATTTACTGTGTTCGATACAATAATACAAAAAATGAATATTTTTTCAAGATTGTTTGACTAACTCAGTAGGAAGTTCATAATCTACAACAAAATAAAATACGGATTAAAGTTTTATTTAGCGTCTTATGAATATTGCCAGTAAAATTGTTTTTTTAAACCTTGCAGTTTAAAACTCCCAGAAATTCGCTGTTGCTTCAGCTTTCCTTGTTATGTATATTCTACTTTCCCCTCTCTAAGATTTAAAGGTTAACTTATCTAGTGTTGCTTCAAAATGGCACAAACTTTCTCGTACTCGTAAGTTTCTTAATACGTTTAGTCTGAGTTAACTTTTGTGTTTTTCCCCATCCTCTTCCCAGCTACTACCTATTGGCGTCTACATCACATTTTTACTTTCTCATGCGTACTTCGTGACAAGAGAAAATGTTGTAATCGTGTGCCGGCGAATTTTCGAGAGAAAAACTCATTGCCAGGTCCTGGTAACGAAAAAGTGGGTAAATCGTGTTTGTATACGAGAATATACGAAATTACTGTCTCTGACACGTTGTGTAATCACAAACAATGCTTTTGGGTTCTTGATACAGAAAATCAATTAACGGCAATACGTGTGTCTGTCCTACCGTTCGTCCGTCTCTGGTCAACGCTAGTGCCTAAGCTGTAGTGCCGATTTGTGTCAAAAATTGGTATTCCATGATCGATTTAAAGGAACTCAAGGCCCTATGAATTTGAAACGGACATTTTTATTTTGGAAGTTTTTTAGGAAGAACTTCTATATTTACAAAATTTTCACAAAAATTGCTCTGAAAATCTTGATGTAACTTTGACCTCGGACAGCGTGGAGAACGCTTAAGTGATTCGTGTATGTCACATTTTCGTTGAAATATCTAATTTTTCGAAAAACAAAATGTTCAAAAAGTTTTCGGTGCTTTCCTGAATCTACAATATTGAAGTTAGAGATTTTTTCTTCATGGAAAGTGTTCTTTAAAGACAAATTTTGAAATAAAGTCATTTACTACAATATATCAAAAAGATGAGTGTTTTTCGCGAATTTTTTGTGCAATTTAGACAGTTTTTATATATTTTAAACATTTTTTTGAAACTGTATTTTCGAAAATTGTTATATATTAACATTTCAAAACTACAAAATTGAAGGTAGAGATTCTTTCCATAAACATAATCTGTTCTAAAAATCAGCTCTTTAAAAGAGATAATTTAAAATTGTTAGAAAAACGAGTACTTTTTCCGTAAATTGTGTTTAAAAATTAAGCACTTTACATGAAAACATTTTCTCAAAAACCGTTTCAAATATTTTCTTCATTTTTTTTTCAAAAATAGAACAATAAAAGAATGGCGCAGATGACATATTAGTCAAAATCTCAGAATTTTCGAAAATTTCAAAATTCCGTTTATAAGTGGTGGTGATATCTTACTTTTCTCTCTGTTTCGTTTTATTAATATAATTTGGTACTTGACAACCCTTGTAATTTGCTGGCTGGTTCTTGAATTTGTTACATGTAGCTTGCTGCATGTAGCATTGCTTATCCATTCGACATTCATTTGTTAAATACTCAAAGCCGCATTTTACGCACCTACGCGTTGCTTTACGCGTTGCAGTTTGACCGTATTTTTGGCATAAACTACCGATGGCATTGAACTGGTGTTTTCTTTTTATATTCGGCTCAAATTTGATGCTTGCATTCAAAAGTTTGTCAATTTTGTAAATTTCTTTGTTGTTTTTGTGTGGTTCTAACTCCATAATGTGAAGGTGGCAAAAAAAAGGTGGTCTAAATTATTCTTGGTTACCCGATATCGCACTTTCTATGTTGCGAAATAATGAGGCTCCTGAGATTTACGTTCATCTTTGACTCTTCTTTGTTCGGCAGACAGAATATAACGAAGTACTACACGGAATGCTCTGTTTATTTTATTTATATAGGTGGTATTCCACATCTTTTCATCCAAAGTACTTTTAATTATGTTTCTGTATTCTTCAGCATTGCGTATGGTTTTATTTTTTACTTAGTTTCTATGATTTGATTTGTGAATTTCCCTTTTATATATACAAAGTTATTTAGAAATTCTATTAACTTCGGTATATTAATAACATTTGCACAAACATTGATAATATACTGATATTTGTACTTTTCATAGCGTTTACTTTTCATAGCGTCAAGTTCAGGTAGCTGTATTTTGTTCATTTCAAATTCAAAAAAACTACAATTTCGTTGCTAATAATATAATTTGAAATGATTTTCTACAAACGATTAAAAGGAGATATGAACATGCCCCTGGCCGAAGGAACTAAAGTAAATGACTAACTACAATAAGAACATATTTCAAACAGCATTATATTAAGCGCCCAATGCCCCCAAAAGGGCTTGGAGACGCGTTAGGAAGGCGGAACAAGTTTCTAAAAAACTTATTCATTCAAAGAATGGTTATTATTAGTTCAAATGGTAGTGTATGGTGTTTGCTTTTCAGAGACACGGGCGCATTTGAAGAACATAATAAATTAAAGAAGTTGTGAATGTTATGACTATTATAGGGTAGCGGGTACCTAGTTGAAACGACTGATTCTTTTATATGCTCCGAGAATTTGCGCGATCTCAGAAGATGACCTTGGCATTTACGTATTTAGGGAACAATTGTAAGAACTCCATGAAGAAGTTTCCATGCTTTTGACTCGATAAGCAATGACCTCAATTGACTTGCATTCTGAAGGTAGTTTCAAATAGCATTATGGTGACTGGGTCGGATGGAAAAAGAGTGCCGCTAAATGCACGTTGCGTTTTCAAAACGACTTGAAGGGTAGATTTGTGAGGGAACTACAAAAAGATTGACTCTCAAACAAATGTGACTTGTCATGACGAACTAATTTCTTATAAACAATTTGTATTTCATCCTCGATAATGAAAGGAGATACCGCCGATCGGATTGTGGAATTTTGCATCTCGTTTAAAGACAGTTTAGAAAAACAATAACAAAATTTGCAATATTTGCAAATTTATAAACAATTTTCAATTTTTGCAATTCTGAAGTCGGAAGAGTTGCCTGATGTCCCAGAACCGAAAACTGCGAATTAACAATTTTGCAACAATTAAACATTTTTATAAACAATTTCGAAATGTGTGCTGTACGGACCGGGAGGGTCCTCAATTTGTCTCCGAGGTGAATACTGCAAAATAACAATTTTGACAAGAGATGCTCAATTATTACTAAATACCTAGTTTAATTGTTGCAAAAATGTTAAATTTGGTAAACCCGGATACTTAAACACTAATACTTCGCCAAAACGTCCCACCACCAAACATTTTTCCGATCCTGGAGCCGCCTTCGCACTCTTCATTTCTTCGACTCGGATTCGTAATATTCGTTCATATACTTAAGTTATTTTGCATTAAAATTAATTCAATTGATTTTTCGCAAGTAAATCTCGGCTTATTAGACAAATGTAATTAAACGTTTTGAAATCCACTAATTCTATTGCATGTGCTGAATATATTTATGTCGTAGTATATAATATTATCTTTATTGATGTATTTCATGTAGGCCATCGAATGGCTTGCACTAGGACGCAATGCGATCATTCCCGCCCCCTTGTGCCTTCTGCGCTAATACTCTCAACCCTTAGGCACGCCTATCATACGGAACGTTCATGCTAGATATCATGATTGGGCGAAACTTTGTCTGTAGCTTCAGTCGTTGGCAGTTAATATGATTGCCTCTTTGTAGTAGTTAACTATGAAAGAAGCAGATGACGTTATTCTCGTACAGTGCTGCCAAAATGTGCAAAAGTACTGGGACTTCAGAAAATGGCTGTACCCATTTTACGTGTCGGCGACGGTACAAAGGGTCTTTAATATCAATATCTGTGCCTCGCAGCATAGATAAAGTTTGCGATTTTAGGAGTGGATTTATTGGCTGCGCGAGCGTAACAAAAGCATGATTTAGCAAATCAAGTGACACATTTATTTCTGTTGAATTTCGAATACTTGCAATACCTATAGTGCGCAATTTTTTCCAGAGCAATTTTGAATCACAGTTATTTTCAAAAATCGAGTGTTAATATTTAATCTTGGGATTTCTCAACATTTGGGTTACACGATTTCTAAGTTTTTTATACGTAACATGGTCGTTATAGTTTCTTGTTTTCCGAAAAACTTTTTACGCAGTGTCCCTATCGTGCATAAGTTGGCGGATTTCACCGGATATCCATGGAGCTGCGGGACGTGTCACGCGTGAAGTCTTTAGTGGAATATGCCTATGTACAAGTTCATTAAACATTTCCGTAAATACTGCTACTTTGTTATTGAGCGAGGTTTCATTTAGTACAATATTCCAGGGGACCAAAAATCCATCATAAACGAAAAAATTTGCATCGAAGTTCTTATAACCTCCATATTTTATTATTTATGGTGTGTATTTGGGACACTTTAAATTATATACGTAGATAAGATCATGTTTAGATATTTCCGGGACGAAAATTGTCCATGAGAACGCGCTCTTGCAGGATTTGACACTATGATATGATCTATCCATGTTTCAGTATCTTTTGTGATGTGAGTTGCCTTTAGGGGAAGAATCGTTAGGTTCATATTCCGAAAAAAGCGAGCAAACTTGTCAGATGAGGCAGACATTTTCAATAGATTACAATTAAAGTCACCCATTATAATAATGTCGTCATATTTAGTGACCCAGGAAGCGAGTAAGTCGTCTAGTTCGTCAATGTTGCCTGATTTGGGAGGAGAATATACAATATACTACCGCCAAGAGACATTTTTTACCTGCGAGAATGACTTCAGCAATTAAGTATTCCATGAAGTGGTCTTTATGATTTACTGAAGAGAAAATAACTTGCAGTTACAATGTCATCATGGCAGCAACGCTGGATTTTCTATCAGATTCCAAAGCTGGCATCCAGACTTTAACGGTTTGAGAATTCTAATGATTTTTTGAGCCATGTTTCGCTAATGAGGAGTGCGAGAAATTTATGTTTTGTTACAATTTCCTGAATCTCAGAGTGATGACAAAGGAGAGATTGTGCATTTAAGTGCGCGACGTAAAAACAGTTCCTAGAAATACACGGCGTGGTGTCTACAGCAGCCGGGGCTGACAGGGAAGGGGGGTGGACAAATGCAGGTTGAGACGGCTGTGGGGTGGGGAGGATATTTATTGGGGTGGTGAGGATATTGCGGTACAACGGGAATTTCCTAGACGGCCGCCGACTGCCTATGACTCAGAAGGGCGCAAAAGGTGGTTTAATGAGAGGTGTAAAGAATAAAGAAAGGGCATGGGCAAAAACGGAGTGAGAGGGAGAGAGAGAAGGAGGAGGCAGATGAAATGCAAGGAAGAACGCTTTCCGGAGAAACGAAAATGAGCGCCCCAAAAGCTGGCTGTATAGAGTTGCTCAGACATTGTTTGGACGCGAAACGTCTGCAATTTAGTTACTATTTGACCGGTCCCTGCATTTACCGTTACTGTTCTTCGGTCCAGACATTCCGCAGCTGAACCGCAAGATCGCACCGCAGCACGGCCAGACGCTGCGCGTGAGGTCCCGCGAATGGTACTCCTGGGTCTTTCAAAAACTTCTTCGACTGAAAGACCTGTCGCCGTTTCCTGTAACTCACAAACATTACTATAATTGGCCTATTTTTTCCAGCGAGTTTGCGACCGACTCTATGGCTTCTATCTATATCATTAAGTGACTAGTCTACACTTATCATTCTGGCCACATCAATGACCATATCGTCGGTGTTTTCGCCATCCTTCTCTTCTATGCCAAATATACGCAGACAATTCCTTCTGCTATACATTTCCAGCTGGTCCGTTTTCAGCTCCAGCTCTGTTTTCAAGTTGCGAATCTCTTGATCGTGGTCTTCAATTTTTTTCTGCAACGAGAAAATAAGATTTTCATTGAAGGCCATGATTCTTGCAGCTTCGCGGTCACTACATCTGTTAAAGTGTAGGGATTGCAAAAAGCTCTCCGAATGAAGAGTCCGCTCCAAGACCGCATCAACCTCGGCCTTGATTTTGGCCTGCAGGTCGGAGTCGTTCTCGTTGCGGCTTTCCTTTGGAGGCATGATAAAAAAAATTGAAACAAAAAACATAAGGAAGTAAAATGGAATTAAAGTTTCTTACGGGAAACTAGAGTACCGTGAGAAAAAAGAGAAAACGAGAAAAATTTATGAAAATGATACCGTTGAATATAACGAAGACACTTGGAAAAGCAAACTAAGAGACTAGTACTTTACTTTGTAAAGTAATAAATAGAAAGAGAAATTAGTAGAATGAAAAGAGATAAGTCAAATTTGAGAGTTAATAAAAGTAATAACAGAAAGAATACTTATCTGACGGAATTTCACTGCTTTCACACCTTGCTGCGGGCTGCGTTCTCCGGGAAATACGCGGCCGACGACTTCTTGCATCGAAACTACCTGTAGATGAGCCCGGAGCGCTCCAAAAGACGTCTTCACAGCACGAAGGACATGAATAGACTGATTATAATGGATTGATTATATTAGATTCATTGGATTATGATTATACTGCAGAGAAAACGTATTAATAGTGTGCCTTGTGCTTACGCAAGGGCTTATAGAATGTGCATAATTGTTTTGCTTAAATTTTAGGTGGAGGAAGTGATGTTGAGGTATTTCCAGGCAATGTTGCTGCTGCCCAGCTTATATATCGATGTCTGAATGCTCTATCTGACGGGGCTAATGTAGAAGCAAATGTTACAGGCAGTAGTACTTCTGCAGATGGAACAATGCAGACAATTACTATTCAGATTCCGAATCAAGAATGTAATGGTGAAAATGAAGATGAAGTAACCCGATGTTTTCTAGAAGTACAACAACAGTTAGAGGAAGAAAATATAGACACAAGTTCAATTGCTGTGTCTGGATTATCGGACCATAATGGCTTAAGTCAAATAGTTACATGATAGTGATATTACAAGATTTAGATGTATTTAAAACATAATTGATTAATTGATTGATTGATTTGTTTCTTTAAATATACAATTGTTCATATCGAGTAGTATTGTTAATTCATATTTCATATTGTTTTATTAATTCATATTGTTAATTTCACTTCTCCCCATAGCACGTCATATGTAGTTTTAACTGTTTTTGACATAAATAAATACAATTGTTCATATTTAACGATTACCCTATTTCTCATGAGAATTGAGTATATAATATAAAAACACTCATTGTACATGGAAATGGGTTGTTTAATTAATGAATATTTTCTTGACAGTTCAGGTTTCTTTATAATTCCATAAATGTTAAAACAATATACAATAAATAAAAACAAGATACTGTTTAAATAGAAATGTTTAAAACATTGATTCTAAATGCACAAATTACATTTTTTTTATAACCCAAAATCATCAGTAGTAACACAAAAGTTTTCTTATATATCATTTTTTATTTGAATTTTGGTCCTTTAAAGTTGATTATTCATTTTAACATTGTTCCAAAATTAATTTCTCAACAAATATTTTAACCATCACTACTTGAAATGTAAATTAAAATATTAATTTGTATATAATGATGTCTTGTTTTAGTATGGGAAAAAGAAATGCTGTACTTCAAATACTTCAGTTATCTGTTCTGAGGTATTCATAAGGAAAAGTCTTTGACTGCTTACCCTTTAGATATAACATCATTTTAAGTTCAAAGAAAAAAAAAACCTAAGACGAGAGAACCATTGTTTATAGTGTCCAGGTGAAAGCAATGGACGATGGCAGCGTTTGCTCCTTGGATGAAGGCAAATGAAATGAAAATTAACAATTTGACTTTCCCCAGCACTATCCATTACAATTAAAAATTATGAATACGTGATTATGACCATGTGGTGAACTCATTAAATAATCTCTCTAAATTGAGTAGTAATCCACGAAATTAGCATGAAAAGAGTAATTTTCATGAGATTATACCTATGCATTAGTATTATGGGTTGAATATGTATGTAATTTTGAGGTTTCATGACTGCCTTTTAAAAAATTTTTAAATTACCAAGAGCTGATAATAATAGCAAGTTTTCCTCCATTTTAAATTCTATTTAAGATATTTAAAATTATAAACTCCAAGCAATTGAAATTCTAATACACAATTTTTTTTTTTTTTTGCGTCCTTAATCTTATCATTTATCAACACAACGCGTCTCTTTGCCCCTTGTCGAGCGTTGAGCTTGATCCTTCTCTTTGAGCTTGAATCCTCCATGAACGTAGAGTATTTTATGTTTGTCTCGCCTTGTCTGTCGGTTGTCAAGAGGATGGCTAGGTAGAATCTCGCGCACCCCCTCCCACTATGCGCCCGGCCCTACCAATGGCCAGAATGGGAATCGAACAATGGGGTAGGGTTTAGGACACCCACAGCGGTTGGACTAGCCCTTGTGAAGCAGCCAAACGCGTTTTGTTTCACATGAGAATCGAACCCGGACCTCAGTGGTGAAAGGCTAGCAACTTTGCTATGAGCCATGAGTGAAGGCTATTTATTTTTTATTTAATATAGCTATATATTATTTTATGTAATACTATGAATATTTGATGGGTAATAAATAAAATTTGGGTAAATGTAAAACTTAGGATCCTCATTAAAAGGGCTGTAACTTCAGTAAACGCATGAAAAATGCGTCAAACAAAAGTTTTCAGTATGCAAAAATTAGAAAGGTCGGGAACACCATTCCTACATGAGGAGATGGTGATGGACAATTAGAAATGCTTTTCCCTTGTGCTGGACACTTATAGCATAAAGCCCCTTTTGGGGCTTCCCTCCTCTTGTCACTTTGCTTGTGGCGTTGGAAATAATTTCTGGCAGCAGAAGAAGGGAGGGGAAAATAGGCTTTTTAACAGGAAAAAATTTTAATTTTAAGTGAACTATTTTTGAACAATTTGGAAATCAGAGGAAACAAAACTGCCAGAAACATACCCACTCATTATTTAAACAATGAATTTCAAATTATTTTGAGATTTTTTCTTTTAAATACACAATTTTCACAAATAACGCTACTTATGTTTAAAATGAACAATAGAGTATTATAGTGAACAAACCAATTCTATGTTATTTTTTAATAATAATAAAAAAACATCTTTTTGGCCACATTGAAGATCAGACTTTTTTTGGCCAATTGTACAAAGAATTATTTAGTTTTTAAATAATTGTATTGACTTTAAAGATGTATAGTGAAGGATTATTTATTTTAACTTGATTTTAAATGTTCTTACATAGAATTGTTATAATTATTTATATGACTTCATGTCATTGTTAAGGATTCTTCAGAAAGGCACTGTTGTATGGACGGGGCCGGCATAGTACATTGTGAACTTGTGAACCAAACGTATTCAATCTAGTGTGGACATGTTAAAAAACAGTTGTAAACAAGTACACATCATTGTATTTTGTTTTAATATTCTCATGTATTTAAAAAAATGATCACAAATTATTCTGATGAGCTTTGTTTTGACTGTCAGATGAAGAAAGGTGGAAAAGAAAATGTGTGCTTGAGCCATTTCCATTTGTTCCATGAATTCTTGATTTCATGACCCGTCCATGGTGCACCAAGAACTAGCCTGGTGCACCACAGTAGGTTGTCTGTTGTTTGACTGGGCTGATACAGTCCTGAATGATACTGTGTTTGTGATGTACAGTCCACCTTGTCCATGTAGACAATTCATTATTTGTGTCACCCTTTTAGTGTGTGTGTGGTTGTGTTTTTGGTTGTATGTTCATTGAAATGCATGCATTTGTACAATGTATACACACGTATGGACTTTGGAATAACTTACAAAAGTCAAGGAGACTATTTTTATTTTAAGAAGAATGGATCCTTGATATCTGCGGTAGGAGAAAGATTGTTACGGTGGCCCAAAGAGTGTGGGTGTATCATCATACACTTCTGTCACAGTTACAGAACTTGGAAAATGTATTGCTCTGTTAATAGTAAAAACTAGTGGGTTTGTGAAGCATGGATTACTTTAAAAACTGTTGGAAGGTAGACAATCTGTCAGGTTTTCAATATCATCAATCTAGAGATCTTGCCTTTTTAGACAATTACACCCTCTTCCTATTTTTATTGGGATCTTAGAGATAGAACACCAAATAGATCAGTAAGTCACTCAGTGTGACTAAAGTAAGATATTTCAGAATTACAGTATGTGTGTTTGTATGTTGGGTGTGTGTCGATACAAAAAAACACATGCATACATACACACACACACACACACACTCAAAAAGTACGTTTAAAACACTCATGAAGTACATGACATATGTCAAAATTAATAAAGTTACGTTATGTGTGTAAATGAATAATTGATTCCTTATTTGTTTCGAACTAGTTCCAGATATTTCCTGAAAAATTCATGTGAAAGAGCAGTAGGATAACTGGTTCGTATTCTGGGTACTTTTTGAATTTGGAGTTTGCAGCATTTCAGAGCGCTACAATCTAGGGATAACAGAAAATACCGGTTCAACAACAGTGTACCGGGAGCGGTAGCTCAGTGCAGCACCTCTGACCGGGAGGTCCTAGGTTCGAGTCCTCACGGCAGCAGGATTTTCGACACTTAACTTTCCAGCTAGGTCCAGTTCAGTCACTGTCAGAAGGAGAATTCTAGCGGCCAGCTGCTCTGGTCGGTAGTTTTCTGTGGTTTCTCCGATCAACATCAGGCGAATGCCGGAACAGTACCTTAACGAACGGGCCACCGACCGCGCACGATCTTGGGATATTTTTAGATCTTTCGAAAGCTTTTGACGTTATTAAGGCTAAATGCACCGAAAAATACTTATAGGAAAAATCAATAGATCGCAGCACTATCACACGGAATTTACTAGATTGATAACGTCTGAACAAATAGTCCGATTTTCGATCTGTAAATGGCATTGAACTCCCTTTTAAAATAGAATTCACGCTACGATGCCGTTTTTTCAAAAAATATTTCCAAAAATTTTTTTTAATGATTTCTCATAGTTCCGGGAAGAAATTAAAAAATGTGGGCTTATAGCGCGATGACGACGTGCTTCCTGAATCCAACGCCGTGTCAATCATGCAAATCGGATGAATAGGAGCGGCGTAAAGTGAAATTTCGGAAAAAATACCTGACCCTTCCCCCTCCCTTCTCGCTTCACGCAGTAGCGTCACTCGACCCTGGACTGTCCCAGTGCCATATCGGATTTGGAAATCCCGGAACCCCTCCCCCACGGCCACTTTAGCCTAGCCCTTCGCGGCGGGCGCGCCCGGTGCCTAGAGGTTCTCACAGAGTAACAACCTGCTCCATGGTTTCACGATGGGCAAACTGAATCAGACCTGTAGAGAGATTTCAAGATTTTCACCGTGAAATATAAAGATGGAGCCTCACAATTGTTATAAATCTTGGAAACTCAGTCATCGAAGTGAAGATTCGAAGGATTATATAGTACGAGTATATACACTTTACCTTCGATTCCTCTCCATTCGCGTGATGATGATGATGATGATAATAATAATAATAATAATAATAATAATAATAATAATAATAATAAAGTCCTAATGTTTCGTTCTTTTCAAGTATATTTCTCTGCTAAGAAAGCAAAGGATAAAAGTCAGAGAACTCAGCAGGGTATTCCAGCGTAGACCAAGACAAGATAAAGAAAAGTTTCTTCAAGAAATATAGCACGTCATACGCAGTTTTTAACTGTTTTTTACGTTAAATAAATAAATAAAAGAAAATTCGAAAGAAGTGGAAGAACATAACAAAAGGAGACCTAAAGAAATGTTCCGGGTCATTCGAAATATGACCTGGGAGTGTAAACTGGCAATGAGGAATAGGCAGGGACCGAAAGGTATTAGATACCGGTATTTTACATACCTTTTTCAAATACCGATGTTCTTTTATACCGGTAAAATAGGACGTCTATAACGGTATGGACGTCAAAAAAGGTTAAAAAGGGATTATACCTTTTTTCAATAAAAAACAAAAACACCACCCCAAAGTTCGACTAAATAAGTTATTTTAGTTAATAAAATCTCAAAAAAGTTTTTTATATACTTTTAAAATTGTTATTTATTTTTTGAATTATTATTTTGTTCTATATAATACTCGGTTATAATAATTAACGATACCGAATGATTCCACTAATTTTTATAGTAAATATAATCCCACTTCGTCACTGCAAATGTTCCCCCCTTTAAAACTTTTCCCCCCCCCTCTTCCCGCTTGGGCATCAAATTGTTTTTGGTGAGCAGCCCCCGAAGAACGTGGCGGATGTCTGCAGGGGCGAAACACGCATCAAAACACATTGCCAGAGTTGCGACCCGCTTCCAGCCGGGGGTGACTACACTTGGCGCGTGCCCTGGCGGTGCTGGGCTTGGATAAAAAGGGAGGCGAAATGGGGAAAAACATTCAAAACGTGACATTCCCTTTCCCTTTTCGAAAAACCAAAAATTTATGTCATAAAAATTTTCAGTTTTATTTGTACTTGTCTAATTTTGTAATAATATAGCAAAAATATATTATTAATTTTAATTTAAATATTCTTGAACTTACATTTAAAGAAAAATTAGAATGGAAAAAAAGGAAGCCTGAAATCAAGGGAAAAGGGAAAACATAGGCGGTTAAATACTTAGTTAATAACAAATTCTGGATACTGTACAGAAAAAAAAAGAAGGAAAATTTTAAAAAAAACGCGGAAAGAAAATTACAAAATTAAAAAATTGCAGGCATATCAAGTGATTTTTTAAAATTTGGGCCCGAACCCCAAAATGATTTATTAATTTAATAAAAAATTATATATTTATAATATAATGTAAAATTATCAGCAAAATATAAGAAGGTTTCCGTCGTTTTCCCGTCAGAAACGCCCGGTAAGCCCAAAAATCAAATAATCGAGAAAATGGTATTTCTAATCCGTTGTGGGTGAAAAAGCTGAACATTGAGATGGGCCAAAAAGAAAGATGCTTTGAAGTACTTTTAAATATTTTCTTCCGGGGACGGGGGGAATTACTTATTCCAATCTTCGTCAATCAACAAATAGAACGAATCTTTTTTATATAAATAAAACCTTTAATAAGCTGGGACATGTCACGATTCTTAATATTATATTTTAATGTTTGTTACAGTGTTGGTTTCCCGGATGCATCCCCGCACCCTATTTTACCACTTCTTCAATTTTGTGGGAAAAGTGGGGAAACATTTTTAAAACTTTATTTGGGAAAACAGATTCATCAGGTGAACTATAAGAGACAAACCCCTTTTTGGATCAAAATCGAGTCACAGGATAAAAAGCTCGGTAATTTCGGCTCATTTTTTTGGAGGGGAATATAACGGAAGATCTTAAAGTAAAATGTAAAAAAAAGATTTGGACATGGAATTTTGGGTATTCACAATTAGTTCAATTTTTTTTTTTGAAATCTTTTCCAAATCATGATATTTTGAGCAGTGCCTCAAATAACGTTTTGATGGTTTTCGAAGGAAGACGGAAATTTTAAAAAAGATATATAGTTTTATACATATTACAGATGATATGGACCGTTTGGTTGTGTTAAGCATCACTAGTTTGAAAATGGAAAAAAATATATTGAGATTGAAAGGACGAAACCATTCCGCCTGGGGCACGGCCTCCTCTCGTGCCGGGGGCCCGCCTTCGGCCGCGTCGAGGGGGGGTCGAATACGCAACTGCGTGAAGCAAAAAGGGGGGCAATTTTTCAAAATTTTCCCTTTACGCCGCTCTTTTTGATTTGCATGATTGACACGGCGTTGGATTCAGGAAGACGCCCATCGCGCTATAAGCCCACATTTTTAATTTTCTTCCCCGGAGCTGTGAAAATCATTTTAAATTTTTTTTGGAAATATTTTTAAAAAACCATCAAAATAAATTCTTTTTTAAAGGAGTTCAATGCCGTTTACAGACGAAAAGGGACAATTTTTTCCCAGACGTTATCAGTCTAGAAAATTTTTGCTTATTTTGGTTGCCACGGGGGCAAAAATGGAACTTTGTGGGTACATTTCCCTTAAACCCATAACATCTTGCTCTCAAAATTATTCTTATTAAATTTCGTGGTATTGCCTAGTTGGGATAACCTCGTCCCTTAACCATCGATCCAAAAGTAGAAATACCGTATCCAAAAAGGAATTATTTTATCTCCCCAATTCTTTCCAATTGAACATGGGGTCCCAAAGGTTGTCTTGGGCCTACCCTTTTTTGTTGTATGAAAACGATATCCCCTATCTATTAAAAAGGGAAAAAACAGTTCTGTTTCCCGATGAACGAATCTTTTTTTGCAAAAAAAAAATAAATATAATTTCAGAAGTTTCAAATTAGTTTTGAATAAATTAATAGTTAACGAAGGAAAAACTGTCTCAATGAAATTAACTAATGTTAAGGTAAAACTTTTTAGGTCTCTAATTAATAAAACCCTCAAATGGAATGTCCCCTTTTCCCCCTCAGAAAAAAAGCCCGGAAAAATTCTATTTCCCCCGGCGAATTTTCAAAAAAAATTATTCCCGGGCCCCTGAAAAAAGGGGTGGATAAACCCAGTTACTAAATTAAAAAAAAAATCTCTAACACGTGATGAACCATAATTCCTTTTTTGGGGGTCTTTGATGCAAAACCCAATTGAAACAAAACCAACCGTCTGTCCGTCCATTTTAAAACACTACTGCGCAAACAGATCATGATTTTCCCCAAATTAACGAACCCTTTTGTCGATGTGATTCTATTTGAAACTTTGAGATTTAAAATATTCTTTAAAATTTGAGGTACATTAATGAAGGTTGGGTATTTTAAAATTTTCTAAAAACCCCCCCCAAATTTTTTTTTAAATCTCTTCTAAGAATAAGAAAAATACACTTATAAAGGCGACATATGTCCTGTTTCACTGGTAACTTAAATTTTTAAAACTGGAAAAGTTTGAATTTTTCGGCGTTTTCCTACAATTAAAATTGACACAGATTTTCTTTCAAATGAAATTTCTTGTCCATAAAAATTTTTCAAAAAGGTCATATTTTTTTTTAATTTTGAAAATTACAGACAGACGAACAGACACATCAACAGACACACGAACATACAGGCTTTTCGCCGTCATTCGATTTTTCTGTATCAACCACCCACAAATATAATATATAATAACCTGTAAAAACATGTGTTTTCTGTAGGTTTTGGGGATGTTGAAAACATTCAAATAGAAAAGGAATGTTAAGCTGGTGACCTTTCTTTGTTTATATGTTTTTTTTCTTGGATGTTTATAAGGGTTTAAAACCCTTTTAAAAAGTTGCACATTAGATACCTTGAACGGCTCTTTTCCCGTTGAATGAACCCCTTCCCTGTACGATGGTCGTGAAAAATTAAGGTTTGGCGCTTCGGAATAAAGTACCGCCCAACAAACCATTCAACTGCGATACTGAAATGTATTGGGGGGAAGGCTGAAGGTTAAACTAGCCCCAAAAAATTCGTTCTACGTTTTTCACTAAAAAAAGTAGACATTGATATTTACTAAACTGTAAACAAACGCAAACCTTTTTAAATTTGTTATAACATCTGTTTTGCTTTCTTTAGTAGTATCAACTCGTTTTAGTGAGTTTTTGTATTTTACACGCTACAATAATTTAATTTTACAATATTTATTTTCAAGCATTTGGGAATTATAAAATTTTCATTGAAACGTTCGCCTAAAAAGTTTTAAATATATTAGATATATTAATTTTTTAAAAACTATGTATTAACAATGCGTAGTTTTGAATGATGTTTTAGCTCTGATTTGAATATTATACAATGAAATCATCAAATTAACAGTTTTGAAAGATGACCCTGACTTATTGAATGATAAATTAATTGAAAATATTAACTTAAATTTATATCTTCACTTAAAAATTTTCCCATCTTGTGTAAATATTGTGATGTGTGATTCTAGTCATGTGATCTTTCAACACACAAATAAAACTTTATTTAAAAACTTTAATATTCCATTTATCCAATTCGATACAGTTTACAGAAAACAGCTAATAGTATGTTTCCCTATTTTTTTAATGGTAATGGTAATAAGAGGATATAGTTTCTAACTCACGGTAGCCTTTGAAAAAAATTAATAATACAGCTATTCGATGCTCAACATCCCTTTGATAGAAAAGCAGAAACACTCATTTCGACGTAATGCACATTCAAAAATGATTTGTATATAATCAGTTTCCTCTTTTTTGGGATAAATATATCGACGAAATTGCAGTATTTAAAGAAATAAAAAAAAAAAATAAAAGTTATATTATTACTCCCAAAAAAAAGACGGATTTAGCGTAATTAAATTGGACCACAGAATTTGTTTAAAAGCTAAATGTTTTTAAAGCGTAGCAAGCAAAACCCAACTTTGGGAGAACTTTTTTTTCAGTATGCTTGTTTTAAAGGGGAAAAACAAATTATTCAAGACGTTAATTTTTATAAACAATTACATTTTTCCCCGAGAAAAATAGTAACACCGTCAATTTCCCGGAATTTATATCGCGTTTAAACGCCTCAGATGAGATAAAAAATTTTGCAACAATTAAAAATTTATAAAAACCAATTTTTTGAAAATCAAAAGGGTGGAAAGTCCCCCGATGCCCCCAAAGCCGAAAATTTAAATTTAAAAATTTTGTAATTTCTAAATTAAAAATTGTTGCAAAAATTTTAAAATTTACGGGTCAATTGATAATAATTCTGGAGGGAAACCCCCCGCTGAAAATATTTTTCGTCGTGGGAAGTGCGGAAAATTTCCATCGGTAGGGAAATATGACTTATTTCCGCCTCGTACGTAGAAAAATAGCCCCCCCCCCTGAGGCACGCCCTTTTCCATCCCTTGAGATGTTGCCCAATCACAGAAAACTGTGGTTCACCTGCTAGCGATTGGTCAACGCGTCCCCCCCCTGCTCCCCAGGCGGGGGGGTGTCAAGTTGTCGGCGCGGTGGGAAGTTTTTCCGGACATTTTATCTGAGGGGGGAGAAAACAAATTAAACACAAAATTTAAGCTCATTATTTATGCATTCAGAATTCTTTCTAATTTGTCCCTTCATGCAGCTCGTTGCATTTGCAAATGTACTTTCCCCCCTGAGATATGGCATAAATTCTGGGAACTCATCCTTTACTTCCCAGACATTTAGATTGCAAAAAAAAATTATCGAAAATGAAAAGTCCCCCCCCGTGATCCGTGAACCTTTTTTTCTTGAGCTTAATTTTGCCTTTATTTATGAGTCTGTAGTATTTGTCAAAACTGATTTACTTAAGGGGGAACTTTTTTTCATGTAATCGCATTTATAGTTACAACACTCGACGTAGAAATCAGTTCATCAAGTGTCAGTATCAACAGCTCATAAAAAGAAATCCATACAATAATATACGTCACTTTAAACGTTGCCAGATGAAAAAACAATTAAAATTGGTACACAAATTTGTTAAAAAAAAATTTTTCTGCTGAAAAAACTTTTTATACAATTAGAGACTATACTGATCGTCAAAAGAAAAAAAAATTTTATTTTAAACAAAACAAGAAATTTTAATAAATTTTTTACATTTGCTTTTGCAAAATTTTTAAAAAAAAGACTCAATATCCCTGTAAACATAATGATTTGGGGGTAAAGGGCCCCATCTCGATCGGTTTTTTCATTTTCCCCTGATCCATTGAGCAAATCAGATGATTTGTTCGGGACAAAATGTAGCTTCACTATGCCGTTTTTTAATTTCCCCTTTTTGCTTGTATTTAGTAGAGCTTGGGGTGAGTTTCTATTTTGTTAACAATACAAAAAAATCAAATATGTTGTTCCTTTACCTTAAAAATAAGTTTGCTAAAATTTTGGGCAAAAAAATATTATTTTTTAACTTAATCTCCCTTTTTAAAATTTGTTATTTTTTTTTATTATTATTATTATTATTTTTTTTTTATCTTTCCAACTATTAATAGTTAAATTGGGGAAGGGGACTCTGAAACTCAAGAAAGCGGCGCATATGATTTTCTCCCTCATACGTCACATACAATTTTTGACTGTTTTTGACTAAATAAATAAATAAATAAATCTTTCCTTTCTCGTGTCCTATCCCCTTAAACACACACTTACACTAACATGCACTACACTACCACATATTCCAGGAGACCGGTCGGGCTTAAGTTTTCCCGTCCGTCCCCCCCGGGTGGGAGATCCTGGTTGGAAATCGGTTAAAAGGGTTTGGGGGCGCCGGATCTCCCCACCCAGTTGGGGAACATTCCTCATCTCCCGGAAAAATGTACTACCTTATTGATCTAACAAACCCAAACAGCCCCCGGGAATCACTAACCAACCAATCACAGTATACATTTAATTACGTTGTGTGATGCAAATCGAACCATTGAAGTTAATGATCAGTTTGTTATCTTTCCCAGAATTTGGTGCCCCTTTTTAAAGTCAAGGGCACTGTGTGGGGTAAAATTGCGGGTTTTCCCTGGGAAACCCTTTTAAAACAGTAGGGGAGTTTTTGAGTAAACAAAGACCATGTATGTAACATGTAGTGAATCCTAAACATGTTCTCAGCAATGTTTTCTTATCCAATTTTCTTGATTTGGATTCGTTAATTTGAATCTTTTAATGTGTGGAAATCAGAAATGGCACCTGTGGCAATAAATGTGGATTTTGAAAACCAGGCAAGGAAAAATTAATTACTTTTCCAGCAGGGCGGGGGGCATCAAATAAAAGGGATGACTCTCCCCCCTCATTCCATGTTAATTCGCACCCTTTAGTCAAAGTATGACCATCACCTTGCACAGTCATCACAGATAACATCAGCAGGGTGGCTACTTTTCGGAAAACCGGAAAAAGTCAGCGACGTTTGGTAGAAATGAATTATTTTTTCAATTTTTGAGTTTAGAAGGGAATTATTCCTTAAATAGTAAAAGTAAAAATTCGTGAAGAGGTTTGCTTCTGTTTATCTATTTAAATTTTTGAATATGATAATTGTGGTGATGCTGTTCTGTGGCCGCAGAATCTCTCTGTCGAAATCACTGGGGTCCAAGGTTCCACAACGCAGCTGCTCTCTTGACAGCTTAGGAGCCGTCAGCGAGGCGGGCATGCCGGACCTCGTCACCCAAGGAGATAAATGCCAACAGTCGAACGATTCTTAAAAGTAAATTATGTGGTCACGGGGTAAACGCTTAATCAAAGATCTTAATTTGGAGAAAATAAAGGTTAGAATATTGCCATAACCCCTTTTTTAAAGCCGATTCCATAATTCCCAACCCTTTTTTTGTCTTTAAAGGATAAATGATTTCGGCCGTTTTACTAAAATAAAATATAGATAAGTTGTAGTTTCAGTACAGTTTCGCCAAAAAATTAACTTTTACCCCGTGACCACAGAATTATTGAAATATATTGATATTTCAATGTATATGCAGTAAACCTTCACTAACACGAATTCCAAGGAACCGAATTAGGCAGTTTTCCCACCCGGGGGTTTACTTGTGACCTCAGAGTAACAGCACAGGCTTTTAGTTTGTGTAATACTGGTACACAAAATCATATATTCATAATTCAAGAAAACATTAATACAATAAAAATTATTACTCTTTCTAAAGATCTACCTGAACACAAGCTTCGCTCTAACTGGGCATTAAATGCAAACAACTCCCCCTTTTTTTTTTTGAAAAGTTTAATTATTTTTTAAAATAAATAATCTTCTTTAAAGATTGATTTGATAACTTTGTTATTAACCAGCGGGGTTAAAAACCCTCCCCCCTGATTCAAAATAAACACAGAGTTCTAATTATACTACACTAATCTTTGTACATTTCTTATACGTTAATCAGTTGAATAAGTCGTTTAAACAATTTACAATTCAAATCAGTTGTATTGTTCAAGCGTTAATTTTACTTGCATTCATTCAAAAATCTTGCTTCAAAAACAGATTATTCAATGGGTTTTAAATTACAATTAAAATTATAATTTCAAATTTAAATTTAAAATTTTTTCTGTTTTGTCTTTGATGCCTTTTTAATGCACATGTTCTCACGCGTCTGCAATGGGAGACGGTGAACAACCTCGGCGGTACACGAACGGCACCCGCCCCGGTACGGGAAGGCAGCGTCCTCTTTCGGGCGGCATTTTGGGCCGACGCGGCGGCCCCGGTGACGCGTGCCGGCAGCAAAAGGGAGGGCGAAGTCCTGCGCGGCCCTTAAACCCCGCGGGCCTGTCACCCCGGTTTCAGCCCCCCGCTTCTTGCCTTTTTCGTTCCCCCACAAGTCCAACTCTTCTCGGACGATAAAGCAAAACGGCCACGCCCCTACGCACGTTTCCCGTTCTCAACACAAAGGCTTTCCTGGCCGCGTTGAAGGTGGGGAAACCCCGGATTCTCGCCTAAGCGATATGGGGTACCCCAAATTTTTCTGTGGTATCCCACGGCATTTAAACACCATTGAAACTCTGCGATTCTCTTCCCTCAGCACGTTTCTCACCGTCGTTTGGTATTAAAACATAATATTTCGTTTTTCGAAATTTTAACGATCCGTCTCGCACAACTGATCCACTAAACATCTTCCGTCACTCGCAAACAAAACCCTCCCCCCGAAGATTTCGGGACTCTGCTACGCGACTTTAGAAATTCTGGAATTTTTAACCACTCCCCTTCTTTGGAAAAAAAATTTTTGTTGGGTTTCCTCGGAATTTCTCAGGACCAATTCAGGGTTTGGTTCCCGTTTTATCTTCGGTTTTTCGTTAGTCGGAGGGGTTCCCCCCGTGGTGGATATATTTATATATATATATATATATATATATATATATATATATATATATATATATATATATTTGACCTCCGTTTTCTTAACTACTTGAAAACTGACATAAAAAAAGAGAAAATGAGATGGGCGAACCCCGGGAAAAATACGAAAGAAAGCTAACTGAAAATTTTGGGCAATGAGTCCCAAAATCTTGAACCAGATCGAAAAAAAATTATTTTAGGTCCACGGAATTGCAACGCCCAAGCCGCCGGGGGTTCGTATTCGCGACTTAATCGTCTTTTTTAAAATCCAGGAAGATAAAAAAAGTAAATATCCATTTTAAATTAATTTGAAGTAATTCAAAAAAGATAAAAAGACGTTGTATTTAATGGAAATGAAGGGAGAGGTTTCAACATGGCAGAAATTTAGTTGCATTATTTCTCTTTTTCCCGTTTTTTTATTTGCCCCCTTAAATTTTGTGTGCTCGTATAAAAAGGGTTGTCCCGGTTTAATTCAAATTTATATCCCGTTGGTTTTTAAACCTTAATTGAATTTAAAATTATAGAGTACGAAAGAATATTAACCTTGTACGAGACGGAGATCCGTTTCTGGGGGGCGACTGAATTTCGGGAGAGCGACCTTCTGCGGAGGGTGCCACAGATTCTCCCCAAAGCTCCGACGCTTAGGACCCAAAACCAGCCCCGGATTTCCCGCGGGGGAAACAAAAGTAAGGGCTGCCCATAAACAGTTTTTTTATTGACAGGATAATTATTTTTAAACGGAAAGCTTATTCTAAATTCTTTGTGAAAGAGGAGAGTAAAGTTTTGCTATACTAAAAGATAAAAGGTAAAGACATTTGTTTCCTATCTCCTTTGAAGAAGAAACAATTTTTTTTTTAAAGGATTTGAAAATGTAAAAATTTAAATTATGAATAAAAAATCTGATGAGGAACCAGTAAATTTTTCTGAATTCTTAAAAAAAGAGAAGAGAGAGAGAGAGAGAGAGAGAGAGAGAGTGCAGCAGTGCTAATTCAGAATAACTAGCTTTGATTCTCAATTTGTTTTCTTGTGTATAAAGTAATCTTTTTTTTTACGATTTTCAGTATTGCTGAAATGTGTTCATTGAAAATTTGTGTTATAAATAGGCAAAGGTTTTACTCATTAGAGGTTGGGCTTTCTTCCAGCCATATGTTATTGATATTTGATTTTTTTTTTGCCATTTCATGTAATTGTCACAACAGCAACCTGAAAATACTAAAATAAGGAAAAATATTTAACTCGGTTTAGTAATATGCATCCCAAACCCAAAAAGTTCTTCAACCCCGCCCCCTATTCTTCTGTTTTTTTTTTTAATTTTGTCCACATGGGGGTCTTACTGAGCTATGACCCGGGGGTTGTTCCCCCCCCAAGACGCCTGGGCGGGTGCTGGGCCCTTAGGCGAAACCACGGGGTCAAATATATATATATATATATATATATATATATATATATATATATATATAAATCTGGTTTAAATTTGTAGTTTTGGAGATATTGACAAACTTGATTTTAAATGGGAAATATACATTTTTTTAGCATCATTTAAAAAAACCCGAGGCGAAAACAGTGATAGTGATATTGTTAATATTTGAAGAGAGACTTTGCAAATATGCATGGTTTTCTGAGCAACCACGGATGGGCGCGGGGGAACGCGTTCCGGACGTTTTTTTTTGGAAAATGCGTCGACCTTGTTTGTGCCACAGATTTAACTTTCAACATTCCTGTCCAATTTGCCTTCCGCCAAAAATGCCCCGACTGAGCATACCTACGTTAAGTGATATCGACATGAATCGGACAAAAATGCAAAATGACAATTTATATTAATGAAAATTTTTTTAACAAATTTAAATTAATGTAACATGAATAATAGTTGCACATTTTTATTTCTTACCAAAAGGAAACAAGTGAAAAAAAGTTCCCTTTTTTAATTTTAATGGGAGGAATGCGATAAATTCAAGTGCCGAAATTTTGTACTTAGATCTCATATTTCAGTAAAAAAAACATTATGTATTAATCAAAGGAAGAGGGAAACTGTATGAATGCGACAACTTAATAATGAAAAAAATCAAAGACCAAATTTACATTTTATGAGCGAGTCGGAAAGTGTCAATTCGGCCCTTATTTTCTTAATTCAATAATAAATGCCTACCCTGGTGCAAAAGAACACAAATTTTATTCTCAAAATTTTTTTTACAAAGAATACATTTGCTATTCTTTAATAATACATGGGAAATCAAAAAATTAAAAAAAATATTGACAAAATTTCAAGTTCATTAACATGCATAGAAACAAATTTCTTTTTAACAAAATCTATAATGCGGGGTTCTGTTCATCTGCTCAGGGTTTTCCGTTCACAGCAATACACTTTGCAACCTGTTTCCCGGGGACCGACGCACGGATTGGGTATTTGGGTTGAGATCTCACACCCTCTTGCTTGATGGGCCCAAGCTTCTTTTTTTTTCTCCTCTTCATGTCTTCTGGAGTTGAGGAACGTTTGCATGAAACCAAAATTGGGTTGAGGGGGAGATCGGGAGCGTGGAGGCCATTTTCCACACCACCTCCCTATCCCCGACCTGCATACATTTCGTTTAGAACTTGCCTTGACACAAAGCGAATGTGGGGGCCCCTCGTGCTGATACCACATAAAGCCCAACCCGGCATTTCCTCTAGCAGCGTTGGGAAGGTCTCGTTGAGGAACTTTGAATACATTTACCTGTCTGTTTCCTTAATGAAGATGGACCGACGATAAAATCTCGGATCCCCCCCAGCGTTACCTCCCCTGCCGCTGAACTCCCGCGAATCCCCCGGGTTCTACGTGAATGTGCATGTTCCGTAGGTTCATTGCGTGATTTGTGAATGTCCTTCATCGGTGAAAAATATTTTTTTTAGGGAAATTTTTGTCGTCTCCGTGACATTAGAGCAAATCAGAATTGCCCCGTTCATAATCATTTTCACCAATTCTGGTGAATAACTGGTAAGGATGATTTTGTGCCAGTGCATATACCCAAAAACCTTTGACTTTTACCACAAGCTGGAAATATTTTGCGAACTCCATGGGGGTTTTTAGAAAAGCCATTATATCAATTTCCCCCTTTAATAGCGGCTTCGTTCTCTCTCGTGGTTTGAAAATTCCCAAATTGCCGCTTGATAAAAATCGTCTTACTAACTTTTTCGTGACACGGCTTCCCCATTAGGGTATCTTTTTTAATTTCATTTTCGCGCTTTGCGTTTTCCACACTCCGACACAAAAAAGAAATCAAATTTTTTTTATTCGTTAATTTCATCATGTACGCCTATGCTCTTTAATGTTTTAAAAGGGGGTCAAAACCTTTTCAAAATGAACACTGCTCGTGAAAATTTATGGGCGAATGAAAAAATTTCAATTTCACTTTATAGGAGCAGCGCTTGAGGGAAGAAAGGATAACACTATTTCCGCCTGGAAAACGTTCAAATGGCGGGGTCCGTGGTTTTGAAGAACTGAAGAACGCATTTTTTTTGCAGTTTTTCCAAATATTGGAAAAATTAAATTTGCATTCGCCTTTAGACAAGTAATTAAACAATGATGCTGAAAAATATCTTCCCTTTAAAAAACAAAGGGGTCAATATCCCAAAACTACAAAGTTTCAAACCCGAAAATTAAGTATTTTTTCCCCCAAACATCTACCCAAATTGGGCCCAAAATGATTCCGATACCAAACCTTTCGGGGATATTTGCTGTAACATATCCCCCATTTTAAAAACGCCCCGCACACGCCGCGCACACACACACACACACACACACACACACACACACACAATATATATATATATATATATATATATATATTATTTTAAAACCCCCCTACTACCCCAGCCGGTGGGGTAGCTAAACATAATCCGTGAAGCACTTTGAATTTTCGGAAAAAAGGATCTTTGGTTGAAAAGGTTTAACCCTTTTAAAAAATTATTAAAAAATTTTGGAAAATGAGCATATATTCAGTAAACAAATTAACAGTGGCACAAATATACAAAAATATGTATTTTCGTAGATGGTACTGCAAAGAAAAAAAAGAAACAAAAAAGCAGAAATAAAACAACCATAAGAGAATGTTTTGGCGTCACCTTGTGCCTGATTACTTCAATGCCCTTTTTCAATACTTTTGCTTTGACCTCCTTCTCAATTATTTTATGTACCTCAAAATTTTTTAATCTAAAGTTTTTCGTCACGGCCCCTTTAAATGATTCTCACAATTATTCTTTATAGACTTCACAGAGGTACCTTTAGCTCGGATTTATTACAATGCTGTTAACTCTAACAACAACGTGAAAACACGTTACTAAATCTTTCCCTTTTCCAAAATTTCAGCAATGATTATCCTGATATCATACAATGAAAAAAATAAAAGTTACTTTTTCATTACGGGAAAATTTTAATTTTTTAAAAAAAGTTGTACGTATGGCATTAAACAATTTACTGGTGCGTACACGAATGAAATCAAAAATGCCCTATACATTCGAAATATTTCCCCGTAGCTTTTGGAACTTTCCTTTTGAACCCACGCCTGGTTTTAAAACCAAAGTTTTCCCAACAAATTTTCCCGAAGGCCGCTTTACCTCGACATTTCCTTCCCGCTCCCTCAGTTAACCTTGGGGTTCGGCCCTCGCAGTCCCCGCCCGTCACTTGGCTGATTCGATGTCCCGGTTGCCTTCTTTCGCTCGATCCAGGATGCCGCCACACGTCCAAAATTAAACCTTTTTCTCGTCCTCGGGCTCGTACCATCGACGGATTGGTCCAAAATCCTTCTCGCCTACGCTTAGTGTTGATGTCCTTCTGCCGCCTGGCCCCACCCCTTTCCCCGCTTAGTTTTAATTAACTAACGTGCTTGAATTATTTCTAGCACTCGGCCGACATACCACCTTTGAGCGTGCGTGGTCGGGGTAAAAAAATTTAAAAACTGGATTTCGTTCAGATCCCTTTGGCAAATTTTCTTTGATGATGAAACTATTCCAAGTTCGGCAGTCAAACCCCTTCCCCGCGTAATTTGTGCAAAAGCTGTACATGCACGCTTTGAAATTTTATCCTTTCCGCGTTTTTAAAACAGCTTTTAAAACAATAAATTACTCCTCTAACCCATTTACCGCTGAAGAATTTAGGAGTCCCGTCGCTGTCGAAGTCGTAAGAGCTCTATGAATGCGTCACGGGATTTATAAACTCCATGGGAAAAAATTTCTGGAGGGGGGAAATTTTTTCCCCCTTCCCCCCCTCGGGGAAAAAATTATCCGCAACGGGCACGGGGGCGAAAAACCGCGGTAGATGTCGCCTTCTCGGACCATCGCCCGCCCGTACCCCATTTTCAGTTCCTGGTCTTTTTTGTGGCTTATGGTGGCGTTCGGGTTCTTAACCCCGTGACGTCAAATATAAAACATTACATATATATGTATATATATATATATATATATATATATATATAATAGGGGAAATGTTGGACAAAATATCTCCCAACCTTTTTTTAGGGAAACGAAACCCGTTTTAAAAATTTTTACGGGTATGGGGGAAAAAACATATCGTTTTGTATATGTACCATTTTATTTGGGAAAATTTGGCAACAATTTTTTTAAAAAGTATATATTTTTTTGGCACCATTATAAAAGGGCTCAAGAGAATACATCGATATAAATATTGTTTAAAATTTTTAAGAGAACTTTTCCAAAAAACATTATGTCAAGTTGCACGTAATGGCGGGTTTTCCCAGACTTTTCCTTGTTTTCGGAAAATGCGTGTGACTTTGTAGTCGATTCTATTTTTCCCCTTTTAAAAGGGCAACCGCCTTCGCAAGTCAACACGCCCCGGCTGAGGGTCGGAAAGGGTCTCGACGTGGGAAACCCTCCGAAATTCTGCAAGTGACAATTTTATTAAATTTAAAATTTTATAACACATCAAAATAATTTAATTTTTTCAAAAATCACAATTAATATTTTCTAATCTATGATATCATAATAAAAGGAGGAAAGTTAAAAAAAAATTTACTTTTTGTAATTAGGCTACTAAAAATGTTTAAAAGGAGTACATTCTAAAACTACCTGTTCTGATTTGCAGTAAAAAAACATTATGAATTATATAGGAAGGAACATAAGGCGACAACGAATAACTTAAAATTTCTTTTTCATTTGGTATCCAGTTAAATTCGGTCGCTTTCGATTATCTTAATTATTAAATAATCAGACATTTTCATTGGAATACAAATTTTTTCCTTTTATAGCTAATTATTTACACATAATAAGTTTGTGCCAGGGAGTAACGAAAGTGTACTTCAAGCCAGGCCAACAGAAGAACTTAAATCAAGAAACAAAACAATAAACTCAGTATTATAAAATAAACCTTTAAGCATAAAAGAAACATTCCTAAATAGAAAGGGACATTCTTCCTCTTCCAATATGTTTACCGTCCACAGCAATACACTTTGCAGTCTCCCCAGCGACTGACGCCCGGGTTGGAACATTTCCCGCGTTATCTTGCCGCAAAAATTCTGTAATGCGCCTCTTCATATCTTCTGGAGTCAAAGGGATGTTTGCGTATACAGTATTTTTCAAAGTTCCCCACAGAAAGAAATATGGGTTTAATCTGGTGAGGGATTTCCCCCACCTTTTCCCATCCCAAAGATCTGCTGTTTTTTAGAAATGCCCCTTTACCTTTGCGAATTTTAGGGAACCTCCTATACCACATGCCAAAACGCAACTCCAAGGAACTTCCCAAAAACAATTGGGGAAAATCTCTTTAGGAATTTAGAAAATATTTACCCGTAATTCTTCCTTCAATGGTATGGCCCCATGATAAAAAATCAAGATCCCCCCAGACGTTCACCCCCTGCCGCTGATTTTCACGACAGAATATTTGGGTTCTCCCGGTTTCTTTTAATTTTTTTGCAAAAGGTGAAAAAAATTTTTTAAAATTTTTTTCGTCTCCGTGACTAAGCATAAATCACAAAAATTTAACACGTTGTTCAAAGTCCCTTCGCCTGCTGGTGAAGGTAACGGTGGATAATTTACCGGTGAAGTATCGAAAAACCCTGACGCCTGGTTTTTAAAACCGCGAACTCGGGAGTTTTCGACACTCCATAACATCTACTGCCTTGTTCTCACCGGTAGCAGGTTTCGTTCTTACACGTGTTTTTGAATTCCAGTCGCCGCTTGATATCAGACGTTGACATATTGTTACCAAGGTTTTCCTTGACAAACGCTTCGGTTTCGGATACCTTTTTGCGTAGATTTCCTCTTCTTTCTTTGCGTTCCTTCCACACTCACCGTAAATAAGAACAGCATCGAGTTTTTCTTCGTTTGTAAATTTCATTACGAAAGCCAACGTTGAACTGAAAGTGTTGAGAGATGTTTCACCTTCTCACAAGTTGCTACAATTGTGAACTCCCGCTCGTGAACAGCTTAGCGACCAATTTCTTTCGAGAGCAGAGCGCAGTGACGGCAACTTTCCGCCTGCCGAAAAACTGTTTCGGAAAGACTAGAATGACGTGGCTTCTGAGAAATGAAAAACACATTTTTCTACACTTACTCTTCAAATATTATCAATACTTATATCATTGTATTCCTCCTTTAAGACCTTTATAATGGTGCTGAAAAATATATACTTCCATTTTAAAAAATAAAGTTGCGTCAATATCTTCGCAATTAAAAATGGTACATACACGAAAACGATACATGTTATTTCCCCCATAATAATAATAATAATAATAATAATAATAATAATAATAATAATGTCGTTATTAATGGCGAGGCTCAGGCCATAGGGCCTGCTCTTCCGGCTAACCACTGAGTTTATATTGATACAGAGTAGTAATATATAAGAGGGGAGGAAATCTGTACATTTACGTCTGGGAGTGCAAAACAAGGGACCATCCCGGCATACGCCTTAAGCGATTGAGTAAACCCAGAAAACCTCAATCAGGATGGCGGCTTAGGGCCGAACAGCATTATGGTATAGAAATGGAAGAGAAGAGAAAAATGAGAGAAGGGAATCATAAATGAAAATGAAGTAGAAAATACGAACGAGAACGAAGAAAGGAGAGAGACTAAAGGGGGGTTCGTATTTATGACTGTAAGTGCAAAGCAAGGGGCCATCCCGGCGTACGTCTTAAGCAATTGAGTAACCCCAGAAAAACCTCAATCAGGATATTGTTTTCGGCCAGTAACAACACGTCTTCCAAAATTTCTGTAGAAACTTCTAGAACATTCATGGAAATTAGGGGGGGAGAGGTTCGCGGGCGCTGAGAAGCGCAGGGAGCAGACAGAAGGGCTGAGGATGGAGAGAAGTGCAGAGGTCTTTGGACAGATGGGCCGTACGGGCCGC
Source organism: Teleogryllus oceanicus (assembly GCA_964035755.1). NCBI lineage: Eukaryota > Metazoa > Arthropoda > Insecta > Orthoptera > Gryllidae > Teleogryllus > Teleogryllus oceanicus. The sequence continues at coordinate 179,305,641 of CAXIVR010000001.1, forward strand.
GCGGGGCGGGAGCGCTAAGTTCTCAGGACGGAGAATAGTACCGGGTGGACGCGCGTTGCTTGGGAGCTAGTTTTGTTGTTGGCAGCGTTTTTATTCTCTCACTGAATGCAAGACAGTCGATAAGTAAGACACTTTAATCAGTTTTCTTTTATCATCTCTGTCCGTTCACGCCCGCGCCGAGTGTCGCGAATTACGCCACGACGATCATAAGGAGAAGTCGGTGATAATTCTCCCGACAAATATCGCGTCTTTGTTTTTTGACGTTCGGACTCGTAAGCTGTTGTCGTCGATCACGTCGCCACCACTGCTGCAATCGTCACAGCTGATGTAACCGTTGTTGGCGCTTTTCTGAATGGGAAGTCGGCGACGAGAAGAACCTCTCCTTTGTCAACTCCAAAGGACGCGCCGTCTGGAAGAAAGGAGCCCAGCGACATTTTTGAAGGCCGTTCACCCTAATGAGTTTCCCGCTGCACATGGTGATTTTGGTAACTTGTCCAGCTCCGACAAATAAAAGAACTATTATCACGCCCTTCAGGCAGATAATTCATTTAAGATTTTTTACTTGGACAATATTCAACCATCAGAAAGCGCTGGCCGCGCATTGGGTTCTTTTTTGTAATCTCATTAGCTCATCTCTGTTTATTTGTTTTTTGAAAAATTTTAAAGCTTAATTTAAGATTCAAAGTTTTTTACTTGATTCGAACCAAGGGTTTGCAGCTGAGCTCAGACTGAGTGGGACAAATAATTTTTATTAATTTTCCTTTTTTGAATTTCTTAAATATATATTTATATTTCCTTTAAATTTTTTCTTTTCTTTCATCGTGTTTTCCTTTTTTTTCCTTTTTTGAATTTCTTAAATATATATTTATATTTCCTTTAATTTTTTTCATTTCTTTCGTCTGTCCACTGTCCAAATTTCAGGGTCTACCCGTCTCATGAGCTAGCCGGCAACTCGAGCCCAGGTGGGTGCAAGAGCGAGGGTAACGTCGCAATATATATATATATATATATATATATATATATATATATATATATATATATTGTTATACCGTTACCTGTCTGAGGGCTTCGATACTCGATACCGTACTACTTTTAAGACTCAACAACAAAAATGGTTTAATCAGAATTGCAAGGATATATTTCGTTCTTCATACATACATGGATTTACTATTTTAATATTTAAAACTATTGAGGTGAACATACATTTTTAAATTTTTAAAGATTCATATTAAGAAAAACTAACATTCTAACTCTTTCTGGGTACATTCTGTTCCTTTTTTGTGACGTACCAATCCAGCTGTACTGAAAAGTCTCTCCGAAAACACTGTAGCTGGTGGAATGTACAAGTATTGAACAGCACTTTTTCTTAAATTGGGGAGAGCCACTTTGTGTTTCCAGTAAGCTAGTACATTTGCATCAGGATGAAGCAAGTACTCGCTTAAATACACATTTAATTCATCCTCTTAAGTAGGGGTTTCGTGTACACAGCTTGATGTTTCGTGGTAACAGATTTTACGTCAAAAAAAAAGTTAAAACTGCGTATGACGTGCTATAGGGAAAAGTGAGTTGTGTGCACATTTTCAAAATTCTATGATCCCGACACTAAGTCATATACTACTTAAATTTTGAATTATGAAAGGGAGAAAAAAACGAGAAAAAAAATTCCCATGTAATAAAATCTATTTTCAAGGATAAAAAGGCAATAAATATTGGCTCTTATCCATGTTGTCCTTCAGAATAATACTTCCTGGCGCGACAACATGGAAACGATAATTTGAATAATTGTATTTCCCACTGAACTCTAGAAGACGTGCACAGAAAATGAAGTTACATTTATGTCCAGAAGCAAAACAAGGGGCCATCTCAGCATTTGCTCAATGGATCTGGGAAACTGGACGAAAAACCTGATCGAGATGGGGATCATTGACCCGGAAGCTGTAGTACAATAGTTGTTACAGGTTGTTTATACTCATTTATACAGTCCAAATGGTAAATAATGCATTATGTATCATTGTTAAAATTAATGTTACTTTTCTTGTAATGCTCAGTATAGTTTCTAATTGTATAGAAGCAGTTATGCAGCAGAAACGATTTCACTTGGAATTTCAACTTTTCTATTGAATTTAATCGTTTAATGTCATCTGGCAAAGTGTTGTAAAATAATGTACATGTATTGTATGTGAATTTTTTGTAATGAGCTTTTGATACTGTCACCTGATGAATATGATTTCTACGTCGAGTGTTATAGTAATAGACTTCGGCATTTTCTGAAAATATATTCCCGCCCTTTAGCAAGTCATTTTTGACAAAAACCACTGATTCGTAAATAAACAGACAAGGTAAAATTCCTAGATCAATTTTTTAAAATTTGGTAAAATTCCTAGATCAATGAAGAGAGGTTTACATGAATCACGTGGGTGGGATTTGGTTATTATTCGTACAATTCGTTTTTGTAATCTAAAAGTCTGGGAGCTATAAGATGTATTTCTCCAGAATATTATGCCATATCTCAGGCGGGAATGAACATTCGCGAAGTATACACAACGAGCAGTATGAACGCTGACTGAATTTGCAAGAATTCTGAACGCGTAGCATAATGAACTTAATTTTGTGTTCAATTCATTTAAATGGACCTTCCATTTAAGGTTTGATTGAAATGAGAGACCTAAAAATTTTGTTGCCTTAACATCAGTCAATGGTACACTGTTCATTTTCAATGGAGCACAGGATTGTTTATTTGAAATGGAAACTGCATTAAAACCGTTTTCTTTTCGTTCACTATTAATTTGTTATTTCGGAACCAATTTGAAACATCTGATATTTTACTATTTACGGTTTCTTTATTGCAAAGGATGTATCATCCGCAAAGAGAACCGTTCTTCCGTTTCGAATCGTCGAGGGCATATTGTTTACGTAAAGTAGGAACAGAATAGGGCTTAAAATCGATCCTTGAGGAACTCCACATGGAATGAGCAAAGAGTCGGAAAGGTGCGTACGTAATGTTCCATCATCCCAGTAAGGTATTTCAACTCTCTGAGATCGTTGTTTAAGGTACGAACATAACCAATCTAGAGCAATACCACGGATTCCATATGAAGGTAATTTTGAAAGTAAAATGTCATGATCAATGACGTCAAAAGCTTTCGAGAGATCTAAAAATAATCCAATAGGTGCCTCGTTTTAATTCAATGATGAGGCGACATCTTTAAGCAAAGAAAATATAGCTGTTTCCGTTGATTTTGATTTTCTAAATCCATGTTGGCAATCTGAAAGCGCGTCGTGTTTAGTGAGAAAGGTCTCCATTCGTACGTAAAAAAGTCTCTCTAATATTTTTGAAAAAACTGATAGAAGAGAAATGGGCCGATAATTTTGAATTTCATTTTTGTTGCCTTCTTTGAAAAGCGGCTTAATTTTAGCTGTTTTGAAAATATCTGGAAACGTTACAGTGCATAAAGATGCATTAAATATGTGAGTTAACGGGTGTATAATGGCATACGCACAAGTCTGTAACAAAGAATTCGGGAATTCATCTAAATCGGACGAATATTTATTTTTTAGTTTACCGATTATTTTGAGAATTTTATAGGAAGAAGTTTCGGAAACGAACATTGTGTCTAAAATTTTGGGTGAAGTGTCTGTTTTTGAATTTTGTGCCTGAAGACCCTTAGTGAGATCGGCAGCAATTCTCGAAAAGTATTGGTTAAAGAAACTAGCCACTGTTGCCGGATCGTTCACATTTATATCGTTATATTTTAAAACAACATTCTTTACGGGTTTCCTAGTTAATTTGGTAGTATTTTTTATTATATTCCACATTGCTTTTGTTTTGTTATTTGAGTTCAAAATATCCTGATCGTTTTTCATGATTTTGGCCTGCCTAATGATTTTCGTTACAATGTTTTGTATTTATTAAAGTAGATAAGGAAATCTTGAGATACGTCATGACGTTTAGAAATGAAAGAAAGATTTCGCTTGTTTTTACAAGATGTCCTAATCCCTTGTGTTTTCCAAGAATTGCTTTTCCGTGAAATATTTAATTTTCGTTTTTGAAGAGGTAAGCAAGTGTTAAAATGAAATGAAAGAGTTGAAAATAAAAATAATTATATTTTTCGTTTGTATTGCAATGAGGTCATTGCTGATCGCCGGACCCAAAACTTCCCCCTCTGTCACGCCGATTCGGAAGGTCCCTGATTTGACACGGCTCAGCGCAAGACGCGCGAACGCGTGCCAGAAGATTCAAAAGATTTACGATTAGGGTGCAATTGTCTCTCGGGGACAGCCCTTCAGGCAAACGGCGGCCAGTCCACGTGCACGGCTAGGCACCGGAACAAGCAAATTATAGAGATCCCGGCTACTGTTGAAGTTATCCCGTAGGACCCATATAAGCGTCACGAAGACAGCAGAAAGGACTGCTTTGTTCATCTCCGGTGTACACACACGCACAACAAAGACCACCAATCAGGCGCCCAGAAAATGAGGTTAATTTGAAAATACCCTATCGGCTTCCGACTCGCGTCGAATATTTTGGAAACTAAGATTTCGGCCAATAATATTCAAAATTCCAATCACGTGAAGGAGCGATGGGCGAAACTTGGAAAAAGGGTGGGGATGTGACGCAGGAAGCTCGAGAGCGGCGGATTTTTGGCAGAAGACGGATAGAAGGCGAGAGAACGACACAGAATTGAGACGGCAGTGTTGATGAGAGGTAGTGGAGCAGTGACTTGGGGTCGACCAACATAGTGCAGGCCGCCCAGTATAAAAAGACAATCAGGAATTTATTCCGATTTCAACGGGCCGGCGCCTCCGGAAGGAATGATTGTGCAGCCGAGTCATTGAGGCTGGCCGGGTGAGGAGTGGGTGGCGTCAGACGACTTCCTCCAATAATCACCGATCGGGCCAGGAGCACTAGCACCGCACGCACTGCTGCTTCCGGTTGGCTGCGCCTTCCGTGGTGCGGCTCGCGACAGCGACTGCTTCGGGACGACTACGGATTGTGCAATCATCGAAAGAGGTGAACGAAAGACTTTCATTTTGTAATTATTCCAAAGACAGTAAAAAATAGGAAAGGTGTCATTTAATGTAAATAACATATAATTTAGTTTAAGGGGATTCCTTACCCAAACTGTATTATAGAAACAAAAGCAATAAATGTGTTCTTGCCATTCAGGTGATTGACACTTAAAGTTACAAAACTTTGTGATTATTGTAAAGTAGTGGTAGTAATAGCAAACCCCGTGCATGCCCTCATTCAAGAGTGCCTACCCCTTGAGGTTCTCGAATGCCGGTGCCAGGTGACAGGTAAGTGCCCGTTTGGCGCCCTTCATTGATAAATTTAACGCGCACACCTGTCAGCTGATTACCGACGCACTTCGGTGTGACGGTATTCCCCCCCCCCTTTGTGAGGTACCCAGACCGCGAGCTGCGCGCATTGCGCGCATGCGTGTGTTGCCGTGGCGGCAGGATGGGTTCATCACAGTATCAACAGTATTATAAACCGCTTTCCATGACTCGTGCATCAAGTAATCAATGAATAATTTAATTTTACTTTTAGTAAACTATCTAGTCATACGTGTATTATTTCTTGTGTCGGTGATCGCATTTCTTATTATGGTAAGAATTTGTGCATCGTGGTCACTGTATCCTAAATCTTTTGTTTCAAATTCATATCGAGTAGTAGTTTTGTTAATTATAATTTGATGAATTGCCTTCATCGAATGTTGTGTGATCCGTGTAGGTACATTAATTGTATTGTCTAAATTGAAGGAATTAATTAAATTGAGAAACTTTTCTTTCTCCCAAGATTCGACCAGATAATCAATGTTAAAATCTCCGCATACAACAATGGATTCAAAAGAGCGATTGCTGACTTTGTTAAGTGTTATCTCCAGGTTTTCTAAGCACAAAATGTAATCTGCAGTTCTCTTTGTTGGAGGTGTGTAAATGCAAAGTATTATCACTTTTAGTGAAGTAAGATGTACAACAGAAATTTCGAAAATATTTTCTCTTTCTCTTTCTATATTCTCTCTGTAAACTTTTATTTTTTAATTTGTTGCGTCTACATATTTATGCAACGCGTCTCCAAGCCCCTGAAGTGGCGTTGAGCGCTTTAGCGCTGGGGAGTAATCCTCCATTATCTTTAAGTCATGTCACGTCACGTCGCAGTCAGTTGTCGAGAGGACCGCCAGGCATAGCATCTCCGCGTATGGGCCTCCTGCGTCACTACCCAGTGGCCAGAATTGGGAAGGAATAAGAATAGGGGTAGGGTTTAGGACTCTTCACAGGGGTTGGACTAGTCCTTGTGAAGCAGCCGTTTGGCCCTCGTTTTGTTGGAACAAATTTCACATGAGATTCGACGGGAATCGAACCCGGACCTCAGTGGTGAAAGGCTAGCGACTTCGCCACGAGCGCGGCAATTCCTATAAAGAGACCACATACCATTCATTTTCGGGGATTCAGTAGTTGATGATGCCTATAAAATAAATTAAATGTATTAAAATTTTGAACAAGAAATGCATGTCTTTAATTTGAAATTAACCTCGCAGATAATGAAAATGAGTTATTCGGAATTATACAGAGTGACTTTAATTTTTTTTAAACTATTGAAATATCCGAGAATTGAAATCGTGATGAAAAAATAGGGTCGTTTAAAATTAAAATTAGAAATCAGAAACTCTTACCTCTTCTTTTGAAACGACTGGATCTGCTTCCTGACTTACAAGATCCAATAATCTCTTTCGGGCAGTCTCGAACGCAGCACTCTCGCGGAATACTCGACCTTTCGGTCTAGGATCCAACAATGTAGCAATGGAACATAGTTCATTTAGTTCTATATCTTTGAATCTTGCTTTAAAAGATTCCAGCATAGTCTTTCTCGCAGCAGCAAGTTCTGAATCAATTTCATTTGGCTTTTCTAGTTCACAAATTATACTATTTACAATAGGAATAACTTCAGATGCTGACACATTAGGCGAACTGACCGTTAGTGTTGCTTGGTCAAAAATGTTTAGCGTCTTAATAAGTTGATCAAAACGATCCCACTGCTCAGTTGAGAGATGAACTGGCAATTTTAAGTCGGCAGAACAATAGCCTTCTTCTGTCCCTGAAGTCTTTGGAGCATGTGGAGAGTTGAGTTCCATCGCGTCGGCTCGTCTTGAATTAAACGATGTGGAGGTACAGAAAGATATTTCTGGGCCGCTTTCAACACTTTGGTGGATTTAGAGGAATGTTTGAAACTCCTCACAAGATTTTGGCACAAAACAGTAATTTTCTGAATTTTAGTGTTGCTCAACAGTCCCTCTTTCACGACGAGTTGCAAAGTATGAGCAAAACATGAAATATGCGGAAAATGTCCTTCGATCTTTGCTCTTACTACATTACGAGCATTGTCGTGAATTACGGCTACTAACTTATCTTGCAGACTCCATAATTTCAAAGTGTTTCGAAGAAAATTTGCCATATCTGCTCCTGTGTGACTGATTTCTTCAAATCGATGCAGATGTGATGAGGTTGAGAATATTTGTCTTTGAAATGCACTGTAATACTCATATAATCATCACAGGCTGTTGAAGTCTATAAACCGTGGTGATTGCAACCCTCTCGGCTTCCTGGATTTGATCTCTGACCTTGTTCTCCACTTCTTCGAATAACTGGGGGACATAGTGATTCGCCAAATATTTTCTTGTGAGCATGGTGTGTCTAGGTTCAAGATGTTTAATTAATTCCTTGAATCCATTGTCTTCAACAATACTGAACGGTTGATTATCTTTGCATATCATGTAAGGAATTTTCCCTGTTATTGCTTTGGCACGGTTGTCGCCTGGTTTAAATTTGTTCTTTGTGTCCAAAAAATCAACGAGTGTTGGTTGATTTGTGTTGAAACTTGAGGATCATGAGAGAACTGGCCATGGGTCATCAACTTCTACCACTTCACTCGTACGATCTGCGACGTTTCCAACTTCCCGTGCAGCATTAGTTGGCTTGGCCCTCTTGTGTTCGGTGGAGCTGAATACTACCTGGTGTATCGATGTAACATTTTTTAAAATATTACTAGTATTGTGTGATTTTCCACCACGCGAAAATAGTTTTTTACATATTCTACAAATAGCACGATTGTCATCTTTCGAGTCCACTTCAAAATAATTCCACACTTCACTCATTTTGTATATGGAATGCACTAACCTAGTCGTCTTCCGTCACTTTAAAAGGCAGAACTGAACTGAACTCACGAGCTCCGTCAGATGGGTCCACGGTGGGCTGAGGAAGGGGAGTATCCCCGGAAGAAATGCTGTCATTGAGCACATTGCTTATCGTGCCTGTCGCTATTACATTGCCTGGGAGCCTACAAGCAAGAGTTTCCCAATGCTAAATTGGTCGCGTATTGCGGACTATCTGCAAGTGAATCCGAACAGACGGACCTTGTTGTTGACAGAAGAAATATAGGAGAGAGAAGAATGTTAAGAAATTATTCTGTAAAATCAGAAGAGATGGGGATTGGCATAAAAATTGAAAGTATCGAAAAATATCGAGTAATTTTCCAGGTGTTATCCGATCGCTATTGCTATCCGCTATTGCTATCGCTATCGCTATTCCGATGGCTATCGATAACACCTGAGTATCGAGGGTATCGAATGTATCGAGGACCCATCCCTAATATATATAGATATATATATATATATATATATATATATATATATATATATATATATATATATATATATATATATATAAATAGAGTGAGAGAGAGAGAGAGAGGATGGGCCACCCCATAAGTACTAAACGGTTTGCGATATCGAAATGTCTATTTAGCTCAACATTGGAGAATCGTGGGGCAAGTAATATTTGGTATAGATTTTGTTCGTAATATTTTTAGTTTTTGAGAAATTTAGTCATCATTAATTTTTTAAATGTAATGATATATTTTTCTCACCTGCAATGCATAAATCATAAAAAGAGGAATCCAATGATGTATCATATGTAAGTATTGTGTTAGAAATTTAATACACAAATAGACTTTCTGGCATGTGATTTTAACTAATTTTAAGTAAACTGACATTTCTTCTCGCAACAGCTGCCTTTGGAGAAGATAGTCTTCGCGGCGCCGAGCCTGTTACGAATGGCGGCGCCCCGAAGTGAAGACCACCTTCCCTAAAGGCAACAGTTGCAAGGGTTTTACTAAAGGAAATAATGTCCATTTAATTTAAAATCACAAGTCAGGAAGACTACTTTTATTTTAAAATTTCTATCACAATACTTACATGTGATACATCATTGGATTCCTCTTTTTATGATGGATCAACAAAAATATATAGTTGCATTTAAAAATTCAAAGATTAAATTTCTCGAAAACTAAAAATACTTCAACAATACCTCTACGTCATATTACTTGCCCAATGGTTCCACATTGATGAGAGAAAGCTGGGTGTCGATACCGTGAACGGTTTAGAAGTTATGGGGGTGGCCCAGAGTTGGTGGAACACCCGGTATATATAATACTAGCTGACCCGGCGAACTCTGTTCCGCCTTAACAGCCGGCCCCATCTTTAGCAATGTTTCGTATCCTTCTTGCATTACGGCTTTGTCGGGAAAGATTCGATCGTCTTGGTCGCGGCATTGTTAATTATACTTCACTTCACTTTTTAACACGCTTTTATTAGCTTCATTTGTATCTTTGCTTGATCGCTTGCTTGTTCTCCGATGCAGAACGCTTCTGCACGAAAATGCGCGAAAACATACGAAAACGCGTGAAAACGTGCGAAAACGCATGAAAACGTGCGAAAACCCTCGAAAAGGTGCGAAAACGTGCGAAATCACGCGAAAACGTGCGAAAACGTGCGAAAACGTGCGAAAACTTGCGAAAACTTGCGAAAACATGCGAAAACATGCAAAAACATGCGTTCTCACACAGTAACGCTGTCCAACGCGATAAACAGTATCCTATGTCCGTCTCCTGGCTCTAAGCTTCCTGCTCACCAAATCGGTACAGCAGCTCTTGAGTTATAAATAGTGTAACCAACACGACTATATATAGATATAACGGCAAACGAAAGGCGGCTATCATTATCGCCTTCTGTTATCAGTGCGGCATTACAACAAAGGGGTTACAAGCAACAATGACCGCTAAATGCGAAATCACGCGAAAACGTGCGTTCTCACACAGGAACGCTGTCGAACGGGATAAACAGTATCCTATGTCCGTCTCCTGGCTCTAAGCTTCCTGCTCACCAATTTTTAGCCAAATCGGTACAGCCGTTCTTGAGTTATAAATAGTGTAACTAACACGACTTTCTTATATATATATATATATATATATATATATATATATATATATATATATTGTGACGTACCGGGTAGGCCGGCTTGTTCTCAGTAAATTTATTTGTAAGGGACAGGTGTTCTTTCTCGTGAATGGGCTCGGGGTTATTAATCAAACACCACTGTTCCGTGAACAAAATAAACTGAACTATTTATTATTTCTATACAAATCACTAATGATACAATATCTATGGTGGTCTCTACCCTTTTCTTTCATATAACCCAGAATCACTGTTAGTCTCTCGATCTGATATCGATCGAAGAAATATTTACCGTTTACTTCTTCCCATACGAGCGTCGGCGGCTTCGGGCTCTCGGCCGATCCACTCGACGTCTTTTGATCTGTGTTATCCAAATAGCAGCTATCACTTTGGCAATATGTCCGATCGACTATTGATTGTTATCACGCACAAATTGTCCGTCAATTAATCTTTCTGCACTCGTTCGTTCGCGATACTAGTTTGCTTTTCGATCGCGGAGCAGCCCCAGATACGTCCTTCCTCGCCGGCGGCCAGCCAGACACTGACTCCTCGCGGCCTCGTTCCCACGGTCGGCCAACCGACGACACCTCGCCGCCCGTAACCGTTTTCTTGGCTAGCGAGTGCCCTCTTGCAACCGTTCTGCCGTGTTCTTGCTTGATGCCTCGCCGTTTCTTTGGGTGGAAACGCGGTGCGTTTCAATATATATATATATATATATATATATATATATATATATATATATATATTGTGACGGACCGGCGATTCGGTCCTGTTCTACAGTAAATTTGTAAAAGGGATCAGGTATTCTTTCTTGCGAATGGGCTCTGAGTACATGCACCAACAATGAAACAATTACTTTTAATGTAAAAAAACACAGAATGATTTATTCCCAGGAAAGATAATAGACTAATAAAAAACATAAAAACATCGTTCCATTGGATGTGTAGAAGGTAAACAAAATAATGGTTAGCATTGATAACTTTCTCATGATACTGATAAACATGAACAATTTTCTTACTAATTACGTAAATATTGCTAATGAACACTTTCTTTCTGCTTTAACTTTACACTTCATACTGTAATTGGGAGCTCCCTTTGCATGCACTTATTCACAATCACCCCGTTATTTCAATACTTAATCTATTTACAGACAATGTGTACCCTTCCAAAACGCCCTTTCTATTCTCCACATCAAATCAGATTGTTTATCATTACATGGCAAATTCCCACAGCTAATACCCCCCTCACAATCGTCTACCCCCTTTTCCAAATCACTGGATTCTTTTACCGCCTAATAATGAGTTCCTTCTAGTAACAGTCTTACTGGTTTTGCTGCGTCTGGAATTCCTTCGAGCTCACCAACTCCGGATGCGCCGGCGCGATGTGTCGAGCCGGGGCCGTCTCGCCCGCCACGTGGCCACGGCGCTTGCCCCCGCCGCTTCTACCCGGCGCTGATGCAAAATCCCACGCCGCAGTCGTGCTTCGCCGGGCACGGCGATGTCCATTCGCCGCCAGATCAGCAGCCGTCCTCGTTTCCAATTCTTCCAAATTCGTTTGTTAAGCCCGCCGATGCTGTATCGCTATGTTCGTTTCACTCACGCTGCCTTTGTCGCACACGTGTCTATACACTCATCACTTTCCTCGCCTCATGCCGTTTAATCTTTACTGTATATCACTTAACTCGAGATCAATTAATAGTTATCACTGTTTCTCGTTGTCCTACGTTTCGATTTCTGCTCGATGTCATCGGATTCCTCTCAACTATATTTCATCGCCGCCATCATTAGCTTTTCCGCACTACCGTCCGTTACCTCTTCCGCACCGACTCTCCCTTCCGACTGCTTCCTCCCGACTGCCGTCGTTCCCACGATCCACTCCTCAACTGTCGAAGTCTCGTACTTCGCGCTCACCTCGTCTCGCCCACCGCGGGACACCCTCCCGCTAGGCCGAGCCCATCCGGACGGCCGTCTCCACCGCGCTGCCCAAACCATGCTGGCACCCGCGTCTATGTTCAGAAACGCGGTGCGTTTCAATATATATATATATATATATATATATATATATATATATATATATATTGAACAGTGGCGAATTCTCCGATACACCACGTATACCGCCGGTATACCTAGTAATTCGAAGTATATTAGAAATATTTCATAAGTTTGTTAACCCTCAAAAAAAGTTATTGAGGCTTTGAAAGCTTTAAAACAGATGAGAAAAAATAACTGGTTCAGTACCGAGAGCCAGTTAGTCTTCCGCATCCGTAAGCGCTATCAAGCGCGTTAGAGTAAGAAGTTTCAAACAGTTCTTAAGGTTGTCCAGAGAATTCGCTAGCGCAAGCCAAGGCACCAAACGCCAGCCCAGTCGTCTGTCACTAGATAGATCCTCTTATTTGAATTGTATTTGAATTTGAATTCCGCCATCTTAGACCCATGATGGGCCAATAGCGTCGAAGAGCGCAAAGGCGCTGTCCACCAAATCTACAGGCCGCATCCGGCAATTATTCACGTGCTTTGTGCGTTTAAGGCTAAATGCACCGAAAAATACTTATAGGAAAAATCAATAGATCGCAGCACTATCACATGGAATTTACTCGATCGATAACGTCTGAACAAATTGTCCGATTTTCGATCTCTAAACGGAATTGGACTCCTTTTTAAAATAGAATTTACGTTACAATGCCGTTTTTTCAAAAAAGATTTCCAAAAAATGTTTGAAAACGTTTTTGCATAGTTCAGGGAAGAAATTAAAATTGTGGACTTACAGCGCGATGACGACGTGCTTCCTGAATCCAACGCCGTGTCAATCATGCAAATCGGATAAATAGGAGCGGCGTAAAGTGAAAATTCGGAAAAAGTACCTGACCCCCCCCCCCCTTCCCGCTTCACGCAGTTGCGTTACTCGACCCTTTTGGGGGCTCCCTCGACGCGGTCGAACGGCCAAACCCGGCGGCCTGCGGCACGGGAGGAGGCCGTGCTCTCAGGTAGGCAAGCCGGGCAGTCGGTTTTGTGGTTTCGTCCTTTTCAATCTCAATATATTTTTCTCCACTTATCAAACTAGTGATGCTGTAACACAACCAAACGGTCTCATATCATCTGTAATAGTCGTATAAAACTATATATCTTGTTCACATATTTCCGTCTTCCTTCGAATACCATCGAAAAGTTATTTGAGGCGGTACTCAAAATATCAATTCCGATTTGGAAACTGATTTCAAAAAGAAAATTGAACTAATTGTGTAGATATCACCAATATTCCATGTCCTAACATCTTATTTTACATACATTTTACTTCTAAGATCTTCCGTTATCATTCCACTACCACAAAGAATGAGCCGAAATTACGCACGAGCTCTTTTATCCTGCGACTCGATTTTTGATCTCAAAACAGCGTTTGTCTCCTTGATAGATTTCACCTGATGAATCTGTTTTCCCAAGTAAAATTTTTAAACTGTTTTCGTACTTTCGGACAAAATTGAATAAGTGGTAAAATAGCGCGCAGGCGAGATACATCCTGAATCGAACACTGTAACAAACATTAAAATATAATATAAAGAATCGTGACATGTCCCAGCTTACTTAGTAAGTTATATTGATATAAAATGATTCTGTGATATTTGTATAAACTTGAAGATTGGAATACGTAATTCCCGGCGCGTCATTTTGATACAAACTACGTAAACGATAATGTAAAAGGATGTAGTGTAAATCATTGTATTGTGACATATATATGCATTAAATTGTCATGAAAGCAATACGACTTTAACCCTTAGACAAGAACTCCACACTAGTAGAGGAATATCCGTCTATGAGGGGGATAAATTATGTTTTGTTATACAGTTATTAATTCGGTAATTTTACATTTCTACATTGAGATACTATTTTTCTAAACATCGTACAGGCTTTTCAGTAACATTTAATCGGGCAGCAATTCCATTTATAATATTTAACATACTACTAGTAAAACGTGGTTTACCAGTCTCACTGATAAACCTCCTATTAGGGAATGTGAATCAGAATGCAAAAGTATTAAATCGGCGATCCTCATCTAGGTGTCGAGAATAGGGATGCAACGTTGATGTTGATATTTTCAAAACATAGATTTTGTATAGACGCATGAACATACTTCGTAAAAAAATGAAACATTTATGAAACCTGATGTTTATTATCGATGTGCTTGATGAGTTGTTGTGAATGAAAAGAACCGATAATCACAATTTTACAAAAAAGTTAAAATATGAAATAATATTGCATTATACCACTGTCAATACATGTGTTCGAATAAAGCGAACGGTGATTGTAACATGCTCATCCAGTACACCATTTTCAGCCCAAGAAATGACCCCATTTTTCTGGCATTTCCTACGTATGTGCTACCGTACGCAGAGAGGCGGCCAACGCAAGCACTCTAGGTCCTGTACCCATTTGAGGAAGTTGTGACTCCATAAGATGACCCTGGGCGATAGTTTTCAGGTTTAATTTCGCTGTTATTCTTTTTACTTTCTTTTGCCGTTTTGTCTAAATCGTAAGTATAAATTAACAATCACGGCCACTGCCAAAACAAATTAACTTCCGCACGAACTTGATCGATGTTTCTAAACTAGGTTTTTGAAAGATGTTTTCATTTTTGACTTTTCTGACCTCTGCAGACATCTCGCCGCGTTCTTCGGCGGGCTGCGTGCTACACCAGGGCAATTCGATATGCCCAAGCGTAGGAAGAGGGCGGTGAGTAGTTTTCAGTGGGCGAGAATATTGTGCAATGACGAAGTGGAGATTATATTTACTCTAAAGAATTAGTGGAATCATTCGCGTTTCCTTAATTATTAGCAACCGAGTATATAAACAAAGTTATAAATTAAACAATTAATAACAATTATGAAAGTATATTTGATTAATAAAAATTTTGTGAGATATTATTAACTAAAGTAACTTATTTTGTCAAGATGTGTGGATGGTAAGCTATTGTTTTTCATTGAAAATACCAGTATAACGTTTATTGACGTTCATACCGGTAAAGACGTCCAATAGAGGTAGTATAAAACTAGTATAAAACAATAAAGGTATTTGAGAAAGGTATGAAAAAATACCGGTATTTTTACCGGTATTCAATACCTTTTCGGTCGCTGTTCACTAGCATAATCAAAGAAAAACAAACTATCCTTGTTATCTTTTCTTTCATTTGTATTTACAGTATTTGAAGTATTTCTTTTTTAAAAACATCTATTTCATGTATTTAAATATATCTCCAAAATACATGCTCAAAAAAACTCAAAAATAGAGTTTTAAATACAAAAATACATATTTCAAATACAAGTATTTTATTGCTCAAACCTCTCTATAAACAGTATGTGCGATCAGCAATGTACTAATCTCAGTTCCCAGCTTCAGCCTAGTACTAATACATAAGCCACGAGTAAGTCCGGAAAAATTTGTAGAATGAAATGCAATATAATAAATCAAATTAAAGTAGCGATGATACAACATCACTAACACTTTCTGGCATTATTTCTAAATTTGCAATTTTCGAAAATTGATAGAGTTCAACGAAAATGGTAATTCTTTTAAGCGTCCCTTCTATCCGTGGAAAAAAATTGTTGTGATTTTTGAGATTTTTTAATATATACATCAATTTCATTCTTAAATTACTCTAAAACTACGCGGTTTTGCAATAAACTTAAATGACCTTTGCAATCTTCGAAAATACGGCGGGGTGGGCGAAAACGAGACCACCATCATATTTTGTATCGTCTTTAAACAAAAAATTGGAGCTATTTATTTATTTATTTATTTTACGTCAAAAAAACAGTTAAAAACTGCGTATGACGTCCTATGGGGAAAAGTGAATTGTGTGCACATTTTCAAAATTTTGTGGTTCCTACACCAAGTCATATACTACTTAAATTTTGAATTTTGAAAGGGAGAAAAAAAACTCCCATGTAGTAAAATCTACTTTCAAAATAAATAAGCAATAAATTTTGAATTTTGAAAAAAAAAACAAAAACTCCCATGTAATATAATCTATTTTCAAGGATAAATAAGAAATAAATTTTGAATTTTGAAAGGGAGAAAAAAAAACAACAAAAAAACTCCCATGTAATAAAATCTATTTTCAAGGATAAATAAGCAATAAATTTTGACTCTTATTACTTCCTGCCGCGACAACATGGAAACGATAATTTGAATAATTGTATTTCCCACTGAATTCTAGAAGACGTGCACAGAAAATGAAGTTACATTTATGTCCAGAAGCAAAACAAGGGGCCATCTCAGCATTTGCTCAATGGATCTGGGAAACTGGACGAAAAACCTGATCGAGATGGGGGTCATTTCACCCGGAAGCTGTAGTACAATAGTTGTTACAGGTTGTTTATACTCATTTATACAATTCAAATGGTAAATAATGCATTATGTATCATTGTTAAAATTAATGTTACTTTTCTTGTGATGCTCAGTGTAGTCTCTAATTGTATAGAAACAGTTATGCAGCAGAAACGATTTCACTTGGGATTTAAAGTGTTGTATTTTTGGGTTTTTTAATTAAAAGGAAAGTGTTGTAAAATAATGTACATGTATTGTATGTGAATTTTCTGTAATGAGCTGTTGATACTGTCACCTGATGAATAGGATTTCTACGTCGAGTGTTCTAGTAATAGACTTCGGCATTTTCTGAAAATATATTCCCGCCCTTGAGCAAGTCATTTTTACAAAAACCACTGATTCGTAAATAAGAAGACACGGTAATGGTAGAATTCCTAGATTAATGAAGAGAGGCTTACATGAATCACGTGGGTGGGATTTGGTTATTATTCGTACAATTCGTTTTTGTAATCTAAAAGTCTGGGAGCTATAAGATGTATTTCTCCAGAATTTTATGCCATATCTCAGGCGGGAATGAACATTCGCGAAGTATACACAACGAGCAGTATGAACGCTGACTGAATTTGCAAGAATTCTGAACGCGTAGCATAATGAACTTAATTTTGTGTTCAATTCATTTAAATGGACGTTCCATTTAAGGTTTGACTGAATTGAGAGACCTAAAAATTTTGTTGCCTTAACATCAGTCAATTGTACACTGTTCATTTTCAATGGAGCACAGAATTGTTTATTTGAAATGGAAAACTGCATTAAAACCGTTTTCTTTTCGTTCACTATTAATTTGTTATTTCGGAACCAATTTGAAACATCTGATATTGTACTATTTACGGTTTCTTTATTGCAAAGGATGTTCGTATCATCCGCAAAGAGAACCGTTCTTCCGTTTCGAATCGACGAGGGTATATCGTTTACGTAAAGTAGGAACAGAATAGGGCCTAAAATCGATCCTTGAGGAACTCCACATGCAACGGGCAAAGAGTCGGAAAGGTGCGTACGTAATGTTCCATCATTCCAGTAAGGTATTTCAACTCTCTGAGATCGTTGTTTAAGGTACGAACATAACCAATCTAGAGCAATACCACGAATTCCATATGAAGGTAATTTTGAAAGTAAAATGTCATGATCAATGACGTCAAAAGCTTTTGAAAGATCTAAAAATAATCCAATAGGTGCCTCGTTTTGATCCAATGATGAGGCGACATCTTTAAGAAAAGAAAATATAGCTGTTTCCGTTGATTTTGATTTTCTAAATCCATGTTGGCAATCTGAAAGCGCGTCGTGTTCAATGAGAAAGGTTTCCATTCGTATGTAAAAAAGTCTCTCTAATATTTTTGAAAAGACTGATAGAAGAGAAATGGGCCGATAATTTTGAATTTCATTTTTGTTGCCTTTTTTGAAAAGCGGCTTAATTTTAGCTGTTTTTCAAATATCTGGAAACGTTCCAGTGCATAAAGATGCATTAAATATGTGAGTTAACGGGTGTATAATGGCATACGCACAAGTCTTTAACAAAGACTCCGGGAATTCATCTAAACCGGACGAATATTTATTTTTTAGTTTACCGATTATTTTGAGAATTTCATAGGAAGAAGTTTCGGAAACGAACATTGTGTCTACAATTTTGGGTGAACTGTCTGTTTTTGAATTTTGTGCCTGAAGACCCTTAGTGAGATCGGCAGCAATTCTCGAAAAGTATTGGTTAAAGAGACTAGCCACTGTTGCTGGATCGTTCACATTTATATCGTTATATTTTAAAACAACATTCTCTACGGGTTTTCTAGTTGATTTGGTAGTATTTTTTATTATATTCCACATTGCTTTTGTTTTATTATTTTATTATTATTTTTTATTATTTTATTATTTGATTGCTATTTTTGAGAAAAAGTTACAATTGTTTTAATTGCCTGTACTTCGCCCCAAATTGCACGAAAACTACTCAAATGTTTCAAAAATTAAACTTGATCTTATTTTCAGATTTGTCAGAACAGATTTCAGTAAGAAAGAATATATCAATATTATAGTTGAATGAAGACGCCCCCAAAAATTGCACGTTAGCAATTTTCTAAAAATAAGTGACGTCAACAAACACCATAAATCACATTTCTCTTGCGGTCTGTACACGAGGACGAAATTTAATCAATTTGGTGACGGTTTGAGAAGATTTTGAAAATGATTTTGAGGCTTAATGTAAAGTACCCTCAAAAATCAAAATATCCGTTTGAAACTCCCAAAGGATCGAGTTCTTTCAGGTAGATTCGGGAAGATCAATTTTGGAGAAAATTGGCAGAGCGGTTTGGGCGTTAGCGTTGACCATAAATGGACAGACATGTTTTGGCGTCAATCGATTTTTAGGTATCAAGGACACATATATTGTATTTTTTCGCTAGACCACGAGTTAGAAGAAGTAATGTAATATTTAGCAAGAGGATATATCCACTTTTATTTTAGCAGGGCCCGACAATAAGAGTTTTCCGGTACCCGATTACATAATTTGTCGGAAAGTAGTTTTAAAATTAACAACAAAGAAAACAATTTTAAAATTTAGCTTCCGCGATTTTACTTGGGAAAACAGCTTCATCAGGTGAAATCTATCAAGGAGACAAACGCCGATTTGAGATCAAAAATCGAGTCGCAAGATTTATCTTGCTCGATTTATAGAGCTCGTACGTAATCTCGGCTCATACTTTCTGGTAGAGGAATGATAACGGAAGATCTTAGAAGTAAAATGTATGTAAAATAAGATGTTATGGCATAGAATATTGGTGATATCTACACAATTAATTCCATTTTCTTTTTGAAGTCAGTTTCCAAATCGGAATCGATATTTTGAGTACCGCCTCAAATAATTGTTTGATGATATTCGAAGGAAGACGGAAATATGTGAACAAGATATATAGTTTTATACGACTGTTACAGATGATATGAGACCGTTTGGTTGTGTTACAGCATCACTAGTTTGATAAGTGGAGAAAAATATATTGAAATTGAAAAGGACGAAACCACAAAATCGACTGCCCGGCTTGCCTACCTGAGAGCACGGCCTCCTCCCGTGCCGCAGGCCGCCGGGTTTGGCCGTTCGGCCGCGTCGAAGGAGCCCCCAAAAGGGTCGGGTGAAGCAGGAAGGGTGGAGTGTCAGGTATTTTTTCCGAAATTTCACTTTACGCCGCTCCTATTCATCAGATTTGCATGATTGACACGGCGTTGGATTCAGGAAGCACGTCGTCATCGCGCTATAAGCCCACATTTTTAATTTCTTCGCGGAACTATGAGAAATCATTTAAAAATTTTTTTTTTGGAAATATTTTTTTAAGAAACGGCATCGTAGCGTGAATTCTAATTTAAAAAGGAGTTAAATGCCGTTTACAGATCGAAAATCGGACAATTTGTTCAGACGTTATCGGTTTGGAAATTTTGCTTATTTTGATGCTGCCACGTGGTGGCGACAAATGGAACTAGTGTCGGTACATTTAGCCTTAACGTAACGGCGTCGTGTCAACGTTTTTGCATTTGTGTGTTTCTGAGTGTATTTCGGAGTTTCTGAGACGGTGCTGTTTGCTGTGAAGTCGAAATGCCCCAATTTAGGCGTTGTTAGGTACCCAATTGGCGAAAGAACAAAAACATTAAGAGTGGACGGCAATTCTTCAGGTTTCCAACAGATCCTGAAAGGTAAGCAATATTTCATGCTTAGCATGGTTTCATAAAAATTATTTCTTGTACATAGTAATTTAGTGACATAGTAATTTAACTATG
Source organism: Teleogryllus oceanicus (assembly GCA_964035755.1). Classification (NCBI taxonomy): domain Eukaryota; kingdom Metazoa; phylum Arthropoda; class Insecta; order Orthoptera; family Gryllidae; genus Teleogryllus; species Teleogryllus oceanicus. Next base: position 179,326,060 of record CAXIVR010000001.1, read on the forward strand.
TCACTAAATAGTACATGAAATTAATTTAAATAATGTTTATTAATTAATAGTACATGAAATTAATTTAAATAAAATATGTCAGGTTTTTGTAAACACAATTATTATGAACATCCAATGTATTTAAGTCATGAAAGCACTGGTTGCTTTTATAATCATATAATTGATAAGTTATCATAGCTATAATAACATTAAGGTGATTTTGTAATAACTATAATAGCTCAATAATACATTACTAATTTTATTACAGGTGTTTGAAATGGCTAAAGGCAATTGGGGACCCGACTGGCATCTTGCCCTTGGGAATTTCTCACAAAGTTAAGATATTTATGCATGGAGCACTTGACGCCGGAAATGTTCACTGCAGCAGGCAGACTAGCACATAATGCAGAACCAGTAATTTTTCCTGAGTTGCCGGAGGGTGCACTCAGGTCATTTATAGAAGGCTTACCGCAAGAAAGGCGTACGTTTCTATTATTATTATTATTATTATTATTATTATTATTATTATTATTATTATTATTATTGTTTTTATTTTCTCATCTTATTGGCACATTTGAATGAATTGCACAGATATACAGAATCAAAGCACAATGCATCTATTTTTAAAAGGAATTTATAATACATTATTTTCCATGAATTTCCGTACTATCCTTGTTGTTGAAATAACAACTGCCTTCTGCATGGGTTTGTACAGGTCTTCATTCAAACGCAGTTGCTTAAGGCCCCACATCAGACTCCTATTTATTTATTTATTTATTTATTTATTTATTTATTTATTTATTTATTTATTTATTTATTTATTTATTTATTTATTTATTTATTTATTTATTTATTTATTTATTTATTTATTTATTTATTTATTTATTTATTTATTTATTTATTTATTTATTTTACGTAAAAAAACAGTTAAAAACTGCGTATGACGTGCTATGGGGAAAAGTGATGATCTTTTCATATTCCACTGTTTCTCAACGGGTTCAATAAGATTTGCATATTTACTGATCTTTTCAGTGTATTTGCTTTGAATGTTGCCTGCATTTGGGACAGAAACATCAATAAGCATGACATGTTTCTCACACTTGTTTATCACAACCAAATCCGGTCTGTTGTGAATCACTGTATGGTCTGTTAAGATAGTTCTATCCCAATACAAGCGCCACTCTTCGTTCTCCAGAACACTCATAGGTTGATACTTAAAGTACGGTACCTTATTTTCAGTCAGAAGACGACATTTCTGAGCCAACGCTTGATGTAAAATTTTGGCTACCGAATCATGTCGCTGTTTATACTCGGTGCCTACCAAATGTGTACAACCCGAGGTAATATGATGAATTGATTCCACCGTTGGATAACCATAACGACATAACTCATTCTGCACATTGCTATTCTAACAATTCGCTTCAAATAGTTACCGTTGGAATAACTTGATCCTAAGCCAAAAACCCCTGTCCTGATATAAGCCAGTAGTTCGATGCTTTCAAATCGACATGTTCTTGGCTCATCTCATGTGGATGTCTTCCATGAAGAGCTTTAGACATCCATAAATCTCTCTTTTGGCCGTCATTGCATGAGAAGTCCGCGACATCCTGTCTCGACAGCTCTATCGGAGTATAGACATCTGCTTCACAAATTGCTTTATGCAGTTTTGATGTATTTGCCGCAGTATGGAAATACATTCTCATGCTCTTCACTTGCCGACAAAGTTGGTTTCCAATGTCTGTGAGTCCTCTTCCACCCATATTTCTCGGAAGTGTTATACGTTCGACTGCAGATTTTGGATGGTGCATGCGTGCTTTCGTCATTAAAACTCTCATTTTCCGTTGTAAGTTCTCAATGTCAGTTTTGCTCCACTTAATAATGCCAAATGAGTAGTTTAAGACTGGGACAGCATAGGTGTTAATAGTTTATGATATTTCTTCCATTCAACTTTGTTTTCAGGAGCTTTCGGGTTCTTCGGAAGAATTCCTCTGCAAGTTCATCTTTCATTTTACCTTGGTCAATGTGCCTTGCCTGTCTCACTCCCAGGTATCTGTACGTTTCCTCAGCAGACATCGCTTGTATCAACTGTTTATTTTCAAGTTCAAAGGCTCCCTCTGAGCTTTCCTTTACAATATTCAATGTCGACATTTTCCAGGCCAAACTCCATTTTAATACTTTTTGAAAATGATTCCACAATCATCTTATTTTGTAAGCATATATCTTCAAATCATCCATATATAAAAGGTGATTTATGCGATACATCATTCTTGCTCCCAATTTAATTCCAAATCCACATTTAGTGGAATTCAAGAGATTAGATAGCGGATTCATACAGATGACAAACCAGAGGGGACTTAGTGAGTCTCCCTGAAAAATACCTCTTCGCACATTGATTGTATCAGTTTGGATGTTGTCAACAGGAGTACTTAAGATAATTTTTGTTCGCCAGTTCGACATGACATGTTCCAAGAAGGAGACAACTTTTGTATCAACCTCATAGATCTTAAGTATTTCTATCAGCCAGGTATGTGGTACAGAATCAAAGGCTTTTTTGTAATCAATATAAGCCATGAACAAGTTGCGATGTTTTGCATATGCTTGACCACACACTACTGAATCTATGATTAATTGTTCTTTGCATCCCATGGAGCCTTTCTGTTGGACTGCAATAATATCGTTGTCTCTACAGTGGGTGTATATCCGTTGTGAAAGGCACGATGTAATGATTTTATACATCGTTGGCAAGCAAGAAATAGGGCTGTATTTTGTTGGATCTTCTTGTTTTTGTGGGTCTTTGGATATCAGATATGTAATTCCCTGGGTAAGAAATTCTGGCATCTTATCTGGTTGTTGTATGACATCATTGATCAATTCAGCCAGCCTGTGGTGAGTGCACCATAATCTTTTATACCAAAAATTATGAATTTTATCTGGTCCTGGAGCTTTCCAGTTCAATAGGTTTTTAATTACTTCACTGACTTCTTCAGTTGTAAAGTCTTTGTAATGCATCTTGCAAGATGTTCACAGCGCTTCTTCTCTTCTCCAATCCAGCTCGCTCTCACATCACATTCCGCTGGATCGGAAAGTTGCTTACTCCAAAAATCATTCACCTGCTCTCGTGGTGGATATAATCCTTTGTAATTGCCTTCTTCCTTTCTTCCCAGGTTTCTGTTAAAATTCTTTTCAGATTTTTCAAACAAAATGTTATCTTTCCTCCTATTTCTGCTGGTTCTATATCTGGACAATCGATTTGTTAATACTGATAGTCTCTGTTTCAGCGTGTCAATGCACTGTTGTACTGTCGTATTAGGTTCATCTCTTCGCGTATGCGTTTTACTTCTATTCATAGAAGTAAACGATCTGCCAGCTTCACAAGTTTTGGTGATCGAATACCATTGGCATAACTCATCATACGGGCCATATGGTCTCAGTGTTTCAATGTTCCTGACAAGACGCCTCTCCCAAGGTGGCATCATCCGGCCTCTTTGCTTTTTTCCGGACAGTTTTTCACAGTCTATTCCCAGGGATTTTATTACTACAACTGCAGCACAATATATAACAAGGTGGAGATATTGCAAGTTGTGCGCCATTTCAATTTCCTCTGGTAGTACCTCGCAATTCATGATATCTATAATACGTGCCATTCGTCTCGATGTATTGATCTTAGGTAACACTGGCCTCATAGTTGGGTTGGTCCCTTCAAATTGGAACATAGCTTCTCTCATTCCCATCTTCAGCGATTCCACCAGTCTTTCGTCTTCAGCTGTAGTTATATCATCTTTTGTAGGGACATTTTTGTGGGACTCCGGGTGAATTTCTGATTCACTAGGTTGTAAGTTCTGAACCTCATCCAGTTCTAGCTCACGACCAACTTCCATTTTAATGGTCTGGAGCCGTGTCTCAGGAATCAGTTTATTACGTAAAATCACTCGATACTGATCAGACACTCTTTGTTCAGTTACGGAATATTCAGGGAAACTCTGTTGAAATTCTCTAAATAATTTCTGCCTGTATCCAGTCACATCTGTGTCAATTTTTGTGATCCGGTAATAGATGCGCATTATTTCTTCATTAACAGCCGTTGGCCATTTTCTGCGCTGTGTTGGCAGCCTTGCTTGGGTGGGCGCTGGTTGTAACACCTGCGCAACACCTTCAGCAGGGGAGACATTCGATATGGGTTCGCTCCTTTCAGGCTGTCGCATTTCGGGTATCCCGACCAGGGCCCGCCTGCTCAACTCCTGGTCACCATCGGCCATACTGTCACCCCCAGCGATGGCTCCAGGGGCGCCCCGACGCTCCTCGGGTAGCAGCATTTTTTCCGAGGCTTTCTTTCTAGCACGTGTCTCCATACTTAATGGGCGCATTTTATACCTACTGCCAGGACAACTGTAGCCACTCAGGCTTTGAGAACCGTTGTTGACCATTTAATTGGTTCCTCCACCGACTCTCTAGGTACAAGTCCAGTTGGCTGACTTGCACCATCCTGATAGGCCTTATCCCAGAATTACCTTCTAGTAGCCCTACCAGGACCTCCTTCTCTCATTAGTTGGTCGACTGTCTCGCCGAAGGGGCTGGATACCACAACCTTGAGACAAGTACGACTGAACAGGGCTCCCCGCGTGAAGGGTGAGAGTGGAGTTGGGTGTGAGAGGTTATAGCATTCATTGATGTTCACATCACGCCCCTTGAGCCCCTTATTATTATTATTATTATTATTATTATTATTATTATTATTGTTGTTGTTGTTGTTTTGTTGTTGTTAGCAACTAGAAGGTGTAATAAGAAAACTTTTTTAATTTAATTAAACATCCTTATTTCTTTTGCAGGATCTGCTCTGCATGTAGTGGACAACATTTCTCCTGAGTTCTCGGTTGCTAAATGAAGAAAAAATCCTGTAACACGTGGTGTAGTCAGTATCTCGGTTTTGTGGGATCTTTATGCCGAAAAACCAATTGGAAGCAAAACGTCTGTACTCCGTAAACAAACCTAGCGCCTAAACCATGCGTAGAAGTTTTTTCAAATTGAAGAAACCCGTCAATATGTCTCTAGTAGGAGGTTTGAAATTTTTAAAACCATTCCATAGTTTTTGGAAGAACTTTATATGAAGCCATAAGAAACGATTCAAAATGTTCTAAAAAAATGGCTCTAAATTTTTTGTTTTAATTTCTTGTAAGAACAAAGTAAAATATACTTATAAAGGTGGCAAAGGTCCGATTTTCAGGATTAATTCTTAATTTTCAGAAATTGTAAAAGTATGCATTTTGATTGGCAACTTATTACAATTACAATATTGAAAATAGAGACTTTTCCTTCGAAGTAAATTTGATGTGCGTAAATAGTTCTTCATTTAAGGTGTGAATATTGTTTTGTAAATATTAGTAGTTTTTGTGCAATTGTGGGTGAACTATTTGGATTATTAAAAAATTACAAAAAGAAGATTTTCTCGAAAACGGCTCCACTTTTTTTCCTGTACAGTATTTCATTTATTTAAAAATTTAACTCAACACTTGTTTGTTCAAATGAGCTCAAAATTACTCATTTTCAGAATAGCTCAAACACCATTTTCTCAAAGGTGGCTTCAATTTCTTTCTTTAAACTATTTCAACGAATAGTGGTAATGGTACTGTTTAATATAATGTAATGTTCATTTTTGAGTATTCTTTTGTTTTCCCAAAAATTGCACAAATGTTTTTTTGTTATGTTTTTTTTTTCAATATCTCATGCCAGTAATATGCACATTTCAATGGATATATTATTGAATTTGTGAGTGAAAGTTCTTCAAATTACTTCAAATGGAGTTTTTCGATAACTCAATTAGATTCCAGAGAAAAAGAGCTTCAATTACAGTAACGCTTAACGCCATTTTTTTTAAACGGCTTCAAATTTTTCAATGAAATTGCTATTTAAGGTTTTAGCCTTCTTTAATACTCTTGAAATAATATTTCAGTTCTAATATTTGGTTATCGAAGAGTTGAGAAAATGGCAAAAAAATGTATTTTGGGCGTCGATAGATGCCAGCTGGCGAGAGGGTGAGGGAAGACCATAGAGCCGGTCCACTCCAAAGGAAATTAGAAAACTTAACTTCGAGAAAGTCTGTGCTATTCTGTAGCACTTCCAGTTATTGTATGTAATTTAGTAAATCCAAACTGCAGGGCCACTTGCTTGTAGACATGTACCAAATTGAAGTTTTTCGGGATTCAATTTAATAAATAAAAAATTGTATTTTGGAGTGATAATCATTTGGTGTTTCTGTAGCAGTAAATTCTTATCTCAGGTTGTTTTGGCCCACTACCTGTCTTGTGAACTATGTATAAGTCTTTGTGTAACAGTTTGGCATTTTTACCAGAAAGTATTAGCTATTTTCTAAACATATTTCTGATGGTTCTTAAGATGTCTGTTGGGTATAATCTCCTGTGCTTTTCTTTAGTTATATTGTTTTGAAGAAATTGTGTGCGTTATGTCACATAACGTGATTGGAAAAGACATGAAAATATTTTTTTAATAATTGAAAAACTGACCAATACCTGTATCAAATGTTTATTTATTTTATTTATTTATTTGCGTCAAAAAAACAGTTAAAAACTGCGTATGACGTGCTATGGGGAAAAGTGAATTGTGTGCACATTTTCAAAATTCTGCGATCTCTACACCAAGTCATATACTACTTAAATTTTGAATTTTGAAAGGAGAAAAAAACAAAAACTCCATGTAATAAAACCTATTTTCAAGGATAAACAAGCAATAAATTTTGAATTTTGAAAGGAGAAAAAAACAAAACTCCCATGTAATAAAATCCATTTTCAAGGATAAATAAGCAATAAATTTTGAATTTTGAAAGGGAGAAAAAAACAACAAAAAAACTCCCATGTAATAAAATCTATTTTCAAAGAAAATAAGCAATAAATTTTGGCTCTTATTACTTCCTGCCGCGACAACATGGAAACGATAATTTGAATAAATGTATTTCCCACTGAATTCTAGAAAACGTGCACAGAAATGAAATTACATTTATGTCCAGAAGCAAAACAAGGGGGCATCTCAGCATTTGCTCAATGGATCAGGGAAACTGGACGAAAACCTGATCGAGATGGGTCATTGACCGGAAGCTGTAGTACAATACTTGTTACAGGTTGTTTATACTCATTTATACAGTCCAAATGGTAAATAATGCATTATGTATCATTGTTAAAATTAATGTTCCTTTTCTTGTGATGCTCAGTATAGTCTCTAATTGTATAGAAACAGTTATGCAGCAGAAACGATTTCACTTGGGATTTAAACTTTTCTATTGAAGTTAATCGTTTAATGTCATCTGGCAAAGTGTTGTAAAATAATGTACATGTATTGTATGTGAATTTTTTGTAATGAGCTGTTGATACTGTCACCTGATGAATATGATTTCTACGTCGAGTGTTATAGTAATAGACTTCGGCATTTTCTGAAAATATATTCCGCCCTTGAGCAAGTCATTTTTACAAAACCAGTGATTCGTAAATAAAAGACACGTAATGGTAAAATTCCTAGATTAATGAAGAACTACATGAATCACGTGGGTGGATTTGGTTATTATTCGTACAATTCGTTTTTGTAATCTAAAAGTCTGGGAGCTATAAGATGTATTTCCCAGAATATTATGCCATATCTCAGGCGGAATGAACATTCGCGAAGTATACACAACGAGCAGTATGAAGGCTGACTGAATTTGCAAGAATTCTGAACGCGTAGCATAATGAACTTAATTTTGTGTTCAATTCATTTAAATGGACGTTCCATTTAAGGTTTGACTGAATTGAGAGACCTAAAAATTTTGTTACCTTAACATCAGTCAATGGTACACTGTTCATTTTCAATGGAGCACAGAATTGTTTATTTGAAATAGAAAACTGCATTAAAACCGTTTTCTTTTCGTTTACTATTAATTTGTTATTTCGGAACCAATTTGAAACATCTGATATTGTACTATTTACGGTTTCTTTATTGCAAAGGATGTTCGTATCATCCGCAAAGAGAACCGTTCTTCCGTTTCGAATCGTCGAGGGCATATCGTTTACGTAAAGTAGGAACAGAGTAGGGCCTAAAATCGATCCTTGAGGAACTCCACATGCAACGGGCAAAGAGTCGGAAAGGTGCGTACGTAATGTTCCATCATTCCAGTAAGGTAAGGTTATGTTTAGTAATATAATATAAGGTAAAGTTAAAGTGATAATATAAGGTAAAGTTATGTTTAGTAATTCAGGGTATATTATCGGCCTTTGGATTTTCATCCACGATCCATTGAGCAACTAGCCATGCTTTTGGACAAATATGTAGCCTGTGATATCGGAATATTAGTGAAACCTACTAAGTCCAAAAACTCTGCTTTGAGATTAATGAAGTTGAAGTAGAATCATGAAATTTTTTTTACTTGTTCATCACTTGTACTAGATAGGAGGTAAAACATGTTTCTTGTAATGCAGTTTAATGTGTAATATTGCTTTTTTGAAGAAAGCAAGCGAAAAAAGAGCCAACATTTATTGCTTATTTATCCTTGAAAATAGATTTTATTACATGGGAGTTTTTTTGTTTTTTTTCTCCCTTTCAAAATTCAAATTTTATTGCCTATTTATCCTTGAAAATAGATTTTACTACATGGGAGTTTTTTTTCTCCCTTTCAAAATTCAAAATTTAAGTAGTATATGACTTAGTGTAGGGATCACAGAATTTTGAAAATGTGCACACAATTCACTTTTCCCCATAGCTCGTCATACGCAGTTTTTAACTGTTTTTGACGTAAAATAAATAAATAAGTAAATAAGTAAATAAATAAAAAGATAGATTTTGTGGACTGTTTGTGCAGATGCAAGATTCTTGTTTATTTATAAAACTTATCTATAATATTCATTTGTATTGTACCTTAGTAGCTATTTTGATAATAGGCTGAAATTTGACAGGTGTTGATAGCTGGAATATCATTTTAATAATGATGCAATATTAAAGAAGTAATGGTCACTAGTTATATTTGGACAATTGTCTAAATTCATGGTTTCAATATTTAGTCAATGACACAGTAAAATAATCTGTATGTCTGATTACTTGCTTACATTTATTTTGTAAAAAATTGTATTATGCATATTATTGTTTATATTGTGTATGACAATTTACATAATTTAGAAATAAATATTGTGTTTATGAAATAACTTTTTATTTTGCACTCCCTGGACAACAATTCCATTCAGTGACTTAGGATTCCAAGTCCTAATATTTTAGTCTTCTAAATTGCCTAGCGTATTTATTTTACAAAAAAATAATATATTAATTTGACGCCACTTTGAAAACAACTTCATTTTAAATTTCCCGGTCGTCATTACGCCCCACCTCCATTGGTAGAACGCCCTTCGACGCTATTGGCTCACACACTGGGTCTAAGATGGCTGCTTCCCCCTCCATGAAAATTAGAAATTTGAATAAGAGCGTTGGGATTAACGTTGAGTGCCGCCTCTCTGTGCCAGCCGCGATAACCGAAGGCTCCTCATGTTTCATGAGCGGGGAGGGAGGAGGATGCGCGTTTGCACGGTCGCAAAATATTGTGGTGAACAGTCTTTCTCTGGTCGTTTCTAAAGCCTGTTTTACACGGTCATTTTTCATCATTTCCCGTCGATACTGAGCAGACTGAATGTAATTTGTACGAAAAAATGATGCATGCTTCATTATTCCGTACAGATTTCATCCAGTTTGACTACAGCGCCCCTAGTGTCACTTTATGGAACTTTCTTCGATTGCATGGGTTCTCCGGCAGGGAGTGTGTGTGTGTATATATATATATATATATATATATATATATATATATATATAAGAGAGAGAGAGAGAGAGAGAGAGAGAGAGAGAGAGATCTGGTGCATAGCGTGGGCACGTGTTATTTAATTTTGAGTGTTGTTTGTGATATCGAGTCTTTGCGTTCAGTGAACCCTCTCGCAAATAAAACCACAATACCTCACACATCTTTCTACTCCTTACTCTGTGAATTCGTAACTATCTGATCATTCTTCCCGCTAATTTAAATATTTCCGTTCAACTGTTAAACTTCCAGCGCTTTTTGTGCCGTTTGGAGGAAGTATTTTCATCACGATTACGTGCAGACCAGGAGTGACCGTGTAAAACGCTGGAATCACGTTCATCCAGTTTCGGTATGCGTAGAACCGAACGTTCCTTTTCCATCCAATTTCTGTACAGAAAAATGATGAAAAATGGATGAAAAAATTACCGTGTAAAACAGGCTTAAGTTATGCTTCTCTTAATTTTTTGTGAAAATGGAGTGTGTTAATGGTCCAGAAGTTAGTGGTTCGTGTAATTGTCTTGTAGAACAATTATTGAGGACGGAATTTCGTAGTATTGGGATTTCAGAAAAGCTGAAAATAAAAGGCAACGGTAGTGGTAGCTTCCATAAAGTGCGGTATACTTGAAATAATGTTCAGGATTCGCCACTGATTTTGAATGTAACAGTCCACCACCCAAAGTAGTGGACTGTTACTGTAGGGGTCGCTCGTGGCACATAGCGACGTCGCTAGCCTTCACCACTGAGGTCCAGTTTGATTCCCGTCGAATCTCATGTGAAATGTGTTCCAACAAAACGAGTTTGGCTGCTTCACAAGGGCTAGTTCAACCCCCGTGAAGGGGTTGTGTCCTAAACCCCTATCCATATTCCTTCCCAATTCTGGCCGCTGGGCAGTGACGCAGGAGGCGCGTAGCAGGAGGCGCGTACGCGGGGAAGCTACTTGGCGGTCCTCTTGACAACTGACTACGACGTGACGTGACATGACACATTAGTAATAGAGGATTACTCCCGCGCGCGTTAATAGAGGATTACTCCCCAGCGCAGAGCGCTCAACGCCCCTTAAAGGGCTTGGAGACAATGGAGATAATGTATTTAATTATTTACTAGGTTATAGCAGTTTGTACTCATAGGTATTCTTCAATTTCGTATTCCAATCCCTTTCGTGGTTGTATAACCTCGAAGTTTTTAAAATAATGTATTTCATTATTGGCAAGGGCAATTAATTTCTGTATAGAATAAAAAAATTAGCATCAAATGTCTATAAACCATGTTCTTGCTTTCAATTGATTGTGCTCGTTGGTTCTCTCCATTTTGAAGTTTCAATATCTGGGCTTAATTCGATAACCCTGATGGAGAATTAACAATAGTTATTTAATACGCAGCAACGTTTATTAATTTTATATATATATATATATATATATATATATATATATATATATGTGTGTGTGTGTGTGTGTGTGTGTATTAATATTGAGTGTGCATTATTTAATTTAAAAGATTTTACTTATTAGTGCAGGTTGGTACTCACGCATTTCCTGTTCGAATGTCGTACGTGGTTGCACAAAAATGACGTTTTTGAAATTATTTATTTCATAAATGCCAGGAGCAATTAAATCGTGTATGGAGTACAAAATTAGTATTAAATATACAAAACTATGTTTTGAGATTTATGTGATTGTGCTCGCTGGTTCTCTGTATTTTCGAATTTTAATATCTGGGTTGGTTAGATGACTCGGATGCAGTTTTAACAATGTTTGTATAATACACGGCAACATTTATCATTTTATTTTTAGTGTAACAAACTAGTATTGAATTTCTATTTAATTAATAGATTTTAGTGATTTGTGCTCGTTGGTACTCTCGCATTTCCTATTCGTAAGTCGTACGTAGTTGCATAACTCCGATGTTTTAAGAATTATTTATTTCGTAAATGGCAGAAGCAATTAATTTTCGTATAATATTAAAAATAGTTTAAAATGTCTATAAACTGTGTTCTTAGTTTTATTTGATTGTGCTCGTTAGTTCTCTCTATTTTCGAATTTTTTAATATCTGTCATGTTTGGATAACTCTAGTTCTATTTTTAACAATATTTATTTATTACAATGCCACGTTTATAATTTTTTCTTTGCTGTAATATAATTAAGTGGAATATAAATTTTTTTTTGGTATTCTCCAATTTCCTATTCGATTGTCTTACTATTGTATAACTATGGCGTTTTTTAACATTTTTTTATTTCAAAATGTCTGGAGCAATTAACTTCTGTTTTGAGTAATAAACTAGTGTCAAGCGTTTTGTATATTATGACATTTGTTTTATTTGATTTTGCTCGTTTGTTCTCCCTATATTTAATCCTTTTTCTATTATGTTCGGTGTTGCGTCATGCCTGCTGACATTAACATTGATGATTTTTGATCGAAAATACGTGATAATTAATTCCAATTTTTTGGGCAATTAATTGGCAATTAATTAGCCATAAATGATTTGAGGGTTTCCGTTGAGCTCCGACTCGAATTTAATTTGTGTGTGTGCTGGCTTGACGTCAAGCTAGCACACACCCGTTTTCTCCACGAAAATACGTGGAAATTAATTCCAAATTGTGGCAAATTATTGAAATTAATTAGCAATAAATGATTTGACATGTTTCGTTGCGGTGTGCTGCCTTGGCTGTTCCAGCTTGACGCACCTGATTTACGCGTCGGCGTGCCAGCGTTCTACGTGTTGGCACCCTTAGAGTACACACATGTAAAACGCTGGCAAATGGACGCCTGCATTCGCTGCTGATAATCGGCGCAGCTTGACCTGCTAGGGTGGACATATAAACCGCGGATATTGCGACCTTGTCGAAATCTCGCGGGACAATTCAATGCGCACGATATGTGAGGTAGTTGAGTGCGCACTACCTCACATATCGCGTTACTAGTGCGTGTTTCAAAATGATTTCAAGTGACAACGAAGAAGGTACACAGTTTTTGAAGGAAAATAGTTTTGTTAAACCGCGTCATAAAAAAATGATCAATTATTCTAGGAAGGATTTCGAAGAGTATCGTCTTTTCTGTGCTTTAAAAATGGATGAAGGTAGGTTTCCCAATACCTGAGAATGACACTTGGCACATTTGAATACGTGTTGAGTTACGTGGCAAATGATCAATTCATTTGCGAGAAATCGTTCATTGGCGCATAACGCATCACTATCATTTTAAACTTTCATGATGAAACACATATGAAGTAAAAAAGGGAAGCTTCATTTATAAACGTTATACAGTATAATATAGCTCTCAATGAATGTTACTTGTGTAGAATTGAAATAATAGTAAATTTAAATTCTATGAACAATTAGAGTTGCTATTTGCAATTAATACGAAATTGATTGTAATCCAAAATTATAATGCAATTTATATTGTTGCTCAAACATACGAAGAACTTGCTCCCACTCACATATTTTTAAAACTTACGAGAACTCTAACATCTCGTAACTTAAGACATTGCATGACAAAAGGCTCTCAACAATTTTGCATTCACAAAAATGTCACAAACCGCATGACGAAATGCTCTCTCCGGACACAGCGCTTAGAATGAACGAGCCGACAGGAGGTTTAGTTGTCCCGTCTTTCCCTCCAAAATCGTGATTCCAAGAACTAATGATAGTTTAGACTGAAAATGTCTATGCTGAAATCACGAATTTATAAAATCAAAGCATATGATCAATTAGACAATTAGTCAAAGATTTCTTCCGGGCTGAAGGGCCGTGGTCCATTGGAAAACGTTTCCAGACGTTTCGTCCGCAACTACGGCAGACATTGTTTTATTAATTAGACAATTGTCTAATATTTGAACGTTTAAAGACGGCTAAATTAAATTTTAATACAATTATCGTAAAATATTTTTGTTGAATCGTGAAGTTCATGAACTGCCACGACGAGGTGGTAGCACGCACTATCATCGTGTATCGTCCTCCTGTGGCGACAATGTTGCCAGTTTCGTTTCGTTAAAACCAATAAAATCACATTCTGAAGAGAACAAAAATCGGTATAAATTAGTATAATGTGTATCGCGACGCTCTCTTGTGATTTAGCACCAAAGCAAGCCTTTTGAGACCGCAAATTTTAAAATGTATTGAGTGCATAGAAACTTAAGATTTAAAATGAGCAAAAATAAAACAACTAAAGATATACATGTAATTCACAATATGTATTAATGAAAACTACAACCTGCCTAGGTCATTCAGTAAGTCAAGAGACAAATCGCTTCTGTTTAACAAATCATTACAATATTTTCAGAACGTCAAGCTGGCATCCCTGTTATGGTATTTGTTCATCTGTTCGACACAATCATAACCCGGAAATCGCTCGTTTAACAATGGCGGGCACTACAGGGCATTGCACAACGTGTTGTGGTAAGTTTTTTAATCACAGAGAGAGTCAAAGATTGTGAAATTCACGGTAGAATGCTGAAAGTGTACGGAAGTAATTATTTGAACTGTTTGAACGTGTACAAATGAATGGATCAGTTCAAAAGTGACCGTGAGGGCGTGTCAGACGAGCAACGAAGTGGGCGACCGGTCTAAGTTTCATCTTTCTGCCTCCAATCTTGTATTGATATGTTAATTCGAGAAATAGACGTATTACTGTTGAATTGATAGCTGAAGAAGTGCACGCAAGTGTTGGAACTGTCATTCAGAAACAGCAGTACAAGAAAACCTGTGCGAGATGGGTTCCAAGACAACTAACAGATACTCACAAAGAAATCAGACTTCAAACCAGTCAACAATTGACAGAATGTTGTTTAATAAAAAATGAAGCATTTTTCAGAAGAAAAGTAATATGTGATGAAACATGAATCCATCATTATGAGCCAGAATCCAAGCGACAAAGCCTTCAATGGAAGCATACGAATTCTACGACTCGGAAAAAAAAATTCAAAAGTCAGGCATCTGCAGATAAAGTCATGCTTACAGTATTCTGGGACACAGAATGGCTAATTTATTGTGATTATCTCGAAGACTAACGAAATATCAACAGCCAATATTATAGTAATATGCTCGAAAACAAATTAAAGACTGCCATTCGGGCGAAGCGTTGTGGACTCTTGACAGAAGGGATCATTTTGTTTCATAAAAATGCGCACCCACATACGGCACGCATAACTCAAGACGCACATCAAAAAATGATATGAGAGATCCTTCCACATCCCCTCTACAGCCCCCAATCTCGTCCCATCAGACTTCCATCTGTTTCGACCCCTGAAAGAGGCTTTACGTGGAAAACAATTTTCATTAGATTAAGAAGTTAAAGATGTGGTCAAAATGTGGCTTCGAGATCAACCGAAGGAATTTTTTGCGATAAGTATATGCAAATTCGAAGAATGATGGGACAAATGTATAAATGTTTTTGGAGAACATGTTGAAAACTAGAAAAAGTATTGTATTAATTCCATAAATCGTTTTTGAACTGCTGCAATTTGTCTCGTTGCTTATTGAATGGCTCAATGCTCACTGTATTCTCGGGAAAGATGGCGGATGCTTTATGTACTTGTATACTATATGCAAGTACATAAAGCATCCGCCATCTACCCGAGAGTATACTTCATGACATGCAGTTTTCAGTACACATTCTTATTAAACAGTTTTAACATTGGTTGGTAATCAAGCTAGAACACATTCTCTTCCCTAACGAGAACCTTATCAAGGAGGATGCCAGAAATGGTCTCCGTAGAAAGATTGTTACGTAGTTTGGTTTTGTTCCTGTTAATCTAGCTGTTAAACTCTCGTCTTTCGCAATTAGCTGACGAATACGGCTACACTCTGATGCGATCAACAATTTCCGAAATTAATGGAAATTCTGGAGCATCATCAGCCAATTGCCATTCACGTACCTTCCAAAACTTCGTCGAATCGAGCTATTTTTTGAAAGTTCGTTTTAAAATTTTATACTCCTGGTTAACTTCTTCCACGTCATACTCAAAGAAGGCAACCACTTCGGAAATATTGCGATGATACTTAATGTTAGCTGGATCGATGAAACTAATTTGTTTCAACAACTTAATATTTCTTTGCTTAAATATAAAACGAATGTAGATCTGTTGAGTTAGCGTGATCATGATCTGGCGACAGTTGTTTCGAAATTCATCGACATCTTTTACGGGTATCGTTAAAGGAAAATATGTCAGTTGAGCAGAAACTTCTGGTTCGAGATCCACTTTGCGAAGAGGCTCCCAGTACTGTTGGTCGTCGCTTGCCTTCTCCTCGAAATCAAGAAACTCAGGGTCAGTTCTATCCACGTAACCTTTGTCCATGTAACAACCAGCAATTGGTTTCTATAATGAATCTTTCGATGGAGGCGAATTTTCAGGGATTCAGACAAGAATTAAGCATTCCTTTTGGTGACGATAGGTAGAGAAAAGTTTAGAAAATGAAGATACATAAGACTCCTTAAGCGGTCAAAAATTCGTTTAGCTGCAATGTATTTGACGTCTCTGCTTTCGGATTCGAAATACTTGAACAGTGCATCTTACTGCTCAATGTATTGACTTACAGTTGCATGCAAGGACAGCTACCTGATTTTCATAACTTTCAAAATTTTATGTTCAGAAATTTCAAGCAAACTTTGCAATTTGTCTAATTCTACCCATCGCTTGCTGCAATACCTCACGTACGAGTATACATCAATTCTTCAATTTCTGGATGAATATGTTTGACAGCGTATGATACACATCAGATCATTGAATGGCAAATGCAATTCATTATGAACTGATTAGGTATATCCTTTCTAAACTTTGCCGCTACAGAGTTCGCATCTGCAAACATGACCCAGTCGCTATTGAACGCAAAGCCAACCATATTCCATTGGTAAGGAATTTCATACTTCTCCAACAAATCCACGATGAGCTTAAACAACCCATAATGAGTTGCATTTTCATCCTAAAAGAAAGTAATAGTAAAATAAATGTTATAATACAAAAAAAATGTTTCATTTAAATTAGCCTAATTGAATTTTAAAATGTATGGTACCACCAAAAGAGCAAGAAATTCGTCTCGTGTTGTATTATACTTTTTATCTACATATCGGCAGCAAAGCGCAAGTTTTATCTAGTTAGTGTCAGTTCATTCATCAATTAACGAGAAAAATTGAGTCTTCAAAAGCTTGGTCAATTTATTGAAACTGTATTATCCAATAACATTCTTAATTAAAGCTGTATATTTAGTTCGGTTACACGTAAGTTTTTCTTGCACTTGTTTATCAATATCAATGATCTTAAGGTGATCCTCCATCAGTTCATCGCTGACATCTAGCGGGATATTATTTTTAAAATTAAGAACGTTGGTAACATAAGTTCAATTTTTCGTGCTCGAGTAATAAGGTCATCTGCGCAAAATGACATTATTACCCTCGCAAAGCAGATAGTTACTATGTGTAAAGCGCATTGCAGATAGTAAAGATCTGCTTTGCCTGATTAGCAGACTGCCGTTTTTAGTAACCCCGTATTTCTCGACAGCCGCAATACCATCAGTTTTACACTTATAGATTACTGGGCAATACGTATTTACACGTAAAAGATGTGTCTCCTGAAATAAAGGAACTAATTGAATAAGAATATTGAGATACATATAGTATTCTCCCCGACAGGGTATAGGTCATGTGGCCTTTTCCGGTACCCATTTTTCTTCTCGGTCTGCCAATTTCCCTTCTTCCTTCTTTTTTGTAGTTCATAGCTATGAATGGAAGTCGGTTCGTTGGCATTCTTAATACATGATTGTACCATTTTAATTTATTTTCGATAATATTTTTATATAATTATTTGACGTTTAAACATCTATTTCAGAATTTCGTTTCTTGTCGAGTAGCGAGCACCCTAGTGTATTTCGCAGAATTTCATTTCTGCTGTTTGTATTTTATTTTTTGATCTTTTTCGTGTTCACCCATGTTTCGCTGGCATATATATGAGTGTGGGGACTGCAATTGTCTTGTAAAATTTAAGCCGTGTCTCCTTTCGTGTTCGGTTTCTCAGATACTGAACGATACATATATCGTCCCATAAACATTTCGGAATTTTACTCCTTTATCCTCCTCGTCGTGATCTATATAATAGGATATATCACAGCGTAAGTACTTGAAGTTGCTAACGTGTTCTAGATTATACTTTCCTACTGCTATTTTAGATCTTACTGGATATTTACCTCGAAATGCCGGCGAGAATGAACGATGTGAAAGATAACGTGATCAAATTTAGTATGTGAGATAGGATGTAAACGCGAAGTTTGTGAAGAAGTAGTGGGTGATGAACAGTGCCAAATGAGAAGGAGAAGTCAAAGAAAAGATCAGGAACAGAACAGTGGTGATTTAGAGTTGAAGAGGCGAAAAAAGCGAAGCGAAGCGCCTGGATCACGGAGGAGCGTTGTTTGCAAAATCCCTAATATTCCCTCTCATCTCAAGATCCCGTTGGATTCCCGTGAGAATGATTTTCTCAATGAGTTTTTTGAGAATCGGCAGGAGAGATATAGGTCGGTAGTTTTTCGGGAAGCGCGAGATCTTATTCGGTTTCGCAAGCAGTGTTAATGGCCGATTTCCAAATGGAAGGAAACTATTGCACAGAAATACAGGCAGTGTAAATTAGTGCTAAGAAATGGGCGGCCCTGAGAGGTTGATGCTTGAGCATTTCACCTGAAAGTTTATCCGGGCCACTCGATTTCTTCGTGTTGATGTTTTTAAGTAAGTCGTGTACCTCACCCGCTTCGATGTGCCAGTCGGACGAAATCTCAGTTGGGGGTGAAGGATCGAAGTTCATTTCCGCGGTGGTAGCTGGAAGTTTGATATGGATGGGGGCGTATGGCATTTTTAAAATGTGTCGGCGAAAACTTCAGCTTTGATAGCTGGATTAGAAGTGGGTGGAAGTCCATTTAGACGTTCAAGTGCTGTTATTGCTGGTATCTGATTTCTGAGGGCTCGCTGCGGTTTTTTAACGTACTCTTCCCATATCGCGGTCCTATGCTCCCGGAGAAGCCTGGAAGTTTTCCGCCGTATGCGCTGATACGTGGCCTTTGCATCGGGAAACGCGTGAACGCTGGTAGATGCGTTGCGCCTTGAATGAGGAACCAGCTCAACAGGGGTTTGTGAGGTAGGAGTGAGGGTATCAGGGTATTTTGGGTGGTTTCATTGACAGTTAATTTAATTTCATAATTTAGATGGTTTATTGTACGGTCGATGTCTTGTGGAGTGGAAAGAGAAAGATTCGCCGAAATTTTTTGGTTAATTTTGTTTGAAATATTTTCCTACTTGTTTTGGTTTTGAAATTTGTGGGGGCGGGAATGGGGAAGATTTCGTTGTGCAGGGAGAAGATAACTGTAAGGTAGGTCGTGAAGTGGTTTAGGAGTCGTGAGAGAGAGGGAGACAGACTGAAGGGCTATAGTCTCGATATATCGAGGATATTACCTTCAATGGCATTTGTGGTGGGATTGGTTCTTATATGGGGGAGTCGTAGTCGCACAACAGCCCTGAGGAAGACCACAACAAGATGGTCGAAACGTCGGCAACACAGCCTTCGACGCGGCGTCACCTGGACAGCCAAGATCATTTACATGGTTCTTATATGGGTAATGGATGGGTGGGGAAATGCTGAGCTTATTGGTCTTATTCAGATACAGTAATAGACGAGCCCCTGCCGAGTTTTCTACGCGACATCCCCAATCCGAATGCTTGGCGTTTAGGTCGCCCGCTATTACAATCGGCACCCCGAGCATCAGCAACGCATCGAGGTCAAGATCAGCGAGTGGTTCCTGGGGCCTCTTATAGGCCGACGCGATGACAATTGGTCCGCGCGGCGTTCCAATCTCCACTGCTGTTGCCTCTGTACTGGCGAGAGGCGGAGTACCAAGGTGCGTATGCGGGATGGTACGTCGGATAGCAATTAACGTGCAACCGCTACGGCATGGGCCGGAGTTATTATTTCTTTAAATGATGAAGTTGCGGAGGGAGTATTTGTCGCTCGGCAGAACGTGGCTTTCCTGAATTAAAATTGAGGGAGGTCAATAGTTGGAGATGAATTGATGAATTTCGTCCTTTTTATTTAGACCCTTGTTTGCACATCAATGGACTATTTTGATTATGTTATTCACGGGAATGCCTTTCAAATTAAGAGGCGAGTTAAACGAGTTAAAAATCGCCTGGAGTTTTTAAAATTTGAACAGCATTTTTTTATAAGTACAATTATTTTTTATTTCAGTGCCTTGCAATAGTTTAACACAAAAAGCTCGGCGAGCCCAGACGGGAAGAAATTTGAAGTGAGCACATTTTGAGCTGGCGTTTCTATTGACCGACCGGCTGCAGCATCGGCAAGTCCGGTGCAGGAAGGAGTAGGGGTCGCCTCACCCAATCCGCGCAGAACGGGGAAAGGTGCTCGTTGTCGGACGCCCGAGGAGAGCGTCTGCGCTGTGGTGGAAATTCCTTCGCCGTTTGAGAACGCGTAGGCGCTCATGCGGCGAGCAGCATCAGCAGCGGCACGTATCTGGCGAGCTCCTTGGAGTTGGCTTGCACGCGCGTCCCTATACGCGTGGATGGCGGGGCATTCCCCGTAGCTGGTGAGGTGTGCATCGCCGCAATTGGCGCACTTTGGTAGGCCACTTCTGGGGCAATCATCAAAGCTACACTGTGTGATCAAAAGTATCCGGACTCCTGGCTGAAACGGGCGTACAAGTTCGTGGCGCCCTCCATCGATAATGCTGGAAGTCAATATGGTGTTGGCCCACCCTTAGTCTTGATGACAGCGTTCATTCTCGCAGGCATACATTCAATCAGATACTGGAAGGTTTCTTGGGGAAAGGCTGCTGATTCTTCACGGAGTGCTGCACTGAGGAGAGGTATCGATCTGTCGGTGAGGCCTGGCACGACAAGCACGATGGCGTTTCAAGACATCCCAAAGGTGTTCTATAGGATTCAAGTCGGGACTCTGTTCAGGCCAGTCCATTACAGGGATGTTATTGTCGTGGAACCACTCCGCCACACTCCGTGCAGTATGAACAGGTTCTCGATCGTGTTGAAAGATGCAATCTCCATCCCCGGAGTGCTCTTCAACAGTGGGAAGCAAGAATATGCTTACAATATCAATGTAGGCCTGTACTGTGATAGTGCTACGCAAACAACAGGGGGTCGAAGCCTCTTCCAGGAAAAACACGCCCACACCATGACACCACCACCTCCGCTTTTCACTGTTGGCACTACACACGCTGGCAGATGACGTATGTACAGGCAGACTGGATTTCTCTGGCATCCGTTGAGAGAGTGCCCCCACATCTGGCATCGCTTGCAGTGCGGCGCGCGTTGAGCCCCTTTGTGTTCCTCGCATCTAATTTGCGTGTTGAGCAGAGCAGGGATGTTTTTAATCTTCGAGATTTGAGAAAAGTTAAATTCAATGAGATATAACCCCGCGAGTCGAAAACGTTTTCCCCGCTTTCAGTAATGCGCGTTCGCTTATTTTTTTATATATAGTGGGTTGTTACCAGGTTTTCTTCTATTTCATGTTTAAGGCTGTTCAAGTCCGCGCCATCATGCAGCCCTCTAATTACCAGTCGATGGCAGCGTTCTTCCGTCGAGCGGCGGAAAAAATATTGAGCACGCCTATTCATGGATTGCATTTTTTCAAGTTCTTTGATTATAGTAGGATGATCTTTGATGCACGCTGGTTTTAACGTGATGAAAACTGGGGTCACGGTGCCCCTAGATTCCGCGTCAGCGTCAGTTTTAGTAAACGAATGGCTTGGGTGTCAACTGGCATTTGTATCCATATTTCCTTCAGCCTCGCGGGGGCGGATTGCAGGGGCGCGAGCTTGTGGCTGCGTCTGCGCAACGACGGGAGCGCCGGCAGGCAGTCGGGCGCTTTGGGCGGGCAAGTTTTGGGGCACGGCAGCGGGGGTGCGGGCAAGTAGCGGGGCAGTTTGAGCGGGCAAGTTTTGGGGCAAGCACGAAGTGGCTTCCCTTGGGGTTAGGATTTGATATCGTTTGCTTAGGGGCAACGCGTGTTGGTGAAGCCAGGTCTGAGTGCGTGGCGCCTGGTTGGGGGCGCTGGACGCTTTACCGTTCGCCAGCCCTGGGCGCGCTCTTCCTCTGTCAGGGCGATCGCGTTCCTCATGGAAGGCTGCCCTTCGTTTGAATTTGATTTGGTAATTTCGGTTAATTCTGTTTCGTCGCCCATTTTACTGGGGTAGTCTCGGCGGGGCTCATTTTTTCGGAAAGGGAACTGATGGCTAAAAAGAGCAGGTCCGACTCGCTTGTGGGCGATGTAGGGGTTGTCGGACGGCAAGGAGTGACACCAGCAGTATGCGCCGCTGTTCCATTGGAGCTTGGAACAGTCTCGCCGGTTTGGTCGTTACAGCTCGCAGTGAGTGGAGCGGCGCCGCACAGTGTGTAATTTTGACCAACTAGCTGGAAAAAATTTAATTTTCGACTGAACTGAAATAGTAAAATTGTTATGTTTCTGTGAAGTAGTATGTCTTAACTATGTGAAAACGTTGTTAGTTTTCTCTTGAAGGTCACATGAACTCCATGGTGCATGTTCACAAACGTCATTTGCCTCTCCGACAGTGCTCAACTCTGACTGACCCTTTTCAAACCGTGAAGTTCTCTTAGTCTGGATATACCACTTGTCTAATTCTGTGATTTGTGGATTTATTAGTAGAGATTTACATTGTATTAGGATTATCTTTATGTGCCTAATATTTAAGTATTTACACCATTATACACATTTCTGTCCATATACATTTTAAAACTAGTACTTTTAGGTTCTTAATCGTGAAAAGACTAGCTGCTTATACCTGTTTATCTAAATATTATATACGTTTTTATAGAAAGGTCCTTCAAGTTACCCGCAGATAGTTACTTGATACATGGGTAAAAAAATCAAGTGATGAGAGATTCGAAGCTGTATTAAAAGTTTTCTTACGTCAATTAGGAATTGTGGAACCTCAAAAAGCATTTTTGGACAAAATTAAGTCTTACGTCAGATGTATTTGTCAAAAAATTGAAACCAGATGGCAAAAGTCCGTGAGAAATAAAGAGTCATTCCTGTAATATAATTCTTCCTGGCTGCAAGAAACTCTTACCCTTTCTGATTACATATTAAAGGCAGTCCGAGGCCCATCATAAATAAATGTCAAAATTAATAAAGCTGGAAGACCTAATAAGTCCTTCAGATACTGTGAGATTAAAGTTAAAACCATAAAATTGAAACTTCTTTTAAACACTACCAGCTCAGAAGAATTATCCATAGCCATTGGAATCAAACTAAGGAAGGATGACAAAAGAGATTCGGCGACTATATTTAAGGAGCTCTATGAAGCCTCTTTCAATAGGGGAACTACAATTAAGAAAGCTCGACGATCCATTCTTCAACAGCCTCCATCATTGTCAGTAGATCAGGCACTTGCTTTGATGGTGAATACCAATCTTTCAACCCGCCAAACACATACACATACGCATACGTTACACATACGCCAACAAGCGATAGACTCAAATGTTCCCCTTATCAGAAAGTGGAGGAAGCTAAACAGTTGCGCTATCCAGCGGAAATTACAGTTACAGAAAAATCGGCTGAAATTCCCCTCCAAACATTAATCACACCGTGACACGCAGATTTAAAATTCAAAAAATTACAGAAATTTTACATTCGTGTCAAACAAAATTTTGAAATAATCATTAAGTGGAGATGTGATGGGTCTGAATAAAACAGATATAAACTGAAAGTTTCTGAAGAACAATATACTGACGAACATTTTAATTTTTAAATGGTACCTATACAAATTTACAATGTTGCTGATGATATTAAAACTATTGTTTTAGGAAAATATATATTTCTTATCGTTCAGAAATCCGAACATGACAAGAAGAAGAAGAAGAAGAAGAAGAAGAAGAAGAAGAAAAAGAAGAACTAGAAAAACGTCAAGAGTATACACAAATATGGATTTGCTCCATAGGCTGCTTATTAGCTGAGATCCATTCAGCTGGGAGCTTACGCGCCAGAACTACAACTGCACCCAAAAAAGTGAAATCTGAACATTTAGTGTTATTATAATCGAGGAATGAGACAAAAGAGACGGTATACTTCAAAGAATCACCATTAGAAAAATACGCGAGTAGCGATTCAAACTAAGTTGTAAATATTTGTTGCACATTCCTCTCATTGTATTTTTGGTTTTTATTTTTTCATTTTTCGCTTTTTATTCTTGTATACTTTCATTTTATTTTTCTTCCAAGTATGTTTTGTAAAATTCAAATATTATGTCTAATAATATTAAACAAGTGCAACGTTTGACAAACGTATACTGCCATGATGGCAGCAAGTATTAAAATTTCTTAAATATTAAAAAAAAATATTTCGTAAAAATTCAAATTCTACAAGCAAATTTGTTTATTATTATTTACATTATTTACACAACAGACCTCCAAAAACAAGAAATTCATTTGAAAGGGAGTAATTAATTTTTTTCCTCCTAGATCGTCACCGTGCACCGTGTTGGTGGAACAAAATTACACACTGTGCGCTGTGTTAGTGGCGTGCTGCTGCAGCAGCTTCGGCTGCTTCCCGATGTAGTTGCTCTGATGTTACAGGTGTGGCCTACGTTTTCATCTATATATTGACTTCGTCGATAGCGATTTCGGGGAGAAGGTACTCTTGTTTGTGAAGTTGAGCGAGTGGATTTTGCCTTCGCTCTAGCACGTGTTAATATGGGGTTCCCGTCAGGGTTTTCTTCCCCAGTTTGCATTTATTGAGAGGCTTTGATGCTCATTTGAGAAAGTAGCTCTTGAACAAAGACCTCTTAACTATTGTTGCTAAATATATTATCTATTTTGTTTTGTTCCAAACTCCTAAAATATCAATAAACTATTTCTTATTACACAAAGAGTTAAACTAAGAAGAAATTTAATTAATCAACTCAGATAACTCCATATAATGCGTAGTTTTTGCTAACTAACTACGTAATCGAATTTATCTAAAGTCAACTCGAAAATGCTTGTAGTACACTATCCACATAAAAAAACTAAAATTAACTCAATGCAGGCGCATTTTGTACAGGCGCATTGTAGCTTTTCGCTAATTAACGCGTATCTATTACGAACTAATTATACGATCTAACACTTAGTTTATATAAACTATTTCCTATTTCCAAAACGATTTAATTACATGCAACTTAAACACCTGCACTCTAACTACACAGTAGAATTAAACTAAAGTCAACTTCAAGCACTTGCAAATGATGTGTAGTGCAGAGGGAGCCGTGCACGACCTCCGCACACAGTCAGCTTAGAAAATCCGCACAAAATCTGAAACACCGAACACTCACAAGAGGGAGCCGTGCTCAAACCTTTGCCCTCAGCCAACTCAGCAAGGCGTAGCGCAGAGGGAGCCGTGCTCAACCTCCGCACACAGTCAACTTAGAAAATCTCGCACAAAAAAGTGTTGCGCCGAAACTCGCACAATCACATCCAAGCGCGTACAATCGCGAATATAAACGCAATGGAAAAGAATACAATCGCGAATATGAATGAATATGATACGATTAAATAAAGGAAAAAACATAATTATATACTCACTTTTTGGACTTTACATTTTCCTTCGGCAACTTGTACTTTCGCTTTCTAGGTGTCCAAAACACTTCAGCTGCAACGTTACTTTTCCTTCTAAAAATATAAGGCATTATTAGTGTTTATGTTATATACAGCATAATATATTTTAATATCGTATATATTAGTTTAATTGTTTACTGATTGAAAAATTTAATTTTTTTTTTGCATTAATAGGGAAAGTATGAAATATATTTAACTAATATTATTTCGTATTGTATTTTTTACTGATTAAATAATTGATCTAACCAAAATCAAATAAACACATCAAATAAACCGTTTACTTAACCTCATTTTTTTTTAATAAAATAGTTCTTTAGAGAGAGACAGAGGAGAGAGTGAAACAGTTAACCGTTTGATTTGGAAATCACAAAATATTTTGATAATACTTACTTTCTAGAAGTTTCACTGTTTTCGCTGGCACTTGAATTATCAGAATTTTCGTCCTCGCGATCCATTTTAGAACTTTAATGTACTCTATATTATTCATTTTTTCAAATAAAACGATAATAAATTTTTAGACGTTAGTTATAACATTTTTAAAAACAGACGTACTGAAACGAACAAAGAGAAAAAGTAACGAGTGTCGACTAGTTTGAACTCGTTAAAAAATAAGTCACTGATTTGCTGGTATGAAGATCAGAGTGGAACATCCAATGACAGCCATTCTTCATTAAAACATGCTTTTAGAACTAATTTGGTCTCTTTCTTGAACATAGGAATAAATGAAACAAATATAGCAGTAATACGAGTTTATATTTACATTTTTTTATTATTAAACCTTAGTTTTGATACCATTTATGATTTTCAGTATAAAATCAGTATGTATTTTCCTTTACTTGAAAATGCAGTACTTTTCCTGAGAAATCAGTATATCTGGCAGTACTGGGCAACTATTAGTACTTCTTGAAGACACCCGGTTACACGCTGGGGAGCCAGTGTGAACAACAGATTGTTCTTTCCCTATTTTCATGAAGAGGTGGTCGCGAGTTTCCATTTAAATAATTATCCTCCCTCCGCGACTACCCTTCTCTTGTTGTGCCTTCTACTTCACTATCAATATATATATATATATATATATATATATATATATATATATATATATTGTATTTGTGGGTTAATAAATAACATCACTAGCTCGTAACAATAGCACTTTATTTATCTATAGGATACATTTGATATACTGGCGCGGCACACGCGGTCACAACACCACTCGAGAACATAAACAGACTACTGCGCTACCGTTGTGCCGGCCGGCGGGAGGAGGGGGAGAAGCCGGAGTCAGTGTTACCAACTGACCTAATACATAACATTTCTTCCTCTTTAAATGATCCTGGTTACAACTATGGTGAATAACGTAAGGGTGCACGACATATGCGTGTGGATCTGCGGGGTAATATTGGTGTATGCAGTAAATGAGAAGCTCGGTCTGGATTTCGCAGTGTGACTGGTGTAGCTGGTGTCTGGACTGATGCTGGAGTCACGTTGGCACGAGCAGCTTCTGGCGCCCTGTCAACTGATGCTGTGGTTGCTGGTGTTTGGAAGAAGTGGGTCCGTCGTCGCCTGGGTGCAGTTCCGCCTACTTCGTCGGTGTCTGGTCCCCTGCGGTCTGTTGTTCTTCTGAAAATTTTCGAAGTTGGTCGATATTGTGAGCTTCTGCCCTGTCCAACGTGGGCTGGCTGCTTGCCCGGCTGCCAGTGGTAGTGATAACTCACCTGCGTAGCCACTTATAGAAGCTGGCAGAGGATTCGGGAGACATGCATGACTGGATTCTGGTTTTCTATCATTGAACGAGCTGATTATATAATAAATATTGCTTTAATTATACTAATACCCACCCAAGATAAACACTTATGCCCCATACATCATATAAGTACTAAATTACAATGGACGCCTACTGCGCTCTGACTATCTATTCCTCTCCTCTCTCTCTCTCTCTTTTCTCTCCACCTTTTTAAATGTTCGTGGGTGGTTACCCCATTTGGCGATCTCACCCGAATGCTCCGCGCCCGGCGCTGGTAGGTGGTGGTCTCCGATGGCAGCGAGGCTCAGTCAGCTCCAGTCGACGCCGGGTCT
This sequence comes from Teleogryllus oceanicus, assembly GCA_964035755.1. Classification (NCBI taxonomy): domain Eukaryota; kingdom Metazoa; phylum Arthropoda; class Insecta; order Orthoptera; family Gryllidae; genus Teleogryllus; species Teleogryllus oceanicus. The sequence continues at coordinate 179,353,533 of CAXIVR010000001.1, forward strand.
CCCCCGCAACTCGCTGAAGTGACGGCGTGGTGAGAGCGATGCCTCAGGGAAGGCGCCTTCCGTCTTCCGTTGCTTCGGGTGGTGCCCGCTCATGTGGGGCGGTCACGCTTGCGTGTGTACACGCGGTAACGTCCACGCTTGTACCAGTTCACGTTCGGCGGCTAACGCCTCAGCGCGAGACACTGGTCGCGGCACTCGGCAGCCATACGGCGACGCGATACTCAGAGGAGCAGAGCCAGTTCCGACTCAGAAATAGCAGAAGCTCGCTCACCGAAGAATTTTCAAATAAGAAGAACTGTGGAAGCTCCTCTCTCCCTATTTATGGCACGCGCCATTCCCTCTCCCGTCACGATGATGCGGTGGCTCTCCGCCAATAACGCATCGGGTTGTGCGTCACGTGACTTGTCTCATCTCGGCGTACGAACCGTCAAGTAGCACCATCTCCCTAACCGCCCTGTGACGTAGGCATTCGCGCCCTTTCACAAGACGAGGCGCGTCCTTCCCATGACGTCAGGGTTTTTTTCTTGGCGTGAGTTTGACAAGCCGTTGGACATTTCCGTCCCTTTGTTCGACTTCCTGTGGCTGAAAGGGATTATGGCCGAAATACCTCGTGGTAGTCTGTGCCGCTACAATATGTCGCTTGACCCGTTTTCCCTGGAAGTAGATCTCATAGTGTAGATCTCCGATGCGGGCTGCGATGGTACCAGGAAGCCATCTGTCCATGTTCGGGTTGCCGGATAGAAAGTAGACGGACTGGCCCACTTCAAGAGTGCGAAACGTAGAGTCCATTTCTGCCCTTTGTTTTTGACAGATCTTTGTGCGAACATCTTCGGGTCTTGTCAGGTTTAGACGTGTTCGAAGCTCTCTGCCCAGAAACAGCCGAGATAGGGACTGTCCAGTGGTAGAATGAGGTGCATTCCTAAACTGTCGGAGAAACTCGTTCAGGGTGGTCCGCAGCGTTCCTTTGGTGGTCTTCATGGCGTGGAGGGCGCCCTTCACCGTTTGGACATACCGTTCTGCTTGGCCATTTGTAGATGGATGATAGGGCGCTATGAGCTTATGATATTTCACACCAGTGTTCTTCAGAAAGGCCTTGAACTCTTCCGCGATGAACTGTCGGCCGTTGTCTCAGACGACTGTGACAAGAGTCCCGTACGCCGTGAATAAATCGTCCAACAGAGCAATTGTTGCTGCTGCTGTTGTGGAGGTTGTTGGCCTGACCTCGAGCCACTTGCTGTAGGCGTCTACAACGATGAGGAACATAGTATCAGCTACTGGCCCCGCGTAATCGATATGAATGCGCTCCCATGGTGCCCTCGGATACTCCCAGTGGTGGTCGCGGAACTTGGGTGGAGCATGAGCCTGGGCAGCGCATGTGGTACAGGATTTCGCCAACTTTTCGATGTCAGCGTCAATTCCTGGCCAGAAAACGAAGGAACGTGCCATTCCCTTCATCTTGACGATACCCAGGTGAGCTGCGTCCAGATAATTGAGGATGGCCTCTCGCAGTGCAGGTGGAATCACTACTCTGTGTTCAAACATCAGGCAATTGGCAGCAAGTGTGTACTTTGCCTCGGGTGCCTTGAAGTAATTGCGAGCGAGGTCTTGGCCTTCTTCCAATAACTTTACAATTGTGCCAAGATGCAGGTCTTTCCTTGTTTCTCGTGCGATGGTTTCAGCTCTGACGGGAAGTTGTTGAACCTGGTGAACTGTAAACAAATCGAAGTCATCATGTTCCATTGTCTCTTCCTCACTGTGCGGACCTGCATTCCGAACCTTATTGACTGTCAGTATCAGCATTCTGGAACAGTAGTCTGCGCTGGCGATTTTGGCGTCGATCTCTTTCGCATAAGCATCTCTCAGGGCTACAAGGACGTCTCGTGCTCGAACGAACGTAGGCGTGGCTCCAGGTCTCAGGTGCATCTTCGCTGGTGGGCCTGATAGCTTCCCAGGGATATCACTGAAGACGTCGTGGTATCGGTGGATGATAACGTCAAGTTTTTGTTGGTCCGAGGTCGACAGCTTGGGCGGCGTCAGCGGCTTGTCGGTGGAAATGTGGTGCGCAAGGTTCTGCTCCCTGCACGATGGCTCTCCGAACATTTCCATGAAGTCAATTTCGTGCTTGAACTCTTTGATCCATTCTCGGCCCAGGAGCGTGTCGAATTCGCCGTCCACCAAGTAGAGGTCGAGCATCTTCGTCGTAGGTCCCATAGTAGCTTGAAATCGGGTGAAACCGATGCAACGAATAGGATGGTGTGAGTAACTCACGAAACATCGGCCTGTCTTACGCAACTTGAAATTGGGGATGATGGTGCCAAACTTCGCTTGACCATTCGACCCACAGCCAGCTTTCTCGCCTGGGTGATGGTACCGATCCGATGACCTCGACTTTTAACACGTCGATCTGATCAACTGGGTCGTCGGATTCGTAGACCTGGTTAGCAAGCGAACGCGACCTGCATACTCTGCTGATATGCCCCTTTTTTCCGCACGTATAGCACTTGGCGTCCCGGACTCTGCACTGACCACGGGCGTGAGCTCCCCCACACCCCGCGCATCCTTGTTGGTTCTCGCGGTGTGACTGGCCGTCATGCTGCGGTGGGTCGCTAGTAGCTTGGCGGGGTCGTTGCTGGTTGCCTGGCCTTTGATTGCTGTTCTTCCGTGCCGGTGGTTTCTCGTAGCCAATCCGGTTTGTGGGTTCACTTCTCGAGGATAACTCCGGATTTTTAACCTCGTCGGCCGTGTTTCGTGTAGCTTCGAGTGCGCACGCTATCTCGTACGCGGCAGCAAAACACTCTGGTTTCTTGGCAATAATCTCGTCGCACATGTCTCTTGATTCTACACCTTTAAGCAGTTGTTCGATTAACATGCGGTCTAAAAATATTCCATACTCACAGTGCGCGGCTCTTTTTCTCAGCCGGAGGGTGAAACTGGCAATCGATTCTCCTGCCTGCTGCGACATGCTCCGAAATCTTATGCTTTCAGCATATTTGTTACGGCTGATATAATGACTAATCAGTTTGGACTGGATGTCGTTGTAGGAGTGGGTTTCCGGGTCGATGGGACTTACGAGTATCTTCAACGCGTCGTTCAGTTCGGCGACCATGTAAACACGTGCGTACGACGCGTGTTCATTTTCGGGAACCTTACTCAGTCACCTACGGTGGTCCCATCGGCGGCGCGGTAAGCTGGCATCGCGAACTGTGGTGGCCGAGGCGATACTGACGACGCTGACTCATTGCCGGCTACGTCTCGAGCAGTGGACTGTCTGAGAGCGTTAGCAATCATCTCCGACAGAGTTTGGAGAATTTCCGTGGAAACTGCGTTTGACATGGTGGGGAAACTTTGTGCACTGATGAATAAACCCGCGAGGCGATACACTTTTCTTCGTCACGGCGCGGTCGCGTTGAGGTTAGATTCCGCACGAGTTCACTTTTGCTTGCTTAACGCGGCGTTATTTATGTATCCCACTGCTGACACCACTGTTGTATTTATGAGTTAATTAATAACATCACTAGCTCGTAACAATAGCACTTTATTCGTCTATAGGATACATTTGATATACTGACGCGGCACACGCGGTCACAACACCACTCGAGAACATAAACAGACTCCTGCGCTACTGTTGTGCCGGCCGGCGGGAGGAGGGGGAGAAGCCGGAGTCAGTGTTACCAACAGACCACAAGTGTTTGGATCGGTTTGACAATCCGTTCATTACTAACACTCAGCTCACCTCCCGCAGCCTGAGATCAATGTTCATGTTCTATTGTAAACATTGTTGGTTGATTCAACTTAAAGCTGGTCATTGAACTTAACAATATATATATATATTTAACATGGTTTATGTGGAAATTGTACATAGCGCAAATGGTCAAAAAAAATATTTTACCTTCTCATGATTCAATTGGATTCTTGAGAAACCTAAATCTTGCTGTCATAATCCCAAAATTTTCGACTACTCTTCTGGATCGAGGGAGTCTATAATCAAAAAATCTTTTCGGCTTCTGCAACTGTTCTTGCTGAAAAGGTTTCAAAATATAAGTTTGTAATGCAAATGTATCATCAGCTAAAATTATATGAGACACATGTTGTACGAGTCCATTTGGCAGTGGCTTGTCGTATGAAAGATTCAAAGTTCCATCTTCAAGAAACTTGGATAAACTACAAGAGTTAAACTTCCACCGTCCATTACTTTCTATACTCACATCAGTTAATTTGCACTCGACACCCACAAGCGCCATTACTATAATACTGTAGCTTGTTTTAGAGTTATTGTAGTTGCTACTAGTGTGTGTGCTTACAACATGCTTGCCATCTAAAGCACCAATACAGTCTGGAAATTCCATTGTTCTTCGAATACTCTTAAGATACTTTCCACTCTGATTCTCTATATGGGATCTGCAATCAAAATGGCTTTATTAACAACACAATTTTTAATTTTCTAATTAACTTCCACAATTATAACAAATGCACCTAAGAATACAATATATTCTTTGCTCCATTTGCTACATTTGGAGGGAATTATGTGGGGGAATATCAAAAGATAAACCGAGTCCAGCTAACATCAAGTTCATTAGTAAATAAGTAAATGTAAAACATTAAAATTTGGCAAAAATAAAATATTTTTTGTAGCACTGGCGTTAACGGGTTCTATTGAACTCGGGTGACAAAAAGACCTTCACATCAAAGGCTTATCGTCGCTGCGCGACTATTTGATCCCTTTTTTGTATTACCCATATTTGTCTACGGAACGCCAATTAGAACGCTCATTCTCCAAGGCACAAAAGCAAATTTTGGAAGATATAAAGACCATTGCCGCCACATATGGAATGTAAGGCAGCAGGGAATAACATTAACTTACCAAAGACAAAAAATATGTGTGTGTGTCACATATTGTTTTCCGTTTACTCCAATCAATAATATAGTTTATCAGGCTCTTCCCCAAAGTGGCATTTTAAGCTTTTTTTCAATAAACCAAGTCTTCAGTTTAACTTGCAACCCGTCGGGGAACATCTTTTCTTGTTTTGGCAATTTGACAACCGCGTGTCTTTGCCTCCTCCCAAGACAACCGTGGCTGGCATGTTGAGACAGCGGAGAAGCTGAGCGTCAGGTCATAAGCTGCAGCAACTTTCCGGTTTCTCCGTTTCTGTTTCCTCATTGAAGCAAGTATGCGGCTCGCACGGCGGTATCTTTTCGCGCTGCGCAGGGTGGGCGAGGTGAGGTGGGGTGAGCAGGGGCAAATAAATATTCAGACTGTTCTGCTTAAGAAACAAATCTGTAATATTGAAGATGTGGAGAGAAGTCATGACTTATCGATTTATTAACAGCAATGTAACAATAATTATTATTTTTTAATGGAAGCTGGTTCACAAAAAAATCAGAAAGATATCACGTGAAACATTACCGCCAAGCTCTTCATTATTTATAACAGTATAATATTATTATGGAAATGCATATTATTATATATCAATAAAATATAAATATACATTAAATTAATAATGATTGAAAAAATTAATAAAAATAAAATATTATTTCCTTAAAATTACAACAAACTGACCATCAAGTAAATGCTCAGAAAGATCACCTTTTGCCATGAGAGAGGCATTTACTCTTTTCAGTGTAGTGACAGAATACGTAGAAGAGTAACAAAGACAGAATAGGTGCTCTCTTTTTCTTTAGCCTCATTCTCCCGACCCAAAAGTTAAGGGAATGCGTCTGGGCGTCGCTAAAAGTGAAAGGGAAGCCGACAGTATTTCACGCGTTGCCAAATTGCCTAAACAAGAGAAAGTGTTCCCAGACATGGATTGCGAGTTAAAGTAAAGACTCGGGATACACACCAATATTTTTCAAGAGATGATACAAACATTTTTATGTTAAAAATTGTTATGTTAAAGTACGCAGGTGATATTACTTTATATGCAGTAAATTATCCAGTGAAAAATGCTAAAAATATTTTAGAGGTTGCTATCCTTGAGTCAATATTTAGCAAAGGAACCTTCTTTTACCACCGGAGAAAAGTAAGTTTGTTGTAAATATTAAGAGCTATTTAAAGGCTCATACGTTTTGAATTTATCTTAATTATGAAATTGTTCATAGATTTCCTTCAGCTTTCTTGGGTACATTATATCATTCACGGTTTTAGGTATGCTGTCTTCAAGTTCATGTATTTGCACGTAAACTGTTTCCAAAACTTAAGATTTTGAAACATTTACACTTTGTTGTGCGGACGTTGCAATGTAATATGTTTTACATGACGTATCGATCAAGGATTGTTGGTACGTTTAATTCGTTGTCTGCACATGGTCTCCATCTGGACAATATGTGGAGATGAACTCCAAGGACTGGAGGTCTTGATTCACGAATTCCATCCTGGACCACCGCTTGAAATTCAATCTATGCGGAAAGTGGACGGTGTGGGTCTATGTGACGAGACTGACAGCAAATTGGTTGTGTTGATTTTCGCCTATACCTTATTATAGATGGCGCCACACGAGTTTTCCCTCTTATTCTATATTCCTCCATGATTGTTTCTTCACCACAAGTGTTTGGATCGGTTTGACAATCCGTTCATTACTAACACTCAGCTCACCTCCCGCAGCCTGAGATCAATGTTCATGTTCTATTGTAAACATTGTTGGTTGATTCAACTTAAAGCTGGTCATTGAACTTAAAATAAAAACAGACATCAAATTGTCAGGTTCACTTCGTCTCTCTCTCTCTTTCATTATATATATATAGATATATATATATAAAAATTCTAATTAAATCTTAATTTTGCCAAAGATCTTAGCGTCCGGCTTGCTGGGTCAATGGGTCACGATATATTATAATCCTTATTACCTTTATAATGGATTATAGGATCCGCTGACTATACAGCGCAGCTGGGAATCTGAAATAGAATGATTCTATTCCTAGTTCATTACTGTTTGGATTGATTAATGAAAGATCACTTTCTTTTCTAAAGAACATAATTTAACAAAGTTTATTGTTACCTTTTTAGCAAACAATTTTGTGAATTTATGTTATGCCTTTGATCAAGATATCTTTGAATTTACAATTTTATACCGCGGTTAACTTATCTATTCTTCGTTGATGTCCCTCGTAGACTTCTCAGTCGAAATATCTTGCGAGCTTGCCGTAGTCCAAAGTCCCAAGAAATCCTCTTCTGCCCCTATCCAAGCTGGTTTCAAACTATCAAAATTATCTCTCCCGATTACGTCCTATGACATAGTCCCGAAATGTCGATTACCACTCCCGATTACACCCGATTACACACGATTACACCCGAAATGTCGATTACCACTCCCGACAAAGTCCCAATTTATGCATCAATATTACTTCCACATGCAATATCTGCAAATATCATTTACTGTCCTTAAAATTTCACGATCTGATAACCCGATTCTGACTATCTGTATTATACTCGTTCCCTCTCACGAACCTACGATCAGTTCAGAAACGCGATGCCGGTCAGAATGAAATCTTCCTGCATGATTCACCCTCGAAGACTTCGTATTAAACTACCTTCCTCTTTTTCATAACATTTGACCGTCCTTCTCTCACCCAGCCAATCCATACGTTCGTTATATTTTGGTGTAGCTGACTTTTCGATCGTCTAAACTTCTTCGCCCAATCCCAAATTTTCTACTTTCGGCATCCAGACACCTCTTAATGCATTTACAAAAAACAAAAACTACATTGTTTATTCACGGTCGTTGCTAAGTCTCGTGATATTTGCTAATGCATGTTCCACCATATAGTCTACAAATAAATGTTAGTTTATTTTCATGTGACATATCGGTATGTCACAATCTATATATATATATATATATATATATATATATATATATATATATATATATAAGCTTGAGATTGATGGCAGGATGAATAAGCTTTACGATACCTGTGCTCCACGTATGACAAATGTTTGGGAATCGAGACCTGTACCATGGATGACACTTCAATTAAGAAAGGGAAGATAAATTAAAAAACAAATAACGGCACTACTGCAGGAAATTTGGTACACCTACTAGTCTCGCAGATTTGAGCTTCAAGGAAAGGAGAGAAAGTGAAATCCCTGCTGGAAAATGGTAGATCGGCTTACTATCACGACGGGCTATCTAGCCTGACGGACCCCAAAGGGAAAATAGAGGAGTTTATGTTTGATTGCATCGTCGACTGACGATGCAATCATATTAATGACATGAATTGAATGACATTTTTGTAAATGCTGTTGATGCGCAGAGAGGCCATTGTTGATAAATAATTCACTCTGTGGTTTTGAGTCAATCATTGGTGGGGATATCATTTCTGAGACTAAGTTACCTTTTTTCATGTTACTGGAGATCGTTTTGCAACTGAAGCAGGCTAGACCATTTTCTACTGGAATTGATAACACTTCTAGGAGATTTCTGACAATTGGGGCAGAGTACTTGTTGCCTCACATTATGAACATTTCTCGTCCAGTTTCCCTGATCTATTGAGCAAATGCTGAGATGGCCTCTTGATTTGCTTCCGGACATAATCTATAACTAATAAACTTCATTTTCTGTGCACGTCTTCTAGAATTCAGTGGGAAATACAATTATTCAAATTATCGTTTCCATGTTGTCGCGGCAGGCAGTAATAAGAGCCAAAATTTATTGCTTATTTATCCTTGAAAATAGATTTTATTACATGGGAGTTTTTTTGTTGTTTTTTTCTCCCTTTCAAAATTTATTCTTATTTATCCTTGAAAATAGATTTTACTACATGGGAGTTTTTTCTCCCTTTTAAAATTCAAAATTTAAGTAGTATATGACTTAGTGTAGGGATCACAGAATTTTGAAAATGTGCACACAATTCACTTTTCCCCATAGCACGTCATACGCAGTTTTTGACTGTTTTTTGACGTAAAATAAATAAATAAACAATAAATTACTCACTCACTCAGTATATATTGATCAGCATTGATCTGAAAGATATCGTGTTGTTGCCGTTAAAAAATTTCAATCCAGCCTCACTGAATAATTTCCGGCCAATCCCAATCTCGTGTTCATTACTCAAGATTTTGGAAACTAGATTTCGAACAGCTGAACGATTATTTGTATAAAAGATAACTTGCTTGACCTCCTGCAGTATGGATCATTACTGGCAAACCTCCTTATTACATCTTGTGGATGAGATTCGTGCTGCTATAGATGATCGTAACTGGTTTTGTTTCACTTCAGTTAAGCCTTTGGTTTGGTGGACCACGACTTCTTGTTGCAGAAATGGTTTAGCCGTAATGTTTCAGATCAAGTTCTAGGCAGGTTTGTGGAATGTCTTAAAGGCCGTAACCAAGCGGTCAGAAATGGTACTGCGGTCACTGTGCGTGGCGGGAAGTTTCTGGTGGCGTTCCGCAGAGATGTTTTGGGCCACTGTTATTTTCAACTATGATAAATGATTTATCACATGTGCTAGTCCATGAAAATATATTATCTATACTGCTCTCTTCTCTCTCTCTCTCTATATATATATATATATATATATATATATATATATATATATATACATACATACGCACACACACATGCAATTAACGCCTGAACTGCCCGTAATAAGTCGGCTCTGAATGTGGACAAGACCAAATTATGATACTAAAGTCTCAGAGATTTGTTGAAGGATCTCTACCAAAAACTAACATTCAAGATACTCCCATCCTATACGTTTGCTCTGCGCGAAGGCTTGGTATAAAAACAGATTCATGCCTAATTTTGAAAGGGTATGTGGGTTATGTAATTGGAATAAAGAATGAATGCCTTATTTTACGTGGCGAGACTCAGGCCATGAGGCCTGTTCTTCCGCCTGACCACGCAAATTTCGTTACGCTCCTTTCACCTACTAGGGATGAAAGAAGGTATTACTTGGGCGACGAAACAGGCAATTTGAATTTTGCTCAGAGGCCTCATTTAGGCTTGAGGATCTTTTACAGGCAGTAAATCTACTAACATGGGACAGCCAGCTTTACTTCCCCTCCGAAGGATATTTTCGCCCTTAAAAATCCACGGCTTTGATCGGATCGGGACATCAAAATCAACAGCCCGATACGCTAACCGTTACACCATCGTCGCCATAATGTGGGGAACACTACGTCAATTCAGGCTTTCGAATAAATTGCCACAAAAACTTAGTGTTGGTTTGGTGAGCTCTCCGATTTCCCAGTATTTGATTATTTCTCGTCCCTTGTTACTAACATATCTGAAGATTCTGACCTGAGACAGAATAACTTCTGCGTTAGATTTATTTTTAAACTGAGGCAAATTGAATAAATTACACTGTACTTTTCTTAAATTGGATTGGTTAAAAATATCTAATAGAATTTAGTTTGTTCACTACAACTATACATTACATTACATTTACATAACATTACATTTACATAATACATTTTATTTCACCAACTTACCTTTTCGACAAATTTGATGGGAATCGTTATGTACAGACTTATTCGATGGGAATGAGGAAGTTTTCGGTTTTCCACATGTTAGAATGAAAACTTATCACAAGACATTTTTGGTTTATACAATGGATTTGTGGAAAAAAATTACCTGTGTGGATTAGGTCGGCAGTCCCTGAAAGCGTTCAAGTGCCTAATGTTTGAGTATCTGTTGAATCTACGAGGGCGTGCGTGATGAAATGGAGAAGTTTGGTAACACTTCTGTTGTTAATATGTGATGTTCTCATTATATGTCGCAGTATACTGCGACTATTAGTATTGCGGATATTGTTGTTAATACGTATGGTATTTAGAACGAAAAAAGAATGTGTGTGTTTGAGTAACATTGCCGAAAATGAAATCTACTTTGATACGGTTCAACCTCGGGAAAAAGATACTTTACTGAATTATGGTGATTTTTTGTGATAATTTGATGAATAATATCTACATGTATTTGTGAATTGATGAAACTTTCTTTTTTTATCTTTATGTAGATGATTATTCCGTCAAACGGGAGAAAACCTGTGGCGCAATAAAAGCTAATCTCTCTCCTTCTCCCTATCTTCCTCCCGCTCTCTCTCACTCTCTGGGAATTTTGTAACATTTCTGCGTGTACGTATTAATTTAGGCAGGTATGTGGCAATATTCTATAATTCAGTTTCCTTTGATTAAGATCTTGCCAAATAATTGAATTTGATGTTATCAGAACACGTGTAACTTTTTATTGCTTTACTTGACATAATGCTGGAATGTTGGTTGCTGTCAATGCAAGAACTGTTTGTCCATAAAACTCTTAAATTATTATGTAACCGGGACCAATTCATAGGTGCATGTTAAATTTGTTTTTCTAACCTGTACCCAGATTAACTTATTTTCTTACTTTATGTTTCCTTGTTCTCCAGAGATTGGACCTTCTTGTAATTTTAATTCCTGTATTTTCATTTATTTGAGGTTTAAAGTTAAGTGGATGGAAAATATGTTATACGCCCATTATGCAACACTCTTGCTCCTCTAGACAGGTCTAGAAACTTAGTGAATAGTAATCTTCAACTGTTACAGAATTACCAGAGTTTATGTATTACACTTACCTTGGAATCGAATGCAATTGCATTACTTACATTCATTACATTGCAATAACTTACATTCATACTACAAAGAACTATAGAAATGGTTTCGTATAGATTAATAGTATACATAAAAATAAAATAAACTTATCTACTCTAGGATGCTACCAGTCTCTTAAACAGTGGCAGCTCGTGAGGTGAAGTGAGTGCCACTTCACCTACAAATTTCTAAATGAATCTAGCAAATTATAATCAAGGAGCTTACGAATAATTACTGCTAGTAAAAAAACTAAATCCACCATTCATCCATTTTCACTTCAATGATTCTCTTACGCTCGCGTCGAGGCGGCTCGGCTATACTGCGTGCGTGTCCTCATATCTCCTTTATCCACGAAGGGAAGCATTTCAGGGCCTGTGCCAAATATCCTCACTTGTTTATGTCATAGTCTGAGGTTCTACTGTGACCTTTACTCAGGCTTGGTGTGAAATGTTCATGGATTCGGGACTCTCCCTTTTGAAGATTTTGTAAGAAAACAACCCAAAGCCGTAGTCACAGAACATTTATAATTGGACGTTTCCTTGAGCATTTACCAAGATACAGAATGTCATTCCATAAACACCCATAACAAAAAGAACAAACATTGTACAATATTAAAAGAAACAAAAAATAGCCCAAGAAAAAACAAATTTTCCTCAAATATAAACAAAACTTTGTTTTGTTCTGGAGAAATCGTTTTATCCATTTACTAGTTTTCTTATGACTAAAGGAAGAATTGAACATTAGCACTAATGTTAGACTTAAAAAGTAAAGAATGACATGACAGTGATGTAATGTTTAATCGATATTATCACATTCCTTATTTCACTATCAAACTGGTGCTTAAGCATTAAAAACACAAATTGAATTATTAATTTTTTTAAAGTGCAGCATTCATTGCAGGTTATTTTTCTCTTAAATGACCCTTAAAGTACTCTCACCTTGAGGACAAAAATTAAGCAAGTGACTGTCTCTTCAGAACACTGTTCAGTCTTCGTGTCAACACCACAAAGACATTTAAGAAATTTACATACACACAAAACATTAGAAAATAAACTACAAATGACAAACACATGTTATCACCTCAGAGATCAACATGAACCTTAAAATTACAAGTGTTTAAATGTTGTGCTGAAATATATGTAGAAATGTAACACAGTCTGACTCAAGCTACTCATCATACTAAAGCTTCTACATGATCACTACAGCATGATAAATCATCTAGTCTTGTACACTTTAAGAGAATGATACAAGCAAAGATGAAGCATAAATATGAATGCCTCATTACATAACATTCTTAATTTTAATCAATGCATAATTTGCAATTCATTAACGTAACATAATAAATATAATAACTTTCTGAAATAACCTTGTTTTGTTCGGAAGAAAATGGTATGCACCACGATTCGTCCAAAAAGACTGCCCTACCCTGAGCTTTCAAATTGGGAAGGCTGCGCACACTTTGTTGCAGATCACCTGGTCTACGTGTCATTGCACAAGCCAACCCGGTTTGTAAATCCTCATCTGCTTATCAAAAATAAACAATAGCCTCTATTGTAGTGACTATTACATCAGCACTGACATCTTGCACTCTGTCTTCTTTTAAACATCTCTATTGAATGTTTATAGTTTCAATTTAACAGAAGCTGTGGCTTTCCAACACAGTACGTTCTATCAACAGAAGCACTGATCACAATCTATAATGTATAAACAAAATGTATAGTACAAATACCTCTTTTCTCAAGATAAACTCACTCCACGACGTCTGACCAACGACAAAAATCTCTCGCCTCACTCCTGCCCCCGTGACGTCACAACGCACGGTAGGGATCCCCCCCCTACCTCCTCTACACCCCTCTTGCTGGAGAAGCTCGTGTCGTCAGCGGCGGCGGCGGCTGTAATAAATCGTATGTAAAATATTTGAATGTTCACACTTCATTGCTGACAGTTACGACAGTTACTATTCCTGTCGCAATATGTCTCTTAGGACCTTTTTGTGATTCTCACCAGTATGTCCAACGTACCAATTGAGTCCAGTATACTATTTTAGACTCCTCATGCTGTTTGAACGAAATATAAATGTTATATTATACTCTTAATTCTAATATTCAAATTATCTTAGATGTGGTCAGTATCTTTTGAGAAATTAATTTCTACTGTATTGTGCGGGCGCAACTGTTCGTTTTTTCTTTCTTCGTCATTCTCGAATTCTTTCACCTTAGATTGTATGGTTCTTGTGTTCGAGAGTGTCTCTCCGTGCGAGTTCAGTAGTGCTGTGGTTAATTTACGCAATTTGATACTTTAGACCCGTGCAAACTGTTTCCTAACAGTGATTTAGTTCTAACAATTTTGGAAACACTTTTCAGCTGATGGAGCAGTGACAAGAGTTTCTTGTTATGTAATCACGTTACCCCTTTTTCCATCTGTGTGAAGAAATCCAGCGCACTAACACCAAAAATACATCACAAATTACTGGTTAAAAAATGTATACGAGTGATTTTCTTTGGTTGTGACTTTCAGACGAGAGTGCCAATTATCCATCATGTTCGGTTAATATTGGTATTCATCGGGAACAACACTTCGATTAAAACAGGAAGACATGGTTACGGGCTGACAGGAGAGGGGGGACACTGGCATCGAATCGTGAGCTTCGTTGTGACTTAAGTTTAAAAATAACAAAAGGGTACGCAATAACTCTTGAGTTAGTTGAATGTACATAGTACTTATTTGGCCTTGTTTCACACGCTTACTACCTCTAAATTCCGTCAAGGTTTTGCCTAATTTTTGGCAAGATGTTATATGGTATCTTGGACAAGAATTTTTACAGAATTTACATACGCATTCACTCTCGGCTTCGCAATTTCTAAATCGTAACCATGTATATCCTACAACCCCAAATTCATCCTACTCATTGGTCAGGATCTTAGAAATTTTCCAAGTCGTATGGTAAAGTTCAAGTTCCAAGTAGCATGGAAAACACTAGGCGTCGCGAGTAAAACAATTCGTTGAGTTCTCGTGAGTTGGGAAACTCGACTTAGTCGAATGCACTCTGCAGCACACGTGTTTTTTTCATTCCTATTCACCAAGCTGTAAGAAATAGTACTTCTGTAAGAAATATTTCTTACGCCGTACTATTCACCCTGCCAATGTTCACCTCAATGTTTTATTTTATTCGAGAAAGTAATTTGCTCGAAAGTTAAAGGGAACATCATATTGTTAAATATTATTTATGTAATCAAAGAATTAGTTAATGTTTCTTACTGCAGTGTTGATTAGAAATAGATATAACTATGAATTAATAAAATAAACTATTACGCATACAACTCCTTCACACTTTGGCTATCTAATGAATAATATGCAACATGAATTAGCTGTGTACTGATTCCCCTATGGCATTTTTTTTCGACACAGTCACAAAATTGTGCAGCACAACGCCGACACCTACTGGCCGCCATACTTGCGTTTCCCTGTTCTTCACAACACTGGCTAACTTCTCAAAACGTTTTAGCTTTGAGCTTATCATACGTGGTTTTTCTTGTTGGTTCCCGGTCTAAATGGTTAAAAGACTGTCCCAGGCAACTTTTTCCAGTCCGTAATAGTTTTGTAAGTAGAGGAAAATTTTCCACGGTTCTGTTCTCTAAGCCCTCAACTGTATTTTGTGCGTGTTGTGCCCTTAACTAAAGTCATGGATGTACCAAGTCGGTTAGAGATTTCTTTCCATGCTGAATAACTGGCATATGTTTTATGTAGGGCACAAAGTCTTATTTAACCCTCCCGATTTCTAATGACTTCATTTTATTTTATTTCTATTTGTGTGGAAAGTAAAATGACCTGCTCTTTTCTGTTTTCTATTCAGATTTTCCCGTTAATAATTTCATCAAGGGTCTCAGAAAACCGTTCCGTATTCCATTAAGTCAGTAATTCAGTACTTCTGATATGATGGAACATTACTCATTCATTCTCTTCGCAAACGAAAGCTATTCTCACGGATGAATCCCATGGTATTCTGCTGAGGAAAGAGGGAGACATGACAAGACATTACTCAATCGTTCATTAGTGTTTCATTCAGTTCACATGGTTGTCGTAGCGACTCATAGTGAGTACACATCTAACTACTTAGAGTGCCTCCAAGAATCTGACTAATGAGAAGGCTTAATTTGGGGCACCAGGATATACATGGTTACGAATTAGAAACATGCATCGGGCGGCTTCGTGGAAGAAGGGGAGTGGAGGACGCTCTTGCGCATCGTATCCAACCTCAACCAATGAGCTTCAGACACCACTTTGCGTCACAATATTAGCGAAAATTTTAAATGCAGCCAGATGAGAAAATTATCACCTCGTTACAAGACATTGAAACAAATTTATGAAGCATTTCTTTTAAATAATGTATCTTGTACACCTTCATCGTTTTATTTTCGGTTGGTTACCGTTGAAAATCGTCACTTTGTACCACTTTCAAAATGTTTCTCAACACTTCTCGCTATCCATGCAATACGGCGGCCAGCGTCGGGGCTGACTCTTTAAACGAAATGATGGTCACGTGGTTCGTAACGCAAACAGGTGATGCGCAGAACCAGCCAAAATCAGTGCTCCAGAGGAACCCGCCCATGTATCTTCACCATGCGTGGAAATATTCCGTGTTGCAAAGTTGGTGGTGGTATAAAAGAAGTTCAAGGAGTATCAAGGGTGGTATCAAAGAGGTATATATATATATATATATATATATATATATATATATATATATATATATATATATATATATATATATATATATATATGTATATATACACACACACAGGTGCCAACGTACTTGGGGAAGATTGTGGCCGAGTATCTGAGTAATAGAGCCCTGATTTACAATACAAATAATGGCCCGAAGGTACATAATATCACGGCTGGTGTCCCGCAAGGGTCGGTATTGGGTCCACCATTATGGAATGTTACCATTATGTATGACGAGGTCCTTCGGCTTCCCCTCCCAGAAGGCACCAGTATTATTGGTTTCGCGGACGACATTGCTATCGTCGCCGTTGCGAAGTACATTGAGGAAATTGTGTATATTTGCAACGAAGCGATCGCTATTGTTAGTCAGTGGTTGAAGTCCTCAGGGCTGCAGTTAGCTGAGCACAAGACTGAGGTTATCCTAGTCACTAGCAGGAAAAAGAGAGAAACCATCACTCTCAAAGTCGGAGACCACCGTATTGCATCACAGCCGTCGATCAAATATCTTGGTCTCATGATTGACGCCCGTCTGACATTTGCTGACCACCAGTACTAAAGCGCTGTAATGTGTACGCCAGTAATAAAGCTGCTGTAATTAATGCAGCACTGTCGAGGCTAATGCCCAACATAGGGCCCTGTCAGGAGAAACGGAAGCTTCTGGCCTTGGTTGTGAGGTCCGTCTTGTTCTATGGAGCCCCAGTATGGGCCAACTCCACGTCGACAAATAGTTACATCCGAGGGATTACGTCAGTGTACAGGTTATCAGCATTGCGGGTAGCTTGTGCATTCCGCAATGTGTCAAATGATGCACTGTGCGTCATCGCGGGGATGCCTCCTGTCGATATCTTGGCGCAGGAGAGACGGAGGCGATATCACAAAGAAGAGAGAACCCAGACTGCCCGACAACACTGCTGAATGGCAGGATCGATGGGAAGTCCATTAAAGGAAGATGGACGTACCGCATGATTCCCTCCATTGCACCGTGGATCAACCGTAAACACGGCGAAGTAAATTTCTTCTTGACTCAGCTGTTGTCTGGACATGGATGCTTGCTGTCATATCTCCACAGGTTCAAGCTGGAGGATACCCCATTCTGTCCACTATGTGAACCTGCTGTCGAAGACGCCGAGCATGTGTTCTTCCAGTGCCCGCGATTCCATCTGCAGCGACGGCACGTTATGAGTATACTCGGAATCGACCCGCTGACACCCGAAGCAATGGTTGGGTGCATGCTCGCCTAGAAACCAATTGAGATGCAGTGAGCGCATATGCGCAGACCATAATAGCTGAGCTCAGGAGAATAGAAAGGGAAAGAAGGGAATTCGATTGATCCTTCCTACGTTTTGGCGAAGAGAAGTGGCTTGTGACTAAGCCACTCTAATCCACTCCCCGTGATGTAATGCCTAACGGCGGTTCCGCGGGGAGGATGGAGGAGAAGGGAGGTTGGTTTTAGTGGGTACAAATCTCACACTGTCATGTTCCATCTACCCTCGTAAAACACACACACACACACACACACACACACACACACATATATATATATATATATATATATATATATATATATATATATTGAGACGAGCTCGAATATACGCCCTGGTAACGGACCAGACCATAAATGAAACTTCCCAAAATACCGTCTTCAGCAGTTCGCTAATTTGAACGGGGCGCGAGAACCACGTCACTGTCTGACGTCGGCCGCGGCCGCGTCGAGCGAAACGCTTGTCCACGAATAAGAAATTCGAAAGATAAGCTTGGGAACGAGATCTTGTGTTGGCCGGTATCCGAAAAACGAGGGAAGCAACGGCAAGAAATTTTTTCCGTTGAAAGTTGAAGGACTCTCAGAAAAATCTCGGAGGAGGACGGATCGCTAGTCGCTAGCAGTGAACTTCACGCGAGATTGTTTCATCCGAATACGGGAAGAGAACGAACATTGTACTCGTTTTTTGTTGATAACTCACAACGGAAGAGAAACATGTGTCAGTGAGAGCGAATTATGTGAATTCAGTGAGGGCTGAATCGGACTCTTTTCCGGCGTACGCCGAACAATTTCTTGCATCGCCGCTACGTCACGTCACCGAAGCAAGGAGCCAAGGCGATAACCATTCCTGAAAACACCGCCAGAGAAGCATTTGTGTTGGGGAAGGAAGACGGGCGCAGAGGCGAGGCCGAGGCACTTCCCGGCCGAGAAAATTGGTTCGGAGACGCAGCGGAAGGGGGGGCGGAGGATCGTGGAGGTCAGGCTACCCCGACACGTCGCCAGCACGAGCCGTCGCGGCAAGCGCAGCGAATGCCCCGGAGGTCGCGTACAGCGCGATCGCCACGTCCCCAAACGCCGAGGCGCCAAGGCGCCGCTCGCAGCACTCGACTAGGCCAGTTCACGTAAAACCCCATTGGAGAAGCGTGAGTACCCGTGCGACAGACGGTTGCAGAAACGAAAGAAATGTAATTGAACGATGCTAAACCACACTGTTTGTTTCTTTAAGACTTTCAAGTATTAGGTATTTCAAGCCACGTTTGTGAACGTTGATGTGTGGAACTCCTGAATGAAAGCCGTGTTAAGAACAGAAATGATTAATTCACTTTAAACAAGTCACCCAATTAATTAAGTGTTAAAAAAAGGGGTGTTGTAAATAGTTTGATTAATTTTGCTCTGTGTCGAGTTTTGTTTAAGAAGTAGTGATTGAAGTGTATTATGGATTAAGAACCATTTTTCAGGAATGAAAGCAATTCAAGGTAGGAAGGTTCAACTTTGTATTCTTTGGGTCCTTAAGACCAAGGCATGCCTGCACCAAATGGTGTATAAAGTACAATTCATTAAATGAATCGTTCGAAATACCTAATTATTGTGAAGAGAGGTAGCAATAATTGCTCCGAATATTCATTTCCGAGCACGAAGGTCGCGTTCTGTACGTGATTGTTTGTCAAGGGCTATTTTTGTTGAATTTGTGTGTGTTTTTTTTGTTTTTGTCATTCCTTGAGTGTAGAATATACAGCCTTGTATGCCAGAGCCACAAGTGTTTTGCTTTGAGTATAAACCTGCCCGTATTCCCCACCCAGGTGCATTTTCAGGCATAAGCCTCATCCAGGCAAGCGATTCGAAACAACTCGAGAGGTCTGACGTCGGGACGGCAGTGGACTGTCGAACGACGCCGGTAACGCCCAAGCGATCTCGCACATCCTTAGGGCTAACGACACCTTATCGCAACAGAGTTGTATTACGCGCGGCGCGTCGGAGGGAAGGCCACGACGTGTATTCCGTCGCAATATATATATACACATACATAAAATAAAAAAGCAGAGTTGCGAGGTAGCCAGCAACGGTACCTTCTCCCTTTCTTATGGATTTGTTATTCGTACAGTATCGTGTACAGTCCAATACAAGTCACAGATTTTGGTGTGAGTTCATGCCATTTGGAGCATGCGTTTGGAACTTCGTCGCCGCGGCGCACCGTCACACATCTTTGTGGCGGTAACCACAGATCGTATTGTGTCTTTTCAAAGATTCGGGCTAGACGACTTGGAGACTTTGGAGAAGCTGAGTCGATGATCCATTATTTCTACCTGTTTCTGACAACTATGGGATTTATCAACTTGGAAATGTGCCGCGTAGTTTTATTCGCAGTACTTCTTGCTACATTTTCCTTACCCATTCCCATTATTTCAGTAAATGACCTTACCCATTCCCATTATTTCATAAGTGAATCATTTTGACTGACCATACTACTTTCCAAATTTATTATTATTATTATTATTATTATTATTATTATTATTATTATTATTATTATTATTATTATTGTTATTATTATTATTATTATTATTATTGTTGTTATTGTTGTTGTTGTTGCTGTCACAGCCATTGTCGTACAGGTTCGTGCATTGCCAATGTTTTTTTGTTTGGGAATGGTTGAGAACGCGTGGAGGAGGAATGTCTTTTGTGCTTGAATGCGGTGTAAGATATATAAATCCTGTGTTGGTATTGTGACAGGATCAGGTTCAGAACAGCTGACGAATGACGTTTGGATGCTGATCATTTATTTAAAGCTTATCGCAACAAATTAGATTAAAATTTTGGAATAAATATGTGCTGACGCTTACTTAGATTTGAAAGATTAGATATATATCTTATAAGAAGAAGAGTTCCGTGTTAAATGGAAGAAGGTCAAGTATTGTGTAGAAGCTGATATTTGCTCGACTTCTTCTGAAGAAATGTCTTGGGTGTTTCTTAAGTTAATTTTCGTTCCGTTATGCGTAATCGATTTGAATCAAAGGTAAGCGCTTAAAATTATTAATTAGTGTTAATTGTGAATTAGAGTATTTCGTAATTTTATACAAATGATTCAACCTACAATATGAGTCAACAACGCGCTCATATTTCTCAGATAATTTAATATATTATATTAAATTAATTAATTAAATTAAATTAATTAAATTAAGAAGTGTCTCTTCATATTGCGTTAGATTTTTTTCAGATATTTGGAAGTGTTACATTCTGATGTGTGCTATCACTTTGTAAAATTTGAATTATATACATTCATTCTGTCTAACTATTACATCCAAGTTATAATTTACTGGAGGAAGTTTCCGAGTCAAACTACTAGAATTTTCTTCATCTATTACTTTTTAGTAGTGACCGAGACACAGAAATTTCTTCCATTCTCCAGACAATGGCATTCAAATCCTTGAGTTGAAGGTGACCAACTTCTCAATCCAATCTCAACTTCTCATTCAGCAAGAGTAAATAACTGTGAAGTAGTTGAATTCAGTACTTGCAAATAAAATTCTGAGTATTCATGTTTCCATTTTGTTTCAATAAATGTGAAAGTAAATTTCATAACCTTAAATATCAGTTGCAATTTAGTGAGATCTCATGCAGGGTTTTTTTGTCTATTGTGAAACAATTGAAGATTTTTATAATAACCAGAGATAAATGCACTCTAAGATATTTCATTGTAATGTTTGTGTATATTTTGATGTGTATATTAGGCCACATTCTGTGTTGAGACTTCTGAATATTTCAAAATAAAATTGGAATAGTGAATCATGAACTCATGGTACTGAAATTTCCCAGGAAACATCTAGCATATTTCTGGACAACCTTGAACTCTTAACTTGTAGATTATTGGTTGGGTTTTTAGTACTCGAGCCTGAACCTTTCTTTCTTTTTTTGTAGTGTCCATGCATCAACTGATTGGGATATTTTAATTTTCACCCAGCATTGGCCTATAACTGTGTGTATTCAGTGGAAAGAAGCACAAGAGCACCATTCATGTAAATTTCTTCCTGAAAATACATGGACAATCCATGGAATTTGGTAAGAAAATTGAATTAATTGGTGCATATGTCTTTATGAAATGGTTTTATTAACTTAACGACCACTTATTTGTTCATGTAAAAGATGACTCTTACTTAATGACACTGAATTAATATTTTAGTAGTGCTCATGATTATATCCTGTAATTAAGCCTTGTAGAGTTAGGTTGGTATGCTCTCTTTGTCGGTATGTCATTCATATTTTTTTAAAATTAATGTATTAGGTAAGTTTCTACCAAGTAGGCCTATGTGATCTCTTCAAGTACCGGTAAATGAATCTGAGAGGAAGATATTCTTTCAAAAAATTCTTCTGAACATAAAACTCCCATATAATGCTATTTCCATGACTCGCATACATGCAAAATTTACAGTATTTCAAATGTTTGGATCAATTTAGGTTTTAAACTAATTCTGTTAGTTCACAAATTTCCCAGTATGTTGTGACTTCCTGTTAAATGTGCATAGTGTTATAGATATGTCAGAACTTTCATACATTGTCCTTATTTTTCATACAAACGTTGGATGATTTTCAACTCCATCAATATTGAGTTAAAGATGGAAGATGAGACAAAAATACGGAAATGTAATAGCCACCACTATAGAAATGTTTTTTGTTTTGTACCCACCTAATTGATACAAATTTGCATGTGGTTCTTCTGTCCTCGTTGTTTATTTTTTACATTCTTGAATTACATATAAGTGACAATATATAAGTAAAACAAAATTATAATTTACTATAATTTGTGGTGTAAGAAAAGAGGTATTAACCAATACACTGTAAATAGCATAGTCTTTAATAAGAAAATTCAAAACTACATCATTGACACAATTGAATCACTTATTTCAAAATCCCATCAAACGCTGAAATCTACAAAACACGTTAGTGGTGGAATATTGCTCCACAAGGATAGACACATCGTTTAGTCCACATTTACATGAAAAACATTAATTTGTCAACTGCTTTAATATTGAAAAATATTTGGAATGAGAAAAAGTGGGACACTTTCTCTCAGTTTTCTGTAAATGAGAAATTTGGCATTTGATGGCTTTCTGAAATAAACGATTCAATTGTTCAAATAGTTCATTGGTATTTAAACTCAATACAAAATAAAGAAATATGAATCAAATTTTTTTAAACTTCTGCTACTCATGGACTTGTTCAAGAAACAACAAATAACTGGGACTCTGTGTTGAAATTCTTGCCTTTTTTGTTAGGTATTGTTTTAAAGTAGCTTTTTTTTGTCTTATTAGTACATTAAATATTATAATAATATAATTAATGAAAAACAATTAAGTGTTTGCGATGAAGCATCCCTAGTTCTAGTTTAGCATAAAGAATGTAAATATTTGTACAGCATGCTATTGCTGCCTACATTTTGTGTATAAAATTAGTTGCAACACTTCTGGAATGAAAAGATACTACTTGTTATCAATACAGCTAAACATGTAGTAGCTTTAAAACATTTTTAGTGTCCCAAAAATTTGCATAGACCATACAGAGGATACTTTCCGTACAAAACATAGATGTTCTAACTGTTAATAATTGAACATTAAAGGAAGAAACCGGAGCTATTAAAAACCACTACAATTCCTCTGGAGTCCAACTTTTGATTAAAAATTTAATTTGCATTCTCAGTCTTTGGAGCAAGCAGATAATAAATAACAACAATAATAATTAATAACAATAATAATAATAATAATAATAATAATAATAATAATAATAATAATAATAATAATAATAATAATAATAATAATAATAATAATAATAATAATAATAATAATAATAATAATAATAATAATAATAATAATAATAATAATAATAATAATAATAATAATAATAATAATAATAATAATAATAATAATAATAATAATAATAATAATAATAATAATAATAATAATAATAATAATAATAATAATAATAATAATAATAATAATAATAATAATAATAATAATAATAATAATAATAATAATAATAATAATAATAATAATAATAATAATAATAATAATAATAATAATAATAATAATAATAATAATAATAATAATAATAATAATAATAATAATAATAATAATAATAATAATAATAATAATAATAATAATATAATAATAATAATAATAATAATAATAATAATAATAATAATAATAATAATAATAATAATAATAATAATAATAATAATAATAATAATAATAATAATAATAATAATAATAATAATAATAATAATAATAATAATAATAATAATAATAATAATAATAATAATAATAATAATAATAATAATAATAATAATAATAATAATAATAATAATAATAATAATAATAATAATAATAATAATAATAATAATAATAATAATAATAATAATAATAATAATAATAATAATAATAATAATAATAATAATAATAATAATAATAATAATAATAATAATAATAATAATAATAATAATAATAATAATAATAATAATAATAATAATAATAATAATAATAATAATAATAATAATAATAATAATAATAATAATAATAATAATAATAATAATAATAATAATAATAATAATAATAATAATAATAATAATAATAATAATAATAATAATAATACCTTTTTTACAGTATGAAAGTAAAAGATATTTGAAATTAGTGAATTCGAAAATTGTTCCCAAGTTTTATTCTTGCTGTTTCAATGTGGACTTTATTATCTTTGTATCTCGTTTATGAGTCATTTGTGGGTTCGAATATCCACGTTCATAAGAAATGAATTAACGACTTTCAATTATTTTGGTAAGAGTATGTTTTTAGTTGTAAATGACCGTACTACCATAGTGTCAGAAATATCTTACATCTTGGTACTATTCAGGTACATATTCCATAAGGTAAACATATCTGTGAAGTTTTGCAAGTTGTTTCAATCTTTTCACCTAAGTTAAAACATCGGATACAAGATTAACGATAAATCAATAAAAAATAATTGCCATTGAAATTAAGAATTAGTTACAGTTATATGAACATTTTAAATAAAAGTTTGAAGAAAAGACTTGCGATTCGTTAGCACTTCCTGGCCTTACAATCGAGCATTTCGTACATCATTTCTCCGAAAATATCGCCCAAGTTAAAAAGTGGTTTAAATAAGTTTATTATTTGCGTAATTGTATCCGATCAAACGCAGTAGAATAAAACGTAAATCTGTGCCTTGATTTTACCTCCAACAAAGCAATGTTCGTGTTCTCGACGACAATGTACTGTAATAATTGTGGTGTTGAACGCCCTGCCGCAATATCACGTGATGACAGGTATTACCCGCACTTCATGCTCGTGCAGCCACTGGGTGAAGATATTTGTATAAGCCGTAAACTTTAATAGGGATATGAAAATATATAGTCCATTGATGATCGAATATAAACAATACTTGATAAATTAACGATGTTTACAATGTTGTAAGTTAAATACTTCTAATTTATATTATCCATTCCGAGTTTTATATCAGATATTAAATGTGTCGTCTGACGACCTTTGATACATTCATTATTTTTCTCGCAACGAAATTTTGAATAAGTGACAAATATGGACTGATGCAATACTTCAGATTTTTTTCCTTGGATGTACATGCTTGAGCGTCGTCTTTTAATACGCACTGATGATGTAAACCAACACAACAATTTTTATTAATGTATTAATTTCAAATAGTGAATTCCTCCAAAACACTATTTCCATGTATAGTACAACACTTCCTCATACGCGAACAATCAGTACATCATGCGTTTATTGTAATATTATACTTGCATTACACTCACGATAGTAACGGGACAGGGTTTGTTCATCCAGTCTTCTCTCAGATGTCGAACGACTTGTGATGTACAATAAAACAGTTCCCAGAAAATACCTCTCCCTCCGACAGAAAAGCACCACGGCAGCACCACTATAGCGACGATGGCGACCGCAGGCCGACCTTCAGCCGATCTGTGCATCTTAATGTGCACCAGGAGGGGCGGAAGGCAAGCGCGGGACATAAAGAGGGTGATGATAGCGGTGCCGCCAGCGTCGCTGTAGCAATGACGCGACCAAGTTTACCAACTTTAGACCCGACTCGCCAAGCAACCGATGACACTTCAGCGTTTACAAATTGCCCTTGATGGAAGGAGAAAAGCTCTGGTTTCATCATTTAAAGATATATTTTTTGCGATTTTTATTTTAAAATTCACTGCCATCATAACTTAATGACCGTAATAATAATTGCCTCCATCATGAACATCACCGGTTGTTCATTGCTTTCTTTAAGCCCTCTTCAACTCTTTAGTGCATCTGCAGGACTGGAAGTATTGAAGGACGAGAATCGTGAGTGTCGAGTTTCATTTTTTATTATGGGTACATGCCTATTACTTATCTGTACCTGATGCGTTTCTTCTACAGTGTAATTGAGCAGCTTGTTGTTGGTCTAAAAAATCCCACCTCATAGCCCTCGAGTTTTCTCTTTGTCCTTAAGGATCCAATTATACACGTAGTACGTATATAAGTTAGATTGATAAGTTTATTAAAGTTCGCTTTCAGCTAACGCTCGGTGGCAGACATGGTTACAATTAGAATTAGAACAATTACAATTATTATAAACATTTACAATTAGAATTACAAGTAGAAGTAGATGTTGATAACCTAGTTCTAATTAATTTATAGTTATCTCTAAATTGACATACTGCTTATCCAACACTTCACTTCACTGTATAAGGAACATGACCATATTAATAATTATTATACTAATAAAAATGACAATATAATCTTAAAAATTACACCAAAACCTATAACTGTGTGAATAATGATAATTATGATATCAGTAATAAAAACGATAAATGTCTCAGCATTATTAGAGATGATATATTAATATAAATTAATATTATATAGTACTTTTAATATTTTTCTTAATGAAATTTTTTAAATAATTCATGGGTGTAAATTAAACATGTTTCAATCAATAATTTTGAGGGAAACATTACGCTTCTATTTGCAGAATAAGAAATCTGAGCTATTATTTTCGCGAATGTTAGTGATACGGTCAAATTTAAGCAAAGAATCATGTTTAGGGCCAGTTTCACCAAACGAAGAGTAAGAGTTTACTCTGGAGTAAATCATGTTTACACGGGAGTATCTTCTTGGAGCGTTTCACCAACACTTGACTCGAGTGTAAATCGCATACACAAGAGTAAATTCGAGAGTAATTTTACACGGCGAAGATCCGTCGAGTAAAATTCAGAGTAAGCTTAGTTTTCAACGTGCGTGTGATGCGTGTGCGTGTGATGGTATTTGAAGATGATTCCGGCGATGATTCGGAATATTATCCTGTAATGCCAAGACAAAGATATGTGTAGGAGAGAATGGATTGGTTTCCCAATTATGACGATCGAGATTTTGTCATGAGGTTATGTTTGACCAAATTATCAGCTCTTCTATTTTGAAGAATTGAAGCTAATTTAGAAACGAATAATTTGCTTACTAAAAAATAAATATAAAAAATATATTCAAGTTGTAGAATTTCCAAATAAGGTAGGATATCTCTATTAAAAATCATTTAAATTGTGCAAGTACGTATTTTATTTGTGAAGTAAATTGTTAACTCATCGGGTACATTATGAATGTGGAGGACTTTGTAAATTTATTTTTCGCCGATGTGGATACGAAATAAAGATAGTAAATATATGACAAGAAAAGGAAAAATAAGAACAATAACTAAAAGTAATTTATTTAGTCAAAAAAGAGTAATAAACTGTATATGACGTATTGGGGAGAAGATCATCTGTGTACGTTTTCTTGAGTTCCAGAATCCCTTCCCAACGTTTTAACTATAACTAATAGTTGAAAGATGAATAAAAGTTTAAAAAATAAAACAAACAAATATTTCTTTTAAAAGCGCGAGGTTAACAACATTTGAAAAACAAGACATTTTCGTACTAGTTCGTAATAATGTACATTCGAAAACCTAGACTAAGAAATAAAGATACAAAAACTCAGAAATAAGCTACGCTATCTCAAATGACCACACAAAACTATGACCAAGACGACGCAAAGAACTCCAAAACTGAAATGAAAGGAAAGGTCCGCAATGGTTCACAGCGTTACTCTCGTTCAAGGCCTCTTGAATCGCTCTCTACTGTGTATGAAAAATTGCGTGTTCAGCGGGTACGCGGAGTGAATTGGGGAGTATGTACTCTAGAGCAACATAACCTCGAGAGTAACTATCGTGGAGTAATGCTTACTCTCGAGTAACTACTCTTATAGAGTGTTTCCAAGTAAGAAAAGACCCTAAAAATTCAAGATGGCGGAGTTTCGGCACTGCCAACCTCATCGAAATAAAACGCGAAAGCGCCGACGCGACTTGTTTAAATGTACGTAGTGGCCTTCAAAAATCCAGATATGCTGAAATGATTTGTTAATGTTGTTTTACGACTTATAAATCGCAACAGGCATATGGTAAAATAATTTAATTTAGATATATGAAATTTGTTTTTATTAATTAATTAAAATATTAAATATAATACTTTTAATTAAATTACTTATAAATTTAAAAATATTTGAACTCTCAGAATTAATAAAATCTTATTGAAACTGAAAATAAATGAAATAGTAGAATGTTATTTTATTATACATTAGGAAAAAGTTCAAACAGTACACAATGAAGTGAAATAAAACTATTCTTTACTGAACTAGAAATATTTGTATAATAATGGTTTTATGCATGTAATATCGACACATGACCATGATCAAAGCATATCTAAGGAATGAACAAATCTACTGTATGAAAATGACAATGTTTGAAATTTCATGAAAATTGAATTGATCAGATATATGATTTGATATAATGCGAAGGTTCAGTAAAGAATAAACTGATGCATCATGGGTGGTCAATTTTAATGACAAATTGCAAGGAGCAGTCATTCAAATTTCTTGAACACCGACGGTCCACAGCAATTTATTTTCACAAAAATTATTGAATTTTTACAACAATTTTAAAGTCTAATGCCCCTGGGCTTACAAACATTACAAAACATCTCGGCATTTACCTTAAGTGATCGGGGAAAACCAGGGAAAACAAAGGAGTAAGTATGCTACCATATATATAAAAAAAATTGAATAAAAAAGTGAATTAATCCTCAATTGGATTGTAAAAATATTATCATTGAAAATCAACATTAAGAAATTTGGCTGACTTTACAAATTAATAAACTACTTGAAAATTTTACATGCGTTACATTATTACTTACAATTTTACATACATACATTTTACATACAATTTAGCATACCCATCCTCCCGATTAGGATGACGACTGAGGGCCGATTTCTAGCATGCATACAGAAACATAAGTCAAAATAATGGAGACATTTACAATACATAAAATAATATACATAAAAAATTCCATATTTAGAAAATGAAAAATCTGGTAAACACTGCAACCCTGCAACATAAAACAATCAATGCAGTATCTATTGTCCAATCATGATAAATTCAATAAACAGACATGTTATTGTTATAAGATCAAACATTATTCCTAGGAAATTACGTTCTTGCAATGAAAAACAAAAAAATTAAAAAAGGACATTATCACATTTAAATAAAAAAAATTGCTACTTACAAACTCTTGCAACATATGAAAAACGAAATTGTCCGGAAGAAAAGTCCCAAGAATTTTTGCTTCACATTACAGTATTCAATATAATATGTAACCAAAAAAAAAAAAAAAAAAATTACCTACAAAACCAATAAAATTTACAAACATAAATAGAAAAATCATTGAAAAATAACTTAAAATGAAATGTTAATAACCAAAAAGTAATATAGCACATCAGTAGTAAACATTAAATTTTACTCTATATCATGCCAAATAATATCATGAAATAAGTACTTACTAATTTCACTTAACAACTAATTACCATTTGAACAACACATCTAAATAAAATGATGTATGTTCTGAACTCCATTATTACATACCTGAAAAATGTATTAATGTAATGTATGTTTCACACACATGTCAAATCTTTGAAGTGTATTCATTTATATCGCTTAGCATCCGTCCTTAAACAACACTAACTCAGAGGCATTGGCAGTAATGATTAATTGTATTACAGGGATTTACATTAGTAAAGGAAATTGATTAACTGTTAATTCATTGGGGGTTAATTAATGTTAATGAAATGGTGCTCTTTTTGGTTGAATTGAGAAGGCAGGAGTTCACTCAGGATCTCACACTCATATTAAAAGTATTAATGCACGCTCACTTCTTTCACATTGCAACTGTTCTCAAACCAAACATACTGACTGAAGCACTGGCAGGGACAATTGACTGTAATTTAAAAATATTAATTTACAACCTGCAATTATCACAAACCCATAATCAAGTAAATTCAAGCAATACCTTTTCCGTAGCACAGTGTGACCAAAACTTGTACACAAACTAGACTTTCGTGGTTGCTTTCAGGAGGCAGCAGATTTATAATTTCATTGCACATTGAATTTCATTTGTCACTAGTGTTTGACACTTACTCTACACTATTTGGGAATACTCACTAATTTCACATTGCAACCGTTCCCGAACCAAACCGAACGACAAGCACTGGCGGGAACAATTGACTGTAGTTTAATAATATTAATTTACAACCTGCAATAATCACAGACCTATAATCAAGTAATTCAAGCAATACCTTTTCTGGGGCACAGTGTAACCAAATTTGTTCTTAACTTGACTTGGTGGTTGCTTTACAGGGGCAGGAGTTTTATAATTTGAGGCACATCTGAAATATTGAGTTACATATTTTACAAGATTATCACTTTTATTCCAAACGCTTTAATGCTTACTCACTGTTTTCACTTTTGCAAACCTACTCGATCCAAACACACAACTGAAGCACAGGCAGGAACAATTGACTGAAAATTGGGAGAATGTGTTAATGAAATTAAATTTTCTTCAATTCTCAACGGAGTATTTTCCACGTTCTTACCTGTTCTGTTGCACAGGGGGTCACAACATGTTCTCTAACAACTGTGGGTGGTTGCATTAATATGTCAGATGTTTCTTGAGATGAAGTTGTGGAATCTCTAATATTTTTTTCAACTTTTTTACATTGAAGATGTTCCTGGGATTGGCTCAAATGGAATTGTCTCCTTCCTCTCCTGTGCCGTCTTCAGCTGTGTCAGTTCCACTAGCGCTGCTCAGATTTACTACTATTTCTTCATAATCTTGCCTCTTTTTCATAATACTCTTCAATAATATTTTCTGCATGTTCCACTTAATTCTTCCACATTTCTGGTGTGACCTGTTAATGCCATAACATAATTTTCTAGTTTCTTGTTTCTAATTTTGAAAAAAATTATAATCATAACTGTTATCGTATATTTACCATTTTTCTATAATGGTGTATTGAAAACGTTACCTGATCTATTGCCTCATTCCACACAGCTTTAGTTCTCTCCATTCCTTGCCCTGGCCTTTCACATACAGTTTTGTTGTAGTAACCTTTTGAAATGCCCCACACACGTTCAATAGGATTGAATTTGCAATGATATGGTGGCAGCCTCAAAACTGTGTGCCCTTCTGCAGCCAGCATGTCATCAACTACATACCTTTACCAATACATTGCTGAGGTCAGTTATTTATTAGATTTATATATCATTTATTTATCACAAGTGTAGATGTATATATTTGTACATATTTAAAGTATATATTTTAGATTTTATTACAATGATGCAACAGAACAAGATAATAGGATGCAAAATTTTAATGAAATGTATTCTTTAACGCACTGATATGTATCTCGTGGTACCTTTTTATCCTTTCACAATGTTGTCTTGCCAGGGCAGCAAGTGAGATTTTATTTGCAGCTTCTGGCACTCGTACTCCTAGCTGGTTCAGACATTCCTAAAAATAATTTTCTTTGGTTACATTACTTATTTCATTAAGCACAATAGTTTCATTTCATTTCTGATACTTACGATCAGTTGATCCTTTCACCACTTTGTTGTTGGATGCCTCTCTACCTGCCTTGAATGGTATGAAGCATTATCCATGACAATGATGCAAGGTCTTAAATTGCGAATGCCAGGAATCGGTTGTTTCTTAACCCAGGATTCAAAAGTAGAACTGTTCATTGCTCCATGATAATCTTGTCCCCTTTTTAGATCAGTAGTAAATATCAGACCAGCACCTACAAAATGCCATGCTTCGTACACATGCCTCAGTTTGTACATAATTAATGCCATTAAAACTGAAAACATTTGTACCTGGTACAAAACCTTCTCTCGTTCCTGCATGAACCACAACTAGCCTCCTTCCCTCTGGTGGTCTTTTAATTACTCCTTTAGTGGTGCCTGGTAGTTGCCATGAATACGTAGTTGAAGCTAATGAAAATGATATTTTTGTCTCATAATTTTCTCACATAAGTAATATACATTTTATATATATATATATATATATATATATATATATATATATATATATATATATATATATATACCATTCATATAGATCCATGTCTCATCAATGTACACTACAGTCTTTGGGTTTTGACTTCTCTTATTTTTCATATAGTCTGCCACAAAATATGACCTCTTTACAATTATTTCATTTGACTCACAAGTACGAATATTTGGGTCTCCTTTCCTCCTTGCTAAACCCATTTCCTTAATAATTCTGTACAATGTTGTGCATGACCCTCTGAATAAAAAAATATCATAATTTTCCTTCACGTACTGCCAAACATCTGTAATTGAGAGTCTCCTGCCTGTTGCAAATGAATAGGTCTTTAGAAAGTCTTCAAAAGTGAGCCACATACTTCATCATTCCTCTAAATATAAAATATCTTACCATTATCAGCTTCCTGATAAAAAAATCTGCTAATAGCTTCTCCTGCAAATCCATCAGCTGAATCTCTCACAGGTCGTGAACGCTTCCTCTTCTTACTTGCAGTTTTAATAGATTTTCCTGCCCAATAACGTTTGCCAGAGTTGTATAAGATCTCTGTAATATATGAATATATTTCAATAAAATAATTATGATTCACACACACGTTCATTGTGAAGACGTTCTTGAGGCATGCAATAAAAAGTCAATAATTATTGTGACATTGATGGCTACCCCACAATTACAGCTACCTTTGCAATGACACTGTCTCAGGAAGTTTCACTTCTTACGAGAATTTTTCTCGCTCTTATACTTATAAACATTAAGAAGGACCTGCCTTTCACCACTCGATAAAATCCACTTCCCCTTCTGCTTCACTGGAGAGTTATTTCTGGAATTACCTGACATTTTAAAAAATGTCAAGCCCAGCACACAATAAGATTTCCCTTAGGAAACAATTCGCGCACTGGTAATGCAAAAAAAATGGCTTTTTCGGCACGCAAGTGCGGGATGCGGCTCACTCGCATAAGCTCACAATCTCCACACAGCTGGTTGAAACCGTTGAGTTGCACAAATTCATTTCGCTCCATGCATGTCAGTCTCAGCCAAAAGAGTACGTGGCAGCTATACTTCCATTACGTGGGGAATTTACGTTGGGGTTGGCACATACTTTCTCCAACCTAAATGGTAATCAAAAGTCCCTAAGTCAATGTAGTATATATGGTGGGTGGTTTACAGGAGGCTGGTATTGCCAAGCTCTCTGGGTCACATCTCACGTGAAATAAATCTTAACTTTACTCGGCTGTTGGTGAAACCGGCCCTAGTGATAAACACAGTCGTGCAAGAAGGAAGTTTGGTATGCGTGGGAACACTCATTAAGAAGACACGTTTCTCCATTCTTTATCGCTACTAGAAAGGACAAGATTTGTACGGAGAAATTGATAAATTTTCAACACTGTATCACGTGTCCCTCTGCGCCCGGACGTTGATGTTGCGAAAGACCGTTGGCTGGGCCCTCCGTCTGACGAGCCATCTAAAGTTAGCAGCGCCCAGAAACGAATCTCTTACAAACTATATCCAAAATCAACGGCTAATTAAATGCTAATTAAGTGCTCTATTCCCGAATTTTCCGCTCCTATAGTTTTCCCAAAATCAGAGGCGCTGCTAGCTTTAGACTAAAGTTAGCAGCGCCCAGAAACGAATCTCTTCCAAACTATATCCAAAATTAAAGGCTAATTAAATGCTAATTAAGTGCTCTATTCCCGAATTTTCCGCTCCTATAGATTTCCCAAAATCGTGGGCGCAAGAAAAACAACATAGGTTCATATGGGCGAAAAAACATTAAAACAAAACAAAAAAAAATTAAAACCCTACCCAAACATTAACATGAGTTAACGGCTCTAGGAAATATATTATTCCAGCATTTATATTCCAAAATTCAGGGCTGTACAAAGAGAAAAAATTAACATTGGTTCTTACAAAAAAAAAAAAAACACCCTTAAAAATCTTCAGAAAAAATCTGAAACCCTACCCACACATTAACATGAATAAACGGCTAAATTTTTAAATTAAAGAATACTTTTAGTATTCGTTTAGAGCACATTTTGGCGTAGAGTATGAATTATAAATTGCGATGGTTTGGAAGGAGCGTCACTCTTCCTTGCGCACAGCGTTCGGCCGAGGGCTCTTTTTTGGGATTCGAACTCATGTTATTCACACTAACCGGTGGGCGGTAAATTTTTTAATTATAGATTACTTTTAGTATTTGTTTGGGGCACATTTTGTCGTAGAGTATGAATTAAAATTGCATGATTTGGAAGGAGCGTCACTCTTCCTTGCGCACACGTTCGAGGGTTTTTGGGATTCGAACCCATGTCATTCACTAACCGGTGAGCTGTAAATTTTTTGATTATAGATTACTTTTCGTATTTGTTTATGGCATATTTTGGCGTAGATTATGAATTATAAATTGCGATGGTTTGGAAGGAGCGACTCTCTTCCTTGCGCACAGCGTTCGGCCGAGAGTAATTTTTGGGATTCGAACCCATGTTATTCACACTAACCGGTGAGCGGTAAATTGTTTAATTATAGATTAGTTTTAGTATTTGCTTTACCGACGTTGTAAGCTATCAGACGTAACAATTCTTACACTACGCCAAAATTTGCCCAAAGCCAGTGATAAAGGTAATCACTATTACACAAAAATTTGCCGCGGTCCGGTTAGTTTGAATATTATGGGTTCGAATCCAAAAATTATCCCTCGGTCGAACGCTGTGCGCAAAGAAACGAAACATTCTTTCCAACCCTCGGGGATGTAACAATTCATACTGTGAGCAAAAACATACCCTAAACTAATACTAAACGTAATCTGTAATATAAGAATTTGTCGCCGACCGTTTCCATGGGTTCAAAATCCAAAAATTACCCTCAGCCGAACGCTGTGCGCAAGGATGAGACACGCTCCTTCCACAACATCGCAATTTATAATTCATGCTCAACGCCAAAATGTGTCCTAAAACAATATGTCCAAAAATGACTCTCGGCCGAACGCTGTGCGCAAGGAAGAGTGACGCTCCTTCCAAACCATCGCAATTTATAATTCATACTCTACGCCAAAATGTGCCCTAATCGAATACTAAAAGTATTCATTAAATTAAAAATTAAGCCGTAATTTCATGTTAATGTTTGGGTAGGATTTCAGATTTTTTCTGAAGATTTTTAAGTTTTTTTTTCCGCGCGAGAACCAATGTTAATTGTTTCTCTTTGTACAGCCCTGAATTTTGGAATATAAATGCTGGAGTAATATATTTCCTAGAGCTGTTAACTCATGTTAATGTTTGGGTAGGGTTTTAAATTTTTTGTTTTGTTTTAATGTTTTTTCGCCCATATTGTTTTTCTTGCGCCCACGATTTTGGGAAATATATAGGAGCGGAAAATTCGGGAATAGAGCACTTAATGCAGAACAATTATTTAGCCCTTAATTTTGGATATAGTTTGGAAGAGATTCGTTTCTGGGCGCTGCTAACTTTAGATGGCTCGTCTGACGGCCCTGCCTAAGAGATTATCGAGTCGTCTCGCTCTCGAGAATACGTTCTCGGTGCACGAGATTCGCGTGGGCCCCATTCGCGTTCAGCCTTTCTCGCTTACGAGAACGAGAGAGAATATTCGGCAAATGACCGCCTTTAATTACAAGCATACACATATATTCATTAACATAGATAATGACAAGTAGAAACAAGGCATCTTATGAAGTTTGATAACATGTTGAATTGTTCCTTTCATCACCAACGAGGGTTGACCGCATTTCTTTTCACAACATCCGTTTCGACTTTGCTCGGCAAGGACCCATCCGAAATATTTACTACTTGTGTCGTGTTACCGCATGATTCGGCACTTCCAGGACGTTTTTCACATGGTGTCAAGAAACACATTGATTCGAAACTTTTTTACTCGCACTTTTGGTATGGAGTATTTTCCATAAACTCGCTGTACAAATTTAAGCTTAAAAGTACAAGTTTCTATACCCAATACTTATAAAATCTGGATAGTTTGCCGTCTACGCTGACTGACGAAACACAAAGTCTGTGTCGCTTCAGTAAATGCTGTTTCTTTTCAGCAATTTTGTCTGTGACTTTTCCATTGATGTTATTTTAATATTTTCAACGCTATTTATTGTCAGTTGTACAAACACACTTCACAGAAAAACGAACATTCTAACATCGGTTTTTCAAAACTCATTGAAAAGTAGCCTCCTACATACGTTTACACAATACATTTTGGTTTTCACATGCGTAGGAATGGATTTGTAATTGCAACTCCCTTTAAAATGTGCAAATAACATTCAATTAACACTATACTTATGAATGCAACACTGCACAGCAATGCGTTTGCGTTTCGCGCGCTACCGAAGAATTGCTTTGGAAGGGATGAGAGCTCATTTACGCTGAGAGATATATCACATTTTCTTCGTTCAATGTCACGCTTGTCTTAAAAACTTGTGCTAACCGAGTGATCTTCGACATGTCAAGGCACTTCCAGAGGCCGGGCCTGCGCAGTAATATCCGCACGGTCGGGAGTGTGCTCCAACCGCCCATAAGCCATCATGTTCCCCCTCTTTCCCTACAGCCCCGCGGGAGCCAGCGACCACGGCTGCTCGCTCGCGTCCCGCGTGTGCTCTAGGTGCTCCTGCTGTCACGAAGGGCATTGGCGGCGGACTGTCAATCGCAGCTTCCGAACGGCACGTGTTTTGAAATACCATGCTTCGGAAACGCTCTGAGAGCATTTGCATTCCCCTTATGTTAAGAAATGTTTAAGAAGCATTGCACCGCGGTTATTTGGGTGTGCACACGCGAACGTGCGAATACCCACGAGCCGCCACTGATCTTAGTTCACAATGTTGCCATATAGTGTTTGATAAGATTCATTTACTGTGTACCTTGTACAGGCAAAGGACATGGATATATTCTAATCCCTTACTTACACACACGCACTACATTACCGTACTTTCGGGAGACCAGTTAGGATCTTAGAACTTGTCCCGGCAGGGGCGGTACCCCGCTGGTGGGAGGTACCTGGTTGGGGAAAATCCTAGCAAGCTGACGTAGATCAACGCCGGATCTCGCTAGCCAGCGGGGGAAGATCACAGCCATATCTCGCAATGAAAACATGAACTACACTTACGGGACTAATGCCCTTAGCAGTTGACGCGCCCGGATTTACTCACCAATCAAACTTGTCACTTTACAACCAATCAAAGCGATTGCCTGAGCAGTACCTTAACAAGGGGTCACGAACTGCACACTCTTTTTATTCCTAATCATTGTCTCATGTTATCCCCTTGCTCACACACTCGCTTACATGCACTATACTACCACAATTTTTGGGAGACCAGTTAGAAGCTTAGAGCTTTTGTCGGCAGGGGCACTGGGGGAGATACTTAGGAAAGATAACACACATTCTGAATTATAGGTCGGCGCCGGATCTAACGTTTTCACTGTGAAGAAATACTGCCACCTCTCGGAATGACATACGTGCTTCACTAAGGGGTCTCATCCATCAAGTAGTTGATGCCTCCGGCAACACGATTATCAATTAGTGCCGGTTGGGGATGAGATACTCGGAGTTTTGAAATGGCTTCCATGTCACAAACACGCGAAGAAAACGCTCATCCCTAATGCGGTATTTGACACCCCCCCCCGATATAAGTACCTGACTCCGTATTGCCCTACCTGATCAGGCCACACATGGCAGGTTTCTAGGCATTCTAATTGGAACCTTTGCAGATGCCTATTGTTGTTGAAAAATGTCTATTTGTAACTGATAATTTATTATGCAGTTGGGAAGCAAGCTTAGCCTAAAAGAAAATGCCTAATTGGCAATTGTAGGGAATTATTAGAACTGTGAAAACTACAAATCACAATATTTTCCAGTTGCAAGAAGCACTTGTAGTTTGACCTCAGACAAGCATCTGTTTTTTTAAGACTATTATTCCCTTTCATATTTCGAATTATTCTACACATGGTGTGTACATAATTTGTTACAAATTCACAATACAAAAAATGTTAAACTTTATTACTAATATTTCTCTAATTTTCAAAGACTGTGTCTAATATTCAGAAATATGCAGTAACTCTCAAATTTGCAATATATTGTAAGACCCGCCGCCGTGGGTGCTTTCAGGGTGACCTCAACTTACCTTCTCCTGGCGCTGCAGATGGATAAAGCTTGCCCGGCTACACCCATAAAGGACCCTGAAAGACTAAACGGGAACATGCGTGGCGTGGGCATTGGCATGCGTCTTGCAAGAAAAGATTGCTCTCTCATGAACTTAAATTTAATACCGTTAAAACTCCCTCTGGTGAGTCCAGATACAAACAAAAACAAAAAGAAACTTAACCTAACTTACATCTATTTTACATCGGCGGTCTCGGCCCCCCCTGACCGGCGCGGGGTGCTGGCGCCTGAATGGACGGCGGCGGCGGTGGCGGTTCGGTCTGGTCCCGACCGGCGCGGGGTGCTGGCGCCTGAATGGACGGCGGCGGCGGTGGCGGTTCGGTCTGGTCCCGACCGGCGCGGGGGGCCGCGCCGGGCGACGTAGGCGGCGGCGGCGGCGGTGCGAGCGGCGGCCCGCTCTGGTCATGGCCGTTGCCTGTCTTTTGGTCGTCGCCCGTCCGTGGCTGAGCGGCGAATCAGTAGAATACTCGCGGTATGCGACGCGTGGCCCATAAACTTGGCCCGAGGCAATCCTCTCGGCGTGCTCGCCTACGCGTTGCTCGTAACCGAAAGACGTCTTCTCGCTACCGCTGCTCGTAACAGAAGGTCTCCTACCGCTGCTGTCCAGAAGGCGTCTGCTCGCTACCGCTGCTCGTACCAGAAGGAAGCTAGCTTCTCCTCTTCGGAGCTCTCTGGCTCCATGAGGTCACATGACCGCGTCCACGCTACGTTCGCGCTCATTGGCCTGCGACATCACGCGGCACGGAGCGACCAATCGTGGTGGTACCGACGTTGCAATCTGGAGTTTTGAATTCGCGTCTTCACCGGAATTTACCCCACGTCACGAATTCGCCAACGCTCTGCGCGGAGGGTGGAAATCCCACCGACGTCACGGGCGCGCCCCTTCACCAGACTCCGAGACAAAGGAGAGCTCCGGTTGCCCGCGTCGGCGACGCCAAGTAACGGGAAAATGTACCTATTCCTGCCGCTCTTGCGGCGAGCCTCCGCTACGCGCTTCAACAGGCGTTCGAAAATTTAATTTTATATTAATTTTAATTCGTCGCTGCCATACATGGGCGACTGTCCCATTACAATATGCAAGATAAAATTGACAAGAAAAATCTGAATGGTCTGTTTGTAAAGAAATTTGATCATATTGTCTTTTACTATCTTACAAGCAATGTTTCAATTTACTTCCATCTTCAGGCCTTCAAAGTTCTATGTAAAATGAAATCAATGAAAGTTTTGTTAACTATTACATTTTTGGTACACGTTTTTTTTCTTCTTCAATAGGTTCATTTAATGTAACATCATATCAATGTAGTATGAGAGATAAGAACACATGCTCAACCTTGACCTCACATTTCATAGACAATCAAAAAATTCAGATAAAATAAATTTGATGATTTTCCAATAATTATTACCACAAAAATGCATTTTCACACAAATCTGGGCTCCACTCATGATGAATCAAAACAGATTATGGGGTCATGAAAAATCTGAATATGGTTTATGAAACATTGTATGTGTTCAATCATAACCATTGTGTGAAGGAAACCTAAAGGCAAACCATATGCAAGTATCTGACAAAAATATTTAAATTTGTAATGAGTATTTTGTGTTCTTATTGCAGTACAATAATAAATTCATCAATTATTAATATATATTTATTTTTCTGGAAGTTAAACGTAATTTCTTGAGAATTTTATACTTTATCTTCATTTTTGATCTTAATTTTAAAAGTCTGTGTATAAATATTAAAACAAAAATTACTGAAATTGCAATGAATAAAATCAAATAGTGAAAAAATGTGTGGCTAGAAATCAATTTTCTTCTCAGAAATATAGAAGTTTACGAAAATAAATTAGTCTCTCCATATCCTATGATTATAGTTGGCCGGATTTTGATGACTCAAAACATTGCCAAAAATGATCATGATCTTTAAAATATTTTTAAAATGCCCTAAAAGCAAAGAAAAATGACAAATTTTATCATTACCAGTTCAGATGAACAATTCAATCTGCTGAATATGTTAACTAATGTAATTCTGGCTTCTTCCTTTTGTTCAAGTTAATTCAGCTTGCAAACTTTTGGTTTGGACAGTTCTTTAAGAGGACATCTCTGTCTTTAGATATCGTGAAATCAGACGAACAAATGGTGCTGATAGGCTTCACTGAAACCTTATATTACATACTCACAACGGCTGACATTACAATATCTGAGTGAAGAAATTGAATAGGCTACTCAGGAATTCTGTGGGGAACATTTGTTGTATATGTTAATATTATTTGAAGCAAGGACCATTAAAATGATATTAAAATTGATGAAACAGTGAAAAATTCTTTAAAAAAAAAAAATTATTAGTTGAAATCGAAGAAAAATGTTGTATACAATTGGGATTCCTTTTGTCTTAACATAAAATTAATGACTATACTAAAAGGTATTGTTCTAAAGTAGGGGGGGGGAAATACTTAAAATCTGCTACTTATGATTAAATAATATTGGAAAGAAAATGTGTATCCCATCACAGGTGATTTCCTGGTTTGAGATTTTATAATAAATTGCCTTTCTTTATAATTTCAAGTTCAGTGTCCAGAACAGTTGAAGTTCAGTCATGCAGGAATGCTAGTTTGCATTTGCATTAATGCTGTGAGAGGAATGCATTTGTGAACTGTCATTATTTTGTAATTCATATTCTTGTGTGACCAGCTTGTATTCTCCAGCATGCATCTCTCCTCCCCAAACAGTGGGCTGAGGAATTGGAAAAGAAAAATTACTGAATTACATATTTTTAATTTACAGGCCTACAAAACTGGGCACAATAGGCCCTCAATTCTGCAACCATTCTCTTCATTTTGATCCTCAACAGCTAGAACCAATTGAAAATAACTTATTAACCTATTGGCCTGATATATATAATGGAAGCACAACTGGACTTTGGAAGCATGAATGGACTAAACATGGAACATGTGCTGCTATTCTAGAACCATTGGACACTGAAATCAAATACTTTTCCAAAGGACTAGAGTGGATACACATGTATACTATGGAGAATATATTAGCCCGAGCTGGAATAAATCCAGCTGATACGGGATATACCCCACAGCAAATTTGGGATGCTGTTAAAGGAAGCCTTGGCATAAATCCAGATGTTCAGTGTGTCAAAGATAAAGTATGATTTATCAGTTATAAAAAATAGCACTTGTGTATATATTGAATACATGCATATGTATTTTATGTACCTACTTTACAAATGCATTCAATTTTATTTTTCAGAAAACTGGACGGTGGTACCTCTTTGAGATTCGAATATGTTTTGACAAGTCTCTGAAATTAATTGACTGTGATGGAGTGAAGAGTCTAAGAAATAATTCAAATAAAATTCTGTCCAATTGTCCCTTAACACAAACATTACTATACCCAGGTCACATGCCCAGTGATGAAACTCATGAAGATTCAAAACCGTACAGATTGTCTTGGTTGTTTCAGTTTTTACAGATCATTCAGTTAGTTCAATGGATTACTCTTTAGAATAGAATAAACCTCTGGCCCCCAAATGGTGTAAAAAGCGCATATAAGAACATTTTTATTTTGCAATATTCAACATTGTTTCTTTGGTCTGGTGTAAAGGAAAGGTCTGCAAAGGAAAATACCAAAGAAACTAAAAAGCAAGAATTTTATCACAAAGTGTGCAGATAAATTGTTACATAAATGTAGAGGGGAAAAGGCGTTTGTAAAATTAATACATAAATGAATCATTAAAATGTTTGAATCTATTTCCAAGATCTGTGATTGTGTACAAAGAGAAAAATATTTCAGCTTGCCCCACAATGCCCAAAAATCTTATACACAATTTCAACAATTTTAAAACTTAAAATATTAAGTTTTAAAATTGTTGAATTGTGTATAAGATTTTTGTGAACCAACTCTATGATCATAGGTGTTTGCACAGGGGAAACCATGCCCCCTGCCCCCCTGATAATATTGGGAGGGGCTCATTGCTGTATATAATAAAACGTTTCATTTCCACAAACATGTTCAGTCTTTGGTTTCCTCCTTTTGTAATCTGACATTCTGGGGAAAATGTAATAAAACAATTAAAATTTCATAGGTATTCCTTGTGTGTTTTATTATTTTGTAATAAAATAGGGTATCATATGTAAATAACTCAGACTAATCCCCCTTTTTTTTGACATGGTTGCTTATGTTCATTTCTGTGTGCAATTTATAGTTTTCCCTCCAAATTGGAGTACTCTAAGACTTAAGAGATTTCTCTATTGTTGTTTTTTTTAATTGTTTTAATTTTCTTCTCCAGACCACATTAAAAATGCAATAAAGTAATTATTTTATTCTTTTTTGTTTTTATTGCCTAATGCCTTTGCCAACTGTGTAAGAATTCATTAGGTGGGCTGAACTAAAAAATTTAAAAATATCTTTCAGATCTACACCAAAAACTGACTGTGTGCAATGTTGCTGAAGACAAACTACCTATTTTTATTTTTATGAAATGTGCATTACAATAAAATTATTAATAAATTGCTTTTTTCTATTGCTTCGATACTTACTTAATTGCAGAGAAATGAACTCAGAACTTACAGAAGAAAATATGATGAAATTTACTTGTTATTTAGAAATTAATGCTTTGTGTAATTACTGTTACTTTTATTTTAAAACATTACTGTGTACAATATAGGAGAGAGAATAGATTGTTGGACAAACTGTCGGACCGACAGAAGATGCAATGGAGAGGCATTTTGTCCCCAATGACCAAACAAAATTATACAAATTTTGGAATTCAACATTTTAGAGATGAATTTGAATATTAGGTAAAATCTGATATTTTGAAGTAACAGTAAAAACTAGTGGTGCTACAGAATGGAATGGACTTTATTGCAGTAAAATTTTCTAATTGCCTTGTTGTGGGCTAGCTCTACGGCCATGTCCCCATCCTCTTCGCGGCTGCCACCCTAAAAACATTTCTTTGAAATTTTCTCAATTTTTCGATTTCCTAATGGTAGATTCGAAATATTACTTTTAAAATATTAAAGAAGACTAAAATCTCGTCCTATATGGAAATTTTCGTTGAAAAATTCGGAGCCGTTTGTGAGATAAAATCGATTAAGCCCTAGTGTAAATGCGAAATTTGAAGCACTTTTTCGCAGAAATTTTTTGAATTTTCGTAAACCTTCATTTGAAATCATTTGAAGTATTTCACTCACAAATGGAATACAATGGTGCACAAATCACTGGAAATGTCCATATTAACGGCGTGTGAGATATTTAAAAAAAAAATACATTTGTGTAATTAAAAAAAACAACAAAATGAATTCTACGCCATCCTAAAGAGTGCAATAAGCGCTATCCGTACGAAAAGTTTGAAGGAAAAATTTGGAGCCGTTTTTGAGAAAATGGCATTTGAGCGTTTCTGAAAATGCAAAATTTTGAGCTCGTTTTCACAGAAAACTATTGAGTTTTCAAGAATATTTATTTGACATAATTTAAAGCACTTGTAAATGCAGTAATGTAAACAAATCACCGCTAATCCAAATATTAACGACGTGAGACGCTAGTCAAAATAATTACATTTTTGTAAATTTTGAAAAGAAAAGGATAGAGCAATACGGAGTTTGTCATCTTATAAAGTATATTTCACACTATACTTGCCAAATGTTCAATGAAAAGCTTTGGAGCCGTTTTCTAGAAAATCTTGTTTTTGTTATTTTTTAATATTGTGCGAAAACTACTAAAATTTTCCAAAAATGACTTTAATGAAAGAACTAAGGAGAACAAATTTTATTTGAAGGAAAATGCTCTATCTTCAAGTTTGCAGTTGTAGGAAGACGCCGGAAACAATTCAAACTTTTGAAATTTTCGAAAATGCAGAGTTAACCCTGAAAATCGGACCTATGGCATCTTTATAAGTGTACCGGGTGATCAGTATAAAACACAACCCTGCTGTTCAAGGCACTCAGAGAAAAGTGAAAGTTTTGCAACACTGGGATAGCTCCTTCGACTGGCATCTCAGCGACACTCCATTCTCCACCACCCCCTTCCTGTTTTTTTGTTTTTTTATAAATGTTTATTTTGTATAGGATTGCGTTACAAAG
The DNA here is from genome assembly GCA_964035755.1 of Teleogryllus oceanicus. Classification (NCBI taxonomy): domain Eukaryota; kingdom Metazoa; phylum Arthropoda; class Insecta; order Orthoptera; family Gryllidae; genus Teleogryllus; species Teleogryllus oceanicus. Next base: position 179,397,803 of record CAXIVR010000001.1, read on the forward strand.
TTCAGTTTACAAGAAACTCTTCATTTGTAAAGTTGGCTTATATCTAATTCTTATATACTAACTCTAAACTACAATTGACGAGGGAAAAATTACTGAGGTTTGAAAAAATGTTGAGAAAAGAATAGAAAGAAATGGAGTTCGTTTTTTTTATTGCTGATGCCACATGTGTTCCAGTTCATTAGGATTAATTTATGATTTGAATTATTTTGAGCCATTGGAGAAACTAAAATTAGAAGTAATTGCTTGTTGTATGTTTTGAATAATAGTTGGGATGACTGAATTTATGATGTTGATTAATGGGTTTTGTTCAGAAAGTTATTTTGAGGGAGACTAGTATGTGGATTCTGGTTTGGGACATATGGTGGGATATTATTTGGCGGACGATTAAATGCTGATTCATGGGTGAAATTTGGTATGTTAGCAGTTCTATGGAGTCTAGGGAAATGGCGGGCGTTTTGAGGGGGGGGTGGAGTTGATTTGTTGGTTCTCATATTTGACGAGGGGTTTGGGGGCATTCTAGTTTTATTTTCCGATATATTTTTAAAGTATTGGCATTCATTCGTACGGATATCCGCACGGTGAGTCCCATCGCAGTTTCTGCATTTCGGAGGTTGGTTCAGTCTGTGGCAATTTACTAAGTAGTGATTCTCGGCACAATGTATACAGGCGATTTGTTTGTAACAATTATTTTTAGAATGTCCAAAGTCTAGACAACGAAGGCACTGAATTTTTCCATTTGTTCTTCGTCATCTTTCAACTTTAACTTTTAAGTTGCAGATTTGGCTGGTTCGGAGGATTAATTCAATCGATTGTTCACCGGAAAAGTCTGCGGCTACCACTGGGATGGGCTGGTTATCTTTATGTAGTCTGGTGATACTGTTTAGGGAAGAGTATTGTTCCTTCAGGTCGTTATATATTTCCTCTTGGTTGATGGAGGGGTGAATGTTTTTGAAAACCACCGAGAACTTTTTATTAGTTGGGTCCTTGTATGTGTGAAATTGTTTTTCGGTTTTTATGAAATATTGAATTGCTTTTCTGAAGTCATCTATTTTTTGGAAGTTCACTTTGGCTTTGTTATTGTTGAATGTTACGGTGAATTGCGCAGAGATTTGGGCCTTAATTTCCTGATTTAGTTCCATAATGTTTGTAATATTGCTGATGTGGATGTGTGGGATTCTAACATTTTCAGGTATAGGGGGGTCGGTAGCGTTCGTAACATCATCGCGAAGGTCAGCTAGCCTGCTGAATCTATTCTCTGTAGGAATAGCGTAGCTGGTATTAGTATTGGACAGTACTTTTTTGGTTTGATTGGGGTTTTGGATGGGGTCACTGTTTCCGCGTTTGCCACTGTTCACTTGGGGGTCTGGAACGGAGTTTACACTAATATTGTCACTGCACCTTGAGGATGAGGTTGCACCTTCTGCTGGCGCAAAATGACTGACCTGTGTTGGCTGACTATAATTTTGGATATGTGGCTGCATACTTGTTGCTTGCGGTGCTGCGTAATGATACGTCTGCGCTTGTTGAGTTGGCATTGGTTGATACGCTGGAGCGTATAGAGCTGTAAAATCGCGGCCGTCGCCTTCCGCGACCTCCATTTGGCCGACGGTTGGATAAACCAATGCTAAGGCATCGGCGATGCACTGGCTGAGGCCAGCGTTGTTGAAAGTTGATGTAGAGTTAATCGCTTATTAGATCACTGCACTTTGATTTAATTTGCGCACTGTGTATACTTAAACTTTTGTCTAATACACCTTACACTATGAATGGTTACTGCTACCGAGAGCAGCTGCGCTCAGAGGTCCGCACAGGTCGACTGCTCGGAGCGGAATGATTCGACGAATACTGTTCGCGATTGCCTTCCTGTGGCGTGGATCATAACTGCTCAAAACAAAACAGGCCGTGTCTTCATTCATAATTTCCTTCTTTCACAGTTAACTTACGATGCGCCTCAGCCTAGAGCACCGCAGTTTTGTAGTGGAGGAATATTTCCGAACGCAATCTTTCAAAGAGTGCCGGACAGCTTTCAGAGAAAAATTTTCATCTGAGTCTATTCCGAACAAGAGTACCGTATTTTGGTTGGCGAAGTGCTATCATGAGACAGGAGGTGTGTCTGATCCATTGCATTAAAAAAAAGACTGGAGTATGGTGTGCCATTTATCGTTGCAGATTAATCGGTCTGTTCTTTTTCAAAGAAGGATACGTATCAGAATAGATTGAGTTTTCAGAATAGATTTTTTATTATATTTGAAGTAGTTAATTATTTTTAAAGTAACCATATTCAATAATAACAAACATTTGTTCTGCGAATCTGAATTCATAATTTATTAATATTTATTTAAAACTGGAAAGTATAAAACATACAGGAGCGTATGTATCTTGTTATGAAACCAAAACAAGCAAAGTTTACTATTAAATTTACCTCAATATTGAGATATACAAAATTTCTCTACATTAATATCTGCCAAAGATCTTAGCGTCCGGCTTGCTGGGTCAATGGGTCACAATATATTATAATCCTTATTACCTTTATAATGGATTATAGGATCCGCTGACTGTACAGCGCAGCTGGGAATCTGAAATAGAATGATTCTATTCCTAGTTCATTTCTGTTTGGATTGACTAAATGAAAGATCACTTTCTTTTCTAAAGAACAAAATTTAACAAAGTTTATTGTTACCTTTTTAGCAAACAATTTAGTGAATTTATGTTATGCTTTTGATCAAGATATCTTTGAATTTACAATTTTATACCGCGGTTAACTTATCTATTCTTCGTTGATGTCCCTCGTAGACTTCTCAGTCGAAATATCTTGCGAGCTTGCCGTAGTCCAAAGTCCCAAGAAATCCTCTTCTGCCACCACCATCCGC